>CM066031.1:1675869072-1676469072 GCA_033557465.1 Ichthyophis bannanicus
ACTGCACCATCTCTGTGGCAACAGTGTAAGTGCCGTGGACAGAGCCAGTACCTGTAAGACCATAGGGTCCACAGGGTTTCAAAATCAATCTGGGGCTCATGGCAATACGTTCTCCACCACTAATCAGCGATATGGAAGACACCCCTTGTTTTGAAGAGAACATAAGCATTTTGCAAACATCCTTCTTATACTCAACACAGCACACACATCAGAACACTGGGCATCAGCCACATCCGAGTTGACAAAATGCAGTCCTGGAGTGGCTCCACTCAATTAGGACATATGATATGCTAAGATAAGGACATGATAGTATGTTGGTGGGACTGTACAGATGGTGGAGAGGGAAGTGGCTCGCCAGCCACAGCATACATTTGACTAGCGATGTGCAGGCTCTCACCGTCCACTAGTGACAGACAGCCCCTGTTGGATGTACAAGTCAGGGACGTCCCAGGGAACTCCAACAAGCTGTAGATACACAGTGGGTGCAGTGTACACAGAAAGTGTATGAAACAACAGAAGGTCCACAGGTTCAAAGTTCGGCTGGGGATATTGCCAATCATGAGCACATATTTTACTCACAAATAAACCATGGTAGTAAGCAAAACCGTTAAGGCAGGAGGACAGTGGCCTCAGTAAAAACCCCCAACATTTACCATCACAACCACACACACCATGAACAGGGCGATCACCTAGAGCAGAGTATCCCAAATACAGTTTTGGACGACCACACAACAGTCAGGTTCCATCGCTGCATCCTATACAAATGACTGTGCTGCATTTCTATGTACCACCCTCATGTCATGCAGATGTAGCACTCTGCATATCCCAGGAGGGACCGCATTAAAACTACAACAGAGTCAGCCACACCATGAGAAGATGTGTGAATCCCTGATGAAAATCACAAGCCAACAGGACCTGACACACCCACGCCAACAGGCTGCATAGGACAATGCATCATGGAAAGGAAGGACATGTTTTTTAGGCCCTGCCTGTAACCGCCAATAGTAGCAGTTGCAGCTGTCACCAATGCCACCCCACAACTGGGGACATGGTACACAGCTAACTAATGTCATCAGTGAACACAGTGAAATATGGATGTATATGTTCAGCACATTTTGCCCATTGAGCACCACATGACAATCATGCAGATGTGGGTCATGTGTGCAGCAGGGCTGTTGTATGACAGTGTGTACATCCTGGGTGGGTGACCCCCACCAGCTATGTGTAACATATCCATGCCTGTACTGTTCCCAGGACTGTGGGTGTCGCATAGGGCTGTTTTAAACCAATTGATTGTACCCAACAAGACGACCAACCCTGGTGGTAATGGTCACAGCAATGGAAAACATCACCATACACTCACAAGAAAGGCAGGGCTAAAAGATAGGCATGTTGGAAGGGTTTCTTGGCCTCATGCCGCATAACATGTGCATGAGTAAACATTGATGAAGGAGGAGAGAGACATGTGTCCCCACACCAATGGATTTTTTCCCCTAGGTAGTCACCCCAAACCCATAAATGCACAGCATAGGTTAGTTGCATACATGCACAGTGGATGTTCAACAACTGAGTGGCACCAGAAACTAAAACAGGGCCTGCAAGGGGGAGAATGTTAGCCGAACGGTTGGTACTGGTATCAGTGGGGTCAGTGGAAGGTGGCCAGAGAAGATGGAGCAAGAGACACTGACAAGTGGGCTGCACTGGCCCATAACAGAAAGGGCAGCTAGGACAAACAGACATGCTATTTGCCGGAGTCTACATTGACTCAGTGTCCGCCATGGTGGGGCAGGGGACACAGCCAGTGTGTTGTGGAGACAAAGATAACAAGTTCATCTCCCAGCTGGGGACATCGGCTACACAGTGCACATATTTTATCCACCAGTATACCGTTATTGTGAATAAAACCCACACCTGCAGAGATGAATAGTTCTTTCTGAGGATTGTTATTTTACCATAAGTAGGCATAGACCTCAGAAATGTCCAACACATACAGCAGAGTACACACAATGCAGTACCGGAGGGCCACATGTCAGTTAGCTGTGATGCTGTCACCAATATTAAAGCCTCTTTATCATGGTGGTGTACGCCTACTGCTGGCAGAGGGGGCAGTGGCTGCTGCACCCCAGCAGATGCTGGACTAGCTAACGCATGTGGCTGCAGTCCAATCCACAAGACAGGCACTGTGTGACAAACAGCCATGGGACTCCCCCGGGAATGAGCTGTTGCTGTGCTAAGACGGTGGTGCAGTACACCATAGCAAGTGCCCCAAGAGCAGAAGGGGGGGCCTAGGTTCAAATCTCAGCTTGGGCACCTGACATCCCACCCCCCATTTTCTTTCACATGCACAAAACCTGCTATTAAAGAATGCAATTCCCCTGCTGTGGACAGAAGCGTTGGAAAAGACAACTTATTTTACAATAAACAGCACACACCAAATAAACATATGCCTAGCCCACAGTACAGTCCCCCAAATGCAGCCATGCAGGCACAAAGAACACCCATGTTCGATGATGTATACAATAAAGATGCGTGTGCTGCAAGTTAATTGAACACCACCATGGTATGCATCTGTCTGAGAGGCATAGTCATCACGGACATCATGAAAACCTGACCAGTCTGTGTGTGCAATATTGCCTGGTTTTTGTGAAAATTTGGCCTACAGAAGTGGGCAACAGGGCCAGAAACTGCTGCACCTGCAGGACCCAATATCTGATGAACTATGAAGTGGAAGGTTGTTGGGCCATGTTTGACCATCCTATAACTTGCATGTGCTGACATTACCAATCAAACAATACACATGGCGATACCTCAAACTAATATCAGAATCCTGGTATGAGCAGTGACTGTTTAGAAAATGTCTATGCGAAGCACAAAGCAGATCATCGAAGCTGTAACATACACCAAAGTCTCAGATGTATGTCCAATGTGTGTTAAGGTCCAGAGGGCCCTCCAGAGATTGTCAACTGGAACATATCACAACAAATGTCCCCAACGTTGCAATACCCCCAGTGTGACCCATTACTGTTGCATGGTCTCTGCTCCTAAATAACCGTACCATCGTCTCAATGCTGTCCTAGGGGTAGGGAGTGGGGGTCTGTTGATCCAGTGGTGCTGGCTGCCAACACCTACCACAGCCCACAATGATAGCACCGTTGACAGTGATTGGTCGGCAAATGTGCATAATGAGGAGCAACAGTACTCTGGGGATAGAAAAAACACAGGGTGGCAGGAGCAGGAGGCAGCTACACAGGGCAAAAATGTGAATGCCTAGGCCCATGTTGTGCGCGCTATCACCTCCACAAACATGGTGCCCATAGCATGTACGGTGAGGAGGCAACCCTCACCACGAATGGATCAGTGACCACGCCATGGCTAGGTTACAACATATTGCCATACAGTAGGTTCTCCTCCTGTGATTGTTATGGGTCGTGTGTGTATATATAGGGGGCCCACTCACTGAGTCAACTGCATGGGGGTTGTGCAAACCATCCCAGTAATGGGTGCACAGAGTGTCCCTGGTAGCATGCAGTATGGACCGTCAAGCGGCCTGAAAGCAGTTACCATGTGTTTGGCTGGGAACACCTTGCAGGGGTCAGTAGCTGGCCACACACTGGCCTATGCTGCAAAATGTCAGATGGTGTTGGTTGAGCTGGGTGGCTCTGGCTCAGTTGTTGGTCTGCTGATCTAGACATATGGATATGTTCAAAACTGCAGAGACGTGACCTGTAGGTGACTGGGTACGACAGGCGGAATGAGGTTGCTGGCAACTGCTAGACCGTAGTGGGGCTACAGAATGTGTAATGTCATTGTGCAAAGTGTTGGTTGAAAGGAAAGTGCAGGTGGTCAGACACATATAGCCAATGTGGCCAGAAACTCTCCCTTACCCCTTCCACATATATTATGAAGGGCCCGGGCTATCACAAAGGAGATGCACCCTTGGCGTGAGCATTGTAGCCCACAAGGCCCAGAGAGAACAGATGCCTGAAGGAGGACTGTATGCATAAACCTATCAGACATCGTCTGACAAGATGTGTTCTGATGTTCTTGGCCCTCCAGCCAGGACAGGTGCTGTGTGTCTACACTCACACTCAGGGTGATTAAAAAGCCACAAACACTGTGAGGTTCTGGACCCACTCTGTACATGCAACACAGAAGGTCTGTCAACAAAACTATGTCCAGGTGCTTTGTGGTTGCACACACTATCGTAGGAACATTAGTAGACTGCTGCTATGAATGTGCAGTGAATAATGGGGGTGAGTGGACTGACTTTACCCTGTTAACTGCAGCACAAAGTCTGCCTAGGTCATATTGCAGACAGCCAGATAGTCTCATCACAACCCCAGAGATGTAGTCCAGTGGTGACTGCAAGCCTCAGGAGCAAAAAGGTTGTTAGTTCAAATTCTAAATGTGGTTCTACAAGGAAAAGTATTTTATATATCCGGACTTTGGCCCATAGACTCCACCAGTCAGCAGTGTGGGGGAAACGTTCTGAAAATAAACATACATTGAACAAGGCAGTGTCACATTAGTGAAATGGGTTTTTAACAAGGTCCAGGGGGGCTATCAGGTGTGGGAACGTGGGTAATGTCCTCAAGGAATTGGCAACTTAAACAAAATCCAGCCGTGCATTAACCAGGTTAGACCCTATAAGGTGGTCTGTGGGGTTACCGGCTGCTGACCCACTGTGAGGATCTCACAAAAAACCACCAGTACTCACAGTCATGGACATGTCATTGTCTGCACCCACCAATAACCTCACTGTATATGGACGTATGCAACCTCTGGCTCCCATGCAGGCAAGGTTAGGTGTGGGCCACAGCTAGATTGATAAGAACAGATGCCTGGCAGGCCAAAGACGCAATCATGCAGACAGAGTGTTGAAGTTACCAGGGTAGTGGTGCTCCATCAGAGAGAATGGTGAATGACATATGATGTCTGCAGCAGTGTGATAGTCTTGCCACCAGCAGCACCGTGTAATGTAGAAAGGGCTAGGGGGACAAGTAAATAATGTTGCAAAGTATGAAAATCTATGCTTGTGCACAGCATAGAGGTAGATGGAAAGCACATGGGCCAATGGTGTTACAATGTATGATAATGTGAGCTGCCTGAGACAGGCACTCCAGAGCGCAAAAGGAAGATGTAAGCCATGATGCATCGTTAAGCAGACTATGTATCAACCATTGCGATATATCTGAGCCCCCAGGTCTGTATGCCAGCAGATCTTCCAAATTGTAATGTGTATTGTGGTGACATGCTGTCCACATTGACCCCTAATTTCTAACACGCAACCTATTTTTCCTGTGTAATGCACACATATGAACCCCCGCAAAACACCTATGGCAACCACCAAATCATGATGTCTGTACATGGTGAGTCAACACAGCACAGAGCCAAATAACACACATCATGCCATATCACCAGGTTGCGGGACCCCTGACGCTGATGGTTTGTTTGCACCCATTGATATCAGTGGGCAGAGCACTATCTGCTATGTGACAACAGAGCACACCTCATCTGACAATGGCCTTGGAATCAATGCATATGTGTCCAGAGGTTCAAGACCACCAGTGTGGGAACAAGTAAATTCAGAATCATTTTCCATTATGTTATAGGGAGGATGAGAGATACCTTGTAATATGTGAGAAGGCAAACAACATGAAAACCTATTTAGTATTAATAAATGTAAAAAATGTGTATGAATGATGCGTGACGCAATAATTACACTTTTCAGGATGCGCAGCAATGCGGCGCATGGGCAAGCAGCTTATGACGGGCCGCAGCCATGCGGCGCGCACGTGCTTGCTCGATAGCGCAAATGCGGAAGTAGCGTCGTTAGCGTCGAGCATCGACACGACCACAAACCAATGGAGTCAAGGAGCAGGAAGCCCGCCTTCAGCACAGGAGCTGTGACTCTGTGCATCCTTATTGGGCCCGAAACAAAACAATCCTTTTCCAAGCGGCCCTCCAGAGGAAAACATGGGGAAGGTGCTGAGGGCCGGGAGAGGGTGACCAGGCGCTTTAACCGTGAGGCAGACCACCCAGTGACCCCCGTAGGTAAGTAATGGCCACAGGTCACAAAACATATACACAGACAGGGTTACATGTCAGCTGATCCATGCTGTTGTGTGTAACGTAGGCTAGATAAATCCTAATCGTGGATAGGGAAACACCATGCCAGATGGCATTGTGTACCACATCTGAGTGTTTCCCCATTGTAGCCAGGTTCAGATCCATGGTGCCACAGAGGGCATGATGAACCAATGGCCTCAGGACCAGCTGCTGGCATTGATGTACTACAGAACCACTGTACCACCGCTAGGCCAACCATCAGGCCTAAGGGTGTCTGCATATCCACCATGTGCTGATGGAGGGATCTGCAATCTGGAGGGTGTAACACATAGGGGCAACTCATCAGGGTAAAACATAGGGGCAACAAAGGCCTGACGCACACAGGTGGAAGGGTTGTTAAACAAATGTGGTATAATTACATTCCCCTCACCTCAGGGCTACAAGAGATGCCAACTCCAAAGTGTGCCTCTGGCAACCTGGAGCTATAGAATCTGCTCCTCATTGTACTATGAAAACATAACCCACTATCTCCAGGAGGTAAGTCGAAGAGGCCATCCAAAGTGGGTCCCTCTATCACCCTGGGACTATGGTTGTGTGTCCTAATGTAGTTTGAAACCTCCGCCGAACTACAGGGTGTGCAGAGAGGGCCATCCAAGTGGGCGCTCTAATCACCACCCTGGAGCTATGGATCTGTGTCCCTAATGTAGTTTTTGAAACCTCCTCCCTAAACTCAAGGAGGTTGCAGAGAGAGCCATACAAGTAGGCTCTCTTATCACCCTGGAGCTATGGATCTGTGTCCTAATGTAGTTTTTGAACCCTCCTCCCTACCTCCAGGAGTGCAGAGAGGCCATCCAAAGTTGGCCCGTCCCCTATCACCCTGGGCCCTATGGTTGTGTGTCCTAATGTTATAGTTTGAAAACCCCTCACTCCCTAACTCCAGCGAGTGCAGAGAGGAGAGGCGCCATCCAAGTGGGCTCCCCTATCACCACCCTGGAGCCGATGGATCTGTGTCCTAATTATGTAGTTTGAACCCCCCTCCCTAACTCCAGGAGTGCCGGAGGAGGCCATCCAAGTGGGCTCTCTATCACCCTGGAGCTATGGAATCTGTGTCCTAATGTAGTTGAACCCTCCGCCCCTAACCTCCAGGAGTGCAGAGAGGCCATCCAAGTGGGCTCTCTATCACCACTGGGAGCTATGGACTCTGTGTCCTAATGTAGTTTGAACCCTCCTCCCCAACTCCAGGAGTGCAGAGAGGCCATCCAAGTGGGTCCCCTATCACCCTGGGGCCTATGGTTGTGTGGTCATAATGTAGTTTGAATCCCCTCCTCCCTAACTCCATGAGTGCAGAGAGGCCATCCACAGTGGGTCCCCTATCACCCTGGGCCTATGGTTGTGTGTCCTAATGTAGTTTGAGCCCTCCTCCCTAACTCCAGGAGCTGCAGAGAGGGCCATCCAAGTGGGCTCTCTATCACCCTGGAGCTATGGCATCTGTGTCCTAAAAATGTAGTTTGAACCCTCCTTCCCTAACTCCAGGAGTGCAGAGAGGCCATCCAAGTGGGTCCCCCCCCCCTATTCACCCTGGAGCTATGGTTTTGTTTGGTGTGCCCTAATGTCGTTTGAACCCTCCTCCCTAACTCCAGGGAGTGCAGAGAGAGGCCATCCAAGTGGGTCCCCTATCACCCTGGAGCTATGGATCTGTGTCCTAATGTAGTTTGAACCCTCCTCCCTAACTCCAGGAGTGCAGAGAGGCCATCCAAGTGGGCACTCAATCACCCTGGAGCTATGGATCTGTGTCCTAATGTAGTTTGAACCCTCCTCCCTAACTCCAGGAGTGCAGAGAGGCCATCCAAGTGGGCTCTCTATCACCCTGGAGCTATGGATCTGTGTCCTAATGTAGTTTGAACCCTCCTCCCTAACTCCAGGAGTGCAGAGAGGCCATCCAAGTGGGAACACTATCACCCTGGAGCTATGGATCTGTGTCCTAATGTAGTTTGAACCCTCCTCCCTAACTCCAGGAGTGCAGAGAGGCCATCCAAGTGGGCTCTCTATCACCCTGGAGCTATGGATCTGTGTCCTAGGTAGTTTGAAAACCCTCCTCCCTAACTCCAGGAGTGCAGAGAGGCCATCCAAGTGGGCTCTCTATCACCCTGGAGCTATGGATCTGTGTCCTAATGTAGTTGAACCCTCCTCCCTAACTCCAGGAGTGCAGAGAGGCCATCCAAGTGGGTCCCTATCACCCTGGGCCTTGGTTGTGTGTCCTAATGTAGTTTGAACCCACCTCCCTAACTCCAGGAGTGCAGAGAGGCCATCCAAGTGGGCTCTCTATCACCCTGGAGCTATCGATCTGTGTCCTAATGTAGTTTGAACCCCCCTCCCTAACTCCAGGAGTGCAGAGAGGCATTCCAAGTGGGCCCCTCTCTCACCCTGGAGCTATGGATCTGTGTCCTAATGTAGTTTGAACCCTCCTCCCTAACTCCAGGAGTGCAGAGAGGCCATCCAAGTGGGCTCTCTATCACCCTGGAGCTATGGATCTGTGTCCTAATGTAGTTTGAACCCTCCTCCCTAACTCCAGGAGTGCAGAGAGGCCATCCAAGTGGGGCCCCTATCACCCTGGAGCTATGGATCTGTGTCCTAATGTAGTTTGAACCCTCCTCCCTAACTCCAGGAGTGCAGAGAGGCCATCCAAGTGGGCTCTCTATCACCCTGGAGATATGGATCTGTGTCCTAATGTAGTTTGAACCCTCCTCCCTAACTCCAGGAGTGCAGAGAGGCCATCCAAGTGGGCTCTCTATCACCTTGGAGCTATGGATCTGTGTCCTAATGTAGTTAGAACCCTCCTCCCTAACTCCAGGAGTGCAGAGAGGCCATCCAAGTGGGTACTCTATCACCCTGGAGCTATGGTTGTGTGTCCTAATGTAGTTTGAACCCTCCTCCCTAACTCCAGGAGTGCAGAGAGGCCATCCAAGTGGGAACACTATCACCCTGGGGCTATGGTTGTGTGTCCTAATGTAGTTTGAACCCTCCTCCCTAACTCCAGGAGTGCAGAGAGGCCATCCAAGTGGGCTCTCTATCACCCTGGAGCTATTGATATGTGTCCTAATGTAGTTTGAACCCCTCCTCCCTAACTCAAGGTGTGCAGAGAGGCCATCCAAGTGGGCTCTCTATCACCCTGGAGCTATGGATCTGTGTCCTAATGTAGTTTGAACCCTCCTCCCTAACTCCAGGAGTGCAGAGAGGCCATCCAAGTGGGTACCCTATCACCCTGGAGCTATGGATCTGTGTCCTAATGTAGTTTGAACCCTCCTCCCAAACTCCAGGAGTGCAGAGAGGCCATCCAAGTGGGTACGCTATCACCCTGGTGCTATGGTTCTGTGTCCTAATGTAGTTTGAACCCTCCTCCCCAACTCCAGGAGGGCGGAGAGGCCATCCAAGTGGGCTCCCTATCACCCTGGAGCTATGGATCTGTGTACTAATGTTGTTTGAACCCTACTCCCTAACTCCAGGAGTGCTGAGAGGCCATTCAAGTGGGCTCCCCTATCACCCTGGAGCTATGGATCTGTGTACTAATGTAGTTTGAAACCTCCTCCCTAACTCCAGGAGTGCAGAGAGGCCATCCAAGTGGGCTCTCTATCACCCTGGAGATATGGATCTGGGACCGAATGTTGATTGAACCCTCCTCCCTAACTCCAGGAGTGCAGAGAGGCCATCCAAGTGGGCTCTCTATCACCTTGGAGCTATGGATCTGTGTCCTAATGTAGTTTGAACCCTCCTCCCTAACTCCAGGAGTGCAGAGAGGCCATCCAAGTGGGTCCCCTATGAGCCTGGAGGTATGGTTGTGTGTCCTAATGTAGTTTGAACCCTCCTCCCTAACTCCAGGAGTGCAGAGAGGCCATCCAAGTGGGTCCCCTATCACCCTGGAGCTATGGATCTGTGTCCTAATGTAGTTTGAACCCTCCTCCCTAACTCCAGGAGTGCAGAGAGGCCATCCAAGTGGGCACTCTATCACCCTGGTGCTATGGTTCTGTGTCCTAATGTAGTTTGAACCCTCCTCCCTAACTCCAGGAGTGCAGAGAGGCCATCCAAGTGGGTTGTCTGCCACCATGGAGATAGGTATGCATGTGACAGTGTAGGCGCACACATCCACCACACCCCAGTAGTCTGTCCAGCCCATCACAGTATGCCACAGTCACCCTGGTGATATGGTGCAGTGTGAGGTTGGTGTTCAGTCAATTATCTGTAACCTCATGCAGGCCTGATACATGCATCTGGCGTCCAGGGTGTCACCATGGTGCAATGCTGTATCTTGCTGATGATATGCCGTAGGACACCCCATACCGTGGTGGCTAATAGCTTATTGTAACGGAGGTTATCTCAGTCCCATATGTCACCTAGGGTATAGTGGTCTGGTTGCAACTCACACCTGCCCTATGTGACACATAGTCCAACACACGCACTGTACATGTATGGACATGTTATGGTAGATGCTGATATGGTTGTGCGTTCACAAAAGCTATCACACAGTAGCCTCGAGATGGAAGCCCAAACCCTTGCGAGAGGGACATGTGCACAGCTATGTATGCAGAATTGAGGTTTACCTACACAAAACCCTACAGGCACAATGACCCTTTGTCTACATGTACCTCACAGCTGCCTCTGGGGGGTTCCAGACACACATCCAGGTTGCACACTACAGCCTATCATCCACAAATGTACAGGGGCCGAAACAGCACATATCCGTGTAATGTGTCATTGTTCCGTAGTGTGTGCACGCACATCTCATAGAACCCTCAGGGACACAGGTCAGAGGAACATAAAACCACCCGAGAAGCTGGAAGGTGACAGATGCATGTCCACCATCGCCAGTATGCTGTGTCTCACAGTCGTCAAGGTACGTCTGATGTAGCTATCAGTAGCCCTATGGACATACAGGACACACAAACTCATGTGTTGGGTCAGGTAAGTACATCCATGGCCATCTAGATATCCATGTGTCATGGACCTGCCCCCTGCCACGGTGCTTAGGGCAAACCACTCAATGTCACATGTATGTGAACACAAACATGTTTACCGTTACATCTGGGTGCCATTGCGTTTGGATTGCATGACATGTACAGTTAATGTGACCCCACATGTATCTAATGTAATACCTACTGGGCTAAAGGCCTCCCCATGGACATCCACATTGGCCAAACAAATGTGCCATGCCAATGCCATGTCTGTCAAGGGTGCCAAAGGGAGACGTCCCCATGCATTTAGGGAGACATGGACATTGCTCATAGGTGTCGCTGCACACATGTCCACACCCACATTGAGGCATGTATGTGGCACTGGGGACAGATATTCACCTGGAATAGGCATGAGGGCACTGACCCATATCTGTCTGTGATGCAGTGTGCAAGACAGCATGCGACTGCTCCCCCCCATCCACCATAAAAGCCTATGGGAGTACCCCACAGCTCATGTGGTCTGCCCTGTTGAAAAGCCCAATTGCTGCTCCCCAGTGCATAATGTCACGGAAAAATGTCATCTCTGTGTCCGTCTAAGTGCAATACACCTGTATGGGAAAGCAACCCCTGTGTGTGTCTCTGCTGAGGGCCCCATAACTGTGACACTGGTGTATCTGATATCCCAGCACTAGTAGCTGTGTTGACATGATTCAAAGACAACACCAGGGGAACACTGAGAATTACCCAAAGTACGTTGCTCTTCTATTATGCTAGGCCCAAAACCATGCCATTAGCATGGAGAACACACCATGTGCGGGAGGACATGCTCCAGGAGTGCCAAACACTCAGTGGTCCACTGTCAGCCATGCCTAGTGTGCTGACTGCCAAGGCCCCACATGTGACCTGTCACACATGATTGACCAGTGGGATGGCATCCAGGGGTGTGGTTTGGCCGAGACGTCCAGCCATGCGCAAAACACCCCCCACCCCCACAATGTGGCTGTGTTGGTAGCCATTTCCCCAGTGTTTCACCATGTGTCGTGTGGATCACATCTAGACCAACATATTGTGGCATGTTCCCAGAGGGACATAAACCCCACAACATAGGGATGCCCTGGCAGTGGCACTGACAAATGCAGTTGGTGACAACAGCTCTGGTGTTACCACCAGGCCCAACAAAGGGAGTCAATAACCACTATACCAGTGGGGAGTCGGCACATGCGTCATAACACCACGTGTTTAGCATTGGGGCATGGGATGTGTCCATGACAACTGCAAAGGCATAGCAGGTGTCACTAGCACACAGATTGATGTGGCAAAGACACGGGCCTGCAGCCATCCCTAGTACACCAGGGTACCAGACAACCCCCCAGGACACACATATTGTGTCATTGGCACACACAATGTTTTGGCGCACAGCATGGGCATATGGACCCTCAATGCAGATGTCTATTGTGTGGGACACATTGGTACCATGTAACTGCAGACACTACGCGCCTGTGTTCCAACACTGCATGCTCCCAAAAACCACAGGGACAACATATGTGCAATCCCCCTAGGTGCCTAGAGAATGGGAAGGCTCAGAGTCCAGTAATGTGAATTGCAAGGGGGTGCCAGCATGTCCAAAACGGAAAGTAGTCACACCCTAAGTTTAGACCCACTGGGGGCTGGCCTGGCCTGTGGACATGTTCCACTCAGTTGCAGTCGAAAATGAGATGCAACACAGGGGACATGAGGCTGATATCCATCCATAGCCACATACGCCAGGACCCTGGCTGGACATCAAGACATACAGGATAACACCCTGAACAGGAGGGGATATCCCCCCCCCCCCAACCCTACCCACATGGCACATTTTGTGATAATAACTAGGCAGCGTTAGACGTTAGCAGTGGTGCAAAATGGAAAGCCCCCTGTGCACCCCATTGTGGTGTAGTCGGTTATGTTCACAACACAATGTCACAGATGACATGTTGTCAGACACTCTGTTACTGGTGTATGAACACAGCTTGTGTGGCTGCTGTGTGTGCCATGGATCCTTGCCCTCACACAGGATACTGTCCCAAACAAGGTTGCAGGGGATGTATTGGAATGGTGTCTCATGAACATGTAGAGCACCTAGATGTGGCCCTCCCATATGACATGGGGAAGGTATGGTTCGTGCCTGACAGTCATGGTTGTAGCGAGGGCAAATGATGGCAAAAGGTTATCATTGGGCTGGTGTGGACACATGGGGTGAGTCCCTGCCCTTGACATTGTGGCATATGCCTCCAAAAGTGACATGTCTGTCACACGATAATGTCTGATACACCCACTGTATGTGTGTCTAACTGTCATGGACAATGTGACAGCAAGGATCTATGAGGTGGATGCTGACACGTCTGGCCTGTGCAGGGTGGTCAAACAGTACTACACAGCAAATGCAAGGACAACAATGACTACACACTGTGCATGTCTAATGTAGCCCATCGGTCATATGGCCATCATGGACCACACCCAGCTCTACATGACAGAAATGTACATGTTCCACACGCCAACATATCTGGGAAACAACCAGGCGTAACTTGTACAGTCGCAATACCAAATAGAGGACATCCCACCACCTGGTCAGGTACATCCCCACCGCCCTGCAAACCACTGACAGAGATATGGGACAGCTCATGATCACCATGTACCCCCATGCATGTGTGTTGCTACACACCATAGGGGGACTGGACACTGTCAACCATGGGAGGTGGCCCATGCAAAACACCCAAACACACCCACCCTTCACAACACAATGTGAGGACAAATCTCATACTATTACCCCTGCATGCCGTGTGGGAGCTGGCCACACTAGCTTACAAGGGGTACAAGTAGGGGCATCGCAGCAGGCGGGTTGTGTATGACACATCCCCAATATGCGCCTAAGCAACACTACATGAGGGCACAGACACATAGGGATGCGATGTGTTATGGTGCTGCTGTGACAGACCAGGTACACACATGGCTGTCCATGAGGCAACACCCATAGAGGGGGACACAGATGCCAACTGTGTAGGTGAGCTGCCCCACAGGGGATACACACTATGGGAATCATACAGTGGCAAACGCTCAGAGTTGGTCACCTCCAGCGTTCACCATGTCCTGCCCCTTCCGGGATACATCAAACACACACACCTTTGACAGCTGCTGTCATTGCACAGCAGGGATGTGACCTACAATGCACACCATGTGCCCTAGGTGATCCTCCCTCCCTCATCCCCTCTGTCTCTGTGACGTCCCACCTATGGCCACTCGTCTACACCCCTGTCTCTCACAGTCACCCCCACCAGTCCACCGTTCTGACAGGTTGTTGTGGGGATATGGGTGAGGAGCAGCATGCAGTCACTGGGTGATGCTGATGTGTGATGCCCTACATGACAGTGCAGGTGGATGTAAGCTATGCTCATGTCATACGGCAGTGACACCTATGTGCTAACCTATTTGCACATGTGGGAGGGACTGACTGCTGGAGGTCGGTTACTATGCTCTATATGCCCCAAACAGCAGGGGTGGGGGAGAAGCATGGTGTGGGCCAGACAAGTCAACGTATGTTCACCCATAGCCCCAGTGACAGGTGGTATGTGTTGACACCTGACAACTTTTGCATATCCACAGGTGGAGGACCTGAGGAAGAAGGGGCGCGAACTTCGCAAATTCCACCCGGAGTTCCTTACACGTGCCTGCAGGGAGCGCCAGCACCACCACGATGGTGAGTATTGGAATGGGCAACTCAAAGGTTCAGGTGTGCCATAGGGCCACCAGCCTGTCTCCCACCTGCATCTGCATATTTGGTATGTGACACACATGGACATCACCTGATGTATGTCATCCTTCACAGACAGTGATGCCAGCGACGCCTCGCCACACACCTCTGCCCACAGTCTCCGGAGGCCCACCACCCGGCACACAACGGAGGAGGAGGAGGAGGAGGTGGAGGAGGAGGACGACCAGCCTGGTGGGATGGAGCAGCCACATCCAGGACCAGAGAGGGCAGATGTGGTGGTGGTTTCCTCCAGTGATGTGGGAGTGTACGAGGCAGTGGGCCGCAGGCACACCCCTAACCTGGGGCTGCATGGGGATGGGACAGCGGGGGGTGCAGGACAGAGGGGCAACGGGGGCTGGGGTGCAGGCAGGGAGGGGGGAGGGGGGGGGTTGGGGGGGGCAGGGAGGGGGGGGGGGGGGTATGGAAGGAGCGGGGAGGGGTTGGAGTTGGTTGGGGGGGAACACAGCCCAGCAGAGGGCCACCGGGGCACCAGTCCGGCATTGCAGGCGTCTGCACGGCACGGACGTGAGCACGATCGTGCGTCACCCAGGGCCACTGGTACACCTCATGCTCATGCCAGCACACAGACCACAGACAATGTGTGTCTGTGTGCTGGCAGGTGTATCGACGATGTGTGCATGGCCCTGGATGACGTACGACACGACATCCGTGTCGTGTTCCACGCCCTGCAGTGTTTGACTGGGGCTGTTCGGCAGGTGGCCAGTGATGTGGTGCATCTGGCATCCCGATGGCCACCTGCCGAACAGCATTACAGGTACCACGGCTGGCACCTGTGATGCCCCTATGTGCCCTCTGCTGCGCTGTGTTTCCCCCGCCCCCACCTCATGCGTGTGTTTATGTTGGGCATGTTGGCCATTGTGTGTTAGTTTTTCATAATAAACATGTTTTGAACCTGCCTCACTGGTCACGTGTGTACCTTCACCACACAACATGTAGGCAAGCATGGGAAGGTCCATACACCTGGTTGGACATGTAGCGTGGCCATGGCCATCATAATGTTACCTGCACCACATGCGTAGCTGTGTGATGAACATGTGTGCATAGGAATTGGACATGGGTTACCTCAGGTATTGTTGCTGTTAATATCTCCCGCCTTAACAGTAATGTCACAGGGATGTGTCTGTCCCCACAACAATTGCTGGTGCAGAGCAGCATCGCACACACACATGGGACACCCATGTGTCCCTCTGACACATGTGTGCCATGGAGGGGCGGGACACGCATGTCACCCCTGCCAATGACAGGGCCATTGGCCACAGAGCCTCACCCAATGTGCACAGTATCAGGGGGTGTGACCGTGGAATGGCCACGATAGTGTTGTTGTAACCCTGCAGCTGCCCAAAATGTGGCAGTGGGCCTATGTGAACATTGGTGTATTGCAGCCAAGGGCCAATGCACAGATCGTATGCAGTTATGAAATGGCAGGCAATGCCATGTGTGCAGTAATACAAGACAGTATGGACACCCCGGCAATACCGGGCCAGATCTGAACCCCTCAGGTAATGGTCAGGGCATGCATGTGCACACAAAACTATGCTATAAAAAGGAGAGAAACATTGGACGGAGACTTTATATGTATGCAATGTTACAGTAATAGGTATTGCACTATTGGCGACGGCGCTGCCTCTCACGTCTGGCACGCTGCAAAATACGTTCCCCTGCAGGCTGGCCCCACACGGTCATCTTGTGCCTGTGGCGGGGGTGTGGGTGGTGGTGGTGGTGGCGGTGTGGGCGGCAGGGGCGGTGGTTGCCATCCTTTCCAGGGCAGCTTGGATGCACTCCATGGCCACACACATCCTCCCAAAAGGCATATCTTGGATTGTGTTGGCGCAGAAGCACCACCTCCTGTATGAGGCTTTCTCCATTGTGCCGTATAGCTGCAAGTTCCTGACGAATGCCTGTGTGGGGAAGAGATGGTGGTCATTGAGTTACCTGTGGCGGGTACAATTGTCAAGCAGAAACTAGGCAAAACATATCACACAAATACCCTTTGCATGGTACAAACTGTTACTACTGAGATACATATTTTGATGTATAGAAACATTACACAAAGGTGTCGTCCATGGCCACACACAGGGACATACACCATGTACGTTTTGCTAAGGAAGCCTATCATGGCTCAGGTAGGAGTTATAGAAAGGGTGATGTGACTCTGAACAAGACTCCTGTCAGTCCTGGTAGAGGTAATAACACATAGCTCACACATAAAAGACTACCAGTCCCAGAATGCACCAGGTGTCCAGCATCCATGAGGGGGGCTGAAGTGAGAATACATGTGTTCAATCAAGAGAGCTATGAGGTAATCCCTAGGCACTCATCTCAAAGGGCAGGGCCTGATTCAGCACAGCTGCGCTGTGATGGGGAGGAGCACACATCAAGACAGCATAACAATAGAGCTTATTCTACAGATAGCAGCTACAGCAAGACCTACAAGCTCCAGTCCAGCTACAAGCTACAGCCAGCTACAAGCTCCAGCCCAGCTACAGCAAGGGCTACAGGTTCCAACATCACCTGTAGAAGCAGAAGCCAAAGCCAAAACGGATAGAGAAGGAAGGAAACCCTCTGGAAGGAAGAGCAGAAAGGCCATTGAGAGATCTAGGAGAGTCCAAGGCAGTACCTATACTGGGAGGTATTCCAAGTGCCAGCAGAGACCATTGGACTGGGGTCACCCAGAGGAATGGAGTGGCAGAGATAGGAATCACCTGTGGCTACTGGTGAGAGAGAAGACTGCACATGGAAGGGACCATAGGACCTATGCCAGAAGGTATGTGAGAGGAGATCCAGTGTCCAGGGATAAAGATTGGAAGGCTGGACATAAGAACTGGAGTACATACTGGCCAGGCTATACAGAGAGGAACCATGGCAGCAAGGGCGGTTCAGGTATGAACACTGATCCCGACCCTATCTCTAATAGTGAATGGCAGCAGGGCAATGAGCATTCTCTTGATAGTTCCCTACTGAAAGAAAAGACTTCATCTGTGCTATTTTATGATAGTCACCTATGCTTATTGATGAGGGGGAAATCACAGCAGATGAAACTATTGTTTACATGGAGTGTTCTCTATCAAAGTGCGATTGCTAGCTCTCTGTGAGGAAACACATCAGCCATCACAAAGAAACCTAACCTTGTTCTTTATTGCACTACGAACAGTTCCTAAAGCAGGATATGGCCTCACACAGTATCAGCCAGCCAGCTCAAGGTTTTCAGCTGGGGACTTGATATTAATGAAAGCTGCACCTAATTGTGTGTGTGAGCAAGGAGAGAATCACTGCAGGATCTGTGGGGGGGACATAAGCAGAGGTTAAACCTAAGCAGCAAGGTGTATTCATTATTTGTGACCTTTCATTTGGTATTCTTTGCTAGGAAAACATTAGCTAATTGCCTGACAGGGTGAAGGTTGTTTTCATGAGTTGATTTGTGACTTATGTTATCAATTTAAATACTGCACGCAAGTAACTCATTTATATGCTACCAAGCATACTTGTGCTGGGTGAATTAAACCCCATCAATATAAGACGTTGGTTATTGGCTTTACCACTGGTTTCACAACAAAGGTATTGTCTCCGGCTGTGTTTGTGGTAAATGAACTACATTACCCACAATACCTTTCATGTATCATATGAATATATGCATCATCATGATTGGGTAGGTTCACACACTAGGCAGCCGTCTGAGAAACGTGCTGTGAGACACAGGCACACGGATACACTGTGTGTGCAAGAACTAGACAACGTCCATCAGATGTACCAGTACTATTAGAGACAGACAGCAGATAAGTGTACATTGTGTGGGTGGCTGGAGGGTGTGCGACTGACTGCAACAACACCAGGGGATACACAATGAGTAGGAGATATGGGATGCATACAGGCAGGGAACGTTGGGGTCGAGCAGATGGACACACACACACCGGCCATGTGACCAGTGCAGTGATCATGACAATGTGCGATGGGGTGTGAACAGCGGTTCCCAGAACATACCCAGGGCTGACCCAACACTACCACATGTGGGTGACAGCTAAGGTTCTCTCACAACACCAACCCCTCACGGGGGTGACCCCAGTGTGCTGAAAACAGTTCATGTACACCTTGGGGCCCATGTTGTGTGCCCTCAAGGGCCACGGTGATGTAGTCTGCTGCTGCACAGGGTCCCAGACTCCAGACGTACATGTACAGGGGTATGCTAGGCATGCAAATGCTAGTGACAGGCCTCAGATAAGTGTGTGCAGCCCTGGATATAGGAGAGTGGGCCATCCTGATTGTGCCTGGCAGCAGGCAAGGCAGGGGTGCGGTGTGAAGCGGGTCACATCACATCCGGGGCCCTATTGACATGTGTTGTTCCACGGTGCAATATTAGCATCCATCCAAATGCAGACAGCAGTGTTGCATATTGCATTGCTCCTGCTGACACACAGCCCTGGGTAGGAAAGAGGACAAAACGGTGTACCCGTACTTGGGGGATGGCTCACCTAAGCATACATCCCAAGGGAAACATAGCTCACAAAACAAAACACATCCAATGCTAGCCTACAGGCACACCCAGTCGCCACAAAACACGGGAGGGTGACAGAAGGTGTACACTGTGAGGGCGGCAACATGGCAGGCATCTCAAACTGTGGCAGTCGACAGGTGAGGGTAGCCCAGGGCATACACCAACCACGAGACAATGTGCTGTGGAGGCAAGAGCCTGGTGAGCACTATGACACAGGGATGCTGCGTAGTCCAGTAGTGGATACAGCAATGCAGGGCTCAGACATCTTGGTATCCCGAGGTGGATAACCCAAACCTACAATGCAAGTACCAGGGTCAGAGGGGGGAATGAAATGTGTGAGGATCCCAGGTACTACAGCTGTCACTTGGAGACCAACCGTCCAAAGCACGGGCATGGGGCAAAACATTTTCCACGGCCTAGGAATGGAATGATGTGAGGACTCACGTTACAACACACGTCACCTATGTATGATCCCTCAGGGGAAAGAGGGCATGTGTCTGTGAGATATGTCAAGAGGGAGGACGGAATCCCTAGTGGGCGAATGAGCAGTCTGCTCACACCAAGCCACAGGCCAGATGTCCCTGGGTGTATACCAGCCCCTGCGTCGCACAGCACAGAGGGTGAGCTAGCAGTTGCATTTGGCACACGAACGTACGTATCCCCTGGTCATGTCATGGAATGTGCCTTTGCCAGGGCCAATGTATAGCATCTGTAGTGGGTGTGGTGGGTCAAAATATGGAATGTGTGTCTGCCGTCTATAGGCTATTGTGGACGCCAGGGGAAGGTGAGCACAACCTGACCTGTCCATACAGCCATTGCTCACATGCTGGACCTGTATGAGACTGCTGTTCATCGACCTGACTACCATGCCACATGGCATCACAAGGTATTCCCCAGCGGATGAGCGCAACTGTACATACATGTTTGAATGGGCATGTTACCGTGAGTGCGAACTGTTTTTTTCACGTGAACTGTCTGGATCTGCAATGTCAGGAGGGTGCTGAATAGTCTGTTGCTGTCGCAGCTTAACGTTTCCTTTTGGGGATGTAGGTTTGGGATTTGGGATATTGTGTCTGTTTGGGGTCAGGGGAACCTATACCGGGTCTGCCTGTGTAGCTGCTGACCCCAAAACGCAACTTGGCCTCATCACAGGTTACCTGTGTGATGCCATACAGTTTGGACTTCACTTTATGTCCCCCCAGCCACATCACCTGATGGCCTCATCCACAATGCTGATGCAAGGACACGTAATTTGGCGTATAGACCCTAATGGCCATCCGCCTCAGACGACTGTACATTAGGAATATACATGTGCGGGACAGCGTCGCCACTCTGGCTGTATGTCACACAGCCAACCCTAGTTGTGGGCATTCAGGTGACCGCAGGGGCGTGTTGCCCCCCAAAAACAGGGGAAAGGAACATCTGATCTGTCCAGTGTGGATATAGTGCTCTCTGTGTGTATGAGGCACTGTACACGATAATGTCGTCTATGATGCTGTGTGGACACCTGTTGATAAAGCCTATGTGGGATGGGGCCATTATCACGTTGCATATCACACATATGTCACGCCTGTGTATGTGAACCCTGATTTGCGCTGCTGCACGGTACAGTTGTCACAATGTAGCAATGGCACATGGGTGTGCTACAGTCAGGGGGCCTAGACCTTCCTGTTATATGTTCACCATTTTGTGTACCCTCACAAACAGAGGCACCTGACGCATCAGTACTGTTACATCTGCATCTGTAGCTGTACACACTCTCTTGGCTGTCAGGCTGTGTGTAACAGTGTCATTGGGCAACAAAGGCACAAAGATTAGGTAACTCAAATGTGTAATGTGTAATGTGGACACGCATATCACAGCTGTAGAGGGTATGCTGTCACATACACCACATACACACCCCTGAGATGGATTAGAGGTGTGTGTGTTTTGTGTGTGGTGGCCACGCCCCCTCCACATCTCCCTCTTAGCTGTGCACAGGTGTGTGGGCAAACACACTGCACAGTATACATAGGGGATGTATACCCTGTGGCACAGTGCTTGCTTGCTGGTACTGGTCCGGCACAGCAATTGTGTGTCATGATATATAGGATGCTGTGCATGTGTGGCTCACACTTTGATTCCCATGCCAGCACTGTGTTGCACATAGTGCACGCTGATGTGTGTCACAAAGATAGCTTCTGTAACAACAAGTGTCTTTGTGTGGCATCTTAAACCTTGACAGGCCCGCCCCAGGGTGCACATCTGTGAGCCTATGTACACACAGCATAGTGATGGTTAATGGAAGGAATGTTAATTACCCACCTTCATTGTCGCGTTGCGATGCAGCACCACGGGCACGCAGCTCATGTAGTAGCACATCCTCGCCAGTTTCGTTGCGCCTTGGTGCTGTTGCAGCATATCCTGCTGCAGACAACATTGGTGGTGTGGGGCTCCGTGGAGGTCCCATGTGACCCTCCCGGGGACCAGGCCTCTCCCCCTGGCGACTACTCCCCACATCAACCACCGTATCAGGGCTCTCTGTTCCAGGTGCGTGCCACACCTCCTCTTCCCCCTCCTCCTGCTCCAGCTCCTCCTCCTCCTGCTCCACATGTGTCGGCAATGTACTATAGTCACCTGTATTGTGTGCACACACAGATAAATACATATGTGTAAGCTGTACAGCAACATCTACGTGTGTGATCCAGACCACCCATATGTGATATTCAGAGTACCCTGAATGTGTGGTACATACAGAGCCCCCACATACCCACATACCTATCGCCCAAAACCATGTACCTGTGTCATTAAAACTGGTCTGGGAGTCAGCCGTGCATGCCCTGTGTGGCCTCCAGGTTTGACTATATCCTCATATGGCCATCTATTCAGCAGTCGATCCCACACCCCATGTGTGTAATGTATGTGCTGACAGGGCTACACAGCACCAACAGGTACTCCATCCTTGACAGTCTAGGTTTGGGTGTGCATGCCATTGCTCACGGCATATTCACATGGGACATACTGTCTCCCCAGTGCTACATGTACCTTCCACGAACCTACAATGTAGGACGATACCACTGCAGAGGATCCTGAGACAATTGACAGGCACATGTAGCAGTGTGCGTAGAGTATGTCAGATAAACAGGAAACAGTCACACACAAATGCACAGTGACAGATGAGATGACATAGGGCAGTGATGGTGCAGTTGTTTAGGGGCTTCTACTCCATGACATGTCTGGAACAGTGTCACACACTGCTGGGATGTGTACCACATGTTGGATGTCTCCCTGTACCCTAGGTGGGGGCCATGGATAAACACGCCAATACAGGGCTAGCTGCAACTGAGAGGGTACACAACATGTCTCATGGTGGACATATGTCATCATCAGAGCACAGGTCATGTGTTACTGCAGCCACAGGGTCAGGGGAAGGGTGACACATCTGCCCTTCGGTCATGTTAGTACGTGTATTGACACACCTGGCCAGGACATTTCCCATAACATGTGTCAGGGAATATCTATGCCCGCACTGCTGTACTGTCTGCCTGCTGTACTGGCAGGTGTGGATACTAGGCTACCCATGGTGCACCACCACCCATACTCTGTGCTGTCCCCGTCCCCCCCAACAGTCACATGTCACCACATTTGACTGGCCATGTACATGTGTGAGTGTGACGTAGGGGAGGGTGATAGCACTGAGCCAGATTGCAAGTGAATGGGTATGTGCATTACCTCTACACATGCCACAGATACATGATCCCCACGATCCCTAGTCCTGTTAAACCTACCCGCTCAGAAGTTGTATGGGATGTGTGTTAAGGATGTACTATCCCTGATACGTTGGGGGGGGGGGGCCCCGTCAGGATAGTCATTGGCCATGGGGCTGGCAGCAAATCATAGCCTATGTAGGGTACATGACAGCTGTGTATCACACAGCTACATATTTGTCCCTCTGTGTATTGCATCTTGTGGTGTTTTTGTGGTGTGACATGGGGGGGGGAATTGTGACATGATTGCACACACAACGTCCATGTGGACAGATGTCGTCCAGGTGTAAGGTTCTGTTCATGCAGGTGCATGCACCCTTTTATATAGTTACAACACGGAACACATGTCCAATCAGCTAACACGCATCACCTTGTGAGAGGGGGATGACTGGGACACTGATGGACCACAGCACATCAGGGGGCTGACTGCCCGATGCAGGGGCAGCTTGCTAAACACAGAGAGACAGAGTGACAGAGGGTGGGTGGCAGGGAGCCAGGGGAGCTGAAGATGGGGATGTGAAACAATGTGAAGGCCAGGGACATGCACATTTCGCTGTAACATTTGGCTGATTAGGGCAAGCAATGGCTAGCAGAATTCATATGGCACGGTCTTTGCAAACACACCAGCAGTTTTGCAGGGTGATCCTGTGACTGGCAAGACCATTCCGGAAAACGTGAGGTGTGTGTGCAGTGAGAGACACAGGAATGGTGTCCGGCCCTCTGGGGGGAACAGCTGACCCATGGGGGGGTGGACAGAGTGGGCACAAATATGCGTGGACTCCCCACGACATGGTACATGGTGTCCCTCATCCCAGTGACAGTTTCTAGTAGCAGCACGGTTGGCTGACCACTGTCTTTCACCTAATTACAGGCAGACATTGAGAGGGCGGGTGCATGCAGGCTGACGTGGGTTGGGACATACCCAGAATATATCCACACACATCTGTGAGATGTACCATGTACTCTTGTGTACGTTAAACAACATATCTCTATGGAGGGGATATGATCCAGGGGGAATCTGAGTGTCGTACGTGTGAGACACGGTTCACGGACACGCCACATAATATTAACTAGTGTCATCCACTACTTGCATACACACACAGGTGTGAGAGGGGTACCAACAATGCATGACAGAGATGTGTAGACACAGATAACATCATGTGTCATCCACATCTGACATCTGCCAGCAATACCCTTGTCAAAGTGGGGTGAGCCCTGCAAACAGTCCAGCTGTACTGACGCCATAGTTACCCTGTAATGAGCTCTGAGATCCCATAGATGCGGATGACAGACATGGCCAGAGGTTTGTGCAATCATGGGGAACCCTCGTGGTTGATATACCCTTGGCTTCCCAATGGTCAATGATTGTGTTGCATGACAAAGGGTTTGCAGAACGTGTCAGACTGACAGGGATTGTTACGGCAAGGCCTGGATGTTCCTCCACTATCCTCATACATCTGCTGTGTGTGTACCAGCCGTCAGTGATCCTGACAAGGGTCACATGACGCGGCTGGGTAACTGGGTTACAGTACAGGTACATTATAGTGTGTTTCCCATGTTTACAATACTCTGTAAAACATGAACACATGACGGATTGTTAAATACAGTGTGGATGTATATTTCCGTATACTGCATTTGTGGTGACCATTCCCCTTCGCCCCTACCCTGGCAAATATACATTCCATTACAACTGTTCCATGCCACCATGTGGTGGCAGACAGTAATCACCATCTACATATGATTACACGGGCCGCTTTATCATTCCACCCTCAGGGAAACAACCCCAGACACATTGCGCAAAACATCTCTGACCCTCACGTCTACCGACATAGTGTTCGCACTGTGTCTATGTGTTGGCCACCATAGGGTATGATGGGGTGTGCACACAGCCTCAGACACAAGGCTAACGACATCCTTGGAATGGGGAGATAGGTATGTGTGTGCATCTGCAAATGTCAGCTGTATACACATTGATCATCTCAGGGGGGTTATGCGATGTGATGGATATGCATGACATACTTACCTGCATGTGGATCTGCAGTATCCAGCAGCGCAGGCAGACCATAGGTGTAGACCGGACCGAGGCGTTCGGCCAGCTGTTGCTCCAGGGGCGTCAGCATGGCTGGCAGGGGGCCCCCTCCTCCTGTACCCCTAGCATGTTTTGTTTCGGCACAGAGGTGCTGCCGTACACCTCTTTTGATGTCGGAATATCTTTTCTTCAGGCTATCTATGTCCCGTGGGGGGGCCCCTGCCTCTGCGACCCCTCGCTGGACCGCCTCCCACACCGCGTTACGCCCTGCTGTGCCTGTCCTTGTGCTCTGTCGGCCAAACAGAACCTCGTAATTTTCAAGGACCATGGAGAGGAGGTTGTGGTTCTCAGCGTCTGTGAATTTTAATGCCCTCCTCCTGAGAGCCTCAGACACAGGGACACGCTTCCTCTTCCCTGTGTGCCTGCTGGGAGCAGGCTGTGCAGGTACTGATGGCCCTGGCACTGCCCCCACCTCCACAGGTCCCTCAGTCCCCGCAGGCCCTGCCTCTAGTGGTACTGGCGGCACCACCTCACCCGCAAATACACCAGGCTCAGCCTCCCCCACCCTCAGCCTCCCTCTGCCCCTCTCTCTGTCCCTCTCTGTCTGTGTCCCTCCCTGCCTATCCCTATCCCTCTCTCTATCCCTCTCTGTCTCTGTCCCTGGCTCCCTATCTCTCTCTGTACCCCTGTGTGTCTCCCTGTCACTCCCCCTCCCCCGCTGGCTTCGGGTCTGTCTCTCCATCGGCCTCCTCCCTCCTCTCTGCTCCCCACTCACCTCACCACTCGCCTCCCCACTGCACCTCACCCCCTCCGCCCCTCCCACAACAGGCACGGGACAGACACCGCAACCACGACCCCACCACAAGGCACACAGCACAGGAACAGAACAGTCACTAACACAATACACAGACAAGGTAACACACACAATGACAGACTACAGATATGGGTACTTATCAAACAACACGGGAAAATGTGGCTACCCAAATGACACTGACCCACCTCTCACTACACCACCTCTCACGTACATCAACTCTGTATACACTCGCTCTGACTCCTCAACCAACCCTCAACATTTTGCTTCCGTTTGGGTGCATTTGTAGTTTTGTGGACGGTGCATACGTTGCGCATGCGCCACTGTGTGACGTCACTGCTTGTGCGACGCGACTGTGTTTCATTGTGCATGCTCATGCGTCTCGCTCTATGGTTGTGTGCGTTATGCGCAGGCGCAACTCTTAACGCGTGGGCGTTTGTTTGCAGCAGGACGTCGGCGACGGCGCTGCTTGTGCGACGCGCCTGTGTTGAATTGCGCATGCTCATGCGCTGGCCTTTTAAGGTGCTTGCGCGACACGCAAGCGCCACTCTTAGCGCATGACCGTTTGTGTTTGCATCATGACTTTGGTGAAACGCATACGCCCATGCGTAACGGGGTTCACATGGGCTCCGCGCACACCCAAACGCACATGCGCCCCAATTGGCACATGCGCGTCGCAGTCATACACACGCACACGTGACAACGCTTGCACATGCGCGGCACGCACAGACAGGCGGCGATGCGTGACCTCCTGCGCATGCGCACTGCGCACACGGGGCGCGGTACCGACAAAACGGAAAATAACTGTACACTGTATAAAAAGAGGGTGCTCAGTCAGCAACATTGAGGGTGTTTTGGTAGGCGCGGCGTGTGTTTGTTTGGAGAATCTGGGAGCAACTGTAGTGAGCCATATTGTGGGAGTTGTCTGTTGTCTTTGATGTTTGTGGTGGTTTGCCATTTGTGCAGTGTTTGGGCAAGTGTGTGTGTCTGTGTGTCTGTGTGTCTGTGTTTGTCTGTGTGTTTGTGCTTGTGTAGTCACAGAGGGCTTTACATGGAGGACATAATAGTTGTTGCATGTGCCCAAAGACGTGGGCAGATGCTACGGTTGCTGGACAGGGGAGATGATGTCCATGGGGCTGTGGCACAGGGCATGGGTGTAGACCCGCAGCAACTCAGACCTGCTGCTGCGGCGGCTGGCCAGAGAGGTGCTGTGCGGCGACGGCACAGACGGCGTACTGAGGTGCAGGCTCGGCAGCTGCGGCTCTATAGGCCCAGGGCCCAGCTCCAGGGCATGCGTGAGGACCAGGTCATCTCCCTGTACCGACTGAGCACAAGGGCTATTAGGGGGCTGTATGAGGATCTGAGACCTGACCTTGAGCCCCTGACTAGCCGGTCCCATGCCATACCAGGTGTAGTCAAGCTCCTTGCTGCCTTACATTTCTTTGCCTCTGGCTGTTTCCAGTCATCTGTGGCCGCAGTGGGTGGCATGAGCCGCCCCACCTTCTCACGCTGTCTCCACCAAGTACTGCGTGCTATGGTCAGCCGGGTGGGGACGTACATAGCCCTTCCCCACAGTAGGCAACATTGGGAGACCCTGGACCAGGCCTTTGAGGCGTTAGCCGGGATACCACACGTGATGGGAGCTATTGATTGCACACATGTTGCCCTGGTCCCGCCCAGAGACAGGGAGGTGGTGTTCCGCAACCGCAAACACTACCATTCCCTGAATGTTCAGGTTGTATGTGATGCTAATCTGCATATTCTGAATGTGGTCCCAAGGTTTCCAGGGTCCACCCATGACTCCTATATCCTGCATCGCTCAGCACTATTTAGGGAATTTGAGGATGGACATTACGGTGACTGTATATTGCTGGGTGAGTATCTCCATATATATCTTCGATGATTAGTCATATATGTATGTGTTTACGTAACATTACCCATGTGTTGCAGATATTGGCCACTGTGCTATAGCTACATGAACTCCCATTCAGCAAACCGACAACTGTTGTGACTTTACATAATTACAGGACTGTAGACGTTGTTTAACAGGGGACATGATTAGCCATGTCACATCCGTTTCACAGCCATATGTGATGTGGAGATGCTGGTGTTGTTACGGAACATATGCAACTGTTCAGATGTGTGTGTCGGGTGTGTATTGGCACCTGTGTCTGTATACCTTCTGCACACAGGGATGGGGGGGGGCATTTCCACCCACCTGTGTATGCATGGGTTTAGATTGTATCTGTGTTAGGTCATGTCAGACGTGTGTTATTTACAATCCATGCTCCTAATGCGTGTCATGTGCGTGTGAGGGCCACACACTCAATCATTCATGGGTCTGTCAGCTGTTGTTTGCTGGACAGGGGGGGGTTGCCAACATATGATGCATGTTGCTTGCCTTTGCTATTGGGTGTACATTTTTGCATAGCTGTGCAAATGCTTTTGTCCTCTGCCATTACAGGGGTGGGGCCGGGCTGGGGTTAGCATTACCTTTGCGCACTGCACATGTGCAGTGCTGAGGCGTCATTGTCCGTGATTCTCCTGATGTGACTCATCATTTGGGAGATTTGACTGCAAAGACGTGGGCCTATGTTTTTGGCCAGACGTAGGGGTATTGGTGGGACATACACAGGAACGTTGTCATACTCAGTAGCTGTGATGTTTTACAAATCATGTGGCCTACAATGTCATATTCTGTGGAGCACAACTTAACAAGGATGGAACGGTGAGGGTACAGTAGACATGGTGTCTACTGAGATGGTTTGTTGACAGCGGTCAACAGCATTTTAAGTTATACTGCTATATGTAGATATGGAGACCTTTGACGACATGGGGTGTCATGGTGATATTGTGTTCATCCTGGCTGACATCACAGTCAAACATGTTGTGTGTGTGCGCCTACATTGGCCCAGCAAACATTATTGTGTTCTTTACTTTGCAAACATATATTGTTTGTATGTGTCATGTGTGTTTTTATTGCGTACTCTACCATTGGTGGTGATGGTGTCGGTGATGAGAACATGAGCCACATAACATGGGACGTGTGCTCAACATAGGACTCTTTTGGGGGGACAAGGTGGGATTGTGTTGTTCTCGGACATGTCTCTACAGACCTGACAGGGCATTTGTTGTGTTTCTATCAGAATAGTTGTTAGGTCTGGTGGATAATTGTGATGTAAAATATGTCTGTCCTGATGTGTTGTGGGTTATGTCTCTCGTCTATACATCTGTGAATTTATGGTGTCATGCGCTCAGTCATTCACATGCAACATTCTTCTCTGCAGGTGATGCAGGGTATGGGTGTCGGCCCTGGCTCCTGACACCTGTGCGTCAACCACGGACACGTGCAGAGCGGAGGTACAATGAGGCCCACGCATCCAGCCGCTCAGTCATAGAACGCACCTTTGGCGTTTTGAAAAGTCGCTTCAGGTGTCTGGATAGATCAGGTGGGGCCTTACAATATTCGCCAATGACTGTTGCAGAGATTATCGTAGCTTGTTGCATACTGCACAACATTGCTCTCAGGCATGGTATCCCTGCAGAGATTAATGAGGATGTGGAGGAGGATCCACCGTGCCCCCCTGTACGTGCCTGTGGTGACACACAGGCAGGCACATCGGTCAGGCGTCAATTGATTGCAGACAGATTCACTGGTATGTATTGCACATCTACCCACATATATGTGCTGTTGTATGCGTGTGAGGTTTACAAAGGGTGATGTTTGGACCATTTACCATTCAGATGCAACACTGCATTGTCCTTTTCTTAAACATCCATCATAACATGTCGTCAGAGGTGTGTGATGGACAATGTGGACAGAGCACAGTAGCAGCTGTTGGTGTTGTGGGTCAGAGGGTGTTGCTACACCTTTCAGAGCTTTTGGGGGTCACAGTACCATTTAGTGGTTTTTTGTGCTAGCAACTGCTGGCCAGACACAGTTATTTGGTGTTATTGTGTGTGAGGAGCCCTGGGTCAGGCAGATGGTTAGGGGTTTGGTGTGATAGAGGTGTCCATGTTTGTGGTGAGCTTTCATGCGGGACCTTTGTTTGTGTACTGCAATCTGTGGGTGTTTGTGTGTGTGTGTGTTCTGCTCCTGTCAGCTTGCTATGTTTGTATGTTGGATATTTTCAATGCAATATGTCAGACATATCACAGTACACATGCACCTGATAACGTTCCTATGGTGTTTCTGACAAGGTGTCACGTGTATTGCTGCAGCAGCAGCGCAGTGTGTGGTAAGGTATGCCTCATCAGGTGTCACAGGCATGGATATGGTGAATTATGTGGACATGTGCAGTGGGCAGCCAGGGGGCCATATGATTGCTACAGTCCATTTGTGGTGGAGTAATGCATAGCAGTATATTACATGTACACACATACAGATGTGCAGTGGGTTAGATGCTGAATGGGTGTATTTCATTAGGCAAATGTGACGCTAGATGTGTTTGCCCTTCCGATTTTATGGGGTCTTCCATTTTAGTGGTGGCATATGTATTTGATAGTATCTCTACATCTGCCTCATGCGTGTGGGACGTGCTGTGTGTATGGCAGGATAGCACGGTACAGACACACAGATACCTTGAGGACACTATCAAGGGATGTTATATGCACATACACACACAGACCTATGTGGGGGTTATTTGGGGCATTGAGACATCAAACCTATCCTTGGTTGAACTTTCTCACAGTTACACAATGGGTTAACATGCAACAATCACGGTAAGGTGACATGCAGACATGGTGGTTATTGTGGAGAGCCATGGTGCTGCCCTTGCCATGTATTTCATCACATGATAAACACACAACTGTCATTATTCTTTGCTGGGGGAGATGTACAATGCATAATATGCATCTACACAGTGTATACAGGTGGTATTGAGGCATATTTCCAGGTGACACAGGTACTTACACTGTGCTTCAAAACAAAATTGGAGGGTACTGCACACAGAGAGGGGGTGTTGGTCTGAACATGGGAGGCACAGACATATAGTGTGAACCTTGGGATGCGTCACCAACATGGTGTGTCCATCCACCTGTTTTGGCACGTGTGTGGCACAGCAGGAGGGTGGGGAGGCATATGATGGATGTGGGGGGCCTTGGTATTTGCATCACACATGTACATGATGCCTCTCCCATGTACAAGATCTGTGCAGTGTGAGGGTGCACAGTCCGTTGTTGGTTCATGTTTTGGTGTATTACAGCTGGGGACAGTACGTTGCAGTGTGGCGTTCAGCGCTGGAACCTGACAAGGTTGTTTCTTCTTTCCACTACACAGGACATACGTGATGACAGTGCTGTCGGTGTGTGTCATTAGCACATGGCAGAACATCAGCAGAAATGCTGGGGTCCAGGGTATGTAGAACTACCGATACATTGTATGTGTGTGATGTCAGGTGCACAACATCTAGCCTGTTATGTATCATATTTGGCAGCTGGTGTTGTTCACGTATATTCTGTGTGCCGGTCTTACCCATATTTGCCTGTTGTCACACATCTCCACGTGCGGTTGTGACCAGTATTTTTCCTGTAATGGGTTTTCTGGTACATTTTCCACAGATCCACATGTGGGCCTTGATGGGCTAGCTTTGCGGAAGCAACACCTGCTGCCTCCACCATTTTAGTTAAATAGGCCATCATCAGGGTGTCCTTGCATGTCACTCGACCGTTATGTGCACAAATTAGCACTTGGGCACCGACAGGCCACGTATTTCAGCTGTCACATTGTACTACGCATATTGTGCTGGTGGCTGTTTATTGGTTTGCTTATGTGGTGCTGCATTGTACATGCATGATACATTGTCATATGCTTTGATGGGTGCGGGCACCTGGGGGGCATTGTGGGGTTTGTTACCTCTACAGTAGTGCTGTTCACCTATTCATCATCACCCACATTTCTGGTGAGCAGAGTTGTGTCCTGTGTTATGTGGGACTGGTGTTGAGCAACATTTGTTTTCTGTCTGACATAGGCATGATGTGAAGATCCCTGATGTGTGACTTTACATGTTGGTTCTACTGGTTGACCTGATATCGTCTCCGTTCGCTGTGACCTGGTGTACATATGCAGCAGTTGATGGGATTGATGAGGGACACATCATGGACACATAGGTTAGATTCCACCTTTGTTTAATTGTTATTACATCTGGCTGTACCTTTTGTGGGGTATCATTTGATCTCATGGACATGTAATGTTGCATCTCTGTACACAAAAAGGGATGCATATAGTGTGTAGCTGTGAGATGCCTGTGTGACATGGTATTTAACATACCCATCTCCATGTGACACCCGTGTCTGCAGCAACATGTACTGTTCCTTTCACATCTGTGTTTTATTTGATGTGCATATCCTGTCATGTTTGCATTTCCATCACTTCAATCTTTCATTAGTGCAGTGTGCATTGTGGCAATTTGTGGTGTTGTTGCAGGGTTACTAACATTGGCCACACCTATCCTTTCTTTGCACAGGGCAGTGGACATTATGGACACATTTCCTCCAGTGCATCTCGTCTCCTCATCCAACAGCTGTTGTGGGACAGTGCACCATGTTATTGTTTAATGGGAAATATCCTATTTGATGTTTGACGTCTGTGAGTGGAACACAGGCCTGTGCTGGACGTTATTGCTCTTGGACTGCTTGTTTGACCATGACAGACATGTACAGCACACAGTTTGTGCCATGCTGTAGCTGACAGTCCTGCTGATTGCAGGGACACAGATGAACCTCCTCGGACTGTGCCATATTGGCATGTGACACTTTACTATGCACGCCCATGTTTGCCTGGGAATTTTGTAAGTGATATTTTGGATGTCAGGAAGCCTTTGCTTTTGGTACAGTTTGCGCATCAGGGACTGACATCATCTGTGTCGTTTGGACATTCCTCACAAGTTGTTTACTGCAGAGCTTTGGCCCATGTGTGTGACATGGCACTCAGGATACCCTGATCTGTTTATTTCAACTGTAGCATACAGCCGTGATTGTTGCAGGGGGGAACAGTTTCAGCATTGCAATTGTCTATGTCCACCTGCCACACACCTGGACATGCTACATGTTTTCCAATAACACACGGTCATGCCCACCAACATCCTTGATTGATGTGTGTAGGCGGCAATGTGGTTTACATTCATGTGTGGCATCACAGTACCATGTTAGTGTCCGGCTGGTGGCTGTGCATCAGAGTGACTCTGTTTGTGAGCCACAACATGTGGAGCTATGACCTCGGTGTGTTGCAGTGTGAGATTATGTGCCATTCTTTGCATATTCACATGCTAATTATTGTGTTTGTTTGATGTTCAGACATGACACTCTGCATGTATGGCCACGCCTTGCATTGCACGTCTGCACAGTCCTGTGTTACCCCCTGCATTTACCACACTCTCATTAGGACATTGTATTTGGGGTGTGTTATTGTGGGTGACCATTTTCGTGCTACACATCTGCATTCCATGTAACCTGCTATATGTGGCCAGCGACTGTGTAACCAACAGACAATGCAAGGGGGCCTCCTGTATGGTGTTATGTGTACACATTTCTGCCTGTTTTGTGGTTTGTATTCACTCTGTGTTCATGTGTCCCTGCTACCTGTTAGCATATAGTCAGTCAGTTTGAGATAATATTTGGGGTGTACATTGACACATTGCTGATGTGGTGATCTGCCATTATGTGGGAGTTATGACATTCGCTTGCAGATGTGTTTGTCACATTACAACATATTGGCAGCATATGTATTTTTAATTTGGTGACCTCCTCTGTTGCATGAGGGCTATGTTTGGGGGGACATGTTATGTGTTTTGGTTTCTCATTCTGCCACACCTGTTGTCTACATGCACGCATATGTGTGTGACACATTGTGGGCATGCAGCATCTGCTGTGTTGTGTGGCCCTGCTACACAGTGCATATCATGCACCTGATGAACATTTATTCTCGTGCCATTATGTTTTGCTCTTGAGTTGACCTTTGCATGGCATGTGCATTTTGACATTGCTGACTGTGTTCCCATCATTTGCCAGGGTGGGACACACCTTGCAATTCTGTTTACACTGTGTATGGTATGTATGAGACGTGTTAGAAAAAATAAATATGTTCATTGTTCAGACATGTGTCTCTTTCTGTACTTTATCTCTGTGACATACATGCATTACAATGTTTAACATTCCATCACACATGACTCCTTGGGACCATGGGAATCCTGGCTTTTCTTGCACATGTACCTCCACTGATTTGCCCCAGGGCGCATGGTGTGCTGTTGTGATATGGTGCGTGTTTGCCTTGTGTGCAAGACATTTATGTGAACACTAGACTGCTCCTCCACTCATGGACCACATTTACACGTTTGTCTACGGATTTGATGGTAATTTCCATGGACCCCTGTGCTCACATTGGTGTTTGATGACAGCTGTGTATGTGTCTGCAATTTGGCACATCACTGAGTGCGGCACATCCCCATACAGGCCCTCCCTTTGGAATGTAATGTTTGGCTTGCCCTCAGTGTGTTGTTTGTGTGTATGGTTGGGGGCATGTTTGTTCACACAGTGCTTAGCAGTTTGCCTCACAACATCGTATTTTTTTATGGAATATCTGGAAACGGAAACATTATTTTACAGCTGCTTCATCACCTCTACACACACCCTTGTCTGTCGTCAGTGTACAGCAAGGTGTTCACTCTGTGTTGACAAGGCAGCACATATTAGCTGTTGCATGGGTCTCTTTCTTAATGTTGTTTGCACAGCACTACACCTGGGGGTGTGGTAATATTGAGGTTGAGCAGGTGTGTGCTGCACCTTTTCTCATGTTGAATTGGCTCCTATCCTGTCCGCAATTGCTGGGCAGCTCAACCACACAGCAAGCACTGCCCTTGTTGGTTATTTACTTTCCTCTGGGTTTTTTTTGTTTTTATTCATTTATGTAGGTGTATGTTGATGCAACATTTCTGCGGGTCATATCTGCATTACATTACAAGGGGTGGGGTTTACAGGTAGGGCAGGGCCATCCCCAGGGAGGCTACATTAAGGGTGACCACAGGGCACATAGGACATGCTATGGACATTGACAGATTGTGAACAGTGTCTGATTCGTCTAGGGTTGATTATGTGTGGGGGTTTGGGGGATTCCTGGTAATGCTTTTTTTCAAGCTATATTCTAGAAGTTATTTGGCCTGTCTTATTTCCGGGGCTGCTTGGTAGGGTTTTGCGTAAAGAGGAGGCATACAGTTAGGACGCTAGATGTCACGTCCATTACAGACATTAGTTAAATTTCAGAGGTACATTGAAGCCTTTGGAAGCGTCTGGTCTGGTAGTTCTTCCATGTGCGTTTCATTACTGTTGGGTTGTGATTTGGTGTTTCTGTGTTTGATTGGTGGGTGGGTGGGTTGGCTTTGCATTTAGTCAGTGTTTCAAGTAGGGGTATGTGTGGGTCCTTTACAATTGGGGTGATGTGTTCTGTTCCTTTTGCATGCTGTATCCACTGCATAACATATCCTTGTGTGTGTGTGCATGTGTCGCTGGTACCATATACAATATGTGATGTGATCTGATCACAGCAGATCACCAGGTGCATTTATTCCCGCTTTCTCCTGTGGGTTTGCCTGTCCTTACAACCAGCACGTGTGCTGTGTGGGTGGCTTGACTGCTTGTGAATGCAGCCTTTGCTATGACGTGGAAGTTGTTGTTCTGTGCTACCTTTGGTTGCTTTTTGTTTTTTGGGAGTGGTCCTCGGTGTGATTAATCTCTGTTCTGTTGGCTGTGTCTGCTTGTCGTGCAGATGTCGTTTCCATTTTTTTGGCGGCCAGATGTTGGCAGGTTTGTGATGTAAGCACATTGTACCCTCATCTGAGTTTTGACCCATGGTTCTGTCCATCTTCTGACTCCCAGCTCTTGTGTCATCCTGCCCTGATGTGCATGCTGCTACAAGCCATCCTGCACTCCTACACCTTCCTGCATTTCATCTCTCCATGGTTGGCTCGTGTGTGTGTGCTCTGCCTATAACCGCTGGTCCACTATCATCATGAGATTTCACCTGTTGTGCTATTTCAGGCGCATCTGCTGGACACATCTTCACGTTGTCTGTCGCACACGATCATGATTGGATGTTACATTTGCATCACTCTGTACATAGCTCCAGCTAGACCCAATTTGTGTGTGTATTTATGTAGATGCCACATGTCCTGGATGTCATTATTGTACTGCAGCACATGTGCTGTCTGTGGTTCTTGTCGTTCTGCTTGACGTTTCCTTTCAGCTCTGTGCAGTGTTTGGGTTATATGTGAACTCGCCATCACTGAAATGGTGGTTTATGATGTGCATTCAGTGACACCCTAAAGGGTGACATACTCCTGTGCACAGGGGTGGGCTTGTGTTTAGCTGGCAACACAGATCGCTGTCCAATTGCATGCTGTACGCAGATGTAGGTAACCCAGGCTTAGTCACTGCTCAATTTGACACATGACCCCTTCACGTTCAGTCAGTGCCATGACCATTCTGCTACACTGCTGTTCCATCTTGCATGTCTGCTCACCTACTTTGGATTTCCATACATTACAATACACAATGGTACTAGCACTGACTGTGTTTGGTCAATGCCCTGCCTCCTACGGCACACAAAACGCACCCTATACACATCATTGTGTGTTTCGTTTGTGGAGAGTGTACGCTACAATTTGACCTCTGAGGTACCTTGATGGGCACCTTATGCATTACCTGCTATTACAGTACTTCCATAGTTCATTTGCTATCAGTAGTACATACAATTGAGGGTTACATGGCTCCTAGTTCATGACAGGTGATGGCTCAACCAGCCTTATTCATTGAACACAGCAGGGGATCGGACCCATGATGCCAGCACCATTGGGCAGTGTGCTAACCCTTCTGCTGTGGCTCTGTTCATTTGGCTCTGATATAAGCACAGCGCCTTTTGCCTCTTACACATTATGTGGGCAATAACTTCATGCCCCTCATGTGGCAATATTACCTAGGACAGGTGATGCATCACCCAGCCTTTTTCTATTTCTGCACAGCCGTGTATACAACCCCTGATCAATGCACCATTGGTCAGTGTCATCATCATTGTGCTGTGGGTCTGTTCCTGTGCATACCCATCAATGCGCCACTTCTGCAGGCTACTATTACAGTGCCTCCAAAAGGATATTTCTCACCGCCTCATGCCCATCAACGCAACGCCTTATGCTGAACATTGGTTCTCTCACCCCTAAACATATGCCTCGTTGTGGACTAACACTGTGGGTGATTGGGGACATGCTCCCTACACTATTGGTTAATGTCTTCGCCATTGTGCTATGGCTCAGTTCCTGTGTATGGACATGTGCGCACAGCCTTATGCCGTTCACAATTAACAGCGCGACGCCTACTGCTGCCAGACCCGCACAAGAGTAACAGTGCGACGCCTGATGCCGCCCACATTTCCACCGCATCAACTCACGACCCCCACATCTGCCAGCGAGACGCATAATGCGGATCAATATTAGTTACTGCCGCAAAAACTTACCCGCGCGACGCCCAAAATTAGTGTGCCTCCATCAACTTTCTTGTCCAGCAGTACTAGTTATGCCTCGGCCAGCCTTTCTGTATTGCACAAAATGGGGTATTGAACCCGTGGGCCCTGCACCATTGGTTGGTGTCTTCCCCATTGTGCTACGTCTTGAGTCCTGTGTTTAGATATTTTCCCAACGCTTCATGCCGTCAACAACTCACACAGCACCACCTACTGCCTCACAATACGCAAAAGATGTCCCGCGCACAGCCTAACGACGCACGACACGCAAGCGACGTACAGCGCGCCGCCTAATGCACCACAGATTTTACAGCGAAATTCATAACGCAACATATTAATTACTGGCGCAACAACGTAACACCGACAGCCGCCCTAATGTGGTATGCCTCCTAAATATATTTTTTAAAACACTACTAGGCATGGTTCAGCCAGAATTGTTGGCTTGCACACACTGGGTGATTGCACCCATAGCCCCTGCACCATTGGTTAATGTCTTCGCCATTGTGCTACGGCTCAGTTCCTGTGTATGGACATTTGCGCACAGCCTTATGCCGTTCACAACTAACAGCGCGACGCCTACTGCTGCCAGACCCGCACAAGCGTAACAGCGCGACGCCCGATGCCGCCCACATTTCCAGTGCATCAACTCACGACCCCCACATCTGCCAGCGAGACGCATAATGTGGATCAATATTAGTTACTGCCGCAAAAACTTACCCGCGCGACGCCTGGTGACGGCCAAAATTAGTGTGCCTCCAGCAACTTTCTTGTCCAGCAGTACTAGTTATGCCTCGGCCAGCCTTTCTGTATTGCACACAATGGGGTATTGAACCCGTGGGCCCTGCACCATTGGTTGGTGTCTTCCCCATTGTGCTACGTCTCGGGTCCTGTGTTTGGATATTTTCCCACCGCTTCATGCCGTCAACAACTCACACAGCACCACCTACTGCCTCACAATACGCAAAAGATGTCCCGCGCACAGCCTAACGACGCACGTAACGCAAGCGACGTACAGCGCGCCGCCTAATGCACCACAGATTTTACAGCGAAATTCATAACGCAACATATTAATTACTGCCGCAAAAACGTAACAGCGCAACACCGACAGCCGCCCTAATGTGGTATACCTCCTAAAATGATATTTTACCATTAATATTCATGCCTCACCCTGCCTTCTTTGGTTGCGCACACTGGGGGATTGAACCCATGGCCCCTGCACCATTGATTTTTGTCTTCAACATTGTGCTACGGCTGTATTCTTCTATGTGCCTGGCAGCGCCCCGCTTAGCCTTCCCACGCGCTAATGTGGGACCCGCACATTAGCGCGATGCGCACAGGTACGGTCCGTTTTTTCCTTTTTTCTGGCTGGCCCGCCCACTCCTTATATGGCACCCGCACACTAACGGGAACCCGCACAGCAACGGTGTTTAGTAAACATGCCCCTAAGTCTACTTCTCCAAACTACTTTGATTAGGTTTTCTCCCCTTAAAAAAGCTTCCTCCATTTGAACCCAATGTTTCTGTGTTCCTCGATGCCACTCATAAATCATTTTTAATTGTGCTGCCTCGTAATATTTCCTAAAGTTAGGCACACCTAACCCTCCCTCTCCTTTAGTTCTTTGCATTATATCCATAGCTACTCTCCCCCTACTATTTTTCTATACAAAACGATTAACAATTCTTTGTAACCTTTTTAACTGATTTGGTGGCATTTTAATTGGTAACGTCTGAAAGAGAAATAGGAATCTTGGTAAGAGCATCATCTTTATAGTAGCAATCCGTCCAAACCATGACAAATATCCCCGCCCCATCCATCCAGCCAGCTCTCCACCTTTCCAAATAGTCTATGATAATTCAGTTTATATAATGCTTCTATCTTATTACTAATGTAAATGCCAAGATATCTAATACTCTCTTTTGCCCATTTGAACAAATATTTCTTTTGTAACTTATCCTGTGTGTCTCTATGTGTAGTTAAATTTAAAATTTCTGATTTAGACCAATTAATAGTGAAACCTGATAATTTACCAAATTCTTCTAATTCCCACATTAAATATTGGATTGATGCCCAAGGCTTACATACACTTAAGATTATGTCATCTGCAAATAATGACATTTTATATTCACTCCTTCCTATTTTTATTCCCTTAATATCTTCCCTTTCCCTCATTCTTGCTGCAAAGGTTCTAGTGAAATAGCAAAACGTTGCGGGAATAATGGGCAACCCTGTCTTGTTCCTCTCTCTTGACCAAAAAATTCAGAATAAGCACCATTCACTCTTACACATGTTTTTGGGTTACGATATAACGCCTTTATCCAGATTAAGAATTCTACCCCAAGCCCATTCTTTCCATTACATTGAATAGAAATGGCCAAGATACTTGATCAAAAGCTTTTTCAGCATCAAGAGATAACGACAATGCTTCTTTCCCATTTTGTTCTGTTGACCAAATCATATTCAAAATCTTTCTAATATTATCAGCAACATACAAACTTTGGACCATTCAGGAAACAGGAAGGAAGATCATTATCAATACAGTAGGCTGGCTAGAGCCAGCCCTCATGAAGATGTGATGGCTCTTCTGCAATATTCTGCTTGTCAACCCAAAGATTACTGGTTTGAAGCCAGCCAGATCTGTGACAGAACTGAAGAGGAAAACTAAATTTCAGATGTTTTGGATTGAAACAGGGCCATCCCAACCATTAGGCAAACTAGGGAGTCATGAAGAGCAGCAGCTTCTGGGAAGGCAGCAAGAGCAGAGCATTCTATGCTAAACAATAGATTCCGACAACAGGGGACGTGTAAAGATTAAGTTTGCCTAGGTTACCAACACCTTGATTCAACTCTGGGGCCGGCCCTGGACTGAAACAGCATGGGAAATTAGTTTCAAACAAATGTGCATCCTTATTTTTCATACAAATGAGAAAATCAATGAAAATGATGATTTTTGGGTTGTTCTGCTGTCAACTAAACAAGCATGCCTTCTTGGAATGTTTCCACTAACTGCCATTCATAAACTTCATTTTTGTTGACTACGCAGACATTGCCAGACATACTGGAGCCAACTGGGAGGGGGAGATCCAGGAGGAGTCACCAGTAGCCAGCACGAGGCACTTGAGCCAATTGTGCTGCAAATCCTTGACAGGCAGCAAGAGAAATGCCTTTCTATGCCTCTCTCCAGCTTCAAACGTAAGCATCCCTATTCACCTTGCTACCGGTTGCACTCATTGCTGCTTATTGTTCTAAACTAAATTGCTATTCTCCTTCTCAAAATATATAACCGCTTAATGTTATTCTGTTTCAACTTGTGCCATTAAAAGTATCTAGTTCTCCTCATCTCAAAATATACAACTGCTCAATGTTATACTCTCACAACCTGTACCAGAAGAGTATCTAATTTCTTACAGTTGCAATTGTTTTTATCTATGTTACAAAATTATCTACTCTTGCCAATTTACAATGGTATTCAACCTTCTGTAACATCCACTGCTACTTATAAAACCCTTCTCAACTGATTCTGGATCCAGCTTTTCCACTGTCTCTGCCTCTCACCCCCACTCTCACTTTATCCCTTACTCTATATTACCACCTTATTCCTATTCCTTCCCAAAATGGCTCCTCCTAAATCCAGCTCATTCACACTGGAGTCTGCCCTCATTTTACTTTACTTCTTTTTGCTTACCTTCCCTTATGCGCTCACTTTAACCCATAGTGCCCCCATTCCAATAATCTACTCCCCCAAGCATCTATATACCCCACCACATCTCTCCCATGCGCATTATAACCCCCACTACCGTTCATGCAAACTCAAAACCATTAATATAAACCCTAACCTTCAACCCTACTCTCCCTCTGACCTCCCCCATCCCCCCCTCAAATGCGCCCTACTCAATGCTCGTTCAGCCAGAAACAAAATCCCCTTACTCGCTGACCTTATTACTGATTACAACCTCGATATACTTTGCCTCACTGAAACCTGGTTCCAAGACTCTGACATGGTTCTAGTAAACCAACTATGCCCCAAAGCATATTCAATCAATATATGCAACAGATTACATGGAAGAGGAGGAGATGTAGCTATTATCTCTAGATCCAACTTACAACTCTCTACTGTTGAATCCACTTCCACCTCAGGCATGGACTCTATTACTGTCTCCAACTCCATGCTTTCTTTGCACCTTCTATACCGAGCTCCCCAGACTGACTCATCTGATCTCTCCACGATCCTAGATACAGCATGCTCACCCCAACCTACCTCATGCCCCCTAATTATCTTAGGAGATCTAAACTTGCTCTCTACATCTTCAATACAATCCTCCTCCTTCCTCCAAGCAATGAACACCCTTCACTTTACCCAAATACTACAACACCCTACACACTCTAAAGGAAACATCCTTGACTTAATATTTATCCCACAACACCCTCTTTTCAATGATCAGGTACAGCACACTATCCAACCCATACCCTGGTCTGATCATGCTCTCATCCTCTTCACCGTCCCCTACTCCTCCCACAGAAGTCAACCACACACCCATCTCCAACACACTCGCAAATTCAAACAATTCAATGCAGCCAACTTCCTGGAGCAAACAATCCCACCACTTGACCTATTAAATAACAAAAACCTGAACCAAGAGTCCTTCATCTCTAAATGGAATGAAATCCTATCTGCAGCCTCCCTACTTCCACCCAAGCAACTTCCTCAAAAACATCGCAGAAGAACCCCCTGGTTCTCTACAAACCTGAGAAACCTCAAAAGGGAGCTTAGACGCCTTGAACGTAAATGGAGACACACTCAAGACCCCATTGTACACATTGCCTACACAACCAAACTTCAAACCTACTGCTCAGAAACTGTCACTCATAAAAGAGAATATAATGAAAATATTATCCATAGAGCACTTCATAAACCAAGAGAGCTCTTCTCCATCACCAAATCCTTAATAAACGAACCCCTACAACAAGACCAGCCACCAAAAATAACTGTGCAAGCTATAGCTAACCATCTGACCTCTAAATTCCTCCCACCTTTGTCATCCAATAACCCTCAACCTACTACTGACCACAGCACCCAACCACATGACGCAACCTTCTCAAACTCATGGAATGAGTTTCATCCCATTACATTAGATAATGTATCTGATGTTATTAAAGATTTGAATGCTTCAACCTCTGCCCTTGACCCTTGTCCTGTCCCCTGGATCAAATCTACCAGAAGTTCCCTCAGCCCCTACATTCTGAATATCGTACAAACCTCTCTCCAGACTGGTTCCGTACCACCTCCACTTAAGTGTGCCTCTATCCGCCCAATCCTAAAAGGAGAAAAACTAGACCCCACCTCCCCTTCCTCCTATAGACCCATCTCTAGTATTCATTTCCTTGCAAAGATAGCCAAGAAACTTGTCCAAACCCAACTTCAGAACTATATCGATGACCACTCTCCCCTCGATTTATTCCAACATGGTTTCAAAAAGAATCACGGAGTTGAAACCCTCCTCACCTCTCTACTGGATTCCTTGTACTTACACACCCAGAACCCTGCTCAAGGATGCCTACTTATTTTCCTTGACTTATCCACTGCCTTTGACTCTCTCCCCCACCATCAACTCCTAATCAGACTTCATGAAATAGGACTGAGAGGCACAACTCTAAAATGGTTCCAATCCTACTTAGACACCAGAGCCCAACACGTCCGTATTGGAAGTGATACCTCCCTCCCATTTACACTAAAACAAGGTGTCCCCCAAGGCTCTAGTCTATCCACATTACTTTTCAATATCTTCCTTCAACCTGTCTGCAAGATTTTCCAAAACTATGGCATTCAGTACCAATTATATGCAGATGACATGATGTGCTTCACCCCATTTAACCTCACTAATCCTAATTTTACTAAACTGAATGAATGCCTAATCAGCCTCAAATCTTGGCTCTCCCAACACAACCTACTAATTAACCAATCCAAAACTGAGGTCCTTCAAGTTTTCTCCAATCCCTCATACACCCCTCCTCCAACCCTCACCTTTGGTGATCTCACACTCACTATAAAAAAATAAGTAAAATATCTTGGAATCATCCTCGATCAGAACCTCTCCTTCTCCGATCAAATAAAGAGAACTACCAATACAGTATACGCAAAGCTACGTACTCTCCGGAACCTCAAACCTCTCAAGCCCCGACTCCTTTCGTACTGTCTGTCAGGCCCTCACAACCCCCTCACTTGACTACTGTAATCTGATCTATCATGGCCTCCCCAAGAACACCATCCAACCACTCCAACTAGCCCAGAATACGTTAGTGCGGCTCATAACCAACAACCCCAGACGATCTCATATTACACCAGTCCTCTATGATCTCCACTGGCTCCCGATTCAACACCGAGCTAAATTCAAGGTTCTTACTCTTATACAAAAAATTATCTCAAAGGAGTCAGCTCCATGCCTCTCCCCACTCCTTGCCTTCTCCAACAACACAAGAACACACCGCTCCTTTACCAAAAACCTACTGGCCATACCAACAACTAAAAGACATTGTAAACAATCTACAGGGCCTTCTCTCTCTATGCTCCATCCCTATGGAACACCCTTCCTCATGAGCTGCGTAACTGTGTGAGCCACTCTGAGTTCCGTAAGAAGTTAAAAACCCACCTCTTCCTTGAACATTTTTCCCTACCACCCTAGTACCTAACCCTCTACATCTACCTCCCCGCCCATGCTCCTTCAAATCCTATAACACAACCTTCTGTAGCTCTATATATACACATGTAAATAGTTGATCTTTGATCATTGTAATTAGTTCATAAATTAGTTGTTATTGTTTGCCTATGTATCCTTGTTACTTTGTTCTTTGTAAACAGCTGAAACACACTGCCTTTGAAACGTTCTATGTAAACCGTCTTGATTTGTAGAAAGACGGTATATAAAAAATGTTAAATAAATAAATAAATGGATCCCTGCCTAGTTCTGCAAATCCCATGGACCATGATGTCACAGCAGGATTGGAACACACAGCCCAGCACAACCCCAGACAACCATTTTGTCTCTGATTTTCAGAGAGTGAGGAGAGGGTGTTGGGGTTAGGATGGAAAAGAATTTAAAAAGGGACTGAAAGAAAAGAGCACCTTCAAGTTTGTCTTTGAGGGAGTGGAGAAGGACTCCTTTGGGCTTAAGTTTTCAAAGCAGAAAAATGCAGAGAACTTGTAGGTTGACTTGCAGCCACTGAGGAAGGGGCGTTGCTACTTGAAAGCACACAAAAAAGACTGAGAAACCCCTCCCCCCCCCAACTTGAAAGGAGCAGAGTGTTTTTCTTGCTTCCCTTAGTATTGTGATGTTTAATATCTGCTTTTATAGCTAGGTAATTGCAAGTTTTGGTAGGCACAGGCAGGACGTGTCTTTCTGGGATGGGAAAGACCATGACAGTCAGAGAAAGGTGAGGAAAATTGTGCCTTTACAGCTTCCTAATTCAATTGTTTTTACTGTCCTAAGCATTGATGGATGAAAGTGTGCTGTATACTTTATTTGTACAACCAAAAGTGGCAAATGGTGGAAGGTCTAGTTACTGTTTCTAATCTATTCCATCGTATATCTAGAAGACAAAGTGAAGCAATGTTTTTGTAACAATCTTGTTTACCTGTTGTCTGTAACAGCAACTATGGGGATGGCAAGGTGCCTTACTGTATTTATTCCACTACTACTGAACATTTGTATAGCGCTACAAGACGTATGCAGCACTGCTCAGACATGTGCAAAAGACTGTCCCTACTCATCAGAGCTTACAATCTAGTCAAGAAAGGCAACACAGTAGCTGCAGACATGGGTTACAACTAGGGGAATGGTAAAGAAACACAAAGGAGATCAGGTGAGTCAACATCTGAAAGTGGCAGCGAAGAGGTGAGTTTTCAGCCTCGATTTGAAAAGGGTCAGAGAAGGCGCCTGACGTACAGACTCAGGTAGTTTGTTTCAGGCATAAGGTGCAGCAAGGTGAAAGGAGCGAAGTCTGGAGTTAGCAATAGAAGATGAGGACACAGATAGAAGCAATTTGCCAGAACAGCAGAGTTCCCTAGGAGGGTGTAGGGAGCGATAAGAGAGGAAAGATAGTGAGAAGCTGCAGAGTGAATGCACTTGTGGAAATAGATAGGGAGCCAATGAAGAGACTTGAGAAGAGGGGTAATATGAGCATGACGAAGTTGGTGGAACATTCGTAGAATCCAGATATGTAAAGTTAAAAGTTAAATAAAAGCTAAAAGATAGGCAGTTCCTAGTCCCAAAATCTGAAAATTTAGCCCCATAGGAGCATTAGCAGGGCAAATGCATCCCCTCTCTCTCCTGTCCTTTTGTATTTTCTATTTAAGTTTTATTAGAATTTAAGAAAACAAAACAAAAAAACCACCTTAGCTATCATTAAATTATGAAATCAAACACAAAAGAGAAAATAATAGAGCATTACCGAATGTAAGGAGTTCACAATATGATAGAGGAGGATGGCATAGGAAGAAACAATGTAACAAGGAAAATGAGTACTAAAACAAAAACGAAACATTTTGGTCCAAATAATACCACAGATTAGCTTTGTAATTGTTTAGCATCCAAAAAGAAACGCAGCAGAGAGGGTTCAAAGAAATGATAGTTCTTATTCTGATAGGAGATTATACATTTACAATGAAACCTCAATTGCAATCTCATTCCCAAGGCCAAAGCCTCAGCTCGGAGCTACGGTCCTTTGAACAGTGGGAGCAGGCATTGCAGGGCCTACCAAAAGCATATCATAATGCTTGGGAAGGTAAGTCTGGAAAATTAAATGGTCATAGAAGGGAAGGAAACCAAGAGCAGTACTGGTAGAAATGTGCAGAAAGAGCAGCTTTTAAACAAGATAATAGGGGAAAGCCAACAGTTGCCCAAGAGCACATGGTTCGGAACAGTGTATCCTTGAAGGATACTAGCAAAAGATTGAAGTTAGGGCATATCAACAGAGAGGTTCCAATAAAGACAAAAGTAACACAAATGCCCTTGAGTATCGAGCAGACAGAGGTGAGGTCAGAGATACTGCTGTTGCCAAAAAAACATCTTTCAGGAAATGGAAAAAGAAATCAAATGATGAAAACTGGAAACAACATCAGAACTGACAAGTTAGATGCAAGGCATTGGTAAGGCAGGCAAAGAGAAAATTTGAGTAGCTAAAATGAATAATAAAGACTTTTTTCAAGTACATTAATAGCAAAAAACCTGTGAGAGAATCAGTTGGACCATTAGATGATAGAGGGGTAAAAGAGGCACTAAGAGGGGACAAGGCCATAGTAGAGAGACTGAATTAATTCTTTGTTTTGATCTTTATTGAGGAAGATGTAGGGATGTTACCCATGACTGAAATGGCATTTAAAGGTGATGCTGCAGAAAAATTGAATGAAATATCGATATCCCGGGAAGATGTATTATAACTATTTGATAAACTGAAGAGTAGCAAATCACCTAGACTGGATGGTATACATCCAAGGGTATTGAAAGAACTGAAATATGAGATTTCAGACCTATTATTAGTAATCTGTGAACTTCCCTCCCCTCCCCCCCTCCCAAGCCTACTTGGAATACAATCGGTCTTCAGCTTTCTTTTTCCTCAGTCCCAGACTCTGGAACTCACTCCCCCATTCACTCCGTCTAGAAACCTCCTGTAAGTATTTTAAAGCCAAACTAAAAACTAATCTTTTCTGCTCTGCCTTCAATCTCCCCTTCCCTTCCTCACCCCTCTCCCCTCCACCTCGTTAATGTTCTAGCTTTCCTATCCCTTCCCCCCTCTTCTTCTCCCCTGTTCTTCTTCCTACTAGCAATGTTCAGTGTTTACTCCTTACCGTCCATGGTATGTACTTTTGCCTCTTTATCTCCACTGATTCTTTTCTTTTCTGTCCTTTAAAAAAGATTTTATGGCGTTCCTTTTCTTTTTCACAGCCTTTTCCTTTTAAAATCTTTTTGTATGTAAACCACCCGGATGCTAATCGTTTATGGGCGGTATATAAAGTTTTAATAAACATAAACATAAACTATCATTAAAATCATCTGTAATACCTGAAGACTGGAGGATGGCCAATGTAATGTCAGTTTTTAAAGAGTTCCAGGGGTGATCCGGGAAACTGCAGACCAGTGAGCCTGATGTCAGTACTAGGGAACATGGTAGAAACTATTATAAAGAACACAATTACTGAACATGTACAGTAGATAGTCATGACTTAATGGGAGACAGCCAACATGGCTTTAGCCAAGGAAGGTCTTGTTTTACTAATCTGCTATGTTTTTTTGAAGGTGTGAATTAACAGGTAGACAAAGGTGAGTCAGTTGATGTAATGTATCTGGATTTTCAGAAAGCCTTTTGACAAGGTCCTTCATATGAGAGACTCTTGGCGAAACTAAAAAGTCATGGGATAGGAGGCAGAGTACTATTCTGGATCAGGAACTGGTTAAAAGATAAAAGCAGAGGGTAGGGCTAAATGGGCAATTTTCCCAGTGGAGAAAAGTGAATAGTGGAGTATCACAGGGATCTGTGCTGGGTCCGCTGCTTTTTAACATATTTGTAAATAACCTGGAAATAGGAATAACGAGTGAAATAATCAAATTTGCAGATGACACAAAATTATTCAAAGTTGTTAAAACTCAAGAGGATTGTGAAAACTTGCAAGAGGACTTTGAAAAATTGGAAGACTGGTCATTCAAATGGCAGATGAAATTTAATGTGAAGTGCAAAGTTATGCACCTAGGAAAGAACAACCCAAACTATGGATACATGATGCAAAGTCCACCTTAGGAACCACCACCCAGGAAAAAGATTTAGGTGTCATCATGGATAACATATTGAAACCCTCTGCCCAGTATGCAGCAGCAGCCAAGAAAGCAAATAAAGTGATGGGAATCATAAGGAAAGTAAATGAGAATAAAACAAAGGATATTATAATGCTTCTGTATCATTCCATGGTGCGATCGCATGTTGAATATTGTGTGCAATTCTGGTCGCCGTATCTTAAAAAGGATATAGTGTTATTAGAAAAGGTATAGTGAAGAGCCACCAAAATGGTAACGGATTATGGAAGGATACCCTTATGAAGAGAGGCTAAACAGGTTAGGGCTCTTCAACCTGGAAAAGTGGCGGCTAAGGGGAGATATGATAGAGGTCTATAAATTAATGAATGAAATGGAATGGGTAAACATAGATCGATTGTTTATACCATCAAAATATAGAAAGACTAGGGGACTTGCAATGAAGCTACAGTTAACCTATTTAAGACTAATAAGAGAAAAAAAATTTCCCTCACGTGTAAGCAAACTCTGGAATTTGTTACTGGAGGATGTAATAAAAGTTGTTAGTGTAGCTGGGCTTAAAAAAGGTTTGGACAAGTCCCTGGAGGAAAGGTCCATAAACCATTATTAAAGGGGACACGGGAAACTGCTAGGTATTTGTTACCGAGATTGACCTCTGTTAGAAACAGGATACTGGGCTTGATGAACCTTGGTCTGACCCAGTATGGCATATGTTATGTTCTTATGAGTTATTTCCAAGATATCTTATGGGCTCTTCTAGTTCGCTGCCCAAGCTAAAGAGAGACGTCTTTACAAGGAGAGTAGAAAAAACTGCAGCTTCTGGGGTAACTGTGTAAAAGCAGCTATACAGTTTTATCTCACAGAGGGGCATAGGGAGGTTGACAGGGTGCAGGTAGCAGCATGGTACAAGAGAAGCAGCAGGTGAAGGTACACCATATTCCCTGTAGAAAAGTGTGTGGAGATGTCCTTGGCATATACAGAATTTGAGGGATCCATATCTGTGGGATTTAAATCTCAATCATCAGATAATGACAGTGTGGTGGCTGAAGAGGGTATTGAAGAGGTTGTTGTTAGCATGTGAACTAGTAAGGAGGTAGAAAGTGATAATGGCAGTGCAAACCCCAAGAGAACCACACAAATAAAGGAGACATCAGAGAGTAGAAAGGATGCCACTGGCTATTCATCTTCCCCTCCTTTCAACAGCACCAAGAGAAGTAGTCCCTCCACACGTGTGGAGGCATTTTGAAGTACTTGACAACACATAGTATGCAGAATGTAATTACTGTAGATAAAAACTGAGGGGGTCATCTTATTCACTATATTTAAGATATATCACAACCTCTCCTCAGAACACTTGCAATCGCTTAACCAAAAGACACCAGGCAACAGACCAAAGAGAGCAAACATGCAAGTCACCTTAACCATTCCTTCCTCAAACACGAAGAGCACATACTCTGCTTCAAATAGAGCATTCTCACTCTATGCTCCAAAGATATGGAACGTGCTTCCTGATAATATTCGTGCCATGTGCTATCTCAAAGAATTCCATAAAAGCTTTAAAAACACACCTTTTCATAGAACATTTTGGTGGACCTATCACTTAGCTCCAATGTCCATACTTCACATGCACCTATTATACTCCCAACCTATACCTCCCTCCTTCCGCTAGCTATGTTACATGCTGTGGAGGTGTAGCCTACTGGTTAGGTCAATAACTCCCTAGGCAGGGGTCATGGGTTCAATTGACCAGAGAACTAGATCAGGGGCATGCAATGAATATCATCTATCTGGATTTCAGCAAAGCCTTTGATATTGTTCCTCATAGGAGGCTTATCAATAAATTCAATAGTTTGGGGATGGGTCCCAAGGTGGTGAACTGGATCAGAAATTGGTTGACTGACAGATGACAGAAGGTGATGTAAATGGAGCTCACTCGGATGAAAGGAGGGTGATTAGCGGGGTGCCTCAGGGTTCGGTCCTGGGCCCAGCACTGTTCAATGTGTTTGTGAGTGATATTGCTGAAGGACTGCATGGAAAAGTCTGTCTTTTTGCAGATGACACGAAAATTTGCAACAGAGTGGACTCACCTGAGGGAGTGATTAATATGAGGAAAGATCTACAAAAGCTGGAAGAATGGTCTAATGCTTGGCAGTTAAGATTTAATGTGAAGAAGTGCAGTGTCATGCACTTGGGAAGCAGAAATCCAGGGGAAATGTATGTGATAGGGGGTGAGAGGTTGGTGTGCACGGACCAGGAGAAGGACCTTGGTGTGATTATTTCTGAGGATCTCAAGGTGGCAAAACAGTGTGACAAGGCAGTGGCAAAAGCCAGGAGGATGTTGGGTTGCATTTGAAGAGGAATTACCAGCAGAAAGGAAGAGGTACTAATGCCACTGTATAAGTCACTGGTGAGGCCTCACTTGGAATACTGTGTTCAGTTTTGGAGACCATATCTCGCAAAGGATATAAAAATACTGGAAACTGTTCAGAGGAAGGCGACCAAAATTATTTGGAGCCTGTGTCAGAAGCCTTATGAGAAGAGACTTGAAGACCTAAATAGTACACTCTGGAGGAGAGGAGGGATAGGGGAGATATGATTCAGACCTTTAAATATTTAAAGAGAATTAATGAGCAATCATACCTCTTCCAAAGATGGAGAAGCTGTAAAACTAGAGGGCATAACATGAAGCTGCAAGAGGGTAAATTGAAAGGCAATGTCAGGAAATACTTTTTCACTGAAAGGGTGGTGGATGCTTGGAATGCCCTCTCAATGGAAGTGGTGGGGGCAAATACAGTGACAGAATTCAGAATGGCATGGGACAGACACAGTGGATCCCTTTACAGCAACAGGATAAAATCAAAATAAACTTAACTATCTAATTTCTCAACAAACAGGGGTGTCCTACACGGAGCGGTGGGTTCACCCTTAAACAAAAACATGGGGAGAGGTGACCTGCACAGAGCAGCAGGTGCACCTACTCTTGCCATCTTACTGGGCAGACTAGATGGACCATACTGGTCTTTATCTGCCGTCATTTACTATGATACTATGTTACTATAATCTAAGTTTACCCTATGTATATACTGTATGTTCATTCATTCATTCACTAAAATTTTTGTTCACTCATCGTTTACATTGTTGATTAATGTTTAATCCTAATGTTCCATGTACTAAACGTTGTTCACATTGTTAATTGTAAACCACCTTGACATGTTGATAAGGCGGTATATAAAAAAAGCTAAATAAATAAATAAGGCAGGTGGGCATCCTGCAGAAGAGCCATCACATCTCCATGGTGGCTTGCTCTAGCCAGTCTGCTCTTATATTGCGGATGATCTTCCTTCCTGTTTCCTGAATGGCCCTAAGATTGACTGCTTTGCAGATCTATGGAAAATGATAACTGAATATTTTGCCCTGTGAATTTGTTGACTCCTGCTGTAGAGATTTAATCAAAAGATTTTATTTTTGCCATTTTCTTGTGCCAGAAATTCTGCAAAACCATGCTATCAGAGACATTTACCAAGCTTAATCTAGATCCTAGTTGTCCAGTTAGTGATGATCAAACAGGATCTGGATTAAACTTGGTAAGTATCTCTGATAGTATGCCTAGCCAAACTTTCACAGAGTTTCTGGCAAACAAACACGGTAAAAGAAAAGCTTTGGAGTAAATCTCTACAGCAGGAGTCAGTAGATTCAGACAGTAAACAATCCAGTTAGCATTTTTATACAAACTTTGTGCAAATCAGAAAACAGGAACTAAGAGCATCAGCACGGTGGGGGGACATTACCATCCTACCAACTTTGATGAGCCTTAGGTCTCTCTTCAAAGTTCATTTCAAATTTCCATTATTGTACTTATTTGGAGGTTCATGCAGGGGAGCTTGCTACTGCTATACCCTTGATTGAACAATGGTATTTCCTCTATCTGGAAAGATGAGCATGGAGTGCTGACAGTGGAAAAGGACACCTGACTAGCCAGCTTAATAGCTGAATCAACCAGAGATATCATGGAGTGACAGATGCTCTCATATCCACTGTTAAAATACTTTCTACTACTGGGCTTATGCCACAAGTATTAGCCTTTCATTATAGGGGCTTCCAGCCTATCATGCTGGTCTTGGTCTTCCTCCAGTGCTGCAGCCTCACTCCCATTGTTTTTGGGGACTTCACCACAATGCTTCCTCTCTTTTTAAATCTCTCAACATGTCATCTAAGCAGGCCATGAAGGCTTCTTCCACTCCGGAGGGATCTTCCTCTACTGTATATTTAAGATTTCTATGCTGCAACCAAAGTCCTCAGTGCCAGAACTCTAACTTGTGGGTGCATAGCTTAGCTGAACTCACTCCACTTCTGTGGCCTGGGATTGTGCTGCCTCTTCTGCTGTTGTATTGGCTCTTCTCTGGTGTTTTAGGGTCTTGCAACTAATCTGGGTGCTGTTCTGGCCTTTCTGGTATAATTTAGATCCTTGCAGCCAATTTGGGTTTTGTACTGTACTGGTCCCCTTGGCTTGTTTTAGGACCTTATAGGTAATCAAAGTGCTGTGTTGGTCCCCCTCGCATAATGTAGGACCTTGCTTCTGATCTGGCTCCTGTGCTGGTTCCCTTGTCATGTTTAATATATTGCAGCTGATCTGGATATTATGTTGGTTCTTCTGGCATAAAGTAGGGTCTTGCAGATGATCTAGACGCTACGCTAATCTCCTTGCCATCTCTCAAAATGCTTTGGTCTGCTTCCACCAATTGTGCTGTTGCTCTGCCCTCTTCCACTATTTTGGGGTGTTCACTGTGCTTTTTGTGCCACTTAGCCCTTCTGATGGGGATTTCTTGTACTCATCTTGATACTGGACATACTCTTTTCCCCCTCTTCTGATGTCTATGGGGGGTTTGAGAAACCTTTAATGGCTTGCAATGCTGCTAAAGATACCTGTCATCAAGTTTCAAGCAATTTTGAAAAAAATGGCAAGTCTGCTTGTTCTATTGCAAAATAGCTTCCCCCGTAGACTTTAATTGGAACGAGTGCACAAATGTTTTGGTTCCTAAAGACTAAGGGGGTCATTCTGATCCTAGTTTTTCAGTCTGGACATCCAATCCAGACATCCAGGCCCGCTAAATACCTGGATTGTGTTGCTGGGGACATAGCTCCCTGACCGTATAGCATACTTGTGCGGGGAGCTCTGTTTCTGGGAGGGAGGGGGTGGGACAGGGAGGAGCGAGGGTGGGCAGTGAGTGGTGCCTGACCCCAGATGTACAGAGTCAATTTTGAGGTCAGCCCTGTATGTCCAGGATCAACCTGGTAAACAGGGGACTTATTCCACCATGGAGGTGGAATATGTCCCCCTGGACTTGGGTGAACCGGTGAACCCAGTGGATACAAACAGGTGAAGGGTGCAGGGGGCTCCCCATAGCCTGACCCTGGCCATGGAAGGCTGGATCGGGGGTTGGGCTGTGGGGAAAGACATTTGTCATTGGCGGCCTGTGATCGCGGCTCCAGAATGGAGCCACGTTGGCATGGCAACAGGATGCCATGCCACCGCCACTCCATTCAGGAGCCAGGCTAACTGGGGATCTGATGGGCATCCAACCTGACAGAATTGGGGCCCAGCCTGCACATTCAGGCCGGTAGACCCGTTTCTGATTCTGTGGGCACATCTAGCCCCTGCAGAATCAGAATCAAGTGCTACTGCTTTATGCCCAGATTCTGTCAGGCCGTACAGGTGGAGGATGTGCAGAACAGAATTGGCCTCTAACTGAACAGGTATATTCTGACAAACAAAAGCAACCCTGAAAATCCTTGGCACACATATGCCTACAAAATTAAGAAAGCTGGCAAAGCTATTGAGTACAAAAAGTGTCCAGTATCCATCTTTACAGGTTCCTGATGTATCCATGTTGCATAATTTCCATTAGAAAGCTGAATATTTGAATGGTGTAGAGGATACAGATGGTGTTAAGATCATGTTTAAAACATTTTGGAATAATGGAATGCTTCCATCTAGTAGAAGAGATGCAATACTTCAGAATTATATGGCTAATTTGATGAAGCCAGATTGTAGCAACAGACGGAGTGACACTTTTTTTCCAACCACTGTTTTCCTCATTGTCTTGGAGGATATATCACTGGTATAGGGCAGGAGATATATCACACCAGTGTTAGACTTGCAAGATATTTTTGCCCACCATTCCAAAATCCAAACTCTACATTCTCTTCTCTGATTACCAGCTTTGTGTGCATGGCACCATGCACCACCCATTTACTCTCTCCCATGGTGCTATCATCATTTCGGCTGCATTCAACCATCCAGCTTAGACCAGTGATGACTAGTTGTAGGCACCAACCATCACATGGTAAAAAACTAAAATGAAAACATTGTATAGCATGCAGAAACAAATTCATTTATGACAAATGGATTCTGAGTATTCCTAATCTATTCATGATGCATAAATCTTGCTATTTATTTACTTATTTACATTTAACAATTTACAGCATTATAAAAATGCAGATTTCATAAAACAATCAGCATTACAGCATGTAGAGTGGCAGACTTCCAATAAAAAAGAGCGTGTGTTTATGACTTCACGCTTGCAAGGCTGGTCTGGTCCCTCCCACCTCTGACATATGCTCATGTCAGAGGGAGTGTGGCCAGACTATCCTTCAAAGTGCGGAGTCACAAAGGGGCAAGGGAAGCCGGCTGGACATGAGTTGGAGTGAGATGGGGAGACATTGGACATAGGGGGATAGGGACAGAAAGGGGGAGCTGGGCATTAGGGGCAATAGGGACAGAAGGAGTATGTTGGACATGAGCAGAAGAAGTATGCTGGATATGGGGGGATAGGGACAGAGGGGATATACTGGACATAGGGGTAGAGATACACATGAGGAGAAGCTGGACATGGTGGGATAGGGAGAGAGGGGGTATGCTGGACATGGGAGTAGAGATACACATGAGGAGATTCTGGACATGGGGAGATAAGTACAGAGTGGGGGTGGAAGAAGGGACAGAGGGGAAATGTTGAACATGGAGGATAGGTACACACAGAGAATATGGTGGACATAGAGGAAGGGATAGGAAAATACTAGATGGAGGAAGGGAAGCAGGGTGGAGAGAGGGGTTGATATGGAAATGGGGGAGAGAGGGAGAGAGTTAGTGAAAGACTAGGAAATAAGAGGCTGGAGAAGGAGAGAGAGCTCAGAAATGGGAGGGTTGGGGTGAGGGAATGAGATGGAAAACTATAGCTAGATACAGTAAAAAAAAGGGTGAAATTGAGGAGTAGTTGATAAGAAGAAGGAGTGAAATCTGGAGAGCCTATCATTTCAACGCCAGCGATTGGACGCCAGTCATTCCGACACCGACTGTTCGACGCTGGTTCATTTCGATGCCAGATTATTAGTTGTAGATGGGATTATATGTCAATTCGTCAATTAACACCCCGTCGCTTTAACCTTATGGTCATATGCTGACATAGTATATATGTTACGGTAAATGTGATAAATCCAGTGATTATTAATAATAACTGGTTATTATTAATAATCACCTATTCATTACCTTGTCTGTAACATATATATAAACTCTAGTGCAGGGATTCCCAACATTATTGTGGTGCTTACTCATTTGAGATTGAGAAAAGGAGTCGCGGGCGCAAGCCGAATTTCCAAAAAAAATAATTTAAGTTTTATGTACATTTATTATAAAAGAAACAAGGTACAATTAGTGAGATCTTTGACATTATATTCCATATGCTAATTTCTTAAAGTTGCTAGATCTAGATAGATTTTAAAAGCTAAAATAACTTTTTATTTTTCTTGTTTTTAAGGCTTAATATTTTTTTCGTTATTTTAATACTGTGAAGCGGGCGCATGCAAAGAGCTCCAAGGGCGCGCTTGTGCCCACGTGCACAGGGTTGGGAACACCTACTCTAGTGGAAGTTAGCTTGTATTTTGTGTTAATTTATTTTAATCCAAATTATAAAAAGTAGAATGGAAAGCATTAAATCCAAACGCGGAAGAGAAAAGTTTGCTTATGATGGGCATTTGTTCTCATTCGACAAATTAAGTGGAGATGGGAGTAAGAAGTTCTGGAGATGCGAAAAACGTGATAGCCATAAATGCAAGGCACGACTACATACAGATGCTGCCACGAATGCAGTTCTATGTTTGTTGAACTCTCACACAGATGGAGACAACGCTGGGGTAGTACAAGCGGCAAGAATTATATGTAGCAAGACGACGGGCAGAAGAAACCCAAGAAATTCCATCAGTTATTGTCAATAATGCCTTAGAAGGGGTTTCACTTGCTGTGAGAGGACAAATGCCAAAAAAGGACACAATCCGATTAATGATAAGACGGAAATGAAACGTTACTAACGCTGTGCCTCCTCAGCCGATTGATAGGGGTTCGATTGTTATTCCAGAGGCTTACAAGACATACAAATTTGCTGAAGGACAGCAAGAGCCCTTTTTGTTGATTGACACTGGTGTAGGTGATGCAGACCGCATTCTGGTCTTTGGCCGTGCATCAAACTCCAACTGGAGCCACCAGATGAAAAAGCTCTACGTGGATGGAACCTTTCGGTCTGCGCCTTCTCTTTTTCGACAAGTGTATGTTATCATGGCAGAGAGGAATGGTTTTGTATTTCCGGTACTGTACACACTATTGCTGGGAAAACAGGAGGTGATCTACCAACGAATGTTTTCCAGCATCAAGAATATGTGGCCGCACTTCAACCCTACATCAATTTCAACTGATTTTGAACTGAAAGCCCTTAACACCATGAAACAGTCATTTCCTACAGCTCAAATGTTCGGCTGTCTTTTCCACTTGGTGAAAAATATGCGCAAGAAACTGGCACATGAAGGACTTATGACTGCTTACAACAATTATACAGATTTTTCTCTTTCAGCAAGAATGATTGTGGCCTTAGCGTTCGTTCCACCAGAAGCACTAGAAAATGTGTTTGAGGAATTAATGAATGCTACACCAGATTTGCTACGTCCTGTCCTGAATTGGTTTGAGGATATTAATGGTGATGATCGCACAAACAATCACGTTGAAGCTACTCACCATTGAATGCAGTGTGAATTAGGCATGGACCATCCAACGTTGTGGAAGTTTATAGACGGTATTCGAAAATTACAGTCAGGCCGAGATCAGGATTACGAGCAGTTCGTCCATGGAGAACTTGCACCCCACAAACAATCTAAGTACATTAGAGCGGACGCTAGGATCAAGAACATTGTCACCACTTTCAGTAATCGCACTCTTCTTGAGTTTTTACGTGGTGTTGCACATAATCTTCAAATGCACTTATTAGTATCATAAAGTAAACATTTTTTCATATTTTTAGCATTATCGCTCATTAATTGGCATTAAGCTTTTTCATGTTATCATGTAATTGAGACTTATTAAAACATACTAAACGTAGATTATTCTTTGTATCACTCTTGGTTTCAAACTTATTAAAACGTACAAATGTAGCTTACCACTAGACTTTATTGTTTATTTTAATCTGAGGTGTTGAGGCATTGACGTAGAATTGCATCGACAATTAATTATCTGGCGTTGAAATGAACCGGCGTTGAATAGTCGAAATGACTGGTGTCGAATCGTCAGCATCTAAATGACTATCGTCGAATCACCGGCGTCAAAATGATCTGCTTCGTGAAATCTGAATAGAGAAGCAGAAAGATAAATGGAAGAAAACTGAAAGGAAGAAATCAGTGTTAAAAACTGATATAAGAGAGAAAGTGAAGATGAGGGAAAAGAAAATAAATGGCAAATGGAGAGGAGACCATGAAAAGAGAGCTAAGAGAAGACAGAGGAAAATATTTTGATTTGGCAATGCTTATATCTTGCTTTTCACCAGGTTAAAGTGGTATACATTCAGGTACAGTATATGTTTCCCTTGTCACCAAAGGGCTCACAATCTATGGTTTTTTTAGTACCTGAGACAACGGAGGGTTAAGTGGCTTGCCCAAGGCCACAAGGAGTGCCTGTGGAACTAGAAACCCCAGTCCCTCCAGCCCAAGGTTGATGTCCTCCAGCAGAATTTAAACCCTAGGCCAGCGATGGCGAACCTATGGCACGCGTGCCAGCTGTGGCACGCAAAGGCCTTGCAGCTGGCACGCGGGAAGGTCCGCTAGGACTGGTGTCTGCCTCCCTTCGTCTGCAGCCGCGGCTCCCTGCCTGTTAGGGAACCACGGCTGTCCTTGTAAAATCGTTGCGGAGCCCTTCCTGTCTTGACGGGCTCCGTGCAGCATTGTCCCGCCTCTAAAGGAAGTTGTAAGTACAACTTCCTTTAGAGGCGGGACAATGCTGCACGGAGCCCGTCAAGACAGGAAGGGCTCCGCAACGATTTTACAAGCACAGCCGCGGTTCCCTAACAGGCAGGGAGCCGTGGCTGCAGACGAAGGGAGGAAGACATGGGGAGAGGGGGGGGGCTACCATCGACAGGGGGAGAGGGGGGGGCTACCATCGACATGGGGAGAGGGGGGGCTACCGTCGACATGGGGAGAGGGGGGGTCGACATGGGGAGAGGGGGGGGCTACCATCGAGATGGGGGGGGAGGGGGGGCTACCATCGACATGGGGGGGAGGGGGGCTTACATGGAGGGAGGGAGCTGATATGGAAGTATGGAAGGAGGGGGGCTTACATGGAGGGAGGGAGCTGATATTGATGGATTGAAGGAGTGGGGCTAACATGGAGGGAGGGAGCTGATATGGATGGATGGAAGGAGGGGGGCTTACATGGAGGGAGGGAGCTGATATGGATGGATGGAGGGAGGGAGCTGATATGGATGGATGGAAGGAGGGGGGCTTACATGGAAGGAGGGATAGATGGAGGGAGGGGGCTGACATGGACAGAGGGGGGACTGACATGGAGGGAGGCTGACATGGACAGTGGGGCTGACAGGGAGGGAGGGAGCTGACATGGACAGATGGAAGGACGGGGGCTGACATGGAGGGAGGGGGGCTGGCATGCACAAAGGGGAGAGACAGGGACATACTGGACAGACGGGATAAATGCTGGAGAGAGGCGAGAGACATTGCGGCTTAGGATTATAATGGGCTGATGGGGGAGCTAGCACTGGTAATGGGCAGATGGGAGGGGACTAGGACTGGTAATGGGTTGAAGGCTAGGACTGGGAATGGACTGATCAAGGGGGGGGTTGGGACTGGTAATGGGCTGATAGGGGGGTATGACTGATAATGGACTGATGGGGGGCTAGCATTGGAAATGAGCTGATCGGTGAGGTTAGGACTGGAAATGGGCTGATGGGGGGATAGGACTGGTGATGGGGGGGGTAGGACTGGTGGTATTGGGCTGATTAGGGGAGGCTAGCACTGGTAATGGGGTTGAGGGGGGATTAGCACTGGAAGTGAGCTGATTGGGGGGCTTTGACTGAGAATGGGCTGATTGTGGGGAGGGGAGGATAGAGCTGCTGGCCCTGGAAGAAAACTGGGGGCTAAGGCTACAAATGGGCTGATGCGAGGGGATGGGAGAATGGAACTGGAAGGGAGTGGATCTGAGAGGGGCTGCCATGGTATTTGTACTAGAAGGGACTGGTCAGTGGGGAAGGAGGGGGACTGGAAGGGAATGGACACCAGTGGCAATCATGGGAATGCAAGTTGACATTGGAAGGTACTGGGAGTGAGGACTGGAAAGGGGCTGATACTGGGGAGGGTTACTGGGACTGGAAATAGGCTGATGGAAAGAAGTGAAGAAAACGAAAGAAGAGATAAGAAATGGCAGATGGACCATAGACCACAGAAACAGAGCTAAGAGAAGACAGGAAAGCAGAAGCCTCAGATCGGGACCAGCATGATCAGAGAATAAATTGGTCAGACAACAAAGGTAGAAAAAATAATTTTATTTCATATTAGTGATTTGACTACAAAATCATCATAATTTTGAAATCAAATATTGTTACTTGTGATTAATTAACCGTATTTTCCGGCGTATTTTTTTTTGGTGTGCGCTGGAAGAGGGGTAGTCTTATACGGCGAGTATAGGCCAAACACCTATATTTTAACAGGAAAAGTAGGGGGTCGTCTTATACGCCCAGTCGTCTTATACGCCGGAAAATACGGTAAGTAAATTTAATGTTTTCTATGAAAAGTAGTTCTGAGGGGGGTCAAAAAAATATTAAAAGAAAAGTGACAATAATATAATAATATATTTATAATGTGGATTACATTTGGGCCCTCATATTTACCTCAGGCTATGATTGTGATTGTGATTATGATGGTACACTGTAAGAAACAATATATGCAGTGTTAGATTTGTTTTAAATGTCGCAATGGTTTTGCGGCTCCCAGTTTTTTTTTTCCCTTCGGAAACGGGTCCAAGTGGCTCTTTATGTCTTAAAGGTTGCAGACCCCTGTGCTAGGAGAAAGGCCCCAGCCCGGCCCCGCGCTTCCCCTTCCGGTCGGAGCTTCTGCGCGCCTCTCGCCGAGAAGCTGCACGCTAGGGCTCGTGCGCCGTCCTCTCGCGAGATTATAGGACCCGCGCGGGAGCTGGGTTCCAAAGAAGAGCAAAACCTACCACTTTCATGATGAATGGGAAATGGACTACTTCTTCATCATGGTGAAAGACAAGTGTTGTGTAATTTGTAACGCCCCAGTATCCTTGCCCAAAATGGGTGATCTGGAACATCATTATAAGGCTCTAAAATATTGTTGTTAAGGTTTAATTGACGTGCTGGCACTTTGAGGAAATTCTTTGGTTTTGTGCGGCAGTTTGGGCACTCGGGCTCAAAAAGGTTAGCCATCACTGCCCTAGGCCCTCTGGCCTGAGGCATCTTGCCCCAACAAATAGGCCACTCTTCCCCTATAAACCAGAAATTAGGACTAACACCATTAGAAAAATAAAATGTCCTGACAACAAAGGTAGAAAAAATAATTTTATTTTATATTTTGGAAATGTTTTTGGAAAATGTTAGTATTTGGAAAGTACATAGTTATGGTTATGGTTATGGTTAGGCATTTGATATACCGCCCTTTACTTATGCATCAGAGCGGTTTACATGTATATACTAACAGGTACTTTTATTCCCTTGTCCCCGAAGGGCTCACAATCTAAGTGTACCTGAGGCAATGGAGGGTTAAGTGGCTTGCCCAAGGCCACAAGGAGCAGCCATGGGACTAGAGACCCCAGTCCCTCTGGCCTGAGGTTACTTGTCCCCATGTGGGAATTGAACCCCTGGCCCTCCGGCCTGAGGTAACCTGTCCCAACCACTGAGCCACTCCCAGGAGTCAGGATTGATGTCAGACATGGCTTCCTCCAGTACTGCAGCCTCACTCCCATTGTTTTTGGGGCCTTCATCACAATGCATCCTCTAATTCTTATCTAAATCTCTCAACATGTCATCTAAGCAGTCCATGAAGGCTTCTTCCACTCCGGAGGGATCTTCCTCTATACTTAAGATTTCTATGCTCCAACCAAAGTCCTCAGTGCCAGAACTCTAACTTGTGGGTGCATAGCTTAGCTGAACTCACTCCACTTCTGTGGCCTGGGATTGTGCTGCCTCTTCTGCTGTTGTATTGGCTTTTCTCTGGTGATTTAGGATCTTGCAGCTAATCTGGGTGCTGTTCTGGCCTTCCTGGTATAATTTAGATCCTTGCAGCCAATTAGAGTTTTATACTGTACTGGTTCCCTTGGCTTGTTTTAGGACCTTATAGGTAATCAAGGTGCTGTGTTGGTCCCCCTCACATAATGTAGGACCTTGCTTCTGATCTGGCTCCTGTGCTGGTCCCCTTGTCCAAAAATCTGAGAAGGGACCCTAAAGCCTGCTAGCAAGCTATGCCTTTTTAAATCTCTGACAAATCTAAGGTCCTCTCTGGCTTTGGGATGAGGGCAATTGCCATGGTTGCTTCCCAGTTGCTTCCCTCTTAATGCCAGTCCTGACATCTGTTGTCTTTTGTTTTGTACAATATAGGAAGAAATGCATTTTTTTTCTGTTTCTCTGATGATGCACTGCATGAAACATCTGTCTTTCTGAAGTTTTAGTTTAATTTTTGTCTACATATTTCCATTTTCACTTTGTGGTCACTTATTGGTGAAGGCCTACTGTTGTGGTCAACATTATTGGCACCCTTGCATTTTAGGTATGTTGTGTACAATATCTTGAGAAATAATTAGAACTATTCCAACTATATGTCATCATAATATTTTAATAGTATGTTCAAAGGTATATGACAGAAAAAAAGATGTCTGTGCAACTTAGACGTAGTAATTTCTGAGAAAAAGACAAAATATGACCTGGACAGGATTAATGGCACCCTTCACTAATATTTGGTTGCATAACCCTTGGCAATGATCACAACCTCCAAACATTTCTTATAGCCATCTATAAGTTTCATACATCTGTCTGCTGGTAGTTTCTACAACTCTTCAACTACAATTTGTTCCAACTCAAGAATGTTTCCAGGATTCCTTTTACCAATAGCTCTTTCCAAAAGTTCTCAATTGGATTGAGATCAGGACTCATTGCTGGCCAGTTTAAAATAGTCCATTTGTTCCTTTTTAACCATTCTGTTGTACTTTTGGATATGTGTTTTGGGTCATTGTCCAGCTGGAGGATCCATGATCTTCAACCCAGATCTAGCTTTCTGACACTAGGTAGCACATTTCGCTCCAAAATACCTTAGTAGCCCTCTGACTTTGTGAATCCTTTAATACTTTCCAAGTCTCCAGTTCCTGAGGTAGAAAAACAACCCCACAACATTATGGAACCTCCACCATATTTAACTGTAAGAAGGGTGTTTTTTCCTTATAAGGTTCATTTCTTCGCTTGTAAATGTATCACTGGTCTGCACTGCAAAGAGCTCAAGTTTGGTTTCATCTGTTCACAGAACATTTTCCCAGAAGGACTGTGGTTTCTTAAGGAGGGTTTGGGCAAAGATTGGACATGCCTTTGAGCAGTGAGGTCCTCCTTGGCCTTTGCCCAAGAAGTCCTTTTTTGTTTAGTACGTGGCATATGGTGTGGGCTGAAACCACCACTCCAGATTGCTCCAGATCAGCCTTAAGCTCTTTGGATTTTCACACTAACCTTCAAAGACATCTTGGATTAATTTTCCTCTTCCCACCACATCCTGGGAGGTTCTTGACAGTTCCATGAGCAGAAAACTTCTTAATAACAATGCAAACTGTAGATGGCCCTGTACCCCTTTGAAGTTTAATGTTTGGTGATAATGGCTTTTCTGACGATCTCAGGCAGCTCTCTTGTCTTCACCATTGTGAAAATGGAACAGGGAGTGAATGTGATCATTTTAAACATTAGAACCATCATTCATTGGATGATTCAAGAATGTGAGTACTGACAATTGATCACAGGTGCATCTAATTTTACTGCAATGGGAATGTGATTCTTTTGTTCAAACTGATTTGAATTGTTTCTATGGGTGCCAATAATCATGTCCTAAACCAAAATATGAATTATAGACCAAACTACTTAACTATCCACATACCACAAGTTTGACTGTCAATGTCCCCAAAGTTTTAAAGAAGCCCTAAAGAATTGTTTTGTTGGATTGTTTGTCTCGGGAGGATAAAGGAATAACTCCCCTCATAAGAGTCCAAAACACAGACCTGTGTCGCGTATGGGATAGTGATTCCTCATACCATTGGCCTGTCTTTCCGGATAGCTTGGTCTCTTCTAAGCTTAAAGACAACTGTCCGATTAATGTATGGTTGAAGCTAATGGCGATTGATGCGGAGATGAGATACCACTGCATCAGATGAGTTTTATCACGTTTTATGTGTGATATGCTGATGTGGCATTTTCACACACCTTTGAGCATTTATTCACTTAATATTTAAGAATAAAACAGAGGGTTTGTTACGAGGGGGGGTTATTTCTTTATCCTCCAGAGACAAATGATCCAACAAAAAGTTCTTTAGGGCTTGGTAGAAACTTTGGGGACATTGACGGTCAAACCTTTAGTGTGCGAATAATCATGTCCTGGCAATGTCCCAGTTTTTATACTGTTGTTGTTAAGTGCCGTCGAGTTGGAGTCGACTCATGGCGACCCTCTGGATAGCTATCCTAAATTGTGTTCGGTCTTCAGTCAGGCGGCTCATTGTTGACATACTGGTACCTGTAGCTGCTGTTATTGCATCAATCTATCTCATTGCTGGCCTTCCTCTTTTGCGTTGACCTTCTATCTTGCCAAGCATGATGTCTATCTCTAATGATCTCTCTCTTCGCATGATGTGTCCAAAGTATGAAAGTTGAAGTCTTGTCATCTGAGCTTTTAAAGAAAGCTTAGGTTTGATCTCCTCTAATACCAACTGGTTTGTTCTCGGGGAGTCCAAACCCAATGGATAGTTTTTATACTAATTTATACTATTTTCTACTATTTCCTTTTTTAATTGGTCTGAAAATCAACGGCTAGGGGACTTATATGTTTAGAGGCAATTTCTAAATGTATAAGTCCCTTTGAAAATTGACCCAAGTATTTCCAAGTTAAAATACACCTGTCAAACATTCCCAAGGTATATAAACACCTAATACAATCATAATCTTACTTTATAGTACTGTCAATAGCCCTGTCCTACCACACTAAGCCATGTTATTCAAGTGCCATTTCTCCTATTCCTGAACCAATAAAAACCAGATTATCAGGGACCTCTCCTACAAAGACATCACCTTTTAATAAATCAAAAGCTTGGAGAAATAGCTAAGGCTTACCTCTTTACAACTGCTGATGATTAACAGAAAGACTATTCCATAAAACTGGAGCAAGAACTGAGAAAATATCATGTCTTCTCTGTTGCAGATAAGCCTCTTTATAAGAGGTCATACACAATTGGATTGCATATGTTATACAGGCAGACCTGGCTTAATCATTTAACAGACTACTGTGATAATTTAGGGTGGCAGCTTCTGATGGTCAGAAAATAACAGCTGCAATCAAAGAAAAAGAATAGGTATGGCCAGTAATATGAACTGGAAGAACCATCTTGGATGTTGGTTAATGGCTTATGCCTTAATGTAGGTAAAACTGAGATTATATATTTAGGGAAGGACCTGGTAATATGCCCCTAGCCATGTTCATATCAACAGTTGGGACACGGTTATTAAGCATCAAGCAAGGGATTTGGGTACTAGAATTGTCACTGTTTTTCCATGAATTTTCTGATTATGGAGGTAGTAAAAAAAAATCTATATTCAAACTACAGATTATATATCAACTCAAAATGTATCTGTCCCTGGCCAATTTTCAGACTACGAGGTGTGACAAAAAAGAAACGAGACTGTGGCAGCTACGCCCATGACTCAATGCCAGTTGGCTAACCGCTTATGTCACTGTATTGTGCAACATCTCACCACTATTCTGCTTTAATATTTTTCATCTCTCTCACTCTGTTTTTCTTTTCAGTTTTTTTTGTAGCACACTGCTCCATCACTTTGTCACGCAACTGGAGGTGGCAGAAATATGGAGCAAAGAATCAACTTGAAATTTCTGGTTAAGTTGGAGAAGGGCCCAACTGAGTGTCTCCAATGTCTCCAAAAGGCTTATGGAGAAGATGCAATTTCAATGTTGCGAGTCTTCGAGTGGCACAAATGCTTCAAGACTGGCTGCGAGGAGGTGGAGGATGACCCCAAGTCAGGACGGCCTTCCACGACAAAGACGGCTGAGAATATTGATAGAGTGAACCAGCTGGTGCAGAGTGATCGCAAATTGATGGTGCGGATGATAGCTGAGGAGCTCAGCCTGAACAGGGAGTCAGTGCGGACCATCTTGGTGCAGGAGCTGGGGATGTGGAAGGTGTGCACCAAGGTGGTGCCCAAGCTTTTATCGGACGACCAGAAGGAGCACCAGGTCAATGTTTGTCGAGACTTGCTAGAGAAGATCAGAGAAGATCCAGAGTTCGTTGGCCAAGTCGTCACAGGAGACGAGATTTGGGACTTCCAGTACGACCCTAAAAGCAAGAGAAAGAGTCTGCAGTGGAAGACTCAACTGTCACCCGGACCCAAGAAGGCGCGCATGTCCAAATCAAGGATCAAGGCCATGTTGATTGCATTCTTTGATCAGAAGGGAGTGGTCCATCATGAGTTTGTGCCTGAGGGTCAGACAGTCAACCAGCACTTCTACCAGCAGGTCCTCAATTGCCTCCTTGACTGGGTTTGGCACAGCAGGCGGGTTCTGTGGAGAGACAAGTCGTGGCTGCTCCACCATGACAACGTGCCCGCACACACCGCGCTCAGTGTGAGGCAGTTCTTGGCCAACAAACAGATCACAGCTATCGACCACCCTCCTTATTCCCCAGATCTCGCACCATGCAACTTCTGGCTCTTTCCCAGGCTGAAGACTGTGCTAAAAGGAACTCATTTTGCCTCTGTAGAAGAGATCAAGGCCACTGTGATGAGGGAGCTGAGGAACCTCAAGGAGGAGGACTTTACTGAGTGCTTCCGTATGTGGCAGAAGCAAATGCTGAAGTGCATTAACTCAGGGGGGGGGGGGATTACTTTGAAGGGGGCAATGTGTAATGTCTCTGTAGATTTTGTAATAAAACATTTATGGGACAGTCTCATTTCTTTTTTGTCACACCTCGTAAAGTGCATGCCCTGGTAATTCTTAATTTAGACTACTGTAATGCACTTGTCAAAAGAATCTACTCATGCCCTTCAGGTGGTACAAAACTCTGCTGCTAGATTTGATCATATTACATTGGTATTGTTCTCCTTACTCTGGCTCCCAGTTTCCTGGAGGATCTAATTTAAGATCATAATTTTAACTCACAAGGCATTACATCATGAAGTCCCTCCCTGCCTTATTGCAGTTTTGAAATTATACTGCCCATCCCATACATAAAGATCAAACAGCTGTGGATTATTGAGTATACCAACTTTTTTCAACAAGTGTATCTTGACAAGCTCCAGTTGAGAGCATTCTCAGTAGCAGATGCATCTTTATGGAACATACTACCCATTGAGTGGAGAACAATTGAAGATTTTCTGGCTTTTAGAAAGAGGCTTAAGGCCTATTTATATAGGAAAGCTTTTCCAGATCTGATCTGATTATTAATCAAACTCAGTGATCTTCTTGGCTACTACAGTATAAGATTATGTGTGGTATGATTTTATGATTTTACGATCTTTGTTTTGCCATCCATAATTTTAGTTTTTATGGTTTATATCACATAGAATTAGTAGTATTATATATCTTGATTATATGTTATTATGTGTTATTTATGCATTCATTATATATGTATTTTTCGAACCTGCTTAGACTTTATAGATAAGTGGGTAATAAATGTGGCTAGATAAATAAATTAATAAAAACATTATATTGACAGGGAAAGAGGGCAATTTTCCAATAGCTAATTTAGGGGCCCTTTTACTAAAGTCCACTAAGCAGTTAATATGTGATTTAATGTGCCGTAATAGCCCACGGTAACTATTACTACACAGGCATGACAGTTTTCTCACTCTAATTCCCACAATAACTGCATATCTTGCAACGAGATGGGGGAATGGACAGGTTGAATGTTGGCATGGAGAGCATATTGGAGTTAGCATGGGGGAAATTGTGGCACACTGTCAATATGGCAATTATTACCGCTAATTGTGCCATGTATTGGGGTATGTGTCCATGTGGTAACTGTTGGGAACATGCGGCTATGCCCCCAACAGTTACCACAGAGATTGTGCACTTACCGTGAGTTAGTTTTCATGCTGAATGCACATTTCATTAAAACTTTAACAGGCTTTATGAAAAGGGCCCCTTACATGTAGAAGGTTATGCTTTGCGTGTCAGTTTATAAAGGAGGATAATGGGCATATACTGGGGAGGACATACAAATAGGCATGTATGCAGGGGCGGCCCAAGGGGGGTGCAGGGCCATGTGCGGAGACTCGGTGTGGGGCCTCATTTGCATAAGGAGCCTCATTTGCATAAATATTTGCATAATGTTACTATACACTAACTTTTAGTAAGCATGTCTCTTAATGAGTGTATGGATAAAGAAAGACTAAAAGATTTCTACATTACTATAATCCAGTGCCAACCACCAGGCACATTAGGAATTACTACAAACACTGTCCATTTAGAACCTATAGCAAACCCACAGTATCCTAGCAGCACTACCAGGACTCACAAAGCACCATATCCTACCTATCAAAAGGCAACACTACAAATATTAAACCAATACATTTCAGAGAATAACAATACATGACCTACTGGGGAAAGAGAACAAATGGCAATGTCAAATAGGAATTACATAAACAGAATATCTCAGCTCAGTTACACATGTAGAACATAGACCATCACCAAACAAGGAATCACAATTTAGAAACAGGAAGACAATTAAACTGGGAACCTCAAAAGCAACACTTGGAATGTACAACACTGTAGAAATTAAACTATAAATTAATTTCCTCTTGTACTAAACAAAGTGTAGACGTTAATGATGCACATCTCCCAGAGCTGACAGACTGTGCATTTCTTTTTCAGTTGCAATTGCTCCAGCCACTTTCTTCTGCTTTCTTTGTGTCTTCTGCTAACTCTCCATCGTCTGCTGTCCATTTGTCCTTTCCTCTCTCTTTTAGTTTTTTTCCCATTCTCTCTCTACATCTACTTTAACATATTAATCTTTCTCCTTTTGCTCTTTCCTCATTCCTATTTCATCCACTCAAATTTTACCCCTCCATCCTCAATCCCACTTACTCTCCCAATGCCCGACCAATTGTAGATTTGTCTTCCCTCCTACACAAAATATTTTTCCCCTCTCCATTTCACTCTCCCAGCTCCATCCCATTCTAATCCTCCCCCAACATCAGCTCCCTTCTAGTTCCAGCCCCACCCAGCATCCGCTCCCTTCTAGTCCCCGCATCAGCCCATTTCCAGTCCTAGCCCCCATCAGCCCATTTCCAGTGCTATCCTAGCCACACCATCAGCACATTTCCAGTCCAAGCTCTCCCATCCATTTCCAGTCCTATCCGAGTCTCTCCATCAACTCATTTCCAATCCCAGCCCCCCATCAGCCCATTTCTACTCCTTTCCTAGCCCCACCATCAGCCCATGTCAAATCCTAGCTCCCCTCCACTCAGCCCATTTCCAATCCAAGCCCCCCATGAGCCTACTTCCAGTTCTAGCCCCTTCATGAGTCCATTTCAATCCAAGCCCCCACCACAGCCCATTTCCAATCTTAGCACCCCCCCAACAGCCCATTTCCAGTCCTATCCTAGCCCCTCCATCAGCCCATTTACTGTCCTAGCTCCACCCCACACTCAGCCCATTTCCAGTCCTAGCTCCCTCCCCTCACAGCCCATTTCCATTCCAAGCCCCCCTCCCCATCAGCTATTTGCAGTTCAAGCCCCCTTCCACTCAGCCCATTTCCATTCCAAGCCCCCCTCCCCATCAGCTATTTGCAGTTCAAGCCCCCCTTTCCACTCAGCCCCATTCCAAGCCCCCCTCCCCATCAGCTATTTGCAGTTCAAGCCCTCCCTTCCACTCAACCCATTTCCATTCCAAGCCCCCGTCCCCATAAGCTATTTGCAGTTCAAGCCCCCCCTTCCACTCAGCCCATTTCCAGTCCTAGCAACCCCCCAGCCCATTACCAGTCCTAGCCCCCCCATAGCCCATTACCAGTCCTAAGCCCCCATCAGCTCATTTCCAGTCCTAACCCCCATCACCCCATTTTCAGTCTTAGCCCCCCCATTGCCCATTACCAGTCCTAACCCCCCATCAGCCCACTTCCAGTCTTAATCCCCCATCAGCCCATTTCCAGTCTTAGCCCCCCCATAGCTCATTACCAGTCCTAACCCCCCATCAGGCCACCTCCAGTCTTAACCCCCCATCAGCCCATTTCCAGTCCTAGCCCCCCATAGCCCATTACTAGTCCTAACCCCCCCATCAGCCCATTTCCAGTCCTAGCCCCCCATAGCCCATTACCAGTCCTAATCCCCCTCCCCCCATCAGCCCAGGTAGATTAAAAAAAACAAACTGGCTGCTGCTGCTGCTCCCGCAATGGCAGCGGCAGAATCAAGCATCCCACGGGCCCCCCCCCCTGCACGGCAGAGCCCTCCCTGCAGCACCAGCTCCCAAAGTGCGGGCTTTTCAGAGCCGCAAAGGGAGAGTTTCCCTTTCTCGTGGCTCTGTTAAGCCCACCGGGGCTGATGGGAAACAGGAAATACCTGCTTCCCATCAGCCCCGGTGGGTTTAACAGAGCTGTGCGAGAGAAACTCTCCCTTTGCGGCTCTGAAAGCCGACGCTGAGGGAGCTGATGCCTCAGGTAGGGCTCTGCTGTGCAGGGGGGGCCCCGCGGGACGTTTGATTCTGCCACTGCCACGGTGGCAGCGGCAGCAGCAGCAGCAGCAGCCAGTTTTTTTTTTTTTTATCTACCTGGGCTGATACAGAATGTTGTTTGCGCGGGGCCCACTGAAACGCGGGGCCCTGTGCAAACAACATTCTTGCTCAAAAGACGGGCCGGCCCTGCATGTATGTGAAGTGGCATTTTAGAAAGGATGTCCCAGCTTTGGGGAACGAGCACTGGTTTGGGAACCAAGTGACCAGGGTTCAATTCTCACTAGCACTCCTTGTGGACTTGGGCAAGTCACTTAACTCTTCATTGCCTCAGAAAAATCCAAGTTATCAATGTCCCTGTTTAATGTACGAGGGTTATTTTTAAAGTAAGGTCTGATTGGCTGTAGCTTTGTAAATTTTTCCCCCCTGTAGAAATAAGCATGCGTGCCGGCTCCCGGCATGCCTTGTGCAAAACCAGATGCCATTTACAGTCATAGCTTCACTTTGTACAGTTTATACTGAGACGTTAAAATGTTTAAGACAATTGAGCAGCCCTCCGACTGTGAAATACGGGCTATGATTCTGTTTTTGACAGCAAGGACTGTGTCATCAGCGGACATTCATCACCAGATATGTGAGGTGTACGGCCCCAATGCGATGAGTGACCGCAAACCATCCATTGCTTCAAAAAAATCCAATGCTCCTGTTTAATGTACATTACCAAGTTGAAGTTACAATGTAAACCACTTTGATTGAAATGATAAAGTGCTATATAAAATCTGTTAATTTTTTATTTATTTATTTTATTTAGTATACATTTGTATACCGCTACTTCCAGCGATCAGCAGCGGTTTGATTACAGATTGGAAATTGTCAAATCATGACAGGAAATTTTTGAGGTATAAACACATTGATTAGACAGGAAAGCACAGCACACAGAGAACTATTTTACAGGGAACATGGGCTATGGAGGGTTAAGTGGCTTGCCCAAGACCACAAATTACCACAAATAAACAAATTAAACTTTCAGAGACATGTACAAAGCCTAATCCAGATTATGGTTGCTCATCACTAACTGGCCAACCTGTATTTGCATTAGGCTTAGTAGCTTTCTCTGTTACTTTGATTGACATTGTTGCACAGGATTTCGGGCACAAAAACATGGCAAAGGGAATATCATTGGACAACACTATAGCAGGAATCTATAGATTCCTATTGCAGACCATCCTGTTAGCATTTTCAATTGAGCTCCAAACCTGCAATCTCACCCATTTACGCAGTTAAGTGACTTGCTCAAGGCCACAAGGAGTGCTAGTGGGAATTGAACCTGGTATCTGGACTCCCAAGCCAATGCTCTTAATCATTAGGCTACTCCTCCACTCCACTTTAATTGACATGGTTTCACAGACTTTTTGGCACAAGAAGATGGTAAATGAAAAATGACTGAAGTACATCTCTATAGCAGTAGTCAAGAGATGCGTAAGGCACACAAAATCCAATCAGCAGTTCCCATAGAGCTCCAGACCAGACACACTTTGGGCCAGCCAGAATGCAGGAAGGCAGATCATCAGCATTGGAAGAGGTAAGAGCAGCTTGGCTAGAGCCAGTCCTTATGGATATGTGTTAGCTCTTCTGCAAGATACCTGCCTTCCAACCCAAAGGTTACTGGTTAAATCCAGCCTGGGAATGGGATCAAAAAAGACAGATCTCTAGTAACCTTTCAGCTATGTGCCTCCTTTTGGTAGCAGCCACACTACCTCTTAAATTAGCAAGAATGCCCAGAAATTACTATTTATAGAAACAAATCACACCAAAACACAAAATGCTTACACTGAAACAAAATCTAACTAACATACCTACAAACAACACAGGAAACAAAACCCAATGCAATTATATGGCCTAAACACCCCTAGTAGCCACCACAGGGGGACAAGATTGGGTGAAGGGTGGGCTACAATGAAAATGACTGGCACGGTGGTTATTAATCAGGAATCAGGGACATCAGGTCACACCAGAACAAACCTATCAGACTCACCCTTGATAGACCATGAGACCTTCCCACAAAATAGGTTTACCACATCCCAGTGGACTGTTTCCTGGGGTTGCATGCCATGGATCTGATTAGGAAGAGAATATAGATGGGATAGTATATGTTCATATTCATAGACATATCGGCAGCCTTTGACTCAGTGCATCACCCCACACTACTAGAACGACTCGAGTCCATAGGCATATCAGGAACCCCACTAAAATGGTTCTCCTCATACATAACAAACAGAATGCAGCAAGTCCAATTCAACAATGTTAAAGCAACCCCCTTCCCGCAAACACAAGGCATTCCCCAAGGCTCCGCCCTCTCCTCCCTCCTTTTCAACTTATACCTACAACCAGCATGCAAGATTTTCCAGGACCACGACATCAACTACCATATCTACGCAGACGACCTAATGCTTTACACACAACTAGACGTGAATAGCCCAAACATCAGCAACCTTGAAAAATGCTTACTCGAGCTGCAAATCTGGCTTCAACGCAATAATATGACCATTAACCACAAAAAAACAGAAGCAATGTGTATCTCCAGGAAACCGGGATTCGTGCCCCCGACAACGGTCAACATGAATAACAACAATTACAATATCAAAACAGAGATAAAATACCTAGGAGTAATGCTAGACAGCAACCTAAATATGGACAAGCATCTTCGGATTACCAACCAGGCTATATTCCACAAATTAAGAGTCTTGCAGTCTTTACGTAACATACTCGATCATGCCGACTTCAGATCTGTCGCTCAAGCCCTCATCATTCCACACCTGGACTACTGCAATGCCATACTGCAAGGCCTACCAAGAAAAACTATAAATATACTGCAAATGGCTCAAAACGTTGCCGCCAGAATCATTATGCAAAAAAGGCTATCCGACCACATTACACCTGTCCTAATTGAGCTACATTGGCTCCCCATCATGGCCCGCATTCAATACAAAATATTAGTCACCACCTTCAAACTCATCCAGAATGTAGCACCCTCGCATCTCAATAGCCTAATATCCAACATACCCAACAACAGATGCAGAAGAACAGCAAACCTCAACACCCTCTGTCTCCCGAAATGCTTCAGAAAGGTTAATGTTTACACCAGTAACAGGGCCTTCTCATTTACAGCACCAACACTCTGGAACCGATTACCAAGCGAACTGCGTGCAACCTGTGATCTAAAAGACTTCAGGAAAAAACTTAAAACGCACCTCTTCCAAGCACATTTCAATTTAACCTCATGAGATGCACCTAGGCATATATGAGCAAATAGGTATATGTAGCTTATGCATATATGTATATAACAATCCTATGTGAAGTCTTATATGTATACAACAATCCTATGTGAAGTCTTAACTGTCAGGCTTGTGTAAATATGTATATTTAGTACTTTGTGTGAAGTCTAACAGCAATCAACTGTAAATCTATAATCCTTTTTGCTATGTGATACCACCCTGCCCTAATCGCAGTGTACATACCCCTAATTACTGGCCAGTACAACCAACCCCTCCATATATAGTAACCGCTGCTGATCACTGGAAGCAGCGGGATACAAATTGTACGCAAATAAATAAATAGTAAAATGTGATCTCAGCAGGCATAGGAGTTCACAGAGATGATTTCTGGTTCCTGCCTGACCTATGGTCTACAAAGGGGAACCATAGAGGATCCTAGCTGCAGATGAGGTATCCAAAAGTACCCAGGATCCTTAGGCACTGGTACTCCAGATATACAGCAACAGCTGACAGGTCATATGAATTCATATCCATAGCCACAAGAAGCATAGTCACACAACCTACTGTGTATGCTACTACCTGGAAAGAAGAAATGTAGGAGGAAGTGTCAGACACACATCCACTAGCATAAGTATTAACTTACAGATGACACTGGATTTATGTCCATTTTATTCTAGAGACCTATATGTAGCTGTAGCCAAAAGGCAGGTTCACATCATCATGTAAAAGTGGCATGTGTATCTCTCACAATGCCCCTCATATATATTCAGGCCCCGTGCATCTATGTCCCACAGTTTGCTGTCAGCACAGGCAACCCCTCAGATAGTCACCACGTATAGGCTGAATGTCCTGCCACAGTCTCTGAAAGTCCCTGGGAAGTCTTAGCAATCATCCTCTCACAAGTTGCTATCAAGAAAGTGCACAATTAAAGAAAACAGAGCACAAGAGATGCCTTGAGTGATACAACAGCATGGCAGTTTTGCAGAGCACAACATAACAGCTCTAACAGGTCCAGCTACTGTTAGTGGAGCCTTGCTGTCACCCTCACCCAGAAGAGCATTTGCAGGCCCTGTAGGAGCTTCTGGATGTGGGTCCCTCTGTTGCAAAGGTCCATACAGGGATGCAATGGCAATATGCATGCAGTGTCTGCCCCAAGAACAGCAAAGCTTATACCATTTGATGAGGATGTGCATGTAACCAGTTCTGAAATCGGGTCTGTGGATTTCTATAATACATGGACGTCTTCAGAAATAGGCCACTTTAGATATGGGGCATTTAAATCCTCAACATCCTGGACCCTCCCATTTATTCCTTAAAGTCACAGCCAAAAGTCTGACAGACTAATTTTAGAACACCTTCAGACGATCTGCTAGTGTATTGATGCTAGTTCTGAATGCCCAAAAAAGCTCCCAGAAGGATAATTTTAGTGGAGATGCTAATAAAAGAGGTGCTTGCAAAACATCACAATCTCTGGTCCCGCAGGTGCACAGGTTAGTGCATACCACAAGCAGTGTCTATGGCACTACATTTGTGAAAAGATGAATGCCATATTTCATAGAAACCCAGATATCAAAGACATGAACTACAAATGGAGAGACATGAAACACCATGCCAAGTGCAAAGCCATGGTGGCAGTTGAAGATGGGCAGCCTCCAGTCCTCACTGATTTGGAGCAAGGATCCTGGCCACTGTAGATGAGGAGTCTATCATAGGGGTCAGAAAACTCAACAGCTCTAGGGCTTCTCAATCGTAAGGTGAGTGCTGCACAGCTGTAAGACACATGTCTGTCAGAAATGTTTGCATGCATTTGCAATGATATATTCATCAACAGTAATTCTCATCTTCATGCACAGCCACCATACATGGGGACCTACATATAGCATTGCTTGCTGTGCACTGTGGCACCTGCACTCCGTCATAGACATATCAACTTCACCTGCTGAATGGATCTAGGCCCTCTAGGAGTGCCATAGCCATTTCCAAGGTGTCCTGCATCATTGGGTAAACCGGCTACCTGTAGATCTGCTTGGATGTAAAACAAGGGATGACCTGGACAATCACGTTAGACTTGGAGCCATGCAAGTAGGCTTCTTAAGCAATACAGTGTGAGCAGGCAAGTCTGTGTAGCAGACTGGTTAACTTAGCTGTGACTAACATGCAATGGGTTACCAGACAAGTTCTGTTCCCCCCTCCAAACATCATAGGCTCTGCCACCCACCCTCTTGGCCACTTTCAAACATACTCTCTCAGTGGTCCTTTGCTGTACCCTACCCTTCCTATGCACTCTGGGGTTGTGGAAATGGCACCACAGCAGCACCAAAAGATTACTTGTGTAGATGGCACAGACCCATGACAGCTGCAACATTATCATTCTCTGTTTCATGTGTCTACCTCTTACTCCATACCTGCAGATGGTCAGATACCAGTAATGCAACTGATGACACCAGGGCTGACAACCTGCCTGACAACAGCATCATTCCTCAGACACAGCCAGGAACATCAATAGAGGGGCAGTTATCTAGAGATGCCATGGAGGGATGGGAATCCAGATGCAGCAATGTGCATGACCTGTAGGAGACAGAGGGGGAGGACACATGAGTGAGGCCCCCTTCTGGCAATAAGGAATCACCTATTGACAATGTTCATCTGGTGCAAGAGGAGGGTAGCCATGCTGCCAGCCAGAAGAGCCAACATCTTTTACACTGCAGGGAAAGGCTGCTTCAGCAGAATCCAATGTATCTGCAGATACAGTGTGAGCAGTTGGACACTGTGAAGCCATCCCTGGAGGTACAGAGGGTACAGAGAGATTTTATTCAGGTCCTCCTGGAAGAAATGAGTGAACTCTATCATGACCTAAGGGAGATTTTCATCCAACATTGTTCTACCTCCAACCAGTGCACAGGGCAGCACCTCATCAGTGTCAACTCACCATCCACCAGTTGCATCTCCACCTAGCAACAGAGGCAAAAGATGGCAAACAGCCATCCATACCACCCACTAGACAACATACTGGAAGCTCCACCCCATGGCTCCAGACCCAGTCCATGCTTCCCGGACTTCCACATTGGCAACCAAGAGGGAGAGGAGGAGGAGGAGGAGAAGGAGGAGGATGATACCGCATGTTCAAGTGACAGTGATGCTGCATCCTCCACTGCTCCTGCACAGTCCCTCCAATGCAGCCAAGGATAGGGTGCAAGGGGTAGGGGCATATGGAAAAAGGGGAGGGGGAGGGGAAACTACACAGCCTAACTCCACAAAATCATGGCAGGTGGCAGAACTTCTGACTCATCCCAACACCATGGCAGTTCTTGTGCCACTTATGTGGCCATCTGGCATTTGCCTCCCCATATTTTGCCATGGTTCCATTGGAGAATTAGGACATCATGAAGCAAGGTGGGGAGGGTTGCCTGTAGGACTGTTTGCTGTTGTGTGGTGGGAGGGGGGCCTCGTAACTGTGATAGAGAGCTTGTGAGTTAGTGTGGTGGGTGAACACAGTAGGTGTGATAGGGAGCTTGTGAGTTAGTGTGGTGGGTGAACACAGTAGGTGTGACAAAGAGCTTGTGAGTTAGTGTGGTGGGCGAACACAGTAGGTGTGATAGGGAGCTTGTGAATGAGAAAGGGATGTAAGTAATGGGCTCAGATGTGCAGTTTGCGTGTGTGCAATGGCATTGATGATAGGGGAGAATGAGCACAAGTACCTGTGCTCGTGTATAGCGGTGCTCTTTATTGTAATAAAACACCTTCATATGAAATATCACTCAATTAGTTCATTTCTGGCTGTCTGGCCTTGCCTACAAACTCCTGGAACTACTGCATGGTCTGCAACCTCTGCTGCATAGTGGTGGGAAAGGCCATGCAGTCCACATTTCTAGTGAGAAAAGCTGCCAGGAATTGGGAGATGCAGTGAGACACTGATGACTGGCTGAGTCCTGCTGTGGCTGCCAGTACTGCTTGGAAACTGCCAGTGGCTAGGAATGCTAGGATGGGATTATCTTCAGGTGCACAGTTATGGGCTGACCTTTCTATGTGGCTGAGCATAGGAGGGGCTCCAGTTCCAGACATAGCTAGTGCATAGCCACCTTATCAAACCTGAACTGGGTCAGACACTGTTCATCTGTGAGGTCCAGATATTGGACCCTTGCCTAGTATACCCTCTGGTAGGGGTCCCTCTTCTCTCCCTCCTGTGCTCGCTGTGGGTCAACTCCTGCAGGGCCAGTGTAAACCAGGCAGACACAGCATCCATGTTTTCTACCCACCACTAACACCCTTGTGCCACCATCACCAAAATCCTTGATATTCAACCACCTTATGCTTCCACCACCACTGAACACCGATGGACAGACAGACAGATGACAATAAACACTCACTGCTACTCTGACTCACACCACAGGCCACTGACATACCTCCTCTCCAGCATGCCAATACACACTGACACACACACACTCACAGTGCCAGGCATGTGCACACACAGCAACACATGGGCTATGGGGGGGCTCTGGGGGATGTACAGATGCAGGCATGGGGGCGCCTTTTGGGACTAGGAGGGGAAGAGGGATAGTGAAGGTGAGGATTGGCAAATAGAAAACAATGGAGTATGGTGAGCACTGCTGAACGGGGTGTGGGTGTGGGTGTGGGGGGGGGGGGATGCACAGTAGAGACATGGGGAATTCACTACAAAGGCTGTTTATTAGATACAGGTGACAGGCACACCAGTCTCTCACAGCACAAATTCCTCCAGTCACATTTGCAAACTGTGTTCAGCAAAGGACAGCAAAGTCCCTTATCTATTCATGATTTATAGCAGGTGTAGAGTGAGACATTTGGCTACTGCACCACGCACATTCCAAATGAAATATGCAAAATATGTATTGGATTTGTGGCCAATTGCTCTGTCCTAGCCATCCCCAGAAACTACCCCACATACCCACCCTGTCTAGACTGCTGGGACTTGTAGATCTGCCTGGGTCTGAAATTGCCTTCAGCATGACCCAGCATTTGAGATGTCCATGTTGGCATTTTCGGTCATTCAGCTCTCATCTAAAATAACCCCCTATGGGCCAGATTCAGTTAAGTAACTTGCAGGGCTGCATATACTGCCCTGATTCCACAAGCCACTCTCCCCGCATGCATAGAGCTGCTATGTAGGAAGAGCAGGATGGGGGAAGCACAGGGTCAGGATATGAACAGAGCGTGGGTGGGCCAGGCACCAGGATGTACAGGGCCAATTCAGGTCATGGACCTATATATCCCTGGAGTGCCAGGAGGGCACCCGGCTTATTCCACCACTGAGGCGCCTCTTTTCTCTGCCTGGCGACCTCCCCAAGCGCAACAACACAGTCAAAGGTGAGTCCTCTGCTGCCCGATCCCAGCCCTGATGGATCCTGGTGAGGATCGGGCGGCAAGAAACTTGGTCAGGAGCAGAGGGGGCCTGGCCATCCTGCCACCTGGACATCTTTTGCAGCTGCCAAAGGGGCACGCTGGGCCGTCTCAGGAACCAATCCTGCACCCTTGGGATCATCTGACTCCCGCGGTGGAGAATCGGGTCCTAACGGATCCATCCTGTTTTGAGTGTGTCCAGACTGCCCAGATGTGCCCCTTCTGGGATTGGGCTCCATGTGTTTTATAAAGTATGTACATGCCTTTGCTCATGCTTTTATATGGGCCATAAATTATATCTAAGCCAGAAACAACTTATTTTTTTTGGAATCTGGTGCGTGGTTGATGCTGGAGATTTGCTTGCAAGTTAAAGATCAGTTAATGTTGCTCTTTCTAACTATTTGTCCTCTCACTCCTCTTACCCTCTTTTACTCTACTACTCCTTTTTTACCCTCTCTTCTGCTCTCTGCCCCTCTCTCTTACCTCTCTGACTGCCTGATTAAACTTTGCCTTAGTGTCTCTATGTCTACCTGCTGTTTCTGTCTTCTTGCCTAAGGGTAGTGTCTCCAGATGGGTAATTATTATTCATGTATTTATTTATTTATTTATTTACATTCTCATATATACCGCGCTATTCTGCATCAGTGTGGTTTACATTGAACAAACTGAAATTACATTGAACAGGGCATTATAACTTGGAGATAACTATTTTACAGGGAATATATGATGGTGAGGAACCTCACTCCTAAGCCAGGTTTGTTGGATCTTATCTCAGTGTCTCAAATGTATTGCTACTGCTCACCTTGATACTTGAACGGTACCAAAGGGGGAGTTCCATAATCCATATATGAAACTTATCAAGGTGCATTTGGAATTATTTTTTATCAAGCCAGTGGTGCCCAATACCATTGAGGATATTCCTGTGCCTTTCTGTCTCTCTGTGTCTTGTATAGAATAGTCACTTAGCTCTTACACTTCTATTGGCAAGATCATTCCTATGGTTTTTTTTTATTTTTACCACTATGTATGGTTTTCTCACATGAAGCTTTTCCTCAAACGGAATTGGAATGTTCCAGGTGATCACCCCCTCTTCTTTCTCCACATTTCTTTTAGGATTATGCTCCTAGTGTTTTTCTGGCACAGTGATGTTATAGAATTTATACAATTTCTAGTGGACAAGCTGTGCTACCTTATCATGCCCTTCTGTATATAGGCTTTCAGACATTCACATGTTGCAGTCAACAACAGGATATGCACCATTTCCAGTTCTTTCTAACAGAATCTGTATTCATCTCTTCTACTGTTTTTTTTCTCTGCATTTATCTCTCTACTGGTTTTGCTTGTTGTGAGCCATCTTGTCTGTTGTTCACTGTCCTGTGCCACAACTATTAGGGATGTGCACAAAGCAAAATTTTTGGTTCATTAATGGTTTGGGATTTTTTTTCCTGATTTTTGAACTTTTTTTCTGTTCATGTCACACATTCATTTTAATGAAAAATGTTTAATGTGCATTGACATTTTTTAGTGCGCACTAATTGACTAAACACACGTTAATTCATAGGTCAATGTGCATTAAATCAATTTAGTATATGCTAAAATGTTTAGGGAGCACTAACAAATCAAATGTGCACTAACAAATGCACATTCCTAGTAACTATCAATGTATTTATTTATATTTAATATACTCCTTTAATCAAAGATATAAATATGCATCTACCCAAAGAGGGCACATTTTTATTGGGTAGACCCTTTATGAGCTATGAGCACTCCATGAACAGCTCTTCCAGTCTTGGTATGGTACCAGAAACACAAATTGAGAATCAAAAATGGCTAGTCTTTGGGACCAGATACAGTGTACCACTACAGTATTGGACTAGTTCTTGGCCTGTGTGCTGAGGTCATAAATGGCAGCTCATAGTGCTCATAGTGCATAGTCCTGGTATTATGTGCAATAGATATATATCTGATGAAGACAGGTATTGGTCAGTATGGCTTTTCTAATTTTCACGTACCACAATAAACGAACTGTGTGAACCATTCCAATTTGTCCTGTGACTGTTCCCAAAGCTGCTTTCTCAGCAAACCCTTCTGTCTCCAGCAGTATTGCAACAAATCGTTTGACAGTACAGGACAGTGTAACATGGAAAAATGACTCATACAACCAGCTTTCTTACTGAAAATATTTTTGCTTTGTACAACTGCTCCTTGACAGATCACTCCTGCTGTTTTATTAGCACCTGAAAAAGCATGTAACATCTTTATAGTTTGCTCCATGGTGCTTAATATAATTAGGAAAATAACACCCATAGGAGGTTAATTAGTGAGACAATCAGAAGGACGGAAGAGAGAAATTTAGAAGAATATTGCAAGAGATTAAAACAAAGAAACATAGAAATATGATGACAGAAAAAGACCACATGGCCTATCTAGTCTGTCCTTCCATATCAACAACTACAACTGTCCCCTTTTTACCTTTAGAGATCCTCTGTGTTTGTACCATGCTTTCTTGAATTCAGTTACTGTCCTCATCTCTATCACCTCCACTGGGAGACTATTCCACAGATCCACTACTCTTTCCGTAAAGAAATATTTCCGCATATCACTCCTGAATCTATCTCCCTTCACCCTCATCCCATGTCCCCTCATAGCAGAACTTGCTTTCATTTGAAAGAGGCTCTCTCCCTGAACATTTATGCCACGGAGGTATTTAAACATCTCAATCATATCACCTCTATCCCGCCTTTCCTCTAAGGTGTACATATTAAGATCCTTAAGTCTGTCCTCATATGCTTTATAATGAAGACCACTACTCATTTTAGTAGCCACCCTCTGCACCGACTCCATCCTGTTCACATCCTTTTGAAGGTGCGGTCTCCAGAATTGCACACTATACTCCAAATGAGGTCTACCAAAGACGTATACAGAGGCATTATCACCTCCTTTTTTCTGCTAGCCATTCCTCTCCGTATGCACCCAAGCATCCTTCTAGCTTTTGCCTTCGCCTTTTCTACCTGTTTAGCTACTTTAAGATCATCAGACACAACCACGCCTAGGTCCCGCTCTTCTTTAGTGGACAAAAGTACTTCACCCCCTATACTATATTGCTCCCTTGAAAAGCTGCAATGAAATAATTCTTATAGAAAATTAATAAATAGAAACTTGATAATGATGAAAACCGTTTCTTATGTCAGTGCAAAGAAAAATGGAATGGCATGAGGGAACATGAAAAATATAGGTAACAAAAGAACTTCACAGCAGGATGGCTGAACAAGTAGGATGACTGATGTAAAGGCAACTTTTACATCTTATATGATGATGTTCCGGAGGGGACTAAGGGGGTAGAAAAGATGGGGGGAAGAGCAGCACTTTGTTAAATGTAAGCGAAGAAATCTATTTGAGTGGAGGAGGAATTGGCTGCAGATCACTTATCGATTGTAGGATTGTGCATTCGTGGGTGCATATTCAGTTTGTTTGAACCCCTTAAACATGAAAGGGGCATGTAGAACAAAATCCATGCAAAACACAGGCAAGCCAGTCAACAAATGCTGGAAAGCATTGAGCACAAATGCTCGAAGCCTAGCCAACAAAGTTCCTGACCCAGAAGCCCTAATGGTGGAAATGGACTTGGACATTGTGGCTATTAGAGAAACATGGTTTAACGAGTCACATGAATGGGATATAGTCATAGCTGGCTATAATCTATTTAGAAGAGATAGAGAAGGTAGAAAAGGAGGAGGAGTAACTCTATATGTCAAAAGCAATATTAAAGCTGCTGAAATGCAGGGGACATGGGGAAAAGAAGAAGCGCTGTGTATTGTGTTGAAAAGAGGAGATAACACTGTCATCCATACTGGTGTAGTCTTCAGGCCTCCAACTCAAACCAAAGAAATAGATAGTGAATTGGAAAAGGACCACCCATGATTGGCAAAAGTACTATTAGGAACAGTTTGCCAAACTGAAAGTGGACAAGGCCAAGGGACCAGATAAGATACATCCCAGAATACTGAGGGAGCTCAGAGAGGTTCTGGCAGGACCTTTAAAGGATGTGTTTAATAGATCCTTGGAAATGGGAGAAGTTTCACGTCACTGGAGAAGGGCTGATGTGGTCTCTCTTCACAGAAATGGTAACAGAAAAGAGGTTGGAAATTACAGACTGGGAGGCTTTACCTCGGTGGTAGGTAAAATAATGGAGACACTGCTGAAATAAAGAATAGTGACCTTTCTAGAATCCAATAGGCCGCAGGATACAAAGCAATATCGTTTTACCAAAAAAAGACTGTGCAAAATGAATCTGATTTCTTTGATTGGGTGACTAGAGAACTAGATCAAGGGCATGTGCTAGATATGATTCATTTAAATTTCAGCATAACCTTTGATACTATTTCTCATAGGAGGATCAGGAATAAATTGAGCAACCTGGGGATGGATCACAAGGTGGTCAACTTTTTATGTAAACCGTTTTATGTAAACCGCGCTGATTTTTAAGAGTGCGGTATATAAGAATAATAAATAAAACTGGATCAGAAATTGGTTGACTGGCAGATGACAGAGGGTAATGGTGAATGAAACTGACTCTGAAGAAGGGAGGGTGAGTAGTGGAGTGCTTGAAGGACTGGTCCTGGGACCGCCACTATTCAATGTCTTTTTGGGTGATATTGCCAAAGGGTTATAACCCCTATTCTAGACTACTGCAATGCCCTTTATCAAGGACTACCAAAGCAAGCTACACAATCTTTACAACTGGTCCAAAATACTGTCACTAGAATCATCACTGGATTAAATAAGCAAGACCATATAACGCCCCTCTTACACCAACTCCACTGGCTTCCAATCACTGCCCGTGCTAGATACAAATATGCCCTGACCATTTTCAAAATAAGAAATAACATGTCAGCAGGAGTTCTAGAGGATATGTTTTGCACCAGTCACAACAGACCAAGGAGACAGAGCACTACTGATACCATTCCAATACTCTGCTCCTACAGAAAAGCAAATGAATCCACCACAAGGAGAGCATTCTCTCTTACCACACCCACCATCTGGAACTCTCTCTCTGGGAAATTAAGGACCACCACTCACATGAAGGACTTCAGAAAGCAACTAAACACCTTCCTCTTCGTTGATCAATTCAATGAAGCCACTTGACACCATAACAGCTGGACTTCCACCACATACTGTATGTACATACAGGGTGGCCCAAAAAAAGTGAGAACATCTCGTAGCATATAAGTCATTCAAAAAGAGAGATGTAAACGATTGACAAATTTAAAAAAAAAAGATGGCGACCGTAAATTGTCGAAATAAAGACGTTATATAGCTAAAAAGGTAAATAAGTAAACTATTTAAGCTTTTAATTTCCGAGATGTTCTCACTGTTTTTGGGCCACCCTGTATGATCCATTGTAAATAAGCTATGCTTCAGAGCATCACCTGCATGTCACCCCTCCCCGCGTTCCATAATACGTTCTCTGTAACTGTGTGAGTTATAATGTAAACCGCTTTGATTCTATGATAAGGCGGTATATAAAAATTGTTAAGTAAATAAATAAATAAAAGGAAAAATTTGCCTTTTGTAAATGACACAAAGATTTGCAACAGAGTGGGCACATTGAAAGGAGTAGACACATGAGAAGTGATCTACAAAAATTAGAAACATGGGCTAATCCTTAGTAGTTAAGCTTTAATCTACTGTGGGCATCACCAGCACATGATAACCATCAAAGTTGCAGACAGCGCTGGAGCAGATAACACCATCTCAATGGGTGGCATGATGTGCATCCGCGGTGCTGCTGGACCATGCTCTCTGCAATTTTGGTGCGTTATCTGCTGAGGAAATACTATGTTCTCCCCCAATAGATAGTGCACCGCGATGGAAAAAATGTGGTACTATTTGCACAAAAATGCTGCATTAGCTGCAAAAGCCTAATATACTTTAGTAAACATACCCCTTAGTGACTGAGGATCTCATTGTAGTGAAGCTAAGTGACAAGTTAGTGGATGAAGCCAGAAAGATACCAGGCTGTATACAGGGAGTCATAACCAGAAGTAATGAGGCAAGAGAAAGCCCCTGTACAAGTTGTTGCAGAGGCCTTACTTGCAGTATCATGCTCAGTTATGGGGATCATTCCTTGCTAAGAATATAAAAAAGATTTGAATTAGTTCAGATGAAGGTGACAAAAATGATATGGGGTCTGTGTCAGAAGATGTATGAGAGGAGACTTGAAGACCTTAATATGTATACTCTAGAGGAGAGGAGAGACAGGGGAGAAATAATGCAGATATTTAAATGCTTGAAAGGTATTAATGAAGAAATATTTTTCAAAGACAGAGCAGCTATAGAACTAGAGGATATGAAATGAAACTGCAAGGAAGTAAATTTAAAAGCACTATCAGTCAATACCTTTTCATGGAAAGGATGGTGAATATCTGAAAAGCCCTCCTGGAGCAGGTGATGGGGATAAAAACAATAATGGAATTCAAAAAGGCATGGGACAAACACAGAGGAGCCCTATATTGTAAGAGGATGGCATCAAAGTAAACTTGCCTGTGGATGGGCTCCCTGGCTGTATGGTAGGAGGCCTGGGACGGGGCTGTGTACTGGATGCAAAACAAATGGCAGCCTAGTGGTTCCATGGTAGACTGGCACTTAATCAAGGGCAATACATTTGGGGATTGTTGAAAACCAAAGGAATGGGAAAGATAACCTGTACTGCACAGCAGGTACAACCTTTCCCTCTCTCCCCACACCCCTCCAACACACATGTGTCTTTTGGGGAAACTGCTAGGTATGTATGACCTAGATTGGCCACTGTTGGAAACAGGATACTGGGCTTGATGGACCTTGGTCTGACCCAGTATGGCATATCTTATGTTCCTATGTTCTTATGTGCTCAAAAAACACCCCAAAGACATGGGGAAAGTAACTTCATTGGGCTGCAGGTTCGGCCTCGGCAACCTTGCTTTGTGGACAACGTTGGACTTTATCTGCTGTCAGCTACTATATTACTATGTTTTTCCAAAGCTCATAGCCAAATATTCAGTTGTTTGCCAATAGACTGTATACTCAGAAGCAAAAAGAGATAGAAATTGGCAATATTATTCTCTTAGAGAAAGTAAGGCAGTTAATAAGTTCATCATTGATAGAGAAGAAATTGAAATAGTGGACAACTTTAACCTGCTTGGATCAATAATCAATAAAGAAACAACAAGCATGCAAGAAATCTGATATTGCATTGCTCTTGGCAGAATGGCTATGAAGGACCTAGACAAGATTCTCAAGAGCAGAGATATCTCTCTCCATAACATCATTATAGATGAAAAAGTTTGACAGTGAAAAAGATAGACAAGAAGAAAATTGATGCCTTTGAATTACACTGCTGGTGAAGAATACTGTATATACCCTGGACTACCCAAAGAACAAACCAGTCAGTACCAGAGGAAATCAAACCTAAGCTTTCTTTAGAAGCTCAGATTACAAGACTTTGACTTTCATACTTTGAACACATCATGTGAAGAGAGAGGTCATTAGAGAAAGACATCATACTTGGTAAGGTTGAAGGCCAACACAAAAGAGGAAGGCCAGCAATGAGATGGATCGGTATGATAACAGCAGCTATGGATGCCACTTTATCAACCTTGAGCCACCTGACTTAAGACCGAATACAGTTTAGGACAACTATCCAGAAGGTCACCATGAGTCGATACTGACTTGATGTCACTTAACAACACAACCAGCCCAAGAAGCAAATTAACTAAGCAATATGATTGGGATTTTAGAAGATCTATCCAAGTGCAATCTGAGATGTCTAAGCCAGAATGTCTGAATAAAAATGCAGGCATGCCCAGGTGCCAACATGATTTCACAAACCTGGACATGCCCGATAGGGATGTCTGCAGGGACATCTACTTAGACATTCCCAAAACCGTACTTCAAAAACCTTGATGGATAGGATAGTGGCTAGAGCAGTGGGTTAGGGACAGAACAGCCAGGGTTCAAATCCTGCTGCTATTATAGTTGACGTTGTACTGGGGATGATGGAGTGCTATCCTCTCTATATGCTCTGGATGTTTTTCAGCTAAAACAAGTACTTTTCAGATGCTTGCTCATGATGTGTTACTGGACGTCCATGATAGTTCAGTAATCAAGTAGAGACTCCCCGGGAACACCCCAGCCATGTCGCCTCCATGCCCCCAGCTGGAGTCAGATATCCCCAGAGCTGGCTTCTAAAATGGCTCTGGAGACATCTCTATATTCATTTTCAGACATCCAAAGCACAAATATGGCTTCTAAAATTACACCCTACATGAATGAGCAATACAGGTAGAAATAGACCGTAGAAAATCTATAAGCAAAGTGAAGCTGTGAAACATACGAAAGCCAGAAAACCTAGCAGATACTGTTACTGCATTGCATATGAGAAGCTAGCACAATATGTAAAAAGAAAAACTAGCAAAATTAAAAGCCAGCTTTTCCTATTTATGGTTTTTAGTCAGTACTGTACTCTATACATGTTTTTTTTAAATAAACAAATAAATAAAATACAAGATTATAAGTGACCAAAGCATGTAGACCATGTCTGAACTGAGGGTAATCCCAAATCTTTTATTTATAAAGGCCAGACAAGGAAAATGGAGAAGCTAGATTTCCCAAAGCTAATAGCCAAAACTTTTCAGTTGTTTGCCAATCGTCTGTAGAATGTGCTTATAAACAAACTGAGCACCCTAGGGATGGACCCTAAAGTTACTGCTTGGGTTAGAAATTGGTTGGGTGGGAGGCGACAAAGAGTACAAGTAAATGGAGCTCACTCTGAGGAGAAGGATGTTACCAGTGGTGTGCCCCAGGGATCTGTCCTTGGTCCGATTCTTTTTAACATCTTTGTTAGTGATATAGCGGAAGGGCTGTCGGGTAAGGTTTGCCTCTTTGCGGATGATACCAAAATCTGCAATAGAGTAGACACCCAGGAAGGGGTAGATAACATGAGGAGGGATCTAGCTAAGCTTGAAGAATGGTCTAGAATTTGGCAGCTCGGATTTAATGTTAAAAAATGTAAGGTCATGCATTTGGGCTGCAGCAATCCAAGGGAGCAATACAGTATAGGAGGTGAAGTACTTTTGTCCACTAAAGAAGAGCGGGACCTAGGCGTGGTTGTGTCTGATGATCTTAAAGTAGCTAAACAGGTGGAAAAGGCGACAGCAAAAGCTAGAAGGATGCTTGGGTGCATACGGAGAGGAATGGCTAGCAGAAAAAAGGAGGTGATAATGCCTCTGTATAAGTCTTTGGTGCGACCTCATTTGGAGTATGGTGTGCAATTCTGGATACCGCACCTTCAAAAGGATGTGAACAGGATGGAGTCGGTGCAGAGGGTTGCTACCAAAATGATTAATGGGCTTCATTATAAAGCATATGAGGACAGACTTAAGGATCTTAATATGTACACCTTAGAGGAAAGGCGGGATAGAGGTGATATGATTGAGATGTTTAAATACCTCCGTGGCATAAATGTTCAGGGAGAGAGCCTCTTTCAATTGAAAGCCAGTTCTGCTACGAGGGGACATGGGATGAGGGTGAAGGGAGATAGATTCAGGAGTGATATGCGGAAATATTTCTTTACGGAAAGAGTAGTAGATCCGTGGAATAGTCTCCCAGTGGAGGTGGTAGAGATGAGGACAGTAACTGAATTCAAGAAAGCATGGGACCAACACAGAGGATCTCTAAAGGCAAAAAGTGGACTGTTGTAGTTATGGAAGGACAGACTAGATAGGCCATGTGGTCTTTTTCTGTCGTCATATTTCTATGTTTCTATGTTTCTAGGAAGGCAAAGACAGCTAGAAATTAGCAATATTGTTCTCGTTTGGAGAAATAAAGAAAGGCAAAGATGGCATTTTTTATCCCTTTGTTGCAAATCTATAAGGACATGTATGCTTGTAAGAACCTTTTAGTGCACACAATTGATTGTGCGCATGCTAATTTGTAGGTATATGCACAAACAAGGGATTTGAACACATTTACAGTTTTTAGGCAACCAAACTTACCAAATGCACACTCATAACTAGGCACCCCTAGTACACTTCCGATCCTGTTATTGAAATATCTGTGGTCATAACTATGTGGTAACTGGGCTGCTGAAAGTTAAGTTGCCACCATTGGAGAGCTTCTGTCATTACTTAGATCATTGCTGACAATAGATGACCAACCTTGTTCCAATGAAATTTCAGATACTATTGCAAAGCCCTCATGTTTATTTTTTGACAGGTTTTTATACCACTTTATCATTTCAATCAAAGCAGTTTACACTGTAACTTAAACTTGGTAAGGTACATTAAACAGAGACATTGATAACTTGGATTTTTCCTGAGGTAATGGAAGGTTAAGTGACTTACCCAAGGCCACACAAGTGTCAGTGGGAATCAGACCCTAATTTCTTGGTGCTCAAGCCAGTACTCTGACCATTAGGCTACTCCTCCACTCCTGTATAGGCTTGCAAAGGGTAAAACATGGACAGAAACTGCCACATGCCCCAAATCCCAAAGGATGGCATGGACAAAGGCTAATTTTTGCAGAGCCAGATGTCATAAGGATGAGAGAGTTCTCTGACAAGACTTGGACAAGTAGGCCTTTGCTTCTCTCATGTTCCGTAAATAGGATAGCTTGAGTAGTAAGTAGGCAAGTCTTCTCTCTGTTTAGTTTGAAGTCCAAGGGCTAAAGCATTTATAGAGTTCTTTACAAAGCATCATGAATGGCCCAAATGGATCTTCCTGAAATGAGCACATAGAATGTATCTCCAGGGGTATTTTCACAGGAGGGAAGGGTCGCAAAATGCTCATTTGTTAGAGGGACCTTTGTATCACAGGACTCATCTCATCACTCTTCAAGACTGTATATTCTCCAAAATGGCCCCAAGCTTTGGAATTCTTTACCTCTTAAATTGTGATTGGACACAAAGTTACTATCTTTTAGGAGAAGGTATAAGGCTCACTGGATTAAGCAGGCTTTTTCAGCTGACTTAAGTTTTGATAAATCTGTCTTTTTTTAGTTGTTTACTGTCATGTGTTATATTATTTGATTTTATTTTTTAGAAAAACAGTTCTCTTTGAAGTAAGAGTCAATCAGTATTGTCCCCTCTGGTTGAGGGGTTTACTTGCTCCAGCACAGGCTTAATATCTTGTGATGGCTGTCAGGTGTTTTTTTTGCAGTTGAAGATTGGGAATCCTCTCTGTTCCCCTACAGACAAGTCAATTTTTTTAAGATTTAGCAGAGACTGCAAGATGAGGTTGGATCGCACATGAAGTTTGTTTGTTCCTGCTATTATTTATTTCTGTTTGCTGTTCCTTAAGGAGGCCATTTTGGAAGCCCTATTCATGCTTTGGCCATCAGAAAACAGGCACAGAGATATCCAAAGCACAGAGATGTCTCCAAAGCCATTTTAGAAGCCAGTTCTGAGGATCTCTAAGTCTGAATAGGGGCATGATGGGTCATTTCCTGGAAATCTGGACGTTGTTGCCAGATCTCAGAAACATCATGGACCTCTGGCATCACTTCTAAGTTTAGACCAGCTCCAAGAACAAACAGGCATCTGAAAAATGCTAGTTTAAGCTGAAAAAATTGACAACTATCTGATTTATGACTTCCAAGGCTCCTGAATAGTTCTGTTGCATCATAAAATATTTTGTCTTTGCTAGATTTCCTTCCTTCAAAAGGCTATGTACAGCATAGTTTAAGCTGAAAAGCATCCAGAGGATGTAGAGAAGAAGGCATACCATCATCCCCAGTTCTTAACACAATGCCAATGACAGCAGCAGTGGGATTTGAGCCCTGGGTGCCCTCTTTATAGTCCACTACTCTAAACATTAGTTTATCCTAAATGCTCAGCTTCTAAAATATGCTTCTGGAGATGTCTATGTAGATGCACCCACAGATGTCCATATTGGGCATATCCATGTTTGTGAAATTGTGTCTGCACCTGTACGTGCCTGCACTTGTTTCAGATGTTCTGGCATAGATATCTCAGATTCTGTTGTCCCTTTTAAAATTCCCCTCTACAAGTATAATTTTCTCCTCCCCCTTCCTCCACCCTCCCCATCCACTCATAGTACCCCCCATTTCCTACTTCCTTTTTGGCACATGAGGTTTCTGACAATTGATTTCAATATATTATTTAGATGCATTATTTAAGGTTTTTATTTTTATGTAGTTTCATCATAAGAACATAAGATATGTCATACTGGGTCAGACCAAGGTCCTCAAACCCAGTATCCTGTTTCCAACAGTGGCCAATCTTGGTCATAAGTACCTAGCAGTTTCCCCAAAAGACACAGGTTCCACAATGCTTGTATTGGGTCAAGCAGTGATATCCCGGATCCCTTTTAATAATGGTGTATGGTCCTTTCCTCTAGGAACTTGTCCAAACCTTTTTTAAACCTAGCTACACTAACAACTTTTATTACATCCTCCGGTAACAAATTCCAGAGTTTGATTACACGTTGAGTAAAAAAATATTTTCTTTTAATAGTCTTAAATAGGTTACCCTGTAGCTTCATTGCATGTCCCCTAGTCTTTCTATATTCTGATGATGTAAACAATTGATTTACGTTTACCTGTTCCACTCCATTCATTAATTTATAGACCTCTATCATATCTCCCCTCAGCTGTCTCTTTTCCAGGTTGAAGAGCCCTAACCTCTTTAGCCTCTCTTCATAGGGGTATCCTTCCATCTCATTCACCATTTTGGTGGCTCTTCTCTGTACCTTTTCTAATAACGCTATATCCTTTTTAAGATACGGCGTCCAGAATTGCACACAATATTCAAGGTGCGGTCGCACCATGGAACAATACAGAGGCATTATAATATCCTTTGTTTTATTTTCCATTCCTTTCCTTATAATATCTAGCATTCTATTTGCTCTCTTAGCTGCCACTGCACACTGGGTGGAGGGGTTCAACATGTTATCCACTATGACGCCTAAATCTTTTTCCTGGGTGGTGGTTCCTAATGTGGAACCTTGCATCGTGTAATCATAGTTTGGATTGTTCTTTCCTAGATGCCTAACTTTACACTTATCCACATGAAATTTCATCTGCCATTTGGATGCCCAGTCTTCCAATTTATCAAGATCCTCTTACAATTTTCCACAATCCTCATGGGTTTTAACAACTTTGAATAGTTTTGTGTCATCTGCAAATCTGATAATCTCACTCATTATTCCCATTTCCAAGCCATTTATGAATATGTCAAAAAGCAGCGGACCGAGCACAGATCCCTGGGGTACTCCACTATTCACCTTTTTCCATTGGGAAAACTGGCCATTTAGCCCTACCCTCTGCTTTCTATCTTTTAACCAATTCCTGATCCACAGTAGTACACTGCCTCCTATCCCATGACTTTTTAGTTTCTCCAAGAGTCTCTCATGAAGGACCTTGTCAAAGGCTTTCTGAAAATCCAGATATACTATATCAACTGACTCACCTTTGTCTACGTGTTTATTCACACCTTCAAAAAAAATATAACAGATTAGTAAGACAAGATCTTCCTTGTCTAAAGCCATGTTGGCTATCTTCCATTAAGCCATGACTATCTACATGTTCATTAATTTTGTTCTTTATGATGGTTTCTATCTTTTTTTCCAGTACTGACGTCAGGCTCACTGGTCTGAAGTTTCCCAGATCACCCCTGAACCCTTTTTAAAAATTGGCGGTACATTGGCCATCCTCCAATCTTCAGGTATTACAGATGATTTTAATGATAGTTCAAAGATTACTAATAGTAGGTCTGCAGTCTCATATTTCAGTTCTTTCAACACCCTTGGATGTATACCATCTGGTCCAGGTGATTTGCTACTCTTCAGTTTATCAAATAGTTGTAATACATCTTCCCGGTGTATCAATATTTCTTTCAATTCTTCCGCAGTATCACCTTTAAATACCACTTCAGTCATGGGTAACATACTTACATCTTCCTCAGTAAAGACCGAAGCAAAGAATTCATTCAGCTCTCCGCTAGGGCCTTGCCCCCTCTTAGTGCCCCTTTTACCCCTCTATCATCTAATGGTCCAACTGACTCCCTCACAGGTTTTTTGCTACAAATGTATTTGAAAAAGTCTTTATTATGCATTTTTGCTTCCACAGCAAGCTTCTCAAATTCTCTTTTTGCTTGCCTTATCAATGCCTTGCATCTAACTTGCCAGTGCTTGTGCTGTTTCCAATTTTCATTATTTGACTCTTTTTTCCATTTCCTGAAAGATGCTTTTTTGTCAATAACAGCCTCTCTGACCTCACCTTTAAACCATGCTGGCAGTTTTTTGGACTTGCTTCCACTTTTCTTAAAGTGTGGAATACAGCTAGTCTGGGCTTCCAAGATAGTATTTTTAAACAACACCCAAGCCTGATGTAAGTCTTTAACCTTTGCAACTGCTCCTTTTAGATTTTTCTGAACTGTTTTCCTCATTTTATCATAGTCTCCCTTTCGAAAGTTAAAAGGTAGTACTGTGAATTTCCTTACCATCCCTCCTCCATTAATTAAATCAAACACGATCATGTTATGATCACTATTTCCAAGTGGCCCCAACACCCTTATCTTTTGCATCAGATCTTGTGTTCCAATAAGGACTAGGTCCAATATGGCTTCCCCTCTGGTCAGTTCTTGAACCAGTTGCTCCAAGAAGCAGTCATCTTTTTCATCTAGAAACTTTATCTCCCTAGCATGTCCTGCCTTGACGCTGACCCAGTCAATACCGGGATAATTGAAATCACCCATTATTATTACTGTGCTGTAACGTTTGCTAGCTTCCCTGATTTCTTTGAGCATTTCATCATCCATTTGTTCATTCTGGCAGGCGGTCAATAGTATACCCTCACTGCCATTGCCTTCTCCTTTTTACATGGAATTTCAATCCATAGAGATTCTACAGCAAATTTTGTTTCATGTCTTTGATGAAGATTCCTGAGATTTATTGTTTTTCTGTCTTTTTGCTATGATATACTATACATTCTTCTTTTTTTCAGTCCTGCTTTTTTCTAATTTACAAGGTGGTCCCTCTTATAAGAGAAAATTCCAGTTTTGAATTGAAATGCTAAAAGATGCTCAATGATCCATGTTAAATGGTGCTGAGAAAATCAAGCTAAGGTGGAAATAATACACAGAGTCATTATACCATAAAAATCAAGTGGACCAACAGTCATTTCCAACCTGTACCTTATGATCAGGAACCGTTGATGATGAAAGTGGAAGTCAAAGTAGCACTGAAAACATTATCAAAGAACAAAGCACTGGGCATTGATGGCATTCCCATTGAAGTATTACAGCAATCAGATGCGGCTGTTACGATACTTATAAGGATCTTCCAGGAAATTTGGACGATAACATCATGGGCAACTGACTGGAAAAATCTGTGTTAATACCAATACTAAAGAAAAGTGATTCAACTGACTAGAAATCATCACACAATCGCTCTGATCCCAAATGCCAGCAAGATGTTACTCAAGATCATTCAGTGGAGACTACAACCATACCTGAAACAAGAACTTTCCAAAATGCAAGCAGAATTCAGGAAAGGCCGATGTGAGATGGATCCTTGAAAAGGCAACAGAATACCGCAAGGATGTCTATATGTGTTTGATTGACTACAGCCAGGCTTTTGAGGGGGACAATTTCTCCAAATGGATTAGTTTTATGCATACAATGACAATCATGAATCTCACTCCTAAGTTAGGGTATGTGCAGTATGATCTCAGTCTCTCAAATTTACTGCTAACGCTCACTGTAGTACTTCCATTATGCCAAAGAGAGCTTCTTTCATAAGACATAATATGTATGGGTAATTTATCAAGATATGACTGAAAGTTCTTTTTTATCAGGTCTGTGGCTCCCAATGCGATGGGAAATATTTCTGTATCCTTCTGCCACATTTTCTTGGTCTCTGACTGCATTTCTTAGTACTTCAGGATCTTCTCCCTCTCCACACGATTTATAGAATAATCACTTGGAACTCTCACCTCTATAATCAATGCCGTTCTAGGGTTCTTCTCCTTTACCATTATGACCAGTTTCCTTGCATCCAGCTTTTTGTCAATCACAATGAGAGTATCTTAGGTGATCATAACCTCTTCATTCTCTGTAATTCTCTTAGGGTCATGATCCCAGTGCTTTTCAGGCACAGTGATGATGTAGTGTTTACCGTGCCTTTCGGTATAGAAATTTTCTGCCATCAGAACTTCGCAGCCAGCTAGGAGGTGAGTCACTGTTTCCAGCTCTTTCTTGTAAAATCTATATGTGTCTATTTTGCCAGTTTTTTCAATGCTCACTGAAAAGCATCTTGTCCATAATCTGCTGCCCTGGGCTTCAACTATCAACCTCTCATCCTCCAGTTTGAGTTTACCTCTCCTTAACCATTCATGTGTCTGGTTTTGATTGACAAAGGATTCCTGGAGTAACACTTTGGGGTATGTTTACAAACAGCAGTAGTAGCTTCCATGCAAAATCAGAGCCACGGCCCCATTCAATTCAATGGGGCCGCAGCTCCGATATCGCACGGGAGCCGCTACCGCTGTTTAGTAAACATACCCCTTTGTATTTCCAACTGTATTTGTGCATTTATCCTTTGTTTTTCCTTGTTGCTGATCTAATTCTTTGAAGAGTTTTATCTCTTGTTTTGCAAATTCTGTTGCTTCCTTCCCTGTGTGTGCTTGTGTATTGTATTCTCGCTTATTCCATCTAGTCATTGTAACACTTGTCCAAGTTTGATGATGGAGACAGATTCTGGAGTTTGCTTTCATATTTCAGCTGTTTTTGCATATTTGGATCCTATGATGCTGTTAGATAGGCCTGGAGCTCTGTATGTGTAATCAATCTCTATGAGGCCTAGCCTCCTTCTGCTCTAGGGGTGTACAATCTCAGCATACACTGATTCTTGTAAATTACCTCATGGGCATGGAAGAGTTTTCTTGTTCACACATCCAGTTTTTCAAGATCTATAAGAGGCCAATCTACAGTCCCAAAGCTCTATGAGAGTACAGGAATTGCCAGCTGATTGCTGGCTTGTATCTTATTTCATGCTTTTAAAGTAATTTTCAATAACTGTAAATCATGAGCAACTCTGGACTACATTAGGAAGCATGGGTATACCAGAACACCTGATAGTTCTCATGCAAAACCTTTAAATTCATCAAGAAGCAACAGTTTGAATATAACAAGGAAAAACAGAATGGTTTAAAATCAGCAAAAGTATTCAACAAGGCTGCATACTTTTCCCCTTCCTGTTTAATTTGTATGCCAAAAAAATCATCAGAGAAACAGGACTGTTATGAAGACAACTAAAGTGAGAAGATTGGTGGAAGACTCAAAAATCTTCTCTATGCTTATGATGCCCCATTACTGGCTGAAAGTGAAGACTATTCGGAACATTTGCTTCTCAAGATCAAAGAACATAGTATTAAAGTGGCCTGCATCTTAATGTGAAGAAAACAAAGATTCTGACAACTGGCAAAAATCAATAAGTTCATCATTGTTGGAGAAGAAATCGAAATAGTGGACAACTTTAAACTGCTTGGATCAATAATCAATAAAGAAACAACAAGCAGTCAAGAAATCCGATGATGCATTGCTCTTGACAGAATGGCTATGAAGGACCTAGACAAGATTCTGAAGAGCAAAGATGTATTTATCCATACAAAGATTTGACTTGCCCAAGCCATGGTATTTTCAATAACATCATATGGATGCGAAAGATGGACAGTGAAAAAGATAGGAAGAAAATTGATGCCTTCGAATTATGGTGTTGGCGAAGAATACTGTGTGTATCATGGACTGCCTGAAGAATAAACCAGTCTGTACAAGAGGAGATCAAACCTAAGCTTTCTTTAGAAGCTCGGATGACAAAACTTTGACTTTCATACTTTGGACAAAGAGAGAGATCATTCAAGAAAGACATCATGCTTGGCAAGGTTGAAGGTCAACACAAAAGAGGAAGGCCAGCAACGAGAGGATCGATACAATAACAGAAGCTATGGGTGCCACTCTATCTACAATGAGCGGCCTGACTGAAGACCGAACACAGTTTAGGGCAACTATCTGGAGGGTTGCTATGAGTCAGCACCAACTCGACAGCACTTAACAACAACAAAAAACTTCTTATATAGTCATCTATTTATGTCCTATAATATATTACTAATTCTTTTTGTATTTTTTTTTTCTGTTTGTGCAGAACTTTGCTGTTTTTGACACACTGTTGTATGCATAAAAAGGATACAAGGGAACATTCTATGATTAATTTTTTATGTATCCAAAGTACTGTATGTTCATTTTCTTTTGTCATATAATTTGTGTTTTTTAAAACAAAATTTAGATAGATTTGTTATGAGTTTATTATGTATTTTTATGTAATTTCTATGTTTTATGTGTTTATAAACCCCTGACACAGGCAACTAGCCAAAACATGGCCATATGGGGGTCACTAATAAAGCTCTTTTATCCATCACTTGAACACATTTCTGGCAAATCACATCTGTCTGTGCCCTTCTCTTCTATTGCTCATTCCAAACTTTGGAACAAACTACCTGAGTCTGTATGTCAGGCGCCTACTCTGGCCATTTTCACATCCAGGCTGAAAACTCACCTCTTCGCTGTCGCTTTTCGATCTTGACTCACCTGGTGTCTTTACCATTCCCCTTAGATGTATCCCATGTCTACAGCTACTGTGTTGTCTGTCTTGACTAGAATGTAATCTCTGATGAGCAGGGACCGTCTTTTACATGTGTCAGTGCACTGCTGCGTACGTCTTGTAGCGCTATACACATGTTCAGTAATAGTGCTGTAGTAGCACTGACCTGGTTGTTCTCCGCTCTATTGTTCAACTTTTAAGAATCCCGACAGGTTCTTGTGACTTGGATTGGCCACTGTTAGAAATAGGATACTGGGCTTGATGGATCTTTGGTCTGACCCACTATGGCAATTCTTATGAGAAAATCATTCACATATGGAAAGATAAAAAGGGCCTCCTTCTAAAGATAAGCTATTGTTACAGGTTGACATTTGGTGAAAATCCAAGGAGAGACAGAATAGTAGTATTCAGTTCTGGTAGTGTTGGTCTTTGAACTTTTGAACACCACCCAATCCCCTGTAACCCCCCCCCCCCCCCCAATCAATAACCCCCATTCTATCTAAACTCATAGAAATACACACAGACAGTAAACTGTAAATAGTTAGTAGTTGTCAGTTCAGACAACTATGTATACAGTATAAAGCATTCGCTTCCTGTTAAATGTACCTATGGCTCTATGTAAATAGTTCAACCTCGGTTCTTTATAATATGTTGTGTTAAATATAAGCCACCCCTGATCTCTGGAAGGGGCGGTATAGAAGAACCAAATAAATAAATAAATAGAACATGAACCGTAGATACTTCCAGTGATGCAGGTGGATAAGGATATGAGTTTATGTATACAAAAACATGTATAGTAAATGATGGCAGATAAAGACCAGCATGATCCATCCAGTGACCCTCCTGCCCCTGCCTTTGTTTAGGGCTGTATCTTCCAGTCCATGTTACCCCCTTGTACCTGTGCTCCATGCATGTCACCCCCTATGCCTCTGTTTAGGATTGTACCTGCCATGCCGTGCAGGCTACTCCCTCTATATCTTGAAGCATAAACGTTATTAAGCTTGCCTCCATACTCTTGCTATATAGGGATCCTCCGTGTCTGTCCCATGCCATTTTAAATTCTGTCACTCTTTTTGTCCCTACCGCTTCCATTGTAAAGGCATTCCAGGCATCTATCACTCTTTCTATAAAAAAAAGTATTTCCTGATGTTCCTTTTAAGTTTATCTCTTTGCAGTTTCATTTCATGTCCACTAGTTCTATTGCTTCTCCATCTCCAAAAATGGTTTCTTTGTTCTTTGATATCTTTCAAGTATTTAAGCATTTTTATTATATTTCTTCTGTCTCTCCTCTCCTCTAGGGTATTTGTATTCAGATCTTCAAGTCTCTTCTCATATCATTTTGGTCACCTTTCTCTGAAACATTTCAAGTCTTTTTACACCTTTGTAGGGCCAGCACAAGGAGATGAGGTGCGCTAGGTGAACCTCATCCCTGGCACCCCCCCTCCCCATGCTGTGCCCCTCCATGCCACCCATTGCCACCGCTGCCACCCCTCTCCAGGATAGACAGTGGCAGCAACAGCTGCAGTCTAGCGGAGCATACCTTTAAGATCCAGCAATGTGAGGCTGCAAACAGGAAGTTGATATCGAGAGACAGAGAGGAGCAAACGCAAACAGCACCTCAGCACTGGAGCTTGAAGGTAAGCTTCATGAGGCTGTTTGCAACTATTGATGCCATTGTCGATTCTGGAGATGAGTGACAGCAGTGGAAATGGTCACGCCCGGAGGGCTGGTGCTTTAGGTGACCATCTAATGGTAGCGCCAGCCCTGATCCTTTGCAAGGCATGATGTCCAAAACTGAACACAATACTCCAAGCGAAGCCTCACTAATGACATGTACTTTCAGATCTAGAGATGCTAGCCAATCTCCTGAGCTAAGAAGAGGCATTATGGTAGACAGCAAAAAGTTTTCCCTTTTAAAAAAATCATTTAGATCTGAGGTCTAAAATTAGACACAGACTACCCAACTTTTTGGGAATTAAAAAGTATCTGAAATAAAATCATAAACCCTTTTCTTGAGAGGAAGTTGTTCAATGGCCTGAGCCTTTAAAAGAGAATATATCTCCATTTCTAGCAAGGAAAATTGTCGGAATGGATGCTTTGAAACAATGGTTGGGGATGAGGCTGCTGGAGGAAATTAAGAAAATGAATTTTGTAGCTTTGGGCAAGGAATTTTAGGACCCAACATTATGAAGTGATGCTTTGCTAAGTTTCTTTGAAAAAATGAAGTCTTCTTCCAACTCGTAGGTAGTCAAAAACTAGGTAAAAGCATTTGATTTGTTAATACAACTATTGTTTTGCTGCCTCCATTCATATGGCCTATGTTTCTGGGCATAAGATGATGCAGGTTGATGCTGGGGTGGCAGATGGCTGTATGGTTGGAAATGTCTTTTGTTATATAGTGACTGAAAATATGGGTCTGATATCGTTTTCTGTGTTCTGCGGATTGAAGACGTTCAGTCAGCTAGATGTGAAGACAATTCTGCAGGGTGGAGTAATCATCTTTATGGTATCTTTAATGTTTTCCACAAATTGCCTCCCATGCATGGGGCATCTAATTGGTCATGTAAGTTGTCATGAAGCACTGATGCTCAGAGCTATGTAGTTCTACTGCTACTGAATGAGATGCCGTGTCATAAGCATCATATGCCGACCTTATGACGTGAAAATGAAACTCTTCCAAATCATGAAGCGATGGTAGTACTCCAGTCACATTTTCCCCAGGGTGTATTTTGATGAAGAAGACTGCCGAATTAGAGCAAGCAAATAGTTTAACATATGGAGTTGGTGCGATGTGATCTTCAAATTCAGCATGGCATTTTGGAAAATTTTTCTTCCCACCACATCTACTTTGGAAAATTTTTCTTCACATCACATCTAGTGCCAGGGGATCAGTTCCTGACACGAAGTATATCACAACTCCACCCCTGCTCTGTCCAGACTATAATCCAGGAATGCCTGCATGCAAATCATGTAAAAATTGAGGCACACTTTCTGTGTACCTCTTTTTAATGTGGCTATGCAAGGATGTAATTTTATAAAAACCCTTTTCTGATTGCATAACATGCTTTACATTTGGACAATGGAAGTGGCTAATAGTTGAAGCAATGGGCTGAGAACCACAGAAGGTAGGGCTCAAATTTATGACTTTGGGCAAACTCCTATCTCCCATTGTCTCAGGGACCCATTTTGATTGCAAGAATTTTGGGGCAGGGGCATATGGGATCTTAATACTAATCACCACTGTCCAATGGTGCATCCAGACAGTATTATTATTATTATTATTATTACACCCAGAGAGGGTTATTTTGAATGGCACCAAGGCAAGAAAGGTGAATAGATGCATATGTTGCTCCTATTTTATGTGCCTATATGTCTTTATAAAATTACCCCAGAGAAAGAAGGCACACACATTTACACCTTTTCTGAGGCAGGGACAATTATGTAGATATATGATTTGGAAAATATGCTCATAAATGCAAATGCTGCCCCCACGCCTTGCATATCACATTAAAGTAGGTGCTATGTTCCTGTACACCTACATTTTACAAGCAAATGTCATTGGGCGATTTTATAAAAGACTACTTGAGCCTTTATAAAACACTCTTCTACATGCTCAAATAGAATTGCCTCCAGAATGGGTGGAAAAACCTAGGGGTCAATATATATAAGGACTTGTTTAGCAATACCTGCTAACCAGATAAGTCCAGCCAAGAGAGATATTCAGTGACACTATCCATAGACTGCTGCTGAAGATATTCAGAGACAGCTTTGGCACTATCCAGATAGGGCTGGGGTAGTCTGGGGGAGGAGTCTAGACAGAGACTTTAGTTATCCAGACAGTGATGATTTTCAGCAATGAAGCTGTCTTAAGTGCTTTGTAGATAGCAGCTGATATCATCATTATCTGAATAGGGGGGAATTTTAGAAAGGATGTCCAAGTGCAATCTGAGATGTCTAAGCCAGAATGTCTAAAAAAAAAAAGCAAGCACATCCAGGTATACCCTTCTGATTGACTTTTATTGTCAGAAAAGTGGTTAAAACTCTTGTAAATAAAAATAAATAAATAAATATGGACATCTGCGGGGACATCTACATAGACATCCCCAGAATAGTATTCTAGAACATATGACTGTAAGAATGTATTTATTTTATTTGTTTAACTATTTTTCTATACCACTGTATCTAAAAGTCATAGCAGCTTACATGTAACAACATAGCCCAACACGGCTTCACAGAGAACTGAGTATATGTCCATAGAACAATATAAAAAGAAATAGAACAACATTATTCAACCTAATGTGAACAGATCGTAATCCTGGAAAGGAATGGAGGAAGGTGGGGAAGTGTGAGGGGTTTTTGAGTTAGGTTGTGGATGGGGGAGAGATAAGATTGTAGGGAGGGGGGAGGGGAATGAAGAATGGTACGATTTGTTCATTGAGAAAGGTGATTACGTTTCATCTGGGAACTGTTCCAGAAATAGGTGAGTTTTTAGGTTTCTACGGAATATCATTAAGTCATCTGTGGCACATAAGTTGTTTAGAATGGCATTCCACATTGTGGGGACATATAAGGAGAAGGTCATTCTGCATGTGGTGTGGTTTGGTTTTTGTGTTTGCTGGGGTGGAGAGAGTGTTCTGAGAGTTTGCTCTTCTAGATTTGTTATTAGGCACTTTTGGTAGCAGCAATTGTAGGTTGGTGGAGGAGAGACCATGATTGATTGTGAAGATAGTGAGGATGGCTTTGTATTTAATGCAGTTGTTTGTAGAGTGGGGTTATATGATGAATCCTGGAAGCATTGCAGAGGATGTATGTGGCAGTGTTCTGAGCCAGTTGAATAGGGTGAAGAGAGTTTTTTGGAAGGTCTTGTAGGAGGAGATTGAAGTACTCAAGGTGGGGGAAGATGAGAGCCTGGAAAGGGTCAGACCAAGGCCCATCAAGCCCAGTATCCTGTTTCCAGCAGTGGCCAATTGAGGTCACAAGTACCCAGCAGGTTCCCAAAAAGGTACATTGGTTCTACAATGCTTGTCCCGGGGTAAGCAGTGGATTTCCCAGGTTCTCTTTAATAATGGTTTATGGACCTTTCCTGGACATCTATGAATAGCCTAATGGTTCGAGTAGTGGGTTAGAAATGGAAAAGCCAGGATTCAGATTCCACTGTTGCTATCATTGAAGTTGTGCTCAGTAGTGGCGATAATGAAGTGCTTTCTCCTCTATGTCCTTTGGATGCTTTTCAGCCAAAACGAGCACATTATTTGGATGCCTGTCCATGCCTGGGGAGTGGACAAGTAGCCTAATGGTTAGCCCATTAGCTTGGCAACCAAGAGACCAGCATTTGATTCCCACTACTACTACTACTGAGCATTTGTATAGCACTACAAGTTGTACGCAGCGCTGCACAGACAAATAAGAGACAGTCCCTGCTCATCAGAGCTTACAATCTAGTCAAGACAAACCCAGAAGGTGTAGGCAGGGATAAAACAAGGGAAGGAAAAGGAGATCAGGAGAGTCAAGATCCAAAAGCAGCAGCGAAGAAGTGAGTTTTTAGCCTGGATTTGAAGAGGGTTAGGGAAGGTGCCTGGCGTACAGACACAGGTAGTTTGTTCCAAGCGTACGGTGCAGCAAGGTGAAAGGAGTGAAGTCTGGAGTTAGCAGTAGAAGAGAAGGGCACAGATAGGAGCAGTTTGGCCTTGAGCAAGTCATGTAATCTTCCATTGCCTCGGAAGAAAGGCCTGGCAATCTATGTCTGGTTACACTGCCAAGAAAACTCAGGAGCTGCTGGGTTTCCAGGAGTCAACATTGACTTGAATGTACACATTGCATTTGTCTGTGCCTGGAGCAGGTCTAAACGTAGACCAGATGCCCCAGATGTTTCTGAGATCAGATGAGGATGTCCAGGTTCCTGGGAATACCCCAGCCATGCCTCTTCCATGTCCTCATTCAGACTTGGATGTCCACAGACCTGCTTTGGACGTCTCTATGCCAGTTTTCAGATGTCCAAAGTACAAATAGAGCTTCTAAAATTGCTCCCAATATCTGGATACTTTTACCTATGGTGGCCAGCATTTTAAAAAAATGCTGACTGCCGCAGGCTCAGTACCAGCCCATTAGCAAATTAGGCCATATGACTCTACCTTTTATTATGAATCCTCTTGAAAAACTTCAGATCACATGACTGTCAGGATACTGCTTTCTCATTAAATTCCTGTGTGCCAGAGCTAAATGTAATAAACTAGTTCTTCCTTATCAACCTGCTAGGGTTATGCTCCCTTGCCAGCAGGTGGAGGTAGACTTGAGCAACTTTCAGTGATGCCATCACTTTGTATAAGAACTGGTGCAGCACTGAGATAAGCCAGTATTTGTCTGCCTTAGATTGTAAGCTCTGATGAGCAGGGACTGTCTCTTACATCTATATGTACAGTGCTGTCTCTGCCTTGTAGCACTATACAAATGATAAGAAATAGTATTTATTTATTTATTTAGCTGTATTTATATACCGCTTTTCTCCGGGTCAAGGCAGTTTATATAGAACTGAAGATATAACTTACATAGTAATAGTAGTTACCTCCAATAGATGGCAAGATGTTTGGACTGGCACCACAGTGCAGATGGGCATGTCTCCCCTACCCAGACTATGGTCCAGTGGCCAGTGTGGCAGAAACCTGTAGGCCCAATGTTGCTTGGAGCTGTGCCTATGTTCATATTTCTATCCAAGAACAGCACCAGTGGTTCCTCCATTTCTGTGTCCTTGGCTGCTATTTCCAGTTTCAGGATTTACCCTTTGGCCAGGCCACAGCTCCTTACAACTTCTCAAAGGTCATGGTGGTTGTGGCCACGTTCCTGCACAAGGAAGGAATCAGGGTTCACCTGTACCTGGCAACTGGCTGATTTGGTCAGATTCCCTGGATATCCAGGGAGGATACAGCCCTAGTGATTTGACAGCTAGAAGGGCCGGGGTGGGTGATCAACTACCCCCAGAGCAGTTTCACACCTTCCCAGGACCTGAAATATCTTGGAGGAGGACTGTACCTAGCTGGGTGCGAGCGGTGCGGCCGCACACTTTTTCTTCTTTCAGCAGCGGCAGGCAACGGAAGACAGCTAAAATGTGCCCCTTAAGCTTTCTTGCCGGCATGCACATCGGGTGCGCCTCTTCTCTACCGCCGCAGGGGGGGGGCGCAATTTACACTCGGTACGGCCCTGTCTTGGAGCCCAATTCAATATGCTACTGAGTCAAGTGTTCCTAATGTTAGAGAGGTCCCTCAAGCTGACGTGCCAACTCGGGGACTTTGGTGCTCAGTCAGCATCCCAGGCCTAGGAGAGCCTCCAACTCCTGGGTCCATGGCATCAACTGTGAAACTGGTCCTTTGGGCCAGGGCTCACATGCACCCACTTCACAAGCATATGCAGTCTATCTGATTCACCTGCTCTCAGTTTTTTGATCAGACACTTCTCCCCACACCCTCAGAGATCAAAGATCAGGTTAATGTAGTAGCTTCAGTCACACAATTTGATAACTAGGAATCCTCTGGAGGTACCAGATTGGGTGACTGCTACCATGGATACCAGCTTGAAGGTCTGGGAAATTCACTGTCTAAGTCAAATGGTCCAAAGCCTTTGGTCCCCATAGCTGGCCAATCAACTGGTTGGAGGCCAGAGCAATTTGCCTAGCTCTGGAGAAGATTCTGCACATTTAGCGGGCAGAGTAGTCTAGATGTTCTCAGACAATGCCTCGGTAGTGGCATACATCAGCAAACCAGGAACTTGAAGTGCTGGGACGGCTTACAAGATGGCAGAACTGTGCAGTTGGGCAGAGGTACATCTGATTGCTCCGTTGGCAGCCCATATAGCAGGAGGTTGACAAAGTGCAAGCGGACTCTTTAAATCAAAACATGCTGGATCCTGTTGAGTGAGGGCTGAGCCCTCGCACCTTCAACCTCATAGTATGTATTCCAATATTCAACCTGATGGCCACTCAGGAGGATGCCAGAGTGGCAAACTATCAGCTCTAAGAGGGACCCACCGGTGGAGGACTTGGATGCTCTGCTCCAAGTGTGGCTTCAGCAGGAATTCCTGTATAGAAACATGGAAACATGATGGCAGAAAAAGACCACATGGCCTATCTACTCTGCCCTTCCATATCAACCACTACAACAGTCCCCTTTTTCATTAAGAGATCCTCTGTGTTTGTCCCATGCTTTTTTGAATTCAGATACTGTCCTCATCTCTACCATCTCCACTGGGAGACTAATCCATGCATCTACCACTCTTTCGGTAAAGAAATATTTCCACATATTACTCCTGAGTCTATCCCCTTTGATCCTTATCCTATGTCCCCTCATATTAGAGCTTGCTTTCAATCAAAAGAGGACCTCCTCCTGTGCATTTATGCCAAGGAGGTATTTAAATGTTTCAATAATATCACCTCTATCACGCCTTTCCTCTAAAGTATACATAAAGTATACATACAGCTCCTTAAGTCTGTTCTCATATGTTTTATAAAGAAGACCACTATCCATTTTAGTAGCAACCCTCTGCACTGACTCCAACCTGTTTATATCCTTTTGAATGTGCGGTCTCCAGACTTGCCACAATACTCCAAATGAGGTTGCACCAAAGACTTATATGGAGGCACTATCACCTCCTTTCTTCTGCTGGCCATTCCTCTCCATATACACCCAAGCATCCTTCCAGCTTTCACCGTTGCATTTTCTACCTGTTTAGCTACTTTAAGGTCATCAGACATAATCACACCTAGATCCTTCTTTTGTGGACAGAAGTACTTTACCCCCTATACTATATTACTCCCTTGGATTTCTGCAGCCCAAATGCATGACCTTGCATTTTTTAACATCAAATCCCAGCTGCCAAATTCTAGACCATTCTTCAAGCTTAGATAGATCCCTCCTCATGTTATCTACACCTTCCTGGGTGTCTACTCTATTGCAGATTTTGGTATCATCCGCAAAGAGGCAAACCTTACCCTACAGCCCTTCTGCAATCACTAACAAAAATGTTAAAAAGAATTGGACCAAGGACAGATCCCTGGGGGATACCACTGGTAACCTCCTTCTTCTCAGAGTGAGCTCCGTTTACCTGTACCCTTTGCTGCCTCCCACTCAACCAATTTCTAACCTAAATAGTAACTTTAGGATCCATCCCTAAAGGTGCTCAGTTTGTTTATAAGTCACTTGTGAGGAACAGTGTCAATGGCTTTACTGAAATCTAAATACACCACATCAAGGGCTCTCTCTCAGTCCAACTCTTTGGTCACCTAGTCAAAGAAATCAATGAGATTTGTCTGACAAAACCTGCCTCTGGTGAATCCATGCTGCCTCAGATTCAGTAATCTGTTGGACTCCAGAAACTTCACTATTTTCTCTTTCAGCAGTGTTTCCAATAATTTACTCACCACAGAAGTTAGACTAACTGGCCTGTAGTTTTCAATCACATCCTTACTTTCGCATTTCCGTAAAGGGACCATATGTATGTTTCTCCAGTCGTCTGGCACCACTCCTGACTCCAAAGAGGCATTGAAAAGGTCAGTCAGTGGAGCTGCTACTGTAGAACGTCCCCAAGTTCCCTCAGTATTCTAGGGTGTATCCCATCTGGTCCCGTCACTTTGTCTACTTTAAGTTTAGCTAGTTCCTCACGAACACAGTTTTCTAAAAATCATTCAAGATGCCTCTCACTTCTGTTTCTGTTTGTGGGTGTTTTCAGAGGTCCTGCTCCTGGTTCTTCATCTGTGAACATGGTACAGAAATATTTGTTAAGCAATTCTGCTTTATCCTCATCAGCTTTTATATATTCCTGCCCTTTACCCTTGAGTCTGACAACACCACTTTTGCCCCTCCTCTTTTCACTAACATATCTGAAAAATGTCTTATCCCTCCATTTTATTGCATTGGCTATTTCCTCCTCTTTTTGAATCTTTGCTTTCCTGACTACTTTGCTAGCTTCTCTTAAGTATTTGCAAATACTGGGTGAGCCAGTCAAACCTGCATTTTTGAAATGACTGTAAAAAATAAACGGATGGATATGTCAAAATTTTATTGTTACTATCTTAATGTACATTAAAAAGCATTTAAGAAACAACATTCACTGTTTAAAAATAACGCCAGTAAGATGGTGTCCTTCCTGATTGAGACATTCTTGTAGGCGATTTCTGAAACTGCCCATCACATCACGGAGCATACGCTGAGGAATTCTCTCGATTTCCAACCGGATTCTCCTCTTGAGTTCCCCAAGCGTTGGAGGTCGTTGTTCAAAGACTTTACTCTTCAGGTACCCCCACAAGAAAAAATCGCACACTGTGAGGTCGGGCGATCGGGGAGGCCAAGAAATTGCTCCATTTCGGGATATCACCCGATTTGGAAAAACATTGTTGAGAACATTCATGCTCACACGGGCTATATGACTTGTGGCACCGTCTTGCTGGAATAAGGTTTCATTGTTCATTCCATGTTGACGAAGCTGAGGAATGAAGAACGAATGCAACATTTCCGAATAGCGTTGTGCATTCACAGTAACTGCTTGCTCCCTGTCATTTTCAAAAACATACGGGCCTATGATTCCCAATGAGGACATTGCGCACCAAACTGTTACCTTGCTTGAATGGAGTGGTTTTTGATGGAGTTGTTGAGGGTTTTCATCACTCCAATATCGGAAATTTTGTTTATTCACAAAACCGGAGAGATGGAAATGTGCCTCATCGCTCATCCACAGGTTGTGAACAAGGTCCTCGTTTTCATCAAACATGTCCAACAACGTTTGACAAAAACGCCGTCGAGCTGCAAAATCGTTTTCATTCATAGCCTGAACAACCTGAATTTTGTACGGGTGATGGTGTAAATCTAACCTCAAGATTCTTCGGACGCTCGTGTTTGCCATGCTAAGCGCAGCACTCTGTTGACGCGCCGATCTCCGAGGGCTTCTTTCCACAGCAACTCTCACGCGGTCAATATTCGCTGATGACGCTGAGCGGCTGCATAACTACCACTTTGGTAAAACGCTTTCACAGCAAATGAACGTTGTTGTTTAGACCACTGCTCCATGGCGACTGAAATGCTTAGTTGTGGGGGACACAATGGTAACCTTGCTAACTCGCTCCGCCCACTTTCACGGCTCTCCCGCCCTTTTCAAAAATGCAGGTTTGACTGGCTCACCCTTTAGATGCCTGTCTTCCTCTCTCTGTGATCTCTTGTATTTCATGATGGCCTTCCTCTTATTCTTCACTTATTCAGCTACCCCTTTTGAAAACCATAGCGGTCTCCTTTTCCTTTTACCTTTGTTTACCATTTTAACAAAAAGGTTGGTTGCTCTTAAAATATCTTCTTTCAGTTTTGAGCACTGTTTTTCTATATCCCCCAGCTGTTCCCATCCCACTAACAACTCCTTGAGGTATTGGTCCATTTAGGACAAGTTAGCTTTCCTAAAGTCTAAGACCTTCGCTTTTGAATGGATTTTATCAGCTGTAGTCCTAATACTGATCTGGTGATCACTGGATGTGAGATGATCTCCCACTATAACATCAAAAACACTTTCACTATGGGTAAGCATTAAGTCCAGTATGGCCCTTTCACGTGTGGGTTCTGTTACCAGTTGCCTGAATAGTTCTCCCTGTAGAAAATCCAGGATCTCCTTACTTCTAGATGATACGGCAGCAAGGATGTGCCCATCAACATCCAGCATATTGAAATCCCCTATCAGTAGCACTTCCCCTTTCCTGGAAATGCTGAGTATGTCTTCTATAAAATCTCCATCCACCTCTTCTCCCTGTGAAGGAGGTCTGTATATCATGCCAATGCAAATAGATTTATGTTTCCCTCTTTCTAATTTAACCACAGTGCCTCCTCTCTCCCTTTTAAGCCTTGTATTTCCATAGCTTTACTATTATTTTTTACATACAGTGCCACTTATCCTCCCCTTCTTCCTACCCTGTCCTTTCTGAATAAAGTATAGACTGGTATAATTACATCCCAGTCATGGTTGTCCATGAACCATGTTTCTGTTATTGCCACTAAATCCAAGTCAGCCACTTCCATTAAAGCCTCAACATCTGGGATCTTATTTCCCATGCTATGGGCATTTATACACACTGCTTTCCATATGTTGCCCCTTTTACCCATTTTCATAAAGGTATTTAATGTTTCACTTACCTGGGGGCTTTCATTACCCATACCCAATGAATCTAGTTTAAAGCCCTCTAGTTTAAAGTCCATGGCCTGTGGTGAGCTACCTTCTTTGCAGGATTTAGTCTCACCTGGACTTGGTGATTCTAATGGTCTCAGATTGGCTACACAGACCATAGGATGTGGATCTCATAAGCCTGTTGGTTGGGTCCCTTCTTCTGTTCCCACAAGAGAGGGGCCTTCTTTGGCAAGGCCCCATGGTGATGGAGATTCCCATTGTCTTTTTACTTATAGCCTGGACTTTGAGAAGTGTAAGATGTTCAAGAAGGATTACTTGGGAGCAGTAATGGATACTCTACTTAAGGCCCATAGGGCCTTTACGTTTTGGCCTAGGTGAGAGCATGGAGAGTTTTTGAGAGGTGGTGTGCCTATCAGAGTCTGGAGACCAGGAAGGCAGACATAGTTTCTGTGTTGTCTTCCTTGCAGTCTGGATTGGACCAGGGTTTAGCTCTGAATGCCCTCAAGATTAAAATGACAGCCCAAGTGTGCTACTGAGGGTGTGTTCAGGGTATGTCCTTGGCAGTGCACCCTGATATCTCCTGCTTTTTCAAGGAAGTAAAGTAGATCCATCTGCCAGTTCATCCAGTGTTTCCCCAGTGGAGTCTCTCTCTGGTTCTGAAGGCTCTTAAAGGCCTCCCTTTGAGTTTATTCATAAAGCCTCATTCAATGATTTGACCCTTAAGGTGGTTTTTCTGGTGCCAGGTGGTCATCAGAAATTCAGGCCCAGTCCTGCAGGAAACCTTTTATGGTCCTCTCAATGGCTTTAGCCTCATTGAGAATGGTGCCACCCCTTTACCCCAAGGTGTCATGTTGCCTTCCTTTTTGGAGGAGGATCTTCAGATGGACCCCTCTATGCATCTGCTAGATATGAGGAGGGTATTGGTTAGATATCTGGAAACCACTTATCCTTTTCAACAGTCTGGCCATCCTCTTCAGTGGTCCAAGGAAAGTAACAGCCAAGTCCTCTATTGCCTACTGAATTAAAGAGGCTTCAGCATACATTTTTCTGGAAGGCACATACCGGAGGAAGTCAGAGCTCACTCCACTAGGGAACTGGTCTCCTCTAAGGTAGAGTTTGCCTTGGTTTCACTGAAGGACATCTGTAAGTGCCGCTACTTGGTTGTCTCTTAGCACCTTGCTGGGTAGATTAGATGGACAATGCTGGTCTTTATCTGCCGTCATATACTATGTTACTAGGTAGGTTTGCAGGTGGGAGCTGGAGCAGATAGTGCATTTAGTAGAGTAATTCTCTCCAGAGCATCATCTTCCTCCCATTCTGGATCCCGATTGCTTGGGTATGTCCCACTCATCTGGACTGGTCTAGCAGGATGATAAGAAAGGAGAAATTTTACATACCTGATAATTTTATTTCCTTGAATCCTGCTAGGCCAATCCAGAACCCACCCTGAAAGACTTCTCCTGCAGGTTGGGTAGCCCTGCTGTCACTTGATTGCCTTGTAAGCAAAGGTGTCTGATGCAAAGTTAATTATGGTAAGAGAGTCAAATACTTGTTCCAAATATTTGGTACAATATATGATTGGTTATTAACATTCAAAGTTTCTGAGTTTTTCCTGTGTATTTTAGTCTTTCTTACTGCTTGAGAAGTATCATACTGGCTTCTCTCAGTGTTGCACCAATAGTTATACAGAGTAATGACATCACTGAAAGTTGATCAAGTCTGCCTCCACCTGCTGGCTAGGGAGTATAGCCTACTTATGTGGACTGATTTAGCAGGACTCAAGGAAAGAAAAGGATGTAAAATTTCCCCATTGGTCACAGTGCCTACTGTGAATATAAGAACATAAGAAAAGCCGAATCAGATCAAGTTCCATCAAGCCCAACATCATGTCTCTGACAGTGACCAATCCAGGTTACAAATAGCCAGCAGATCCTAGAAAGTAGATTTATCTCTCATAGATCATTTCCCCAAGTCTCTCTGGTTAATAATTTTTTATGGACTTTTAGTCCAGGAACTTATCCAAATCTCTTTTATTTCTCATAATGTTATTTTTTTATTTTAAAATGTTATATCCTGGCTATTGCAACCTCCTCCACCTTGCTGGTCTCCCTCTGAATCATCTTTATCTCCTCCAATCTATTCAAAACTCAGCTGCACATCTAATCTTCTGCCAGCCTCGATATGCTCATATAACCCCTTTTTTTACTTTGTTTCATTGGCTTCCTATCCAGTTCAAACTTCTCCTACTGACCTATAAGTACCTTCATTTGGCTGTTCCTACCTACCTTTCCTCTCTTATCTCTTCCTACACCTCTTCTCAGGAACTCCGCTCTTCTGGCAGATCACTTCTATCTGTGCCCCTCTCTTCTACAGCCAACTCCAGATTTCAGTCCTTCCACCTTGCTGCTCCTTGTGCTTAGAACCAACTACCTGAGTCTGTATATCAGACTTCATCTCTGGCCCTTTTCAAATCCACACTGAAAATTCACCTCTTCGAGGCCACTTTTGGATCCTGATTCGCGTAGTCTCCTGCTCTCCAACTATACGTTTCCTTAGCATTCCCCTAGACATATCTTTGTCCCCAACTGTTGTGTTGTCTATTTTGACTAGATTGCAAGCTCTGATGAGAAGTGACCGTCTTTTACATGTGTCTGTACAGCGCTGCATACGTCTTGTAGTGCTATACAAATGATAGGAAGTATCAATAGTAGTAGTAGTAGTAGAATACAATGCTCTAGGTAGATTACAAAATAAACATATATAAAATGCCAGATATAATTAAAAAACGAAACGAACAGGTTAGTTGCCTTGATCATATCCTCTGGCAAGATATTCCACAATTAAATTTTATGCTGCATGAAAAAAATGTTGATGTTTTCAATCTACCGGCCATCAGTTTCACAGAGTGCCCCCTGTGTAGTTTGAAAGGGTAAACTGTGTTTTCTTTGACCATTCCACCCCGCTCATGATGTTATATATTTCTATAATATCCCAGAGTTGGATTTAAGATATTGGCATCCATAGAAAAGACCAGACAGCAGATAACAGAGAGTGGGGAAGGGGGCAGGGGACTGTCAAAGAGGATTGGAAAGCCAGAAAGGAAGCCGAGGAAGGCCATAGGGCCACAATGATTCCCCTTTGAAGCAGCATATGACTATGGCCCTAGAATAAGTGGAGGGAGGCTCTTCTTTGGCCTGGGTATTTAACATCTTCAAAACTCGGTGCCCTAGACAAGTGCCTATGTTGATTATCTGAGCCTGTGATATCCCCAACCTTGCAGTGTAAGTGCACATTAGGTCTGTTAATGAGCCTTAAATATTTAGTGCATGCTAAATTGATTTAACTCACATTAAGCTATGGAATTATGCAGGTTAAGTCAATTAGCACATGTTAAAATTTTCTAATGCAAGTTAAAATAGTTTTATTAAAGCAAATGTGTGAACTGAACTGATAAGTTTTTACTCTGTGCACATCCCTATGTCACTGGCTGAAGACTGGAGAGCCTTCGTCCAGCTGCTGACTGCACTGGCTGCCCTACAATCGGCAGACCTGGAAGGGAGAGGGCATGGGGGTGAGTGATTGGGATGGAGAAAGGCATGGGGGTGAGTGATTGATTGCAGGTGAATGTATTGGTAGATTAAGTCTGAATGCTTTTCAGTAAGAGAGGTTATTAAAGCTGTCATTTACATGCTGCCAACAAACACCAGTCAATGGCAACAGAACAGCTTTCTTGGCCAGGCACACACACAACACCTAATTGGCCCTGAGAGGGAAAGAGGTGGAATACTTACACGTTGCTAGTCACTTACCATTGACAGAAAATAAATCTCTCTTACCTACATTTAACTGATTTTAATAGGGTGGCAAAATATCTACTGCCTAATATGTTATTGATAAAGAAATAGGTGAGAGCCTAAGATACTGCTCATATTAAATATGACATCACTGCATAAGGACACATGATACACTGGCTGCCATAGCAAACCCTTTTTCCCATAGCAATGTGTGGAGGAAAATCCCAAATGGAGTAGAGGAATAGTATAGGTATAAACTTAGGGACGCATTTGATAAAGTGCACTAAGCTGTTAATATGCATTTTCGTGCAGGAGCCAGCAGTAACTGTTACTGTGGGAGTATGACAGTTACTACGTGCTGAGTCATGTGCTAATTGCCAGTCATATGTTGGGGTGGTGAATGGGCGGGTTAGGGGTGGAGAGTGAGCGTGGTGAGCACATTGCAGTTAGCATGAGGAGGGGGGGGGGACATATCATGCATTAACTGTCAATGCTGCAGTTAGTGCTGGTGCATCTAAGACCACCTCAAAAGGTGGAGTTAAGTGCACCCACAGTAATTCACAAGGACCTGAACACACAGTAATGGTTGGGCATATGCTGGCCACATCCCAGCACTTACTGTGGAGCAGCTGCACCTAACATGCATTGATTTTTGTGCAAAATGCACATTAAGTGCCAAAACGTTAGTAAAAGTCCTCTTGGATTGTAATTCCCTGGGGATGGTAGCTACCTGCTGTTCCTGAATGCAACTTGCCTTTTACTACTGAAAAGGCATGAGTGAAATACAAACAAGAAGTAATAAACCGGACAGGCTACACTGCAGCATTTGCACAATTGGCTTTAAAGAAAAATGCTGTGATGCCAATTTTTGTAGTGGCCCATGAAAGGGGAAAGGAAAAAGAATGCAATGTCTTATACATGTCTGTGGTTTTTATGGTCATTGATCTTATTTCTGTTTTGGAATGCACTGCAAGACTGCACATCAACATCTAAATTGTACGGATTATATTGTTTTCAGACATTTGATAAAAATATACATAATGAATCTTTTAGAATACCTAAACCATTGTTTCCCTCTGTTTCAGCACTGCTAGGAATATTAATATAGAAGGGGAAACTGATGATTCTGACACATTGCTTTAGCTGGCAAGCAGCAAGATAGAACTGGTTCTGCTTTACCAGCAGATCCTGCCTGTCACTATAGCCAGCACTGATGCCACCAGGCGTGTCCCCTTCAAGCATCTGCACGCCGAAATGGGAGGCGAGCACCGTGTTCTCTTGAAAGGGCGGTGACAGTATGCATCTAAAGCAAGATACATTTTAAAGAGATTAAAATAAAACAATAATTGTAAATTGTGGAGGAGGCTGGAAGGAAACATGCCAACCTTCTACAGGAAGACCAAGAACCTGTGAAGACATGTTAAGCAGCTGTATTTTTTTTTTTTTTACTTTTTCTTCAACTGAAGTCTGGATCTTACTAATAGCTATGCCTAAGGGAGTAAAGAAGCTTTAGAAATATGGGAGGGGTAAGTAGGCAGGCAGAGCTGTAAACTAATGTTTCCATATAGATGTCTGAAATCCATGAAAACTGACAGGGCTGATTTACCAAACTGATGTTCCACCAAAGATCTGTAGAATTCGGAATGCAAAGAACTTGGCACATGGTAAGTGTAAAACCTGTACGGTAATTGCTGGGGGCATGACCAGCATTTTCTCTGCAGAGAGCACAGTATGCATCTGCTCTACCTCTGCTGTTGCACTTAGTATAGCCAGCTGCAGAAAAAAAAATTGGATTCCCTGCAATCAGGCTCCAAAGGTCCTCCCCCCCCCCATCAGCATCCTGACTCTCTCCTGCCTCTCCATGAAGCTTCAGATCCCCCTTCCCAACATCCTGACCCCCTGTTACTCCACTGATGAGGCTTCAGACCCTGCCCCCACACTCTTTCTCTTGACATCTACCAGGGATGTCCCTGGTGGGTTAGTGAGGAGAGCAGGTGCAATCCTAGGAGACTCCTGTCCCATTTTTGGCCTGGGTTCAACATGGTAACTCTGACCCCTAGTGATACTTTTATGGTATTACCACTAGGGACAAGCTGCTAAATAAGGGCTTTAGCAAAGAAGAAATGAAGAGAAACCCAGAGAAAAATACATCCCTCCCCAACTAGTAAAAGCTTATTAGCATGTTAGGTGAAGCAAGGATGAGGGCAGAGGAGTGGCCTAGTGGTTGGGGCAAGCAGCCTTGGGCAAGAGGGCCAGGGGTTCAAATCCCACTGGAAAAGAGCAACTTTGGGCTGGAGGGACTGAGGCTTCTTGTCCCACAGGCACCCCCTGTGGCTTTGGGCAAGCCACCTTACTCTCAGGCACAAAACATAGACTGTGAGCCCTTCAGAGATAAGGGAAATATATATACCTAAATATACATCACCTTGACCCAGTGAAAGGTGGTGCATAAGCACTGCTAAATAAAAGAATCTTACTGGTAATGCTCTTTTCATACTACAGTAAGTAAGAAATTGCTAATTTTGTGCAGTATTGGACATATTTATTAAAGTGAACTAAGGATTAGTATGTTAACCATTAATGTAGTAAACAGCTCCCATGATCTAAGAGCAGCTAAAATGATACAAAATTCATGCTAACTGCTTTAAGCATGATGAACTGAGATCAGGGAAGTTTCAAGGCAGAGAGTGAGTGTGGCAGCTGGTGACAATAGCACTGGATGACACCATGCACTAACTGCCATGAAGGGGTGTTAAGTCCAGCCTCGTTAGCAGACGTAGTGCAGCAGCTGCCAGACCATGAAGAAAATGACAGCCACGCTTCTGCGGCCCTCTCCAATCAATCTCCTCTTTAAAATCACCCCCCCCCCCCGAGTTTAATCCCTTCCTCACCACTGGGGCAAAAGCTCTCTCCGCTCTTTCAGTACCTTACCTGAAAACATCAAATCAGTAATATCACACCCAGTTCTGATCCAGACCCCCTCAGAAAAAAATCTATAGATAAGGACCTTCTCCCCCAAACCAGGCCTTTCTCCCCGATTACCAAACACCTCTCTTCTATCAACGTACACCCACCCAAACATTCCACAAGGCCTTACCGGGGTGATCCCTAGTAGTCTAGTGGCCATTGGGTCAGGAGCAGTCCCCCTCTGCTCCTTCTCTGGCTGGCAAGACTTTCTAAAAGGCAGCTTTCACCCCCAGCAGTAATTTTGCAGTACTACTGCTAGGAATTGACCCTAGCAGTAGTATCACAAGACTACCACTAGGAGTGAAAGTTGCCAATTTGAAAGCCTCTCCAGCTAGGGCAGGGGTGGAGGGGGACAGCTTCTGCTCTGATGACCTCAAGATTACCAGGAATCGCCCGGGTAGGACCTGGTGAGGTACTGCAGGGGAGGAAAGATTGATAGAATGAATGTGTTTGGTAATGGAGAGGGAAGGAGGAGGGCTCATTTTGTGGGTGAAGACCCTTATCTAATAGATCTTTTTTGTGGGGGTCTGGATCAGGAAGGAGGGGTCTTGTCCAGGGGTGCCATATTACTGATTTGATGCTTTCCGAGGGGCTCTGAAAGGGTGGGGAGAACTTTTGGCCAAGGGGAGTGTTTGCACATGGGGGTTATCAGACAAGGAGCAGGGTTTAGATCTGTATGTAAGAAGGGAAATTGAACTAGGGAGGGTTATTTTAAGGGGGGATGTAATTGGAAGAGGCAAAGGAAGCACCACTGCAACCATGGCATGTTTTTAATTCTTTGGCACCGGTCAGCATTCCCTGCTTTCGCAGGCAACATGGTTGTTTCCGCACTACTTGCTGAGGCAGGGAATATAGACCAAGGCAGTAAGTGTCTGCCTTGTGTGATAAATGCAGGGCAGATACGGGCACACCTTCTGTATTTACCACATAGGCTTTGCCTTACTGCACCTTAACCCCAACACAGAACTCTACAATCATTCTTAAGTTTTTTTCAGATTCTTTCCTTTAAGATTATGCTTGGAAATCCATATTCTCATGAACCTTAGAACTGTTGTAAGCCATCTGCTATGTGACACAGGTCTTATTTCCAGCATAGCCAGATCCTTTGGCAAGACACCTGTTCTAATGACAGTTACAATTCTATAGCCATAGCTTTGATCTGTGCTTAAGTCTTTGATCACTTCATCACTGAGCTGAGGAAGATCAGGGCCAACAAAGTAAAATCAGGATTTATTTCCAGTTTAGTAGCAGAATCCAGCATTTTTCCTATGGGACCTGCCCATTTGTTGTTGCTTAATGTCTTGCCACCTAAAGCAGTCACTGAGTGCCTCAATGGTAGTTCACCTGTGTGCAGGTTACAGACAATCCACACCAGCTTCCTTTGTAGCTTCTGCTCAACATAATGTATCGCTCCTCCCTCCTAACCAGTGTTTACATTATGGGACTTGCCTCTAATAGCTTGAAGATTTTGGAGCTTGGAGTGGAGGAGTGGCCTAGTGGTTGGGGCAAGGTACTTCAGGCCAGAAGGTTGGGGGTTCAAATCCCACTAGAGGACAGCAACCTTGGGCTGGAAGGACTGGGGTTTCTAGTCCCACAGGTGCTCCTTGTGGTCTTGGGCAAGCCACTTAACCCTCCATAGCCCATGTTCCCTGTAAAATAGTTATCTCCAAGTTATAATGCCCTGTTCAATGTAATTTCAGTTTGTTCAATATAAACCACACTGATGCAGAATAGCATGGTATATAAGAGAATGTAAATAAATAAATAAGAGTTTTGTCTGCTCCTCTTTCTCTCAGCTATGCAACCAAATTATCATCAATTATTTCTGCATGAGTCTTCTCTTAAGTTGCTCTTGCAGGAACAAAATAGCACAGATATCTGCCTCCTGGCTCCCTACAAATATAATGTTCCTCTTTCACCATACCTGGGTACATTTTGACATTCTTTTCTGCCTTTAATATGAGCCTGGTATCATCATGATGACCATCAAAGAAAATTCAACCGATGCCATTCTGCTGCAGTTCCTCCTCAAACTGTACCTCCAATTTTTTTCATAATTCTTGTCTGAGCCCTCTTCACCTTGTTGTTATCAATCACCAAAGCAGTGTCTAAATGAGTGATGAGTCCTGCATCAATCCAGGCAACAGTAGAAATCTCTGTTGTCTGTCTCAGTCCAGTATGGTGTCTTAAACTGGCAAGAGCTATGTTGGTTATATCCTCAGTATTTTGGCCTCTTCTTAGCTTTCTCTAGAGCAACAGGAGCTTCCGCCATTGGTTCTTCTGCCACATCATCCAAATCTTCCTGTTCTACTTCAAGCACAGATCTCTCCTTCATCTCTTGGTCTTCTTTTTTCACTCTTCGTTCTACATTTCTCTTTATTCTCCTTTCTTTTTGGCTGCCTTTCCTTCTGTAGTTCTTGTCTTCTGGTCTCATGGAGGTCAACTGGTCCAATCTGATGAGGTCCAACACTCCCAACTTTCTCTCTTTGAGCTTTTATAAAGGCTAACTCAATCACAGGAATCTTCTTTTCTCTGCTGTAGTCACAAAGTATGTGTATTTCACTGACACAGGCAGAATTGCATCCCATATCAATACAACTCTTTGGGGCTTGTTTACAAAGCCGCAGTAGCGGTTTCCGATCATTATCGGAGCCGTGGCCCCATTGAAATCAATGGGGTCGTGGCTCCGATAACGATCGGAAACCACTACCACGGCTTTGTAAACAAGCCCCTTTATCTCACACTTGCAGGTAAGTATGTCCATCAGTCTGTCGAGCTTCTCAATAAATCTGTCTTTCTCCTCCAGCTTTATTTTTATTTTATTTATTTAATGTCTCTTCTATACCGCGCTATTCCCATCAGTGTGGTTTACATTTAACAGAACCTTATACAATGCATCGGGCTATGTTCTGCCCACATAAACTTTGCTGGCTTGTTCCCAGATGGCTTTCAACTTTGCTTTAATCCTAACATGGCTGATTATACCAGGACCACTGAATACTGGATTTGCTTTGTAGCAATGAGAAAGTAATCCAATCGTTAGGTCATTGACCAGTTTATCAGTGCTGTAATTCCGTCTGTCTTGATCACTGAGTCTCTCAAATACAAACCATATCTAATGAGATCTCTGACAGTTAGTAGCTCAGCTACAGGTAGTTCTCTATCTGATCCCACCAAATGATGTAAATGAGTCCAAACTTGCAGTCTTGTTTTTCTATTGGACATTTTCAATATAAGATTATCACTATGATGATGCTATGTTAAAAACCTGTGAATGAGAAAATGAAACTAATGTGTTAGTGTCAATATGGGTAAATAAGTAAGATGAATTGATAATTGAGGCTCAAAAGGCATTAATATGCAATGCAAACATATAAAAACTATTATCAGAGTACTTAAACATATTTCAGTAATTTGTATATTTTTGCGTAATTTCCTAGAAATTACAGGTAGGTAAATAACATATTACACAAAATTTAAAGCAAATTGTTGATTTGCCACAAGAAATTGTACAATTTTTTCACTAGTGCTTTTTGAAATTATGACACCTCCAAAATTGACTCACCCTACTGTTATAATAACTTACAAAAGCAGCTACCCAGCAGAACTGATCATTATACTAAATAGCCTGTAAAGCCAGATCACCTAGGAGTAGAGAGACTCAGAAGCATTTGAATTTTGCAAGATCAGTGTAAGGGATGGCTAGATTTTGTAAAGGAAGCAAATTGAAGAAAGAGGGTGTATAGCAGTCCTTTACATGACAGCAGAAAAAGTGTCCAAGGAAGAATGGGGTTGTAGCATCCATACTAGTCCCAGAGAGGGAATATATATCTTCCCCCTCCCTTATTCTTGGGGATTTTAACATTCATGTTGATGACCCCTCTTACCCTAATGCTTCAAAACTCCTTTCCCTTACCTCCTCATTCAACCTCTAGCCAGGGCTGGCCAAAGGGCTTCTGCCTAGGGAGGCAGAAATCCCGGCCTCGCTGCCCCCCTCCTGCCTGGCAGCTGCTGCCAACCCCACAGCTACTGCCAGCCCCCCAGCTGCTGCCAATTCCATCTAGGGAGGCGGAGGCGGGCAGTGGCAGTATTTCAAAAAGCAGCCACTTTTGGAAATATTGCTGCTTCTGCTGCCCGCCTCCTTCCAAATGGAATTGGCGGCAACTGAGGGGGGGGGGGGGTGTGGCACAGCCAGTTATGTGTGCCACTGCCACCACCCACCTGGGCCAGCTGCCCTAGGCAGCCACCTAGCTCACCTAGTGGATGGGCCGACCCTGCCTCCAGCTGTGCTCTACTGTGCATACTCACCAGCAAGGTCACTCCTTGATCTTTTCTTTTTTTCTAACTGCTTGCCCTCAGATCTCTGCACCTCAGTTCTTCCATTATCTTAACATCACCTGCTAAGCTTCACTCCTCAGTTTTGCCCAGTCTCCTCCAACCACTTTAGGAATCTTCATGCTATCGACCCATCAGCTGTCTCCACTGCTAATTCATCGCATCTTTCTGTCACTATCTCATCTGAGTCTGTTGATGAGGCAATATCTTCCTATAATACTGTACTCTCCTCTGCTCTGGATGCTCTTGATCTTCCTATTCCACATCCTGTGAGGCTACGTGCTACTTACATTCCTGTGCCTGCTCAGCTGAGTGCATTTGGCTCAAATCCCACACCTTTGTGGAATTCCTACATTTCAAATTCATGCTAACCTCTTTTCACTCAGCCATAACCCTCGCCAAGCAAGACTACCATGTCCACCTAACTAACTCTCTTGCCTCTGACTCTTGCCGCCTCTTTACAACTCTCAACTCTCTCCTCATAGTGCCTCCACATTCGACCCCTCCTTCCCTTTCTGCCCAGACTTTGGCTGACTATTTCCATGACAAAATCCGCAAGATTTCTCTTGAATTCCCCACAGGGTCATCTCCATCCTCCTTTCCCCTTCTTCACTCCCAGTTCCTTCCCTCAACCTCTATCACCCTTTCTTCCTTTTTGTAAGATATTTGAGGAGGAAATCACATATCTTCTCTCCTCTTCCAAACTCACTCCCTGCTCCTCTGATCCTATGCCCACCCATCTATTAAGCTCCATCTCCTTCGCTGTCATCCCTTCCATTTGTCATATCTTCAGCCTATCGTTTTCCACTGTAACTGTTCCAGCAGCCTTCAAGCATGCTGTGGTTACACCTCTCCTCAAGAAATCCTCACTAGCCCCTACTTGTCCTTCTAATTATTGACCTATCTTCCTCCACCCATTTATTTTTAAACTACTTGAATGTGCGGTTCACTACCATTGCATTGACTTTCTCTCCTCTCAAGCCCTTGTGGATCCATTGTAATTTGGCTTTTGTTCTCTACATTCTACTGAAATGTCTCTTGCCAAAGTCTACAGTGACCTGTTCCTAGCCAGATCCAAAGGCCTTTACTCGATCCTCATCCTTCTTGACCTTTCTGCTGCTTTTGACACTGTTGATCACTACCTTCTCCTCAATATTCTGTCCTTGCTTGGATCTAAGGGCTCTCTTCTGCCTGTTTCTCTTCTTATCTCTCCCACCACACTTTTAGTGTATATTCTGGTGGATCCTCCTCTACTGCTCTGCACAGGTGACTTATGAATAAATTGAATGCCCTAGGAATGGACCCTAAAGTGACTGACTGGATTAGAAATTGGTTGAGTGGGAGGCGACAAAGGGTGCAGATAAATGATGCTTACTCTGAGGAGAAGGCTGTTACCAATGGTGTGCCACAGGGATTTGTCCTTGATCTGATTCTTTTTAGTATTTTTGTAAGTGATATTGTGAACGGGTATCGGGTGAGGTTGCCTCTTTGTGGATGATACCAAAATCTGCAATAGAGTAGACACCCAGGAAGGTGTAGATAAAGTGAGGAGGGATTTAGCTAAGCTTGAAGAATGGTCGAGAATCTGTCAGCTGAGATTTAATGTTAAAAAATGCAGGGTCATGTATTTATTTATTTTTATTTATCTGTATTTATATCCCGCTTTTCATCGGGTCAAAGCGGTCAATTGGGAGATACATTTAACATGAGGGGATATGACACACATATGCTAATACTTACAGGGAACATGGGCAATGGAGGGTTAAGTGGCTTGCCCAAGACCACAAGGAGTGCCTATAGGACTAGAAATCCCAGTCCCTCCGGCCTGAGATTGCTGTCCTCAGGTGGGACTTGAACCCCTGGCCCTCCGGCCTGAAGTACCATGTCCTAACCACTAGGCCACTCCTCCCACATTTTTGCATTTGGGTTCCTTGGATTTTTGCATTTGGGCTGCAAAAATCCAAGGAAGCAGTACAGTATAGAGGGTAAAGTGCTTTTGCTTACGAAAGAAGAGCGGGACCTGGGAGTGATTGTTTCTGATGATCTTAAGGTGGCTAAACAGGTAGAAAAGGCAATGGTGAAAACCTGAAGGATGCTTGGGTGCACAGAGAGAGGAATGGCCAGCAGGAAAATGGAGGTGATAGTGCCTCTGTATAAGTCTTTGGTGAGATCTAATTTAGAGTATTGTGTGCAATTCTGGAGACCACATCTTCAAAAGGATCTAAACAGAATTGAATCACTGCAGAGGGTGGCTACCAAAATGGGCAGTGGGCTTTGCTATAAAGTATATGGGGAAAGACTTAAAAATCTCAATATATATACTTTGGAAGAAAGAAGGGAAAGGGAAGATATGATAGAGATGTTTAAATATCTCCATAGAATAAATGAACAGGAGGAAAGCCTCTTTTGACTTTGAGAAAGCTCTGCAATGAGGGGCCATTGAATGAAGGTGAAACGAGATAGACTCAGAAGTAATTTTCGGATATACAGTACTTCTTTATGGAAAGAGTGGTAGAAGCATGGAATTGTCTCCCAGTGGAGGTTGTAGAGACAAAAACTGTTGTTGTGGTTGTTGTTAAGTGCCGTCGAGTCGGAGTCGATTCATGGCGACCCTCTGGATAGCTATCCTAAATTGTGTTCAATCTTCAGTCAGGCGGCTCATTGTTGACAGACTGGTACCCGTAGCTGCTGTTATTGTATCGATCCATCTCATTGCTGGCCTTCCTCTTTTGCGTTGACCTTCTATCTTGCCAAGCATGATGTCTTTCTCTAATGATCTCTCTCTCCGCATGATGTGCCCAAAGTATGAAAGTCGAAGTCTTGTCATCTGAGCTTCTAAAGAAAGCTTAGGTTTGATCTCCTCTAGTACAGACTGGTTTGTTATTCGGGCAGTCCATGGTATACACAGTATTCGCCGCCAGCACCATAATTCAAAGGCATCAATTTTCTTCCTGTCTATCTTTTTCACTGTCCAGCTTTCACATCCATATGATGTTATTGAAAATACCATGGCTTGAACAAGTCGAATCTTTTTATGGAGAGAGACATCTCTGCTCTTGAGAATCTTATCTAGGTCTTTCATAGCCATTCTGCCAAGAGCAATGCGTCGTCTGATTTCTTGACTGCTTGTTGCTTCTTTACTGATAGTTGATCCAAGTAGGTTAAAGTTATTCACGATTTCAATTTCTTCTCCTTCGACGATGAACCTGTTGATTATGCCAGTTGTCATGATCTTTGTCTTCTTTACATTAAGGTGCAGGCCCATTTTGAGACTATGTTCTTTGATTATGAGAAGCAAATGTTTCAGATCATCTTCACTTTCCGCCAGTAATGTGGTATCATCAGCATAGCGAAGGTTGTTGATGAGTCTTCCACCAATCTTCACACCTCTGTTGTCTTCATACAATCCTGCTTCTCTGATGATTTGTTCTGCATATAAATTAAACAGGTAGGGGGAAAGTATGTAGCCTTGTCTTACACCTTTGCTTATTTTAAACCATTCTGTTTCTCCTTGTTCCGTTCGAACTGTTGCTTCTTGATCAATGTACAGATTGTGCAAGAGAACGATCAGGTGTTCTGGTATACCCATGCTTCTTAATGTGGCACAGAGTTTCTCATGGTTTACACAGTCAAAAGCTTTGCTATAGACGATAAAGCACAAATAGATATCCTTTTGGTATTCTTTAGTCTTTTCAAGGATCCATCTCACATCCGCAATGATGTCTCTCATTCCTCGCCCTTTTCTGAACCCTGCTTGCACTTCAGGTAGTTCTTGTTCCAGGTATGATTGTAGTCTCTTTTGAATAATCTTCGGCAGAATTTTGCTGGCATGTGGGATCAGAGTGATTGTGCGATAATTTCCACAGTCAGTTGTATCACCTTTCTTTAGTACTGGTATAAACACAGATCTTTTCCAGTCAGTTGGCCATGATGCTGTCTTCCATATTTCTTGGCAGAGCCTTGTAAGTACGGTAACAGCTGCATCAGATTGCTGTAATACTTCTATGGGAATGCAATCAATGCCTGGTGCTTTGTTCTTTGATAAGGCTTTCAATGCTGCTTCAACTTCTTCTTTCATCACCAATGGTTCCAGATCATAAGGTACAGGTTGAAACGGCTGTTGGTCCACTTGATCTTTATCATATAAAAACTCTGTATATGCCTTCCATCTTTTCTTGATCTTCTCAGCATCATTCAACATAGAACCTTGAGCATCTTGTAACATTCCAATTTGAGGCTGGAACTTTTTCTTTAACTCTCATAGCTTTAGGAAAGCTGATCTTGTTCTTCCTCTAATAGTTTCTGCTTCTATTTCCCTGCATGCGTCATTGTAGTACTTTTCCTTGTCCTGTCTTGCTGCACGTTGGAAATCTCTGTTGAGTTCTGTGATTGTCTTTCTTTCTCCTCTGGCTTTAGCTTCTCTGCGTTTCTGGGCAATTTTCAGAGTTTCTTCCGTCATCCATTTTGGCCGTTTTTTTCTTTTTTACCTTTTGTAGAGACTTCTTGCTTTCTTCCAACACAACCTTCTTGATGTCATTCCATAACTCTTCTGAAACTCTATCATTTGTATCTAAAGCAGCAAATCGATTTTGCAGGCAGTCTTTAAATTCCAGTGGTATATTCTCAAGGTCATATTTTGCTGCATTCATGAGTGGTTTTCTCTTTTTCAGCTTTAGCTTGAGTTTGCATACTAGTAATTGATGATCTGTACCACAGTCAGCTCCAGGTTTTGTCTTTGTTGATGTCATAGAGCTTTTCCATCGTTGACTTCCACAGATGTAGTCAATTTGATTTTTATAGAATCCATTGGGTGAAGTCCATGTGTACAGTCGCTGCTTGTGTTGCTGGAAGAAGGTGTTTGAGATGAATAGATCGTTGGTCTTGCAAAATTCTATCAGTCTTTCTCCAGCTTCATTTCTGTTGCCAAGTCCATATTTTCCAACGACTTTGTCTTCTTCTTTGTTGCCAACCTTTGCGTTCCAATCACTCATGACTATCAGGATATCCTGTTTGCATGTTCTGTCAATTTCAGCTTGTACTTGTTCATAGAACTCTTCAATTTCATTCTCTTCTGCAGCTGTTGTTGGGGCATATACTTGAATTATAGTTGTGTTGATAGGCATTCCTCGTAGACGAATAGAGATTAAGCGTTCGCTGACTGCATTGTATTTCATTACAGTTCTTGCAAGTTTCTTCTTTATTATAAATGCAACACCATCTCTTCTTTGTCTTTCATTTCCAGCATAGTAGACCATGTGATCATCTGATGCAAAATGCCCGATGCCAGTCCATTTCAGTTCGCTGACACCCAACAGATCAAGTTGTACAAGTTCCATTTCATTCTTGACCACCTCCAATTTCCCTTGGTTCATGCTTCGTACGTTCCATGTTCCAATGTGTAAGACATCTATACAGCTTCTGACTCTCATTTCATGCACAGCTACATCAGCAGTCAGACGTCCCGAGGGCTTTGATCCAAGCACATCATAAATGCTGGCTTTACTCTGAAAAGTCTTCAGCTTTTCCCCAGTAGCTAGTTGAGTGCCTTCCAACCTGGGGGTCTCATCTTCCAGCACTACAGCACAATTTGTTTTGTTGTAACTATCCATTGGGTTTTCATGGCAAGATACAGAGGTAGATTGCCGGGCCTTTCTTCCGCGCAGTTTAAGTTTGGTGTTGTTGCCGTTGTCACAGAAATGTGATCCTCCGCCATCAACACTATCCCATTCTGCTGCTGCCCAGATGGGTGGTTTGTCTTGGTCTGGCATCTCAGCTGAGACCTGTCCATCTTGGGAGACCCTGCCAGTAGTTAAACTACCAATAGTTTAGCTCTCAGCATCACTGATGCACACAAGCCCTCACAGCACGACAAGCTGCAAACCAAGTGAGGGACAAAAACTGTAGTTGAATTTAAAAAGCATGGGTGAAACACAGAGGATCTCTTAAGAAAAAAAGACTATAGAGCTTAGTGGTTCATATGGAAGGGCAGACTGGATAGGCCGTATGGTCTTTATCTGCCGTCATGTTTCTGTGTTTCTATGATTAAGTTCCCATCCCACCTTGGTACCAACAAGCCTGTCATTTTTTCTGCAACCAGTCCAGGACTGCCCATCATTCAGCAAGGGAACCCATCCATGGTCACAACTATCCCAGTTGTGCCACTTGGTGTGTCATTCTTCCTGCAATGGTAACAGAATTCAGAAAGGCATGAAATATACACAGAGAATAACAGTGGTTTATGGAATTGCAAAATAAAGAAAATTGGGCTGACTAGATAGGCCTTATATTTCCTTCTTTGTTATTTTATTCTCTGTTTCTGTATCTGTCATGGCAAAACACTGTGGGGCGATTTCTCTGAATGGATTACTTTAGTGCATATCATGATAGTCATGAACCTCACCTCTAAGCCGGGGTATGTGGAGTATGATCTCAGTCTCTCAAATTTACTGCTAATGATCTGTATAGTACTTTCATCATGTCAAAGAGAGCTTCCTACTGGAGTTCATAAGATGTAACATATATGGGTAATTTATCAAGATGTGTTTCAAAATTGTTCTTAATCAAGCCTGTGGCACCCAACATGATGGAAAATACAGTAACTTATTAGCTTTCTGCCACATTTTCTTGGTTTCTGACTACATTTTTGGGTATTTGAAGATCTTCTCCCTTTCAACACAATTCACAGAATAGTCTCTTGGGACTGACACTTCTAATCAGTGCTGTTCTGGTGTTCTTCTCCTTTACCGCTATGTCCAGCTTCCTTGCCTCCAACCTTTTATCAGTCAGAATGGGAATATCCCAGGTGGTCATAACCTCTTCATTCTCTATAATTCTCTTAGGGTCATGATCCCTGTGCTTTTCAGGCACAGTGATGTTGTAGTGTTTACAGAGTTTCCAATGGATGAGACGTGCTACTTTATTGTGCCTTTCGATATAGAGATTTTCTGCCATCAGAACTTTATAGTCAGCTTTAAGGTGACTCACTATTTCCAGCTCTTTCTTACAGAATCTACATTTGTCTATTTTGCCAGTTTTTTTAATGCTCACTGTAAAGCATCTTGTCTATAATTCGCTGCCCTGGGCTGCAAATATCAGCCTCTCAACCTTCAGTTTCGGTTCACCTCTCCTTAACCATTCATGTGTCTGGTCTTGATTGACAAAGGATTCTTGGAGTAACACTTTGTATTTCCAACTATATTTGTGCATTTTCCACTTGTTTTTCCTCATTTGCTGATCTAATTCTTATGAAGAGTTTTTTCTCTTGTCTTGTAAATTCTGATACTTCCTTCCCTGTGTATGCTTGTGGATTCACACTCATTCCTTGTAGTCATTGGAACGTTTATTCAAGTTTGATGATGGAGACAGATTTTGGATGTTTACTTTCATATTTTAGCAGTTTTTGCATATTTGGATCCAATGATGCTGATAGATAGGAGGCCTATGATAGAATCCCTGTATGTGTAATTAATTTCTATGAGGCCTAGTCCTCTTTCTGCTCTAGGGATATATAGGGGTATGTTTACTAAACTATCTTAATGTTACTGGCGCTAGTTGCAGTGATAATGTGAAGAATGCCATATAAGGAGTGGGCGTTCCGACGTCAAGGTAGCAAGAATCTGTATTGCGCGATAGTGGGCGACATGGCACGTTAACGCGCGCTTATTTATTTATTTATTTAGCTGTATTTATATCCCGCTTTTCTCCGGGTCAAAGCGATCAATTGGGAGATACATTTAACACGAGGGGATATGACACACATACGCTAATACTTACAGGGAACATGGGCAATGGAGGGTTAACCCTAAGTTCATGCCAGCGGAGTGTTAGAAGCAATAAAGATGTAGCCCACTGGTTACTGCAATGACTGTGGAGGCAGAGGTCATGGATTCAATCCTGCAGTGGTGTTATGTAAGAAGGCTGTCTGAGGCATTTCCCTTTTTTAATTTAAATAACTGCTGTCTCAGGCAGTTCCCGTATTTCATTTAAATCAGTGCTGTCTGAGGCATTTCCTTTTTTAAGTTAAATCAGTGCTGCCAGCAAAAACGCCCTCACAGTGCCATAACATAAGGTGCCGCATAAGGTGCCCTATAAGGCACTCCATAGGGCACATTATAAAGTGCCCTGCCCGCCAAGGCGCCTTCTAATGTGCCTTATAGGGTGCCCGATAGGACGCCTTATGAGGCACCCTAAGGTTACAGCACTGTGAGGGTGCATTTTGCTGGCAGCACTGATTTAAATTAAAAGGAAAAGCCTCAGACAGCCTTATTAAATAACAACACTGTGGGATCAAACCCATGACCTCTGCTTCTACAGTTATTGACATACACTAGAAGAATATTTCTCCAAAATCAACAAACTGACTCAGAAAAATGGGAGGGTTTCTGATTCAAAAAACACATTCAATGCTCGGAAATGGTCTCAGACTATTCGGCTGCCATACTCTGGATATTAAATTTTCAAAATATCCAACGGCACCTGTTGGCATCAATGACTCTTTTCCGGCTTGACGTTTCAAATAATCTCAACTCCCTCTCCCAACGGTGCTCCACGTAAAATTGTATATCACTGTTGTATTATATATTGCACACTTAGCTTTTCATGCAGAGAAAGATTTTCTCTAAGGCAAATCATAAAAAATGATTTCTTCTTTCTCCCAACGCCTCACATACAACATCGTGACTGCATTTCTCCCAACTTCATGAGGTTCTTCAGGGGATCTTTCTCTAAGCAGCCAAGTGTTTAACTGCAAGAAAAACCACCATTAAAAAATGTAAAGCTCCCACCCTAAATACTTCATTAGATCGAATTTAATATTAATAAAACTTCAAACTCAATCAAAACCTTGAACTAAAATCATACCCAAACTTGACTGAAGCACTGCACAGCTTATTTCTTAAAGCATAAGTTCTTCTTCACTTCTTGTCTGACATACTTCCAATCATGGTTCTTAAAAAAACGCCGCGCATGGGCAAACACACCCAGCCGGCTTTTCTTATAGTCCCTCCTACTGTTCTTTAAAAAAGACTCTCCGGTCACCACCAACTAGCGGCCCATTTAACAGATACCCCATTCGATTTCTACATTTAACCCTTTGGGTATTAAAGTCTGTAGCAGAAAAATCCAACGTTGTTCTCGAAATAGAAGAGTTTGTGCTAATGATTTTCCACTCATCAGGATTTTTACTTGTTCCACACAAAAACAATAAAGTGTTTCAAAACTATGCTGAAATTCCTGGCTATGAGGGACCAAAGGTGCTGTGATCACTCTGTGCTTTAAGCGACTCTTGTGTTCTAATATGCGAGTTTTCAAAGATCTAGTCGTCTTCCCAATATAGAGAAGATCACAGGGGCATACTATTGCATAAATCACATTCTGAGAATCACATGTCTTCCGATGACGCAAAACATATTCTTTTTGATGGTATGTAAATTTTTGTAGTTCTCTAGTGATGTCACAAATAGAGCATTGACCGCATTTATAATGGCCATAAATTTCCTCCTCGCATAATGTTGTAGGTATAGGTCGCAAAACTGCTGGACTCAACTTCTCCTTTAGATTTTTATGTCTACGCCAGACACATCTAATAGATTTATTCAGCAAACCTGGAACAGTATTTAGAACATTAATGTGCTTAGAGACAATCTTTTTGATCTTAAAACTTAATGGGGAATATTGTGTAATAAAATTCACCACATCAGAATCTGGTTCTTTACTGGTTCTGGTTGATCCTAATAGTGCTGATCTATCATTAAACAACGCTCGATGGTAAGCTCTTGTCACAACCTTGGTAGGGTATCCTCTAGCTTTAAAATTAGTGGCTAGGACTTTGGCTTTCATCTTATAGTCCTGAACTTCTGAACAGTTTCTGCAATAACGCAGAAACTGCGAAAAGGGTAGACCGTCTTTCAATCAAAGCGGATGTGCACTATGATAGTGAAGCAGGGTATTCCTATCAATAGATTTTCGATATATTGAGGTCTGCCATCCGGAACTCGCCTTACTTATCTGTACATCCAGAAAAACCATAGTAGTTCTATGTATTGTGTGTGTGAATTGAATATGACCATCCTGAGCATTTAACCATTCTATAAACAAATGAAGATCTTCCATTGGGCCCAACCATAACATGAAAATGTCATCGATGAAACGAAGCCAGAGTTTGATATTTACTCCAAATTGAGAGGAAGTCACTATTCTATCATCAAAATAGCCCATAAAGAGGTTGGCAATTGAAGGGGCAAACGTCGCCCCCATTGCCACCCCTGATGTTTATTGAAAAATATCCTCTTCAAATTTAAAGTAATTCCAAAAAATGGTCAATTCTGTCAAATCAGATAGAAATTGAATCTGGGAATCTGACAGATCCCCTCTACCCCATAATGCTTGAACTACTGTCTCTACTGCTTGCAATTGAGGGATACTGGTATATAGTGCTGCAACATCTAAAGTGACCAGTACAATATCTGGGTCCATTTGTTTATAGAATGGTTAAATGCTCAGGATGGTCATATTCAATTCACACACACAATACATAGAACTACTATTGTTTTTGTGTGGAACAAGTAAAAATCCCGATGAGTGGAAAATCATTAGCACAAACTCTTCTATTTCGAGAACAACGTTGGATTTTTCTGCTACAGACTTTAATATCCAAAGGGTTAAATGTAGAAATCGAATTGGGTATCTGTTAAATGGGCCGCTAGTTGGTTGTGACTGTAGAGTCTTTTTTAAAGAGGGACTATAAGAAGAGCCGGCTGGGTGTGTTTGCCCATCCACGGCGTTTTTTTAAGAACCATGATTGGAAGTATGTCAGACAAGAAGTGAAGAAGAACTTATGCTTTAAGAAATAAGCTGTGCAGTGCTTCAGTCAAGTTTGGGTATGATTTTAGTTCAAGGTTTTGATTGAGTTTGAAGTTTTATTAATATTAAATTCGATCTAATGAAGTATTTAGGGTGGGAGCTTTACATTTTTTAATGGTGGTTTTTCTTGCGGTTAAACACTTGGCTGCTTAGAGAAAGATCCCCTGAAGAACCTCATGAAGTTGGGAGAAATGCAGTCACGACGTTGTATGTGAGGCGTTGGGAGAAAGAAGAAATCATTTTTTATGATTTGCCTTAGAGAAAATCTTTCTCTGCATGAAAAGCTAAGTGTGCAATATATAATACAACAGTGATATACAATTTTATGTGGAGCACCATTGGGAGAGGGAGTTGAGATTATTTGAAAAGTCAAGCCGGAAAAGAGTCATTGATGCCAAGAGGCGCCGTTGGATATTTTGAAAATTTAATATCCAGAGTATGGCAGCCGAATAGTCTGAGACCATTTCTGAGCATTGAATGTGTTTTTTGAATCAGAAACCCTCCCATTTTTCTGAGTTAGTTTGTTGATTTTGGAGTAATATTCTTCTAGTGTATGACAATTAGATTACTCTATAAATTGGACCCGCACCTTTTGTATATCTACAGTTATTGAAGCAACCAGTGGGCTACATCTCTATAGCTACTACCACACTGCTGGTTGGCTACAGAAAGACTGCAGGTCACCACACAAACTATCTGCTGTGGTTACCAGGATAGGGTAAACCCACCCGTACCCATGATGTTCTGCACATGCAGATCAGCAGTCTACAGCTGATCACAAGATGGGGTATGCACCCCCACAGCACCTAGGCCTGGTAGGGGGAACTGACCGTGTGTGTTACTGGCACAGAGTAGCTACAGACCGTGACATTGTGCGGGTCCTGTGCTCACCCTGAGGATGAGGTGAGCGCCCAGCCCCAGGTCCACAGCATCTGGCTTTGCTGAGATAGGCTATGTTGCAGGTCCCCATCAGTGCCAGTGTGTGATATGTAGTCTTTGCAGACACACCTGTGTCCATCTGTATTTCCCAGTCATGTCTAGCCCTTGTGGACTATGATGCACCCAGATTTGTGCATATCCTGTCTCAGGCCATGGTTACATGTTATAGGTGAAGGGGGGTGTTTGGACCCAAAAGCGGAATATGTAGCACCACCCAACCCACCCTGTGTGGCTCAGGGTGGGGGACAGGATCTCCCACCAACAGATCCACAGTCTACATCTCTGCAGTGGTGGCAGTAGAGGGGACCATCAACCCCAGTCCTGCTGAGAAATGGGCACCCTACAGGGCAGTCAATGCAGATCTGTATGCATCACATAAGGCAATGGCAGACAGGCAGAACACTGGAAAAGCTCAGCTGCCCCCCCCCCACCACTATATGACATTCACCAGCAGAGGGCACCCTGCAAAGTGTTCCAGCCATACACATGCTAACTGCAGACAGTCTGCTAGCTAGTCCATAGTGCATGTTCCTGGAGAAACTGTGTGCACCCAAAAATGGGATGGAAGCACACATACCAAGCAGGTATGTCAGTGATTGGGCCCCAGAAAAGGGAAACCATAAATATCACTCAAGAGAAATGCTGTATAGCACTATGGGGGAACCTAGCCATGCCGTGGCCACTGCTCAGTCAGGGTAAGAGTGACCTCCCAGCATGACATGCCGTGGCCACCCTGTCCATGCAGGTGGTGGTCGGCCACTACAATGTCCCAGCCATTGCCCTATGCCCTGTGCAGATGCATCCTGCCCAGGCCACCCTGTCCGGGCCATACCCACAGTACCTTGCCCCTCATTATGCACATTGGCAGGCTAACACTCGAAACAGTGCAAGCAGTGTGGGCTCAGTAAGGTGTAGGCCAGGGGTCCCCAAACCTGTCCTGGAGGGCTGCAATCCTGCAGGTTTTTGGGATAGTCCTAATGAATATGCATGAGATATATATGCATTAGAGATATCCTTCCAACCTGACTGGTTTGTGGCCCTCCAGTACTGGATTAGGAGACCCCTGCCTTACACCTCTGTCATTTAAGATTGTGAGTGGGCAAGGTACAGATGTCCTAGACATCAAAAGGGTAGACAGAATTTGTCACATTGCTCCTCGATCCTCACCACCACCAAAACATTGTCTAATAGGCAGATCATTCCCTGGGGATACCATGACTGTTTGTCAGACACACCTTGTCTGTTGCAGTGCATGGCACCCACCTAAATGGGGCTTGACCGTGGTCTGCTGTGGGCAGATGCCACTGCCCCCTCCACCACCAGCACCCCTCCGCCACCATGCTGACACGCCCTTGTGCAGGTGGTGCTGGTGGTGCGCAGTGCCAGGCCATCCAGTGTGCCGTTAGGTGGCTGCCTGTGGTGCATGATATGGGGTAGGGGTGCCTGCCTAGACATCCACTTTTCCCCCGGCACTGCCTGCCAATGTTCTGTGCCGTTTGGGGTACTTGCTGGGTACTGTCCCCTGGGACACTGTGGGACACACACTCGTGGCTATGTTTGCTCTTGGTCAGTTGCTGTCTTGCTGTTTTTCCGCTTCTAAATTCCTATGTGTCACTTAGGCATCTGCCTAGCCCACCCTGTGCCCCAGCTGCCCCACTGCACGTCCCACCTGCAGCCTCCTGTACCCCATTTGCAGCCTCACAGTAGTGCCCTCTCGGACTTGGGCACTGTGATGTTGCTGTACATGTATCACTACTATCACATTTTTTGGTTTCCCTGCCTTTGCTGCACATTGCATTGGTCTCTCTCCCTTGCAAATGTGCCTTTAGTGCGAGGTTTTCACTGGCGCTAATTTTCAGAGCTTCATTTCATGGCGTTAGTGTGCAGGGAGCCTCTCCCCGCCCACTCTCCGTCCATTGACCCCTTCTCTCCACCCCTAGGGAGCCTTACTCCACCCTCTGTGCACCTTAATGCCGCCGAAGACATTGTCGTGCTATACGTGACGTTGTCGCATGGTAATGTGCCACTACCACGCGATAACATCACGTATCAAGTGATAACATCACGTATCGCGAGATAACGTCGCAGCCGCAACGTTAGTGCCGTTTAGTAAACATACCCCATAGTCTCAGCATACACTGATTATTCTAGATTACTTCATGGACGTGGAGGAGCTTCTTGTTTGTTTGTCCAGTTTTTCAAGATCTTTAAGAGGCCAGTCTACAATCCCAAAGCTATATGAGAGCACAGGAATTGCCAGTTAATTGATACTATTCCTCAAGGGAGGCGCATGAATAAACTGAGTAGCCTGAGGCTGGGACCCAGCTTGGTGAACTGAAACAGAAACCGGTTGACTGATAGACAGCAGAGGGTGGACAATGTGACAAGGTGGTGCCAAAGCCAAAAAGATGCTAGGCTACATAAATAGAGACATATGCAGCAGAGAGGAGGAGATGATAATGCCCCATAGAGATCATTGTTTAGGCCTCACTTGGAGTACTGTCTTCAGGTTTTGGAGATCAAATTTCACTAAGGATATGAAAAGACTTGTAGCAGTTTAGAGGAAAGTCACCAAAATGGCATGACATCTGCACCAGAAGACATATGAAAAAAGACTTGAAAATCTGAATATGCATACCCTAGAGAAGATGAAGGTTAGGGGAGATATGGTACAGATGTTTCAAAAGTGTATTAATGAACAAATGAAACTTTTTTGAGGTGGGGGAAGTTATAGAACTAGAGGACCTGAAATCAAGCTGTAAGAAGGTAAGCTTAAAAGCAACATCTGTAAAATATTTTTCACTGAAAGAAGGTACATGCCTAGAATGTCTTTCCAGTGGAGGTGGTGAGGACCAAAACAGTTACAGAATTCAAAAGAGCATGGGATAAACACAAGAGGATCTCTATAAAGTAAAAAGATTGAATCAATCTATAAAACACTTCCTCTAAAAACAAACTTAAATGGCCTTCACACTTCATAAAAGGCACATGGGGAGAAACCTGTATGGAGTGGAAGTTACAACCATACAAACAAAGGAGAGGCCTAACTGAATGGAGTATCAGGTACAACCATAAACAAAAACATGATTTTGCTAAGTGCCATTAAGTGGATGTCGACTCATGGCGACCCTCTGGATAGTTGTCATAAACTGTGTTTGGTCTCCAGTCAGGCAGCTAATTGTTGATAGAGTGACATCCAAAGCTGCAGTTAATGTATTGATCCATCACATTGCTGGCCTTCCTCTTTTCTGCTGACTTTCAACCTTGCCAAGCATGATGTCTTTCTCTAATGATCTTCCTCATTGCATGATGTGTCCAAAATATTTATTTATTTAACAGGTTTTATATACCACTTTATCATTTCAATCAAAGTGGTTTACATTGAAACTTAAACTTGGTAATAATGTACATTAAACAGGGACATTGATAACTTGGATTTTTCTGAGGCAATGGAGGGTTAAGTGACTTGCCCAAGGCCACAAGGAGTGCTAATGGGAACTGAATCCCTCTCTCTGGGTTCCCAAGCCAGTGCTCTTAACCATTAAGCTACTCCTCCACTCTATGAAAGTCTTGAAAGACTATGAAAGTTTTGCCATTAGAATTTCTGAAGAAAGCTTAACTTTGATTTCCTCTAGTATCAACTGATTTGTTCTTCAAGAAATCCATGGTATACACAATATTCTTTGTCAGCATCAAAATTTGAAGGCATCAATTTTCTTCTTGCCTTTCTTCTTCATTGTCCAACTTTGACATCCATATGATACTATTAAAAATACCATGGATTTGAGAATCTTGTCTGGGTCCTTCATAGTCATTCTGTCTTTCTTGACTGCTTTTCATTTCCTTATTGATCCAAGCTGGTTAAAGTGTCTACTATTTCTATTTTTTCTCCAGCTAGCATGAAATGATTGATTTTGCCAGTGGTCAGGATCTTTGTTTTCTTCATGCTAAGGTGCAGGCCCATTTTAAGAGTATGTTCCCTGATCTTAGTAAGTAGATCTTTCAAATCATTTTCAGCAAATGTTGTTGATGAGTCTTCCAATCTTCACACCTTGGTTGCCTTGATATAGTCCTGTTTCTCTGATGATGTCTTCTGCATATAAATTAAACATGTATGGGGGAAAGTATACAGTCTTGTACATCTTAGTTCATTTTAAACTATTCAGTTTCTCCTTGTTCTATTTGAACTGCTGCTTTTTGATTAATGTAAAGGCTGTGCATGAGAACTATCAGGTGTTCTGATATATGCATGCTTCTTAATGTGACCCACAGTTTTTCACGATTTACTGTACATAAAGGCTTTACTGTGGTCAACAAAACACATATAAATATCCTTTTGTCTTTTCAAAGATCCATCTCACTTCCGCAATGATGTCTCTTGTTTCTCGCCCTTTCCTGAAACTTGCTTGCACTTCAGACACTTCTCATTCCAGGTATGGTTGTAGTCTCTGCTGAATAATCTTGAGTAAAATCTTGCTGGCATGTGGGATCAGAGCAATTGTGCAATAATTTTAATATTTAACCAGTTTTCTATAATGCCTTATCCTTCAATCAAAGCAGTTTACATTGTAGTAATTACATAAACAGGTACTGGATATAGTCCCTTGTCCGTCCCCCCCCCAAAGGCTCACAATCTATGTGTACCTGAGGCAACAGAGGGCTAAGTGGCTTGCCCAAGGTGTGCCTACAGGACTAGAAACCCCAGTCCTTCTGGCCTGAGATTGCTGTCCCTGGGTGGGACTTTAACCCCCAGTCTGAGGAACCATGTTCTAACCATGAAGCCACTCCTCTATAGGCAGTCAGATCACCTTTCTTCAATATTGGTGTGAACACAGATCTTTTCCAGTCAGTTGACCATGATGTCTTCCACACTTCCTGGCAGAGCCTTGTAAGTATGGTAACAGCTGCATAAGACTGCTGTAATGCTTCAATAGAAAAGCCAGCAATGCCTTGTGCTTTATTCTTTGATAATGCTGTCAATGCTGCTTTGACTTCTTCTTTCATCACCAGCGTTTCCTGATCATAAGGTACAGATTGAAACGGTTGTTGGTCCACTTGATTTTTTATGGTAACATAGTAACATAATGACTCTGTGTATTCTTTCCACCTTTTCTTGATCTTCTCAGCATCATTCAGCATGGATCCTTGAGCATCTTTTAATATTGTAATCCGAGGCTGAAATTTTCTCTTTAACTTTTGTAGCTTTAGGAAAGCCGATCTTATTCTTCCTCTTCCTTGCATGCGTCATTATAGTACTTCTCTTCAGGGCCACCACAAGGGTTTCTACCACCCTAGGCAGAAGCCCCTGCCATGCTGCCCCCCCTTGTGCACTGCACTACATCCCCACATGCACCGTACCCCCTCCCCTCCATACTGAGCCATGCGCCCCCCCCACCCCCGCTGCAGCGCCGTGCTCCTTCCCTGCTATCGCTGATTCCAGGGGTGGCAGCTCACCAGCAGTGGCAGGCCATGTGCACATGGCCTGCCACGGGCTGCTTCCACCGAGCCTAGCTGCCTGCTGCTGGAATCAGCAGCAGCGAAAAGGGGTGGCATTGTGGTTCAGCCTGGGGGGGGGGGGCGCGGCTGGATGCATGGGGAAAGGTAGCAGGCTATGTGTGCCGAAGCACATGGCATGCCACTCACAGAAGTCTGCCACCCTAGGTGGCCGCCTAGCCTGCCTAGTGGACAGGCCAGTCCTGCTTCTCTTTTACTAAAGGTTAATGTGTGTTAAGTAAAGTTAATGCCCCATTAAGTCCTGCAATGGGCCATAGAAATGAATGGGCAGTGACTGCACTTAATGCACATTATCTTTATTTAACGTTTGTTAATCTTTAGCAACATGCCACTTTGTCTCGCCTTGTTGCATATTGGAAATCTCTCTTAAGTTCCATTATTACCTCTTTCTCCTCTGGCTTTGACTTCTGTGTCTCAGCAATTTTCATCCATTGAACAATGGTCATCCATTTAGAAGTTTTTGCTCTTCACCTTTTGCAGTCTTTTCGTTTTCTTTGAGTAGAACTTTCTTGATGTCATCCCATAGCTCTTATGGTGCTCTATCATTTGTATCCAAAGTGGCAAATTGATTTTGCAGGCAGCGTTAAAATTCCAGTGGCATATTTTCAAGATCATGTTTTGCTACATTCATAAGTGGCTTGCTCTTTTTCAGCTTTAGCTTGAGTTTGCATACTAGTAGTTGGTGATCTTTTCCACAGTTGGCTCCAGTTTTTGTCTTTATTGATGCTATTGAGTTTTTCTTTCATTGACTTCCACAGATGTAGTCAATTAGATTTTTGTATTGGGCAAAGCCCATGTGTACAGTCACCACTTGTGTTGCGGTAACAAAGTATTTGAACTGGAAAGATTGTTGGTCTTGCAGAATTTTATCAATCTTTCTCCAGCTTCATATTTTCCAACCACTTTACCTTCTTCTTTGTTCCCAGCTTTTGTGTTCCAGTTGCCTGTGTTCATAGAATTGATCAGCTTCTTCCTCTTTTGCAGCTGTTGTTGGTGCATGCACCCTCACACTCTTCAGGTCTAGGCTCAAGACGCACCTCTTTGAGACTGCCTTTGGCTCATAATCCCCATCCACCAAAGAAATCGAGGACACTATTGTCGCGATCAACCTCACCACGGCACCTAACGATCCCTGCCCAGCCAGTTGGATAAAAGAGCTACGATGCGACCTAAGCTACACTCTGTGCAAAATGCTAAACCAATCATTATCAACAGGATCCTTCCCTCAGAATCTCAAACACACATCAATCAGGCCTCTGCTAAAAAACAGTAAACTTGACCCATCCAAAGTCGAATCCTACAGACCAATTTCCAGTATCCCCCTACTTGCCAAGATCTTCGAAAAGACTGTTCTGTGTCAGATCCAACAGCACGTCGACACTGAAGCACCCCTCGACCCATCTCAACATGGATTCAGGGAAGCACATGGCATGGACACCATCCTAACGACCCTCTTCAACGACTTAATCACAGGACTTGACAACATACACCAAGGATTCGTTCTTATCTTCATGGACATTGCAGCCGCATTTGACTCAGTGAACCATGAGATTCTGCTACAACAGCTCCAAGATAAAGGGATACAAGGCACCACTCTACAATGGTGCAAATCCTACCTGATTAACAGGTGGCAACAAGTTAAGATGGGTACCTTGACTTCAAAGCCTTTCCTTCAGAAACAGGGGGTACCCCAGGGATCATCCTTATCAGCACTGTTTTTAACATTTACATGCAGCCCATCTGCACCCTGATCCGTTCCTTAAACGTGCATTGCCTTGCCTATGCAGATGACATCCTGCTATACATCCCATTCAGGACTGACCGGCCCGACTTTTCACCCATTACAAGATGCTTTGAAATAGTTGCAGACTGGCTTCTCACCCAAAACCTATGAATTAATCACAGTAAAACTGATGTTCTCTTCATCACCAGAAATCAGAAGTTCACCCCACCTCCAGCACTCCAAGTTAAAAATGCCGAGCTCAAAACTAAAACCACAATTTGCTATCTAGGCATCACACTAGATCAGCGACTTGACATGATAACACATGTGAAAAACGTTGCAAGAGCTGTATATCATAAGATTGGAACATTATGCTTCTTTGACCACTCCTGGACTTCACTGACTACCGGACTATATTTCAAGCCCTAGTTATCCCACACTTGGACTTCGCCAACATCATCCTCCATGGGCTTCCACAGTTAACCCTAAATTCACTCCGACTTGCCATGACCTTGGTCGCTAGAGTACTTGTAGGCGTGTCAAGGTCAGAACACATTACGCCTGTGATGAAGGAGCTCCACTGGCTACCCCTACAAGCTCGAATCCACTACAAGGCACTTGTCATGACATTCAAAGCACTGAGGAACCAGCCCCCCTCACCCATCAGTAAATTAATCAACAGCATGCCTGACAACAGGAACAGAAGATCTGCAATGCGGAATGCATTAGAAATCCCTAAGATAATGACAAAATACCTAAAAGTAACAGCCAATAGGGCCTTTTCGGTTTCTGCACCCACAGCCTGGAATGCCCTTCCCTCCGAAATTCGATCACGAGCCTTACCCCATTCAGAAAAGCGATAAAATACCACCTATTCCAAAACACTACCCAGAAGGCAACCCAGAGAAACATGTAATAGGCCCCCCGACCCCCTTCCATATCTGCCCCAATACTTTAAGCCAACGAGAGAATGGATAATCAGCGCTTCCTTTGGCCTAAACCAGTCCCATCAATCCTACTCAATGGTGAATATTCTGTAACTTTGTAAAATGTGCTGTAAATAGTTCTCACCCAAGTTCTCACCAAGTTATTTACCCTGTTCATTGTTCATTGTAAGCACAATGTGTTTTTGTTACATTGTACTATTGTTCTGTTCGCTGTAAACCGCACTGATCTTAATAGCGCGGTATATAAGAAAGCTAAATAAATAAATAAAATCCTTATGCTTCAGGACCTTATCGCCCCTTTTGTCCTTCTCCTTTCATACTACTGTATGTCTGTCCTTTTAGATTGTAAGCTCGATAAACAGGGACTGTCTTTTCTGTGTCTGTACAGCACTGCATATGCCTGGTAGCACTTCATAAATTCTCAATAATAATAATACTAGTTGTGTTGATGGCTATTCCTTGTAGACAAATAGAATTATGTGTTTACTGATTACATAATTCTTCAAGGTATTCCAAAACATGCTTTACACCAACTAAAAGTAGCACAACATGTTGCTGCAAGAATGCTTATAAATGCAGGTCCAACTGAACACATAACCCCTATACTGTACAAACGTCACTGGTTACCTATACAAAGTAGGATAAAATATAAAGTTATCATAACAACGTTCAAACTGATAAGAGATATAGCCCCATCATATCTAACTGATCTACTGACAATTCATTCAAGGACCAGAACAGTGAGACAAAGGAACCTGAACACACTACTTGTACCAAACAACTTTTCAAAACTCAATAAAACTACAACAAATAGGGCATTCAGCTTCAATGCTCCTTTAATATGGAACGCTCTGCCGGATAAACTCAGAGATATCACAGATCTTTCAGCATTCCGAAAAGATCTTAAAACTCACCTATTTATAGAGTACTTTGGAGACTCATTCCCAATAGATGAAATATTTCCCACTTAAACTCATGTATACTCATATTCATTAATTCACAACTTACTTTTTCCTTTTTCTTACTCTTATCTTACAATACCCAATTCTCCACATTATCACATTTACTCTTTACACTAATAATTCTAGTGAACTACAATACATTTTTCCTTGCTCAGATAAGATGATAACATTTTTGAAATTTGTAAATATTTAAATCTGTATATGTTTAAACTATCTATATACCTAATCAGCATTTACTCAGCATTGTAACCCTCAAATTACCATTTTTATTATATACAATTTAATGTTCACTGTAATTTCAATTGTTTGAATAAGTTTCAATGTAATGTTCAAGTTTTGTTCTATGTAAACCGCTTTGATTTTTCTGAAAGGCGGTATATAAAACCGTTCAATAAATAAATAAAAACATTGCGTAGAGCGGGGTAATGGGGCATTGAACAGCAGGTACCCTAGCCACCTTACTGGGAAGATTAGATGTGGGCCATGCTGGCCTTTATATGCCATCATTTACTACATTACTATGCTGGGATTTTGTTAAATAAATGTAATTATTTTGCATGTTTTGTATTCTGAGTATGTATAGTGATGTATGAGTGTGAATACAGTATAATACAGAATAGAAGTTTTAGGTAGAGGGCTAGAAGCCGTGTGTCAAGATGGATGAATAACCCTTTGTGGGTAGAAAAAGGAGTAGTGGAGCCTGATAATGGAGAGCATAGGAAAACTGCCCACTGTGCATGTCCAATGTCTTTTCTTGCCTTCTTCCAAATACATTTTTTAGAATTCTGAAATACTTTGAATAGTGGCTGAATATCCTAGGAATGTGCATTCATTAGCCCGCATTTGGTTGTTTGGGCACCTTAAAATAAGAATACACACAAAATTGATTTAGCACACATTAATATATGGATTGGAGTGAAGGAGTAGCCTAGTGATTAGGGTTCAATTTCTACTGGCACTCCTTGTGGCCTTGGGCAAGTCACTTTACCCTCCATTGCCTCAAAAAAAAAGCCTGGCAATCTACTTCTGGTCATACCTTGCCAAGAAAACCCAGGAGCTGCTGGGTCACCAGGAGTCAGCATTGGCTTAAATACACTTTTTAAAAAAAAATATATATATATGTATATGTATATACAGCTACATTGCCTTCCAATTAACAATCGACTCAAGTACAAAGCTCTTCTATTGACATTTAAAATCTTCACCATCTCTCTGCATCCTCCCTGGAAGATCTCTTGCATTGGATGCCCGACACTGGAACCAGAAGAACAAATATGGCAAACACTCTTGCCATTCCAGTCCTGGCTAACAAAAGCTCCCAATTTGCCAGGCACAGAGCCTTCTCCATCTTTGCCCCTCTGCTCTGGAACTTTCTACCTGCCCCTATCTGCTTCATCACTGACCTATCAACTTTGCGTAAGGCAATTAAGACACATCTATTCCAGCTTTCATTCAACCATCTACTATAGCTTATTATGGTCTCCCTTATAATGCAAAGCTCCCTTCAGCTTGTATATAGTTTACCGTTCTTAAGGCATCTGTTATTGATCACCTTGTTCTTCCTCATTTATTTAATGTAAGCAGTTATTGTGTTAACTCATGTTTCTTGTTCATTGTACCTGTTCAATGTAATTTAACCTGTTCCTTATAGTGAGTTGTTCTTATGTAAACCGCGCTGATTATAAAAGTACGGTATATAAAACCAAATAAATAAATAAATTATATATATATATATATATGAATTACTATGCATACAGCTAATTTTGATGTGTTAAAAAATTCTAATACTGTATGTGTTTAAAAAAATTTAAACATTAATGTGTGAAGCAAATAGAAAAAACGTCTGAAAATGAGGAAAAAGTCCAAAGATGAAATGAATATATTTTCTGTGTACATCCCTGGAATATCACTTTTTGCAATAGCTGTTTGGTAAAACCTGATATTGCTATTTACCCAGTGGATATACAATCCTCCAGGTGTGAATTGAGACTTTTATTATTATGGAGGGATTTGGTTCGCACTTTTTCAGTAGTAATTCAAGGCAAGTTACATTCAGGTACATAGATATTATCTTGTCCTCAGAGAGCTTACAGTCTAAACTAGTAGCTGAGCAATAGAGGGTTAAGTGAATTGTTCAAGGCTGCAAGAAGTGCCAGTGGGATTTTAACCCTGGTTACCTGGTTTTTCAGCTGCTGCTACAATCACTCGGTTGTCGTACCCAGGTCTATTCTTGGAGAATACTAGAGACCTATTATTGTTGTTATGTGCCATCAAGTCGATATTAACTCATGATGACCCTCTGGATAGTTGTTCTAAACTGTGTTCAGTCTTCAGTCAGGTGGCTCACTGTTGACAGAGTGGCACCCATAGCTACTGTTATTGTTTCAATCCATCTCATTGCTGGCCTTCCTCTTTTGTGTTGAACTTCTACCTTGCCAAGCATGATGTCTTTCTCTGATGATCTCTCTCTTCGCATGATGTGTCCAAAGTATGAAAGTCAAAGTCTTCTCATCAGAGCTTCTAATTATTATATTGTTGCATAAAGTATGAAAGTATGAAAGTCAAAGTCTTCTCATCAGAGCTTCTAATCATTATATTGTTGCATAAAGTAGACTGTATTTATTCATCGTGTCTCCTTGTTAAGGGACTGGTTATTTATACCCTATTTTACCTGTTATACCTGCTTAATGCATACCCAAGTTTAATTTTCCTGTTTAATGTATACCCAAGTTATTATACCTGTTTCACTGTAAGCACAAATCACGAAATTGAGATGTGCAACTCTTATGTTCATTGTAAACCGCACTGATGTCGAATAGTGCGGTATAAAAGAGACTGCAAAGAAAGAAAGAAAGAAAGAAAGAAAGAAAGCTTAGGTTTGATCTCCTCTAGTACTGACTGGTTTGTTCTTCGGGCAGTATTCGTTGCCAGCACCATAATTCAAAGGCATCAATTTCCTTCTTGTCTATCTTTTTCACTATCCAACTTTCACATCCATAGGACATTATTGAAAATACCATTGATTGAACAAGTTGAATCTTTTGTTTAGCGAGAAACATCTCTGCTCTTGAGAATCTTGTCTAGGTCCTTCATAGCCATTCTGCCAAGAGCAATGTTTTGTCTGATTTCTTTGTTGATAGTTGATCCAAGTAGGTTAAAGTTGTCCACTATTTCAATTTCTTCTCCATCAATGATGAACTTACTGATTTTGCCAGTTGTCAGGATCTTTGTCTTCTTTACATTAAGGTATATGTGCAGGCCCATTTTAAGACTATGTTCCTTGATCGTGAGAAGCAAATGTTTCAGATCGTATTCACTTTAAGCCAATAATGTGGTATCATCAGCAAAGCGAAGGATGTTGATGAATCTCCCACAAATCATCACACCTCTGTTGTCTTCATACAGTCCTGCTTCTCTGATGATTTGTTCTACATATAAATTAAACAAGTAGCCAGAAAGTATGCAGTCTTGTCATACTCCTTTGCTGATTTTAAACCATTCTGTTTCTCCTTGTTCCGTTTGAACTGTTGCTTTTTGATCAATGTAAAGGTTGTGCAAGAGAACGATCAGGTGTTCTGGTAAACCCATGCTTCTTAATGTGGCCCAGGGTTCCTCGTGGTTTACACAGTCAAAAGCCTTGCTATAGTCAATAAAACACATATAAATATCATTTTGGTATTCTTTAGTCTTTTCAAGGATCCATCTCACATCCACAATAATGTCTCTCGTTCCGTGCTTGTGCCTCAAGTTCTGGCAGCCTCTGAGTACCGGAGAGCTCAACCCAAAGGGAAAGGGGGCTGTTAGAGCTGAATACCCACAAGAAGAAGAATACCCACTGGGCACTTCAGCTCTAACAGCTCCCTTTCCGTTTGGGTTGAGCTCTCTGGTACTCAGAGGCTGCCAGAACTTGAGGCACAAACCCGAGGAGTTCCCAGCAAGAAGGGTAGACATGGAGGCCAGGCAGGAGACGTATCAGGGCATAGAACCAAATTCTAATAAGCAGACAGAAGCAAGATCCAGGAACAGGCACAGTCTCTGCTATTGTTACATTGCTGAATTTGTAAAGCCATACATTTTGTTTCAGTGTTTTCTTTTACAAATAGCACACTGATTTGCAACATCAGTTAATTTAAGAGGCTTTGTCCACCTTTTGTTACAGATTTGAATTGCTCTTGGATTTTAGGCCTTGTACAAACACTGCTGCTACAGATTCCTTTGCTGTTTTGGCAGCATTTTCTATGTCTGAATGTCTGATTTCACCTTCATAGTGAACTGGAACTGGATGATGTTAATGGGGTGTGACTGACACTGCTAGACTGTTAATGGAGAGATGGGGACAATGGGTGGAGACAGGGCTAGCCCATCCACTAGGCAGGCTAGGCAGCTGCCTAAGGTGGCAGATCCCTGTGGGCAGCAGGTTATGTGCTTTTGCACACATGGCCTGCCACATCCCCCATACGCTTAGCTGCACCATCCTTTCTCCCCCCCGTGCTGAACCGTGCTGCGCTGCCGCCCCCCACTGCTGCTGATTCCGGCAGCGCGGGGGGAGGGGGGGGGAGGGACTGGGCTCAGTAGAAGGCCATGCGCTTCGGCACACATGGCCTGACACTTCTGAAACCCCGAAGTTATGTCAGAGGGGAGTCTCGTGAATGGAGCCATGATCCTGGCCCGCCGAACCCAGATGCCTGTTCCCCGCAACCCGACTCCATCCAGCCTTCCAAGGTCTGAGTCAGGCTGTGGGGAACCCTCTGTGCCCCCTCACCTATGTCTCCAGATCCCGTACCATGATCTCCCTCCATCCAGGGGGATTAATTCCACCTTCAAGATGGAATAAGTCCCCCGTCTAGATTCGAGACCCCAGACATACAGGGCCAAGGACAGAATGACCCCCTATATGTCTCCCTTGCCATCCCCATGCAAGGCTCACTGTATGAACAGCGGAGTTGTATGGGGAGCCTTAGATGGGGGTGGGATGGGAGGTGGGAGGCAGACTGAGGGCGGTGCAAGGGCGGTCATCACCTCAGAAATATAAGGCCAATTCTGTGGTCAACCTTGTATGTTCAGGGTAAGCCGGTTAGACGGGGGACTTATTCCACCTCAGAGGGAATATGTCTCCCTGGACATGGGGTAGCGGTGGTGGCCAGCGGGGACAAAACATGGAGGCATGCAGGGGAAGACCCGCAGCTGGACTCTGGCCATGGGAGGCCAGATCAGAGATCTAGCTGTGGGGAAAGGACGGACTCTGTGGCGACCATTAATCGTGGCTCCTGAATGGAGCCACTGTGCCATGGTGACACGACGGGACTCCATTCAAGAGTCTGTCAGGGGTAGACGTGGATGTGGCTGGATGTTTGGCCCATCAGAATCGGGGCCTGGCCTGCACATACAGACTGGTAGACCCAATTCTGAGGAGACGTACACGGGCTGGACATCCAGTAGAGAATAGGCCTCTCTATATAAGCCTGTTTTGCTATTATTCATGTTTAAGAAGTTTTGTGTAAACCGTTATGCTATTATTCATTGTAAAGTGCCTTGATTCCCAATAAAGGCAGAATAGAAAAATAGTTAAATAAATAACTAAAGCCTATCCCAGACATTCTTAGAGCTGCCAGAAAACCATCAACCATGCATACATACATTTTTGAATGAAAAAATGTTCCTTCTGGTGATTCATCAATGGTACCATCTTACTGCATGCTGCCTGACACTATACTGCAATATTTATATCATTTATATATTCTAGGATGCCACATGTCCTACATCAGAGTACACCTCAATGCTCTGCTTACCATGTTCCAGTTGACAGACTTCCAGCATCTCAGTGTCCTATCATCTCATGTTTCATGAAAGGACTCTTTCATGCCAAACCACTGCTGCAAAAGCCACCTTTGTTTTGGAACCTTAATCTGGTGTTATCTTCCCTTATGAAGTTGTCTTTTGAACCATTGGAGTCCACTTCTCTTAAATTCCTTATATACTAAGTACCCTTCCTAGTAACAGATACCTCTGTTAGAACAGTAAATGAGCTCCAGATACTAATAATCTATGAGCCCTACAAAGTATTTCTTCAGGCTAATTCCAGGTTTTTACCTAGGAGATGACACCTTTCCACATCAGTGAGGAAATAGTGTTTCTTACCTGTTGTCCGAAATCTCATCAAAACCCATGCAAGAAGGATCCCTACATTCTGGATAGTAAGAGGGCTCTTGTATATTTCATCAAAATAACTGAGTCATTTAGAAAGTCTATGCAGCTTTTTGTCTCCTTTGATCTCAACAGAGCTGGCATTCCAGTCTCAAAATGAACTCGAGCAAATTGGTTAGCATCCTGCATCCAGTTCTGTTATGAATAAGCAGGTACTCCTCTTATCTCTAAAGTCTCATCAAATCATGGATATTCAATGCTGGGGTCATATCCAACCCTGGCATTGAATATTCAGTTTGCCGCATTGCTGGGAGGCTAACCAGGCAGCGACATTATTGAGCCACTGCCTGGTTAGCTAATGAGCTGAAAGTTACGGCAGGATTTCCTGCACCTCACTTTTCCTACATATTGCTAACCAAGCAGCGGCTCAATATGCAGCTTAGCTGTTAACAGAACTAGTTCTAGCTGTTGAGTTGCAGTCAGCTCTTCATGCAGAAGGCAGCTGTTTCAGCTGTACAGTGATGGTTTGCCAGAGAATAGAGTACAACACTGAAACAGATGGTGCTGTCTTTATTGGGGAAGGGAGGCAGGGCAGATTTTGAGACTTTGGAGGTTCATTCATATTTTTCCTCGCTAGTCATCAGGAAGGCCAGTGCTGAAACCTTACTCCCAGGCAGGGGTAAAACCAGCAGCTCTAATAACTGGCCAAGAGAGAGCCACCATCCTTCTCCCTCCTCCTTGCTCTACTGAACTGGCCAGGCTGTAGAAGGTAGCTTGTCTTTCCTTAGCTATAGTACCACAGTGAAATTTTGGCCAGAATGTCACAAAGAAATGGATCCTACCCAGGTCCATCCTGATGAGCCATTCCCATTGACTGACATTCCTACTGCAGATGTAAGTAAAGAGGGTATGATGGGCATGTCTCAAATTACAGCATTATTCTAAAATTAAAAAAATCTCTGTATATGTATACCTAATCACAGTTGAAACAGAAATTTTCTTCTGTGTGACTGATGCTGTGGTCCATAGCAGGCCTTTGCCAAACCTGACCACCACAACCAACTATAAAGCCCCTCATCCCACTCAAGGAGATTTCAGACATTTGAAAGAGACTCCTTCATCAACAACATTCTGCCCTTGTCCACGGAAAATCCAAACAACCTTGATGCCTAATACTCAAATGGAATGACCACATCTCCTATGCCAATAAACCTGCCTACCCACACGGCCTCAAGAGAACTCACCACATTCCCTGGCTCACACCTGATCTCAAAATCCTAAGGAAGAAGCTCAGGCAACTAGAGCGCAAATAGAGGCGTCACAAGGATCCATCCAACTACTCAGCATACATACTTACCCAGTCCGAATACTGAAAACTCTTCCTTCTCAAAAAGAGATAATACCATACCAACCTAATTAGATCCTCACTCAATCAGCCTAGGGAAGGTTTCGGTTTAGTCTTAAACCTACTCAAAAACACAGCTTCTAGCAAGCCTTATGCCACACTGTCCCATGATGACATGACACAATTTTTACAGTCTAAACAATCATTAATCACCACCACTGCCTATCAGACCAGTGAATCCACCAAGTAAGCATACCTGGTCAAGATTCAGCCCTCCATCTGCCCAGCAAATCAAAAATATTATATCAAACCTTAAGAGCACAACCTCCCCTCTTGACCCCTGTCCTTTCTCCTGGATCAAAATCTCAAGGCATGACCTCATTCCGACCATCCTTCCCATGGTTCAGGTCTCACTATCTCTGGGCTACATGCCAAAGGCTCTCAAGCAAGCCTCCATCAGACCATTAATAAAAAATCTGACAGCTGACCCTTCATCTTCATCCACATACAGATCAATCTCCAGTATTTCATCTTTAGATAAAATCAATGAAAAAGCAGTGCAAATACAAATGCAAGACTATATTGACTCCTACACCTTCCTTGGTCACCAGCAACACAGCTTCAAACCCTTTCACAGTATGGAGACCCTACTAACCTCTCTTCTGGACACCTTGATCAAGGGTACTGAAAAAAACTTTCAAGGATTCATTCTCATTTTTCTGGACATCTTGGTTGCCTTTGACTCTGTTATACATGAGAAACTCATTGCACATCTGCACTCAATCGCACACTGCGCAGAAGTGTGTATCTCTTTAAGTAGGTCTCTGGTAACATCTATACCTACTTGGCTAAACATTTGACATCTGGCAACATCTGTATCTACCTTACTATACATCTGTACCTAATTGGCTATACATTTGATAACTCCTCTCAAGTTATTTTAAATCAGCTCAACAGTATCACACTATAAGTCCCTCCCATCCCAAGGCAGTATTTTACTCCTCAATTACATAGGAAGAGAATGGGGCTCCCCATCAAGATAACATTAGGCCTATACCTCTTTCTCATAGGATTACTACCCAATATCCTGGCACTAACCTCATCACACAAGTATATACCTATCTTGCATAACAACTGGAAAAAATGGTCAAGCGCAAATCATCATGACCCAAATTGGTCCCACTGATCTCATCTCCACTATCTATTACATATACCTCTTCAACCCACTACAAATCTAAGGCAAGAAAATCACCATCATCCTCGAAGCCTAAAGTGTGCCCTCATTAACGCCCGTTCACTTTGTAAAAAATGGCCAGTGGTCACAGACTTAATAACATCACACAACCTAGACATCCTCATGGTCACCGAAACGTGGTTGTCCCCTGAAGATAATGTAATCCTCAACCAACTGCTCCCTGACAACTTTGTAGTGTTCACTAGCAACAGACAAAACAGAAGAGGAGGAGGAGTACTTATCCTCACCAAGACAGATCTCCAGTTCAAAATGGAGGACTCCACCAGCAACAACCACCTTGAAACCGTCACTATCTCCAACAACTTATGTTCTATAAACCTACTATACAGAGCTCCATCATCCTCACCGGATGAATTATCTACTATAATAAACCTCACTTCCAATACACCAAACTCTAACAGACCCAACTGGATTCTAGGAGACATGAACTTACCATCTCTACAGGATAACCAAGCATCCGCCTTCATAGATGCCCTGGAATTCCTAGGATACAAGCAAGTAGTGCAGGAATCCACGCATGTACAAGTAAAAGGCAATACTCTTGACCTTATATTTGTTCCACAGTCAGCTCACAATCAGCTACAAAACATACTGTCATCAATCACAGCGGTCCCTTGGTCAGACCATAAGCTCATTATCTTCTAGATTCCTACTCAAAACAAACAACCTTCAAGTGACACGGACTTCAACAAACACACAACCACTTCAACAAGATTTTTCCAACCATTTAACAGGGAACGTATCCTGGCCGAAACGGATGCACTCCTCAACGACACCTCTCTAAACTTAGATGAGATGATCACTGGTTGGAACAACAGACTTAACTCCATTGCCTCATGTCCACCAAGGATCAGGTCCTCAAGGAAAAAAGCGACAGCCCCATGGTTCACACCCGAGCTGAAAGATTCACTAAAATTACTGCGGAGGCTTGAGAAGCGATGGAGGAGATCACACACTAATAGTAGTCAGACCGCTTACATGCAGCATCTTGCCACTCACCGCAAGACCATCGCTGAAATGATGAAGCAGTACCACACAGACACCTTGAGACGTGCTCTAAATAAACCTCATGACCTGTTTAGTTTGGTCAAGAGATTGGCCAAGGAACCTTCACCCGAACACCAGTGCGAAATCAGCCCGCAAGAATTTGCTGCTCACATACAATCCAAGATGTGCAGGACGAATAAAATTGCAATACCTTCCCCCCCTACAATTCAAGGGCACCCGACACCTTTAATGTCCTTCACCACTCCCTCATTGAGAATGATCCAGAACATTATCGCAACTCTCAACACTTCCACAGCACACACTGATCCTTGCCCAGCCTTCTGGATAAAGGATCTCCGCAACGAGCTTGCTCCCACAATATCCAAGATTATCAGACTATCATTTGACACTGGCTCTTTCCCTGCTGCTCTCAAACAAACCTCCATCAGACCTTTACTAAAAAACAGTAAGTTGGACCCACAGAAAGCAGACTCATACAGACCCATTTCCAGTATACCTACGCTTGCAAAAATAATTGAAAAAGTGGTTTACAGACAGCTACAAGATCACATTGACTCTGTAGCTCCGTTGGATTCATGCCAACATGGATTCAGGGAATCACATGGGGTCAAGACACTCCTGACCACCCTCCTCAATAACCTAAACACCGGCATTGACAACATTAGGAATGGATTTGTACTCATCTTTTTAGACATTGCGGCTGCTTTCGATTCAGTATGTCATGAGCTTCTTATCATCCGTCTACAAGAAAAGGGCCTCTGTGGAACAGCACTCGAATGGTGTAACTCATACCTATCAGGTAGATGGCAGCACGTTCGATCCGATGGTGCAATATCAGATCCGTTTCATCAGGGACAAGGGGTCCCACAAGGATCCTCTCTATCATCACTACTATTTAACATATACATGCAACCTATATGTAACATCATCAGATCCTTCAATGTCAACTGTATGATATACGCCGACGACGTGTTATTATACATGCCGATCTGCTTAGACAAGATGGACCTCACTCCCTTAACCAACTGCTTTAACGCCATATCAAACTGGCTACTGTCACAAAATCTCAGAATCCAACACAAAAAAACGGAGGTTCTCTTTATATCAAGGAACTCGAATTTCACACCACCTACATGCCTGGAAGTTCAAGATGCCACACTGCAAGTAAAACCACATATCAGATACCTAGGAGTGACCCTTGATCAAAACCTTGACATGAAAACTCACATATCCAACATAGTCAGAGCAATTTACTTCAAGATCCGCTCCCTCAGACATCTTCGCCAACTGATTGATCCAGACGATTTGCGTACTGTGTACCAGGCTTTAATCATTCCACATTTCGACTACGCAAACTCCATTCTACAAGGGCTCCCTCAATCAAGCCTGAATCCTCTTCAACTTGCCTTAAATAGTGCAGCGAGAGTGCTCTTCGGAGCATCCAGAAGGGACCATATAAAGCCCCTTCTAAAACAGCTACACTGGCTCCCTATTCAAGCGAGAGTCACTTTCAAGACACTTCTCCTGGCCTTTAAAGCGTACAAAGGTCTCGCCTCCACCTCGTTATCGGAGATGATACAACCAATCATAACCAACAGACTAAGAAGAACCACGGAACTAAATATGCTTACCGTACCAAAGGAAGTCAAATACAACTCCACAACATCGAGCAGAGCCTTCAGCCTATGTGCCCCAAAACTTTGGAACACCCTTCCATCACACGTTAGGGCCATCCCTGATCTCAGCCACTTCAGGAAGGCCCTGAAACATCACCTTTTCCTCAAATATTTCCCAGAGAACAAAGAAGCACAAAAACATTCGAACACCAATAACCACATGCCAAACACGTAAACCTTCTGTCTCATCAGCACATCAAACTACTTCAACAGATCTACATGACAATTTTCATACCCTGACACATTGATGTAAATAGTTGTCTTGTATATAGTTACGCCTGTTATCCTGTTATCCAAGTTGATTTTCCTGTTAACTGTAATAACCAGATATTTGTATCTTGGCTGAGGTTCTTTGTTCCATGTAAACCGCGCTGATAACGAATAGTGCGGTATATAAAAAATGTTAATAAATAAATAAATAAATCGGCCTAAGAGATACAGCACTACAATGATTCTATTCCTACCTAGTAGACCGATATCAACAAATCAAAATAGGATCAGAAACTTCCTATCCTTCATCTTACACCAAGGCCTACCCAAGGGCTTCGCCCTTTCCTCCTTGATGTTCAACATCTTCATCCAACCACTATGCAATATTATTCAGAGTCACAATACCCTCTACCATCTGTATATTGATGACATTCTAATCTATGCTCCATTTTCCATTAATGACCCAGACGTCTCCATTATAGGACAATGCCTGGAAGCGGTCATCAAATTGCTAAGCCACCGCAATTTGCACATCAATCTTAACAAGACAGAAATCCTTCATATAACCAAGAACCCTACATTCTCCCCACCTTCCACAATTAGCTTGGCCAACTTAACACTACAAGTAAAAGATCAAGGAAAATACCTGAGCATTATACTAGACAAAAATCTTAACTTCCAAGCCCACATCAAACAAGCCACCAAGTCTGCATATCTCAGAATGAAAGCAGTTCAGAACCTTCGGCCACTATTGAACAAGTCCGACTTCAGAAACATCTGTCAGGCCCTCATCATTCCAATACTTGACTACTCAAACATCATCTACCAGAGGCTCCCAAAAACCACTCTACTCCCTCTAGAGCTTGCAAAAAATACAGCTGCCAGAATAATTACAGGCTCTGCTCGATGAGCACACATCAATCCTGTACTAAAGCAGCTCCATTGGCTCCCCATCTACACCAGAGTTAAGTATAAAGTCTCCCTCATCACTTTCAAGATTCTCCATAATTTCTCAGTGGACATCCTTCGGCCTCTCATACTCAAACCCCTCAATAACAGATCAAGAAGAAAAGCCAGCCACAGTCTCCTATCACCCCCAACCTCATTCTCCCACTCTAACCTTGCCAGTAGAGCATTCTTCTTCTATACACCCACTACTTGGAACTCCCTTCCCCAGAGATTCGTTCCTTGACAGACATTGTGGAGTTTTGATGTAAACTGAAGACCTACCTCTTCCTAGAGCACTTTGTATCAGACACCTAATGACTTACTTATCTTACCTCCAATCAACTAGGTCTCACTTTATCTCTCACATCTCCCGCCTGTATAAATGCTCACACATACCTCCACTGTTACTTATTGTTAGTTACTCATCCTATGTCAGTTCTTTGTTCGGTTGCTCACTAATTTTGTTGTGTGTGCTTATTTATTAACTAAGTTCCATATAGAGTTATCATTGGTTAATCATTACATTTGTTAACTACATTCTATGTAAAAGTATATTTGTTAAACTTGTTCCATGTAAACTGCTGTGACTGGTAGATACAGCGGTATAAAATAAATAAATATCATCACTGTCTGGTTAGGGATAGGTGCCGCTTCCGCTTCGCCCTGGAATGCCATGATGCTAACCGCTTACATTCAGGGCGTGTAGCGGTGGAACCTGAGGATATGCAGCAGCACTAACTGCGTTAGTGTCACTAAATATCTCACAGAGCAGCAGATCGGCAAACCACGTAAATGCCTTTGAAAATGCCCTCCACACTATAATTTGAAGGCATCAATTTTCTTCCAGTCTTTCTTCTTCACTGTCCAACTTTCCCATCCATATGATGTTCTTGAAAACACCATGGCTTGGACAAGTCTAATCTTTGTATGCAGAAGCACATCTCTACACTTGAAAATCTTGTCTAGGTCCTTCATAGCCATTCTGCCAAGAGCAATGCGCCATTGGATTTCTTGACTACTTGTCATTTAATTATTGATCCAAGTAGGTTAAAGTTTTCTACTATTTCTAGTTCTTCTCCTTCAAAGATGAAATTATTGATTTTGCAAGTTGTCAAGACCTTTGTCTTCTTTGTTGGGGTGCAAGCCCATTTTAAGACTATGGGGTATGTTTACTAAATGGCGCTAATGTTGCAGTGGCGGTATTATCGTGCAATAACGCAGCTGCGGCATTAAGGCACCCTAACGCTGTGAAATCCGGCTCTGAAGGGCGGAGTAAGGCTTCCCAGAGGGCGGAGAGAAGGGGTCAATGGGTGGAGAGTGGGAGGGGAGAGGCTCCAGGCACACTAACATGGGCACAAATGTGTGTCCCACAGTGTCACAGGGGAGATTACCCAGCAGGTACCCCCAAGGGCACATAACATTGGAAGGCGGTGCGGGGGGGGGGGGGAAGCGCGCATGTCCATGTAGGCACCCCTACCCGAGAACCCACACCATAGGCAGCTGCCTACCGGCATACTGGATGGCCTGGGACTGCGCACCACCAGCACAACCGGCATAATGGCATGGCAGCATGGTGGCGGAGGGGTGCTGGTGGCTGAGGGGGCAGTGGCATCTGCCCACACCAGACCACAGTCCAGCCCTGTTTAGGTGGTGCCGTGCACTGAAACCAAAAGGGTCTGTCTGACGAACAGTCATGGTATCCCCAGGGAATGATCTGTCCCTGTGGCAACAGTGTGGTGCAGTACACACAGCCAGTGTGTTCAGGAGCAGAAGGTCACAAGTTCAAGTCCCAACTGTGGCTCCTGCAAACACTTTCCCCATATTTTACCCAGTACTAAACCATGGTAATGAAGATGGAACCTTTATTGCAGATAAAATAAACATGCCTGAAATGCCTATATTTTACCCTACAGAGCACAGACACCATAAACATGTGCAATCCCTAGAGCAGAGTTTCCCAACTGCAGTCCTGGAGGGCCAAACACCATTCAGGTTTCATGCTGTTCCTAATAAATATACCTGTGCTGCATTAGTATGCGCTGCCCCATTGTATGCAAATGTATCTCATGCATATTCATTAGGGACAGCATGAAAACCTGAACAGTGTTTGGCCCACCAGGACCGGAGTTGGGAACCTCTGCCCTAGAGCAGCGGTCAACAGGGGCATAAACACCCACACCCACAGGCTCCACTATCCAAAGCCTCATGGAGAGTCAGGCTGTTGGGCCCTGTGCAGCAGCATCTCCCAATACTAGCACTTGCATACCTTAGCAATGCCACCCTAAACCTGGGAATACGTTACACATCTATCAAAAGGTTGCTATGATTAATGGCAGATAGCAATTCCTATGTTAAGCACAATTTGCTGATAGAGCTGCATCATAGCAACCTTTCTGATATCTGTGGAGTGTGTTTCAGTTTTGGTTTCTGACAGTGTTTACCACCCCGGGGAGTGACCCCAACAGTATTGCGTACCATAGCCATGCCTGCACTGTGCCCAGGACTGGTGTGGTGGCCAGGGCTGCCAAAGGCCTCTATATATGAGTGGAGGAGTAGCCTAGTGGTTGGGGCAAGGTACTTCAGGCTGGAAGGTCGGGGGTTCAAATCCCACTAGAGGACAGCAACCTTGGGCCGGAAGGACTGGGGTTTCTAGTCCTACAGGTGCTCCTTGTGGTCTTGGGCAAGCCACTTAACCCTCCATAGCCCATGTTCCCTGTAAAATAGTTATCTCCAAGTTATAATGCCCTGTTCAATGTAATTTCAGTTTGTTCAATGTAAACCGCACTGATGCAGAATAGCGCGGTATATAAGAGAATGAAAATAAATAAATATATGCACAATGCTGGCATAGGTGTGGGAGTGTGTGTCTGTCTATCCAGTGTGTTGTGGCTCCCTACACCTTACTCAGCCCACACTGCTTGCACTGTTTCTAGTGTTAGCCTGCCAATGTGCATAATGAGGAGCAAGGTACTGTGGGTATGGCCCGGACAGGGCGGCCTGGGCAGGATGCATCTGCACAGGGCATAGGGCAATGGCTGGGACATTGTAGTGCCCGGCCACCACCTGCATGGACAGGGTGGCCACAGCATGTCCTGCTGGGAGGTCACTCTCACCCTGACTGATCAGTGACCATGGCATGGCTAGGTTTCCCCATAGTGCTACATAGTAATTCTTTCAAGTGATATTTATGGGTTCTCTTTTCTGGGGCCCAATCACTGACTTATCTGCTTGGTGGGTGTGCTCACATCCCAGTTTTTGGTGCACATGTCTCTTCCAGGAACATACACTATGGAGTACCTAGCAGACTGTCTGCAGTTAGTATGTGTATGGCTATAACACCTTGCAGGGTGCAGCGGCTGGAGAATGTCAGATAGTGGTGGGGGGCAGCTGAGCATTTCCAGGCCTACTGTCTGTCTTCCATTGCCTTATGGATGCGTACAGATCTGCATTGACTGTCCTGTTGGGTGTCTGTTCCCCAGCAGGCCAGGGGTTGATGGTCCCCTCTACTGTCACCATTGCAGGGATGTAGAATGTGGATCTGTTGGTGAGAGATCCTGTTCCCCACCCTAAGCCCCAGAGGGCAGGTTGGGTGGTGCTACATAAGCCGCCTATGGGTCCAAACACCCCCCTTCACTTACATCATGTGATCATGGCACCCACACAGGATATGCACTATTCTGGGTGCATCATAGTCCACAAGGGCTAGACATGACTGGGAAATACAGATGGACACAGGTGCATCCTAGGTGCGCCTGCAAGAACTACCTATCAAACACTGGCACTGATAGGGACCCGCAGCATAGCCTATCTCAACCAAGCCAGGTGCTGTGGACCCCCACAATGTGACGGTCTGTAGCTACTCTGTGCCAGTAACACACACGGTCAGTTCCCCCTACCAAGCCGAGGTGCTGTGGGGGTGCATACCCCATCTTGTGATCATCTGTAGACTGCTGATCTGCATGTGCTGTGCATCATGGGTACGGGTGGGTTAACCCTATCCTGGTAACCACAGCAGACAGTTTGTGTGGTGACCTACAGTCCTTCTGTAGACAGCCAGGGGTTTATTGGTAGCTATAGAGATGTAGCCCACTGGTTATTTCACTGACTGTGGAGCCAGAGGTCATGGGTTTGATCCCACAGTGGTGTTATTTGATAGGGCTGTCTGAGGCATTTCCTTTTAAATTAGTGCTGCCAGCAAAAACACCCTCACAGTGCTGTAATCTTAAGGTGCCTCATAAGGTGCCCAATAAGGCACCTTATAAGGCGCCCAATAGGGAACATTATAAGGTGCCTTGGCGGACAGTGCACTTTATAATGTGCCCTCTGGAGTGCCTTATAGGGCGCCTTATGCGGCACCTTAGGTTACAGCACTTTGAGGGTGTGTTTTCTGGCAGTGCTAATTTAAATTTAAAAAGAAAATGCCTCAGACAGCACTGATTTAAATTAAAGGGTAATGCCTCAGACAGCCTTACTCTTTAAGCCCATTGGGGGATTGAACTCATGACCCCTTTTTCATGAGTCAATGTATTAGCCATTGTGCTACACCTATGTTGCTGTGTTTGTAGGTCAGCGCGCCTAATTAAGGCTAACGCGCGTTAACGTGTGCGGCTCCCTCTATCACTTGATAATGTGCACGGCGCACTTTATCGTGCGATAACCCGCGATTGCTACCTTAAGACCAGAACGTCCACTCCTTTTATGGTATTTTTCACATTATCGCTGGAGCTAACGCCGGGAACATTAAGACGGTTTAGTAAACATACCCCTATGTTCTTTGATTTTGATAAACAGATATTTCAGATCATCTTCACTTTCAGCCAATAACATGGAATCATCAGCATAGCGAAGGTTGTTGATGAGTCTTCCATCAATATTCATACCACTATTGTCCTCATACAATCGTGATTCTTTGAAGATTTGTTCTACTGGTTACAGAGCCTTTTATAGCATTCTCAGTTATGATTACAAAGTACAGACAAAAGTACATATGGGAAACAGATGTCCACCTGAGAAATTTTACGAAATCTTAGTGCTCCATCAGTTTTCCCTCTATGTTAGGGCATGTGTGTATGCTTACACAGATCATGAACCCCCCTGGTACATGGCAAACCATAGCACACACAAGAAAATTAATACTGCAACACATTTTCATTAGATGTTATAAAGCAGTTCAGAGAAACTGAATTATTCATATCTGTATGATCTTAGCAGCTGAGCAAGACTACTTAGCTTACATTGCACTCTGCTCAGTTGGGTGTTTGAGTCCCATCCATAGGATGGTGCTATAATATTAATCATAGATTCTTAAAATTTAAAGATGAAGGTATCACCACTTATATCTAGGTAATCTATGGCCCTAAATCTTTCCATCAAAAATCTTTCAGATCGAGAGCTGGATTAGGGCTATTTTGGGCTCTAAGAAACCATATATTTGTGGGCCTCTACCACAGACTTTCATTTACTTCTATCAATTCCATTCCCCCTTCCCCCTATCACATTCACAAGATCAGAGGACAATACCTTGGACAGTCAGTTTCATGGAGTGATAAAGTAAAGGTTTTTCTAGAAATGAACTCTCAAGGAAATATTCAATTAGATACTAATTCCATAATATCTTTCATAAGCATCCTGTGTGCTAATGTGGCAGAAAGTTTTCCAGATGATGAAGTCAAGAAGTGGTCTGCTTTCTATTTTGCAGCAATAGCAAAGTATGACTTCAGTTTTGGAACTGATGAGGTCAAATTTCTATGTTCAGAATACAGAAACTTTATTGCTGAAAATGCTGTTATAGTTAGCCATTACAATGACTCCACATTTACATTGGTAAAAAAAAATCAAAAACAAACTGGTTTCAAGTTTTCCAGATATGATGGTATTTGCTTATCAAAACTACGGGTTTAAAGATCTTGCACAGTTGATGGATCTTCAAGGAGCATTCGTGACATCCTGTACAGACTGAACATGGATTTAGCCCCATGAATACCTTAAAAAACAAATGAATTACTTAGAAAAGGTAGTTACCTATAGCAGGTGTACTCCGTGAACAGTTGGAATAAGTCCTCACATATGGGTGATGTCCCCCAATGAAGCACCACACAATAAAGCTCCCCAGCTTCTATTGGAAGCTTTTGGGAGGCTCCACCAAGCCTGCATGCCTCCTTCCCGCCTGCTGTTCACGCAGAACACTGCTACAGGTGAGTAACAACCTTTTCTCCATGGACAAGGAGGAATGAGTCTTCATGTATGGGACTCCCAAGCTACAGGCTACCAAAAATCGAGAAGCCCAACAGAAGCTGATGGCCAACTATATACATTAGCAGTAACTCTTTCTTCCCTTTTTTTTTTGGTAACCTAGGCAGAAAAGAATAGGCCTAGGGGGGATGGAGTTGGATTCTAATCCCCAAACAGATTCCTGAGTACAGATTGGCTGAAGTTGCTGTCGCATCAGGAATCCCTGTCTAGGCAGTAGTGAGATGTGAATATGTGGATTGAAGATCACGATGCAGTCCTTCAGATCTCTTCCATGGAAACTGAGTGCAAGCTGACCACCAACGCAGCCATTGCTATGATATTATGAGCAGTGACATGGCCATCAAGGCTCAGGCCTGCAAGGGCATAAGCGAAAGATGCAGTCTGCTAGCCAAATTGAAAGACAGTGTTTGGAAATGGCAGCCCCTAGCTTTCTGGGGTCAAAAGAAGCAAAAAGTTAGATGGACTTTCTATGGCCTTGTGTTCACTCCAACTCAGCTTCTTCTTTGTGCGCATGAGGTCTAGGGAAAAATGATGGAAGAACAATTGACTGATTAAGATGGAAATCTGGAACCACCTTTGGAAGAAATTTAGGATGAGTATGAAGGACCACTCTATTATGGTGGAATGTGGTGTAAGGCAGATGAACTACTAGAGTCTGAAGCTCACTCACCCTGCTTGCTGAAGTGACTGCCATCAGAAAATAGTACCTTCCAGGTCAAGACTTTCAAATGACAGGAACTGAGTGGCTCAAAGGCAGCATTCAAGTGCTGCACAAAAACCACATAGAGGTCCCAAGACACTGTGGGAGGCTTATAGAGAGGCTTCAAGAGAAGCAAACCCCACATAAAGTGAACAACTAAGGCTGTAATGAGATGGACTTTTCTTCCACACCTCGATGATAAGCACCAATTGCCCTGAGGTGGAGCCTGACAGAATTGGGCTTAAGCTCAGACTCAGAGAGGTGTAGAAGATATTCAAGCAGTTTTTGTGTGGAACATACTAGAAGATCTCCTGGATGCCAAAAGGAGGTCCAGCAGGTTGAACTCAGACAACATTAGCCTCTCAATATCCATACTGTAAGGGCCAAGGACTGGATGATGAGGTGCATCATCATCCCGTCTTCCTGCTTTATGAGATCGGGCACATGGCTGAGTTGTAGTGGCTCCTGATGGGAGAGCTGCAGCAGGAGAGGAAAGCCATAGCTCTCTGAGTCAATAGGAACTGATGAGGATCATAGTGCCACTGTCTTCTTGGAGCTTCAGGAGGGTCTTCACAATGAGAGGTATTGGAGGATAAGTGTACAGAAGACTCTCCCCTAGTGAAGGAGAAAAACATCTGATGCCAGTCTGCTGTGTGAACTTGCTCTGGAACAGAACCAATCCACCTACAGGGTGGCAAACATATCTATCGAGGGGGTGCCCCACTCTTGAAACATGTGGGTTGCAACTTCCCTGTCCAGCATCCACTCATGCGGCTTGTGATAAGGAAGCTTATCATAGCTCAGGAAGGAGCTATAGAAAAGGTGAAGTGACTCTAAACAAGCAACCTGTCAGTTCTGGTAGAAATAAGAAAACAGAATTTTGCCATAAAAGACTACCAGTCCCAGAATGCACCAGGTTTCCAACAGCCATTAGAGGAGCTGAAGTGGGGAAACGTGTGTTCAATCAGGAGGGCTATGAGGTAATCCCTAAGCACTCATCTCAAAGGGCAAGGCTTGATTCAGCACAGCTGCGCTGTGTTAGGGAGGAGCACTCATCTAAGCAGAATAAGAGTAGAGTTTATTCTACAGATGACCATCTTCATGATCACCTTGGATATCCAGAGAAGGATCATCAGTTTCATCTGAAGGATCATCAGAAGCAGAAGCCAAACCGGACGGACAGAGAGAAAAAGAAACCCTCTGGAAGAAAGAGGAGAAAAGCCTTTGAGAGGTCTAGAAGAGTCCAAAGCAGTACGTATACTGGGAGGTATTCCAAGGGCCAGCATACACCATTGGACTGGGGAAAGCCAGAGGAATGGTGCTGCAGAGCTAGGAATCTCCAGACGCTACCTGTGAGGGAGACGGCTGCACGTGGAAGGGACCCTAAGACCTGTGCCAGAAGGTATGTGAAGAGAGATCCAGTGTCCAGGGATCTGGATTGGAAGGCTGGACATAAGAACTGGACTACATACTGGCCAGGCTATATAGAGAGGAACTCTAACAGCAATGGAAGCTCAGGTATGAACACTGATCTATGCCCTAGCTATAACGTTGAAAGACAGCAGGGAAACAAGTATTCTCCTGAAAGTGCTCCATTGAGAGATTCATCTGTGCCAATCCATGATATTGAACCCATGCTTGTTGAACAAGGGGGAATAATAGCAGATGAAGATCCTATTTATATGGACTGTTCTCTGTCTAAACTCCGTTGGTAACTTTCTGTTATAAAGTACAGCAACCATCACAAAGAAATATAAACTTGTTCTTTAATCTACTCAGAAAAGCTCCTGAAGCAGGATTTGACCCACACAGTAGAAAGCAAGCCAGCTAAGGGGTTTCAGCTGGATAACTGCTAGCAATTAAGCCTTACCTAATTGCTTGTGAGCTAGGAGAGAATCACTTCTGAATCTATGTGGGAAGTAATCAGAAGTTAACCTGAAAAGAACAGTTTGTTTCTTGCTTTGTGGCTTTTCATTTGTTGTTTTCCTGATTTTGACTTTGTTTTTCCAAGTTAACACTGAAAGCAAGTTACCTGATTTATGTGCTACCAAGCATATCTGTGTTGGGAGAAATAACCCCATAAATAAATATCTTATTGGCTTTACCCAAGAGCACAACTAAATTATTGTCAGCAGCTGTGTCTGGTGTGAATGAACTACATTGCCCACAATCCCTTGCAAATCATATAGATATATGCACTTGCCAAGACTGTGAAGATTCTCACCCAGGCAGCCGTCTGACAGGCTAGAAGACTTGACTCATTCTGTCTGCCAGATTGTTTGCTCACCTGGAGGTATGTGGCTCTCAATTTCATCCCATGCATGATGGCGAACTTCCAAAACCTGACTGCTTCCCAACAGAAGAGCTACGAACCAGTTCCTCCCTGCTTGTTGATGTAGAATATGGTGACCTGATTGTTGGTCTGAATCAGAACAATTTGGTTGGCCAGTCAATCTTAGAAAGCCCTTAGAGCATTTACTACTGCTCTTAGTTCCAAAATGTTGATATGATGGAGACTTTCTTGGAAGGACCAATCTCTCTGGGTGTGCAACTCATCGAGATGAGCTCCCCATTCCAGCTTGGATGCATCTGTTGTCAGAATTTTCTGGGGTGGGGCAATTTGGAAAGTAAGAACCTTGAGCAAAATGTGGTGGACTGTCTACCACTGTAAAGATGGAACAAGAGGGATGGTGACACACAGATGATCCCTGAGTCAACCTGTGGCATAGGTCTATTGAATCCTCAGAGTCCACTGAGCTTGCCTCATCTAGAGGCATGCAAAGGGTGTGACATGCACTGTAGAGGCCATATGGCCTAGTACAGTCAACATCTTGTGAGCAGTTACCTGCTGATTCCCTTGAGTTTCCGGCACCAGTGCTGTCAAATTTTGAAGTCAGTTGTGCAGTAGAAAGGCTCTCACCTGAATTGTGTTGAGCAGAGTTTCAATGAATTCCAAATACTGGGTGAGCTGAAGGTGGAATTTTGGGTAATTTACCACAAACCTTAGTAGTTCCAAACCCAAATGGTCAATCATGTTGATTCTTGTACTCCTTCCGGAATGGCACTCTTGATCAGCCATTCATCCAGATAGGGGAAGACAAACATTCCCAGCATCCAGAAGTAAGGAGCTACTACCATGAGACACTTTGCGAAAACACAAGGTGCTGAGACAAGGCCAAATGGCAACACTCTGTACTGGAAGTGTGGTCTCCCCAGGACAAATCTGAGATACTTCCTGTGAGTGGGATGTATCTGTATGTGGCTATAGGCATCCTTGAGATCCAGGGAGAATAGTCAATCTCCTTTTTGAAGGTAAGCAAATAAGGTGCCCAGAAAAATCATTCTGAACTTTTCTTTCAACCGAGTAGAGGTTCAGATCTCTTAGGTCTAGAATGGGATAGTATCCCCCCATTTTCTTGGAGATCAGGAAATACCTGATGGCACAAGCTTGATTGCGAGATCTGACAAGAGGGTGGTGATTTCTCTTTGAAGCAATTCCTGATGCAGAGGGTTGAGTTGATGCACCCTCGGGGGCAATTTGGTGGTAGTTCCAATAAATGTAGTTAATTATCGCTTTCAATGATCTGTAGAACCCATGAGTGAGCCTTTTTCTGACCAGAGGGTTTTTTTGTTATGGTCATTAGAAGATCTACTATGCTCTGCAAGAACCAGTCCAAACCTCGCCCCTGGTTTTGGCTGAGTAGCTGACTGGGCCTTTTGAGGCTTTGCATGCTGTTACTGCTGGCAAGTGGTCTTCTTGCACTGGGAGGCCTGGGGCCCAGGCAAATACCTATACCTGCAAGGGTAATAGGTCCTCTTCTGGTTTCGCACTTGGTACCTCTGATGAGAGGAGGCATGCTCAGACGTGCACCTGGAGAACCTGATGAGAGTAATATGCTGTTTCTCAATATAGCCAGCTTTCTCTTTGACTTGCTCCCTGGATTCTCTCCATGGCATGAGACATCTGCCAGCTTGTTTTGTACTGACTGTTCCAGGACTGAAGTCAAGCGAGTCTCCGGGCATCAACTCCAATGGCAGCATTCCTGAATGCTGTCTCAAAGATATCATAGGTTGCTTGGACAATGAACTTTGAGCAGTCCTTGCCATGGTCCCAATACTGATCCAATTTCTCTGGAGGGAAACAATACTGATCCAATTTCTCTGGAGGAACTGGCCCAGATCAGCCAAGTCACACAAGATGTCCTTCAAGAACATGCCCATGTAGAGCAGGTAAAAGGACACATGGAATTCTGGAAACATCTCTTGAAAGAATCCAATGTCTGAGCTTTCCTCCCTGGGGGTGCTGAGGAGTGAGTTCTGGTACTCTTGATCCTTTTTAGGGCAGATTTGACTACAAAGGAATGGTGCAGAAACTGAGGCTTCTCGAATCCGGGAACCTTCTGAACTCTATACATGAAGTCAAGCCTTCTACTAACTGGAGGTACTGTGAGGGGGTTCTCCCACATTCTCAGTTATATTCTGTAAAATGTGGTGCACGGGCACTGTCACCACCTACTTAGAGGCTGAGGAGTACTGCAGGATCTCCAATTCTTCTGCCCTGGGTTCATGCTCAGGCTCCAAAGAAAATGATATAGCCTTAGCCATTTTCCTTACAAACTCTTGGAAGATCATGTCCTCAGGAGGGGACTTGCAATGCTCATGAGGTAGAGAAGGGTCCAATGGGAGCTATGGGGATCTGCCATCTGATAAATCCTCCGATTCCGCATCAGTGACCCAGCCTTCTGAGGTCATAGAAACATAGAAACATGATGACAGAAAAAGACCACATGGCCTATCTAGTCTGTTCTTCCATATCAGCCTCTACAACAATCCTCTTTTTTCCTTTAGAGATCCTCTGTACTTCTGAGTCTGTGCCTGAATCACCTTCCTGCTACCATCTTGAGGGCACATCGGACAGGGATATCGGCTGGGCAGGCACTGCTATCAGGGTCCTTCGGTGCCCTGATATCAATGCCTCTCCCATAGGCAGGGCATGCATTTTGAGGATCAGCTGTATGGCGACCGATGTCAATGGAGCCAACATTGAGATCCTGTCATGCTACACCGCCAACAGCACCAAATGCATTCCTGGAGCACTTGCAGAAGGTGTTTCTGCATGACTGCCAATTCCAAAGGCTGCAAGGCCTGAGCAACCGGTGTAACTGTATCAGGTTTACAGGGATATCAGAGGCTAGGTCTCGGCTGTTGGTGCCCCTCCAATATCCTGGAGGATGAGTTCTCCTCCCTTCAGAGCACCTTTGAGGGGTGGACCCCCATTGCTTTAGACACCATGCCTTTATGGACTCTGATGCTGATGCACCAGGATCTTCACCCAATGATCAGTGTGATCACCCTTCAATGTCGAAGAAGACACGGTCGAATCCTTCCTCGTCTTTGGGTGGAAATTGATCAGTGGCCAATGCTCCAGGGTACTATGGGTACTCAGCTCCAATTGCGCTTGAGAACCCCTCGGCATTGATGCATCGCCAGCATCTGTTGCAGCCTTGGAAGCCTTAGAGACCGATGTCATCGATGCCGATGGATCGGACTTCTGAGTGCCAAAAAGTGATTTGCGCTGCTTCTCATGATCCTTGAGTCATTTTTTTGTCATCTGTGAACACAAATTACAAGAAGAGGGCTAATGACCAGGTCCAGGCACTGTAGGCACCAGTTATGGGTATCTGTGATCAAAATGATCCTAGAGCTCTAGAAGTACATCTTGAACCCATTCTGGGACATGTTGTCTGGAAAAATAGCCATGGCAAAATCAAAGGGCTCAATGGCGAGGACCGAGGCCCACCAGAGCACTGGCACTAGGAGGCTTGAGGTGCCACAGCAAGAAGAAAATGAGTGATCAAAGGAGAAAAAAGTAAAAGGGAGGAGAGATTCATGATGGCAGGCAATTGGGTGAAAACCCCAAGGCAAAAACACCCTGTTAAAGGGAAAAAACAGAAGTTTACCAATGGAGGTATCTGGAACATGTCCGTGGGACTCTACGTAAAACAAAAGACTGATTCAAGATGGCACCATAGTGTCAGGCAGGAAGAAGGCACACAGGCAATAGAAGCTGGGGAGCATTCCTGCATGGGGCTCCACTGGGGGACATCACCATACGTCAGGACTCATTCCTGCTTGTCCATGGAGAAGTAGATCATTCGGACATGCAGATGTGTGTTAAGAGTTATCAGCATGATGGAGGATTAATAGATCTGAACAGCGTTTATAGTAAATGGGCAAATGCCAAAAGTCACATGGCAAAACTGTAAAGTTAGCTCCCTTAACTTATTCTATTCCTGCTTCATGATCATTTATTAAGTAATTACAGTTAAACACTGATTCTTGTTTAGCAATTATACTTATGTTGTTTCAGTTTGGTGTTAAATACTTAATGTAGAATTATTTTCATTAAAACATTACATAAATAAAGCTTATAACATTTTAATATTATTTGCATTATACTTGCTGAGGTATTCTTGGCTCAAATTTGAAATCAGCTTATAAAAGGTTGCAGAAAAGAACATTTTTGTGCACATTGCCTGTTAAAAATTAGAGGGAATATTGCTCTCTTATGTACAGTAATCTAAATATATTTTAGCTGAGCTTGCGGTTCAAAAGCTCACATTCCATAGGTCTCTTCCCTCTTTTTATGTCCCCCCTTCCTTCTTCGGGGTTATATATAGTTCATCTTGATCACTGAGGCCTAGCATATTTAGGCACTATCATCCATGTTCCACCTTAACTTTGCCAGCCAAAGCGGTTAGAGTGATGTTTGCTGGCAAAATCCATTTAATGCCTTTTGAAAATCAGTGATTTAAGGTAAATGTATAATTCCTTTTGACTAATGACCCATATGTTTCCAAGGTTAGATTTCTGTAATCTCTTGATCTATTCATGACATTAGTAGCAGAATCCATAGATCAGTAGGAATCCAACAAGAGCCATGATCTGAATACTTCTACCATATTAGACTAAACTAAGACTATTAGCTCATTTCAAATAGGCCAGCTTTTAAGGCACATTTCATTGGGGAAAGGAGTTATTTATTTTTATGTTTTAAGCTTTTGGATTTTTTTTAAGTCATTTGATTCGTTTTTTGTCTACACCTCGGCTCGCAACCTTGGGGTCATCTTTGACTCCCCCCTCTCCTTCTCCACACATCCAACAGATAGCTAAAACCTGTTGTTTCTTTCTCTATACCATCAGCAAAATTACCCCCTAACTTTCTGAACATGCTACTAAGACCCTTAGGGGTATGTTTACTAAAGGGCGCTAACGACACAGTGGCGGAATTAGCGCGTGATAAGGTACGTTACCGGGCGATCAAGGCACGTTATTGCGCGATAACGTACCTTATTGCGCGATAACGAGCCTGCGGCGTTAAAGCACCCTAATGCCGTGAAATCTGGTGCTGAAGGGCGGAGGAAGGCTCCCCAGAGGGTGGAGAGAAGGGGTCAGTGGGTGGAGAGTGGGAGGGGAGAGGCTCCAGGCACACTAATGCTGTGGAATCCGGGTCTGATCACTAACACCAGTGAAACCCTCGCGTTAAGGCACATTTGCAGGAAAGAGAAACCATTTCCGTCAGCAATGTACAGCAACGCCAGGGAAACCTAAAAGAATTGATAGTTGTGATACATGTGCACGGGACAAAAAGGCAAATAAACATGGAAAATGACCTGAACAAAATTTAAAATCACCATAACCAAGCTGGCCAATAGTAACATTAATGGGAAAAATAAAAAAACACCACTGAGAAAGCTCCAAAAAAAAGATATCATTGTTGGAAGGGTCTATGCTCTGTCCCCCTTCAAGGTGAATGATCCCACATTGAAATAGCGCTGATCAGGGTTTTCCCTTTTTATTGGACAGGTTTCTTATGGCGTGCACATGTGCGGCAACAGCAGGGTGGGCATGTCGGAAAGGGCAACTGTACAGATGCTGGAAAATGGGATACAGAGGGCTGCAGGCGGCACATGCTGTGGTGCAGCTGGGGCACAGTGCGGATTAGGGAGATGCCTAGGTGGCACATAGGAATGCTGAAACTGTACAGCAGCCAGACAGCAACTGATGAGTGCCCAACATGGGCACAAGTGTTCTTCTCACAGTGTCACAGGGGACAGTACCCATCAGGTACCCCCAAGGGCACAGAACATTGGCAGGCAGTGGTGGGGGGGGGAAGCGTGGATGTCTATGCAGGCACCCCTACCCCAGATCCCACACCATAGGCAGCCGCCTAGCGGCACACTGGATGACCTGAGACTGTGCACCACCAGCACCACCAGCAAAAGGGCATGTCAGCATGGTGGCGGAGGGGTAGTGGTGGTGGAGGGAGCAGCGGCATCTGCCCACAGCAGACCACGGCCTAGCCCTGTTTAGGTGGGTGCTGTGCACTGCAACAGACAGGCTCTGTCTGACGAACAGTCATGGTATCCCCAGGGAATGAACTGTCCCTGTGGCAACAGTGTGGTGCAGTACACACAGCCAGTGTATTCAGGAGCAGAAGATCACAGGTTCAAGTCCCAGCTGTGACTCCTGCCAACCCAGTCTCCATATTTTACCCAGTACTAAACCACGGTAATAAAGACGGAACCTTTATTGCAGATAACATAAACATGCCTGAAACGCCTATATTTTACCCTACAGAGCACAGACACCATAAACATGTACAATACCTAGAGCAGAGTTTCCCAAATGCAGTCCTGGAGGGCCAAAAACCATTCAGGTTTCATGCTGTCTCTAATAAAGATGCCTGTGCTGCATTTCTATATTCCGCACCCATGGTATGCAAATGTATCTCATGCATATTCATTAGGGACAGCATGAAAACCCGAACAGTGTTTGGCCCACCAGGACCGGAGTTGGGAACCTCTGCCCTAGAGCAGCGGCCAACGGGGGCAGAAACACCCGCACCCACAGGCTCCATTATCCAAAGCCTCATGGAGAGGCAGGATGTTGGGCCCTGCGTGCAGCAGCATCTCCCAATACTAGCACTTGCATACCTTAGCAATGCCGCCCTAAACCTGGGAATACTTTACACATATATCAAAAGGTTGCTATGATTAATGGCAGATAGCAATTCCTAAGTTCAGCACAATTTGCTGATTGAGCTGCATCATAGCAACCTTTCTGATGTCTGTGGAGTGTGTTTCAGTTCTGGTTTCTGACAGTGTTTACCACCCTGTGGAGTGACCCTAACAGTATTGCATACCATAGCCATGCCTGCACTGTGCCCAGGACTGGTGTGGTGGCCAGGGCTGCCAAAAGCCTCTATATTTGCACAATGCTGGCATAGGTGTGGGAGTGTGTGTCTGTCTATCCAGTGTGTGGTGGCTGCCAACACCTTACTCATCCCACACTGCTTGCACTGTTTCCAGTGTTAGCCTGCCAATGTGCATAATGAGGAGCAAGGTACCGTGGGTATGGTCCGGACAGGGTGGCCTGGGCAGGATGCATCTGCACAGGGCATAGGGCAATGGCTGGGACATTGTAGTGCCCGGCCACCACCTGCATGGACAGGGTGGGCACAGCATGTCCTGCTGGGTGGTCACTCTCACCCTGACTGAGTAGTGACCACGGCATGGCTAGGTTCCCCCATAGTGCTATATAGTATATTTTTCAAGTGATATTTGTGGGGTTTCTTTTTTTGGGGCCCTATCACTGACTTATCTGCTTGGTGTGTATGCTGACATACCAGTTTTGGGTACATGCACTATGGACTAGCTAGCAGGCTGTCTGCAGTTAGTATGAGTATGGCTGGAACACTGTGCAGTGGCTGAAGACACACTGTGCTTGCTGCTGCAGAATGTCAGATGGTGGTGAGGGGCAGCTGAGCATTTCCAGGCAGGGCCGGCCCGTCCATTGAGCAAGAATGTTTTTTGCACAGGGCCCCGCGTTTCAGGGGGCCCCGCGCAAAGAACATTCTGCTTTTTTTTTATTACATTTAAAAACAAAAACCTGGCTCTAGCTGCTGCCGCTGCCGCGTCCGTCGCAGCAGCGGCAGAATGGCGTGTCCCGCGGGGCCCCTTCTCCTCTTCGAGCCCTCTGCAAGGGCTTTCAGATTCGCGAAGGGAGAGTTGTGCTCCCTCGCGTCTCTGTAAAGCCCGCAGGGGCTAATGGGAAATTTCCCATCCGCCCCTTTAGACGCGAGGGGCTGATGGGAAATTTCCCATTAGCCCCTGCGGGCTTTACAGAGACGCGAGGGAGCACTCTCCCTTCGCGAATCTGAAAGCCCTTGCAGAGGGCTCGACGTGGAGAGGGGGCCCCGCGGGACACGCCATTCTGCCGCTGCTGCGACGGACGCGGCAGCAGCTAGAGCCAGGTTTTTGTTTTTAAATTTGCCGGAAGGGAAGGGAAGGGAAGGGGGGGGGGGGCTGATGGAGGCTGTCTGGAAATGGGGTGATGGGGGGTTAGGACTGGAAATTTGCAAGGGGGGGGGGGGTTAGGACTGGAAATGTGCAAGGGGGGGGTTAGGACTGGAAATGTGCAAGGGGGGGGGTTAGGACTGGAAATGGGCTGGGACTGATGGAGGCTGACTTGAAATGGGCTGGGGGGGGGGTTAGGACTGGAAATGGGCTGGAGGGGGGGCTAGGACTGGAAATGGGCTGGGGCTGATGGAGGCTGACTGGAAATGGGCTGGGGAGGGGTTAGGACTGGAAATGGGCTGGGGGGGGGTTAATACAGCGAAAGGGCGGGGGCTGATGGAAACATAAGGGAAATGGGCTGGGGGGGGTAAGACTGGTAATGGGCTGGGGGTTGATGGAGGCTGACTGGAAATGGGGTGATGGGGGTTAGGACTGGAAATGGGCTGGGGGGGGTTAAGACTGGTAATGGGCTGTGGGCTGATGGGGGCTGTCTGGAAATAGGGTGATGGGGGTTAGGATTGCTAATGGGCTATGGGGGGGGGGTTAGGACTGCTAATGGGCTATGGGGGCGCTAGGACAGGAAAAGGGCTGATGGGGAGGGGTTAGGACTTGAGGTGGGCTGATGTGGTTAGGACTAGTAATGGGCTGTGGGCTGATGGGGGGGGTTAGGACTGGCAATGGGCTATGGGGGGCTGACTGGAAATGGGCTGATGGGGTTAAGACTGGAAGTGGGCTGATGGGGGGTTAGGACCAATGTTCCCTCTAATTTTCTGTAGGCTGTGTGCGCATAAAATATCAGCTGTGTGCAGCTTTTGAAGAAAGGTTAAATTTTTGTGCGCCACATAATGACACTCGGAGTTATATACTTTAAAATTTGACTACACGTCAGAATACAGTATGTATACCACACTGATTTTAATCAAATTAAATGAAAATAGACGATTACTAAATGAAGCGGGACATTTCTAGTAATTGCAATCATAACTTTTAAATTTTAAGACGTCTGTGTTGTTTTCTATCAGAATCAGAGCCGTAATTTTTGTGCGCTCTGTTGTAAAGTATGTGCGCTCGCTCGGTGAGGTGTGTGCGCGCGCACACGCGCACAGCTTAGAGGGAACAGTGGTTAGGACTGGTAATGGGTTATAGGGGGGGGGCTTAAACTGAAAATGGGTTGATGGGGGGCTAGGACTGGTAATGGGTTGGGGGATTGCTATGACTGGAAATGGACTGAGTGGACGGGGAGGCTTGAACTGCAAATAGCTGATGGGGAGGGAGCTTGGAATGGAAATGGGCTGTGAGGGAAGGGAGCTAGAACTGAAAATGGGCTGATGGAGCAGCTAGGATAGGACTGGAAATGGGCTGTTGGGGGGAGCTAAGATTGGAAATGGGCTGTGGTGGGGGCTTGAATTGAAATGGACTCATGGAGGGGCTAGAACTGGAAGTAGGCTCATGGGGGGGCTTGGACTGGAATTGGGCTGAGTGGAGGGGAGCTAGGATTTGACATGGGCTGATGGTGGGGCTAGGAAATGACTAGAAATGGGCTGATGGGGGGCTAGGATTGGAAATGAGCTGATGAAGGGACTCAGACTGAAAATGGATAGGGGAGCTAGGACTGGAAATGGGTTGATGGGGGGCTAGGACTGGAAATGGACTGATGCAGGGACTAGAAGGGAATGGATGCTGGGTGAGACTGGAACTAGAAGGGAGCTGATGTTGGGGGAGGATTAGAATGGGATGGGGCTGGGAGAGTAAAATGGAGAGGGGAAAAAATATTTTGTGTGGGAGAGATGAAAAATCTACAATTGGCCGGGTATTGGGAGAGTAAGTGGGGATTGAGGATGGAGGGGTAAAATTTGTGTGGATGAAATAAGAATGAGGAAAGAGCAAAAGGATAAAGATTAGTATGTTAAAGCAGATGTAGAGAGAGAGGATGGAAAGAAAACTAGAAGAGAGAAGAAAGGACAAATGGACAGCAGACGATGGAGAGTTAGCAGAAAACATGAAGAAACCAGAAGAAAGTGGCTGGAGCAATTGCAACTGAAAAAAAATGCACAAAAGGTAGAAATATATCTCTTTATTTTGAATTTATTAACTGGAATATGAAAGTTCTGGGAAATGTGCATCATTAACGTCTGCGCTTTGTTTGGTACAAGAGGAAATTGATTTATAGTTGTATTTCTACAGTGTTGTTGTACATTCCAAGTTTGGCTTTTGGGGTTCCCAGTTTAAATTATTGCCTTCCTGTTTCTAAATTGCGATTCCTTGTTTGGTGATGGTCTATGTTCTGCATGTGTAACTGAGCTGAGGTATTCTGTTTATGTAATTCCTATTTGACATTGCCACTTGTTCTCTTTCCCCAGTATTCTCTGAAATGTACTGGTTTAATATTTGCAGTGTTTCCTTTTGATAGGTAGGGACTGGTGCTTTGTGAGTCCTGGTAATGCTGTCAGGATACAGCGGGTTTGCTATGGGTTCTAAATGGGCAGCGTTTGTAGTAGTTCCTAATGTGCCTGGCGGTTGGCACTGGATTATAGTAATGTAGAAATCTTTTAGTCTTTCTTTATCCATACACTCATTAAGAGACATGTTTACTAAAAGTTAGTGTATGGTAACATTATGCAAATATTTATGCAAATAAGGCCACTTATGCAAATGAGGCCCCGCACCGAGTCTCCGCACATGGCCCCGCACCCCCCTTGGGCCGCCCCTGTTTCCAGGCCTACTGTCTGTCTGCCTTGCCTTATGGATGTGTACAGATCTGCAATGACTGCCCTGTAGGGTGCCTGTTCCCCAGCAGGACTAGGGTTGATGGACCCCTCTACTGCCATCATTGCAGGGAGGTAGAATGTGGATCTGTTGGTGGGAGATCCTGTTTCCCACCCTGAGCCACAGAGGGTGGGGTGGGTTGGGTGGTGGTACATAATCTGCTTATGGGTCCAAACACCCCCCTTCACTTACATTATGTGACCATGGCACCAACACAGGATATGCACTATTCTGGGTGCATCATAACCCATAAGGGCTAGACATGACTGAGAAATACAGATGGACACAGATGTCTCCTACGTGTGTCTGCAGAAACTACCTATCACACACACTAGCACTGATAGCATGGCCTATTTTAGCCATGAAAGGTGCTGTTGACCTAGTGCTGGGGGCCCCACCTCACCCTCAGGGTGAGCACAGTACCCGCACAATGTGACGGTCTGTAGCTACTCTGTGCCAGTAACACACACGGTCAGTTCCCCCTACCAGGCCGAGGTGCTGTGGGGGTGCATACCCCACCTTGTGATCATCTGTAGACTGCTGATTTGCATGTGCAGTGCATCATGGGTACGGGTGGGTTAACCCTATCCTGGTAACCTCAGCAGTTTGTGTGGTGACCTGACGTCTTTCTGTAGCCAAACAGGGGCTTGTTAGCAGCTGTAGTTCACTGGTTACTTCACTGCCTGTGGAGCCAGAGGTTATGGGTTTGATCCCACAGTGGGGTGGTTTGATAGGGCTGTCTCAGGCATTTTCTTTTTTAAAAAAATTTAAATTAGTGCTGCCAGCAAGAATACACTCACAGTGCTGCAACCTTAAGGCGCCCTATAGGCAACATTATAAGGTGCCTAGATGGACAGTGCACTTTATAATGTGCCCTCTGGAGTGCCTTATAGGGTGCCTTATGCGGCACCTTAGGTTACGGCACTGTGAGGGTGTGTTTGCTGGCAGCACTAGTTTAAATTAAAAAAGAAAATGCCTCAGACAGCACTGATTTAAAGTAAAGGGTAATGCCTCAGACAGCCTTACTCGTTAAGCCTACTGGGGGATCAAACTCATGACCCCTGTTTCATCAGTCAATGTATTAACCATTGGGCTACACCTCTGTTGCTGTGTTTGTAGGTCAGCGTGCCTAATTAAGGCTAACACGCATTAACGTGCCACGGCTCCCTCTATCGCACGAAAACGGACTTTATCGCACGATAACCCGAAATGCTACCTTAAGACTGCAACTAACACCGGTAACATTAAGACGGTTTAGTAAACATACCCCTTATTCTCTCTTTATTCACCTCCCTTCTAGACAATTGCAAACTCCTTCTTGCTAGTCTCCCTCTAACTCATCTCTCTCCCCTTCAATCTGTTCAAAATTCATCTGCATGGCCATCTTCTGCTAATCTCACTGTGCTCATGTAACCTCTCTTCTGAAGTCGCTTAGTTGCCTCCCTATCCTTTTCTGTATCCAGCTCAAACTTCTGCTACTGACCTATAAGTGCCTTCATTTGGCTGCTCCTCACTACTTTTCCTCTCTTATCTCTTCCTACCCTCCTCCTCAGGAGCTCCGCTCTTCTGGAAGATCACTTCTATCTGTGCCCATCTCTTCCACCGCCAGCTCCAGACTCTTTCCACCTTGCTGCTCCTTATGCCTGGATCAAATTACTTGAGTCGGTACATCAGGCTCCATCTCTGGCCCTTTTCAAATCCAGGAGAAAAACTCTCCTCTTCGAGGCTGCTTTTGGATCTTGATCCCCTTATTCTCCTGTTCACCTCCTATGTGTTTCCTTAGCATTCCCCTAGACATATCCTAGTCCCCGGCTATTGTGTTGTCTGTCTTGACTAGACTGTAAACTCTAGTGAGCTCTTACATGACTCTGTACAGCACTGCATATGTCTTGTAGTGCTATACAAATGATTAGTAACAGTAGTCATCATTGCAAAGAAATAGGGGTGCATTTGGGGTTGCCGGCCTCAGCTGCCCTTTATGCTGCCTCCCCTTGCCCCACCACTGCTTTCCATGTTCTCCTGGCAGTGGGGATGGCAGTGGAAGCAGCAGAGCAGACCTCTAATTGAAAAAAAAATGTGGGTCTTTCCAATTCCACACTTACATGCTGGCCTGACCCTTCCCTCCTCTGATGTATGCCCGCATCAGAGGAGGGAGGGACCAGACCAGCCATTCAAATGCAGGTCCTTGCAACTCCATGCTTGAATGGCTGGTCTGGTCCCCCCCTCCTCTGATGTAGCATTAGAAGAGGGAGGGACCCGGCCAGCCTGCAAGCATGGAGTTGGAAAGACCTGCATGTATTTTTTTCAATTGGAGATCTGCTCTGCTGCTGCCACTGCCACCCCCATTGCGACCAAGGGAACACGAAAAGCGGCAGTGACGTGGCAAGGGCAGGCAGCGTGGGGAGGGAGCTGGCTGGACATGGAGGTGTTGAGTAAGATGAGGAGATGCTGGATATAGAGCAAATGACAAAACTGGGGGTGGGGGGGAGGGAGGTGTCGTCAGATGTGCAAGTCGCACAGGGTGCATTTACGGCTTGGTACAGCCCTGGCAGTAATAATTGTGTACCCCTGGCAGTAAAAGTGTACCCCTGACAAAACCTGGAATTGGGAAATTTCCTCAAAAGTTCTTCCTCATTCTAACCCATCAAGAGTTAGAGAGGAGATTAATTTCTTCTTGGAAAGGAAGAGCAAAAAAAAATTACAGCTGCCAATTCAAGGAGTGGTTTCTTTCTTTCCCCTCTGTAAGCTGTAGTCACTGGACAGGGAGAATCTCAGAAACTAAAGCACTCCTCACTTTAAGTTTCTCCTTTATGCTTTAACCCTCTCCCTTTGTAATCATTCCTGTGAGTCCCTAAGTGTGACTCCCTTTTCTCCACTTGACAGGAATTTGACTTAGGGGCATGTTTACTAAAGGTTACCATGTGCTAATGAAATTAAAGTGCATTAAGTGCCACCGTGTCCATAGAAATAAAAGAGCAGTGGGCACTTAACGCGCGCTAACTTTATTAACACCCCTTAAAACCTTTAGTAAACATGCCCCTTAATTTTGCTATCTTTTTTCTCTTGTTGAAGTCTTAGGGAAAGGAAGCCTGAGGGACAGAGACAACTGCAGAGTAAGAGACTACAGAGTAGATCATGGGAGGGAGGCACAACTTCAGATGAACTGGGGGAGAGAGACACAGATACAGACAGGGATGGCAGGCGAGAGATGCACAGATGACCAAGGTGAAATCACTTATTTGAATTCTTAGAAAGCTTTAGGCTGTTATTTGCATTTTAAAATAAGTTTTAATATTTTAGGTATTTTTATTTATTTAAGAAATTTTAGAAACCACTTATCAACATTCCTAAGCAGTTATGCAATATCACATACATAATAAAGAACAATAAAATACTTTACAGTATACATACAATAACTCAAACAGAACAAAAAAGAAGGGTTTTCAAATTTCTATGGAACATTTTATAATGACATTCACCATGAAACCTATCTGGTAAGGCATTCCAAAGTTTCGGCCCTGCCACAGAAAAAACTCTTGATGGCCATTGTGGGCATAATAAGGGTACAATAACCACTGGGCCTCAATCCTCTTTCCCAGGAATATACCATTCAAAATGGGTTACTAATTCATTGTTTTTTTAAGGCAGACAGCAGCCCAAACACCATGTACAAACATTTAAACAGTATAGGTATTAACATATATCAGATGTGTCACAGTGGTCTACTTAGGTTTGCACCATTTTCTGCAGTATTTAGCAAATGTATTTTTATTGATGCCATTTATTTTCTGGGAGTATCATATACTCTACAATGTTTGAAATAACCTAGTGGTTAAAGCAGCAGGCGGAGAATCAATGATTCAAAACCTATGTCTTTCACTGATACTCCTTGTGACCTTGGGCAAGTCACTTTACCCTCTATTGCCTCAGGTACAAAGTTGGATTGTTGGAAAGGTGAGTAATTAAATCCAACATCAAATCCTACCCCATCTCTGCCACTCACCTTTATGAAACAAACAATCTAATTTGGCCTACCTGCAACAAGGCCACCCAGACTCCCTCAGCCTGTCCAGGGCTCAGGCCTTTCCCTTCCCCCTGGCAGATGGAGAGGTACTTACCTGTTTTGTCCATTGCTCTTAATATACATATGGAGAAAGTGTAAGCTGGTGCTGAGTCGGCATGATTTTTGACGGTACTGGGCAAAACAGCAGGAGATATGCACCTCTCCTTATGCCTGCAGAAGAATATGGAGGAGTAGGGAAATCCTGGGGGTCAGATAGGTTTTTGGGGGCTCTAGGCAGTTTTGCTGGGGCAAGGAGTAGGGGATATGATGTTTGGATCCAAGCAGGCTTGTTTTGTTCGGCAGGAGTGGGTGTGACTTGCTAAAGAGTTTAGCACACTGAAAAGCTGATGCAGAAATCTTACTAGAGTCATGACTGAAGCTCATGTAATACAATGGTTTTGTTTTTCATTGCTGGAAGCAGAAAGCATGCAAGTAAAGTTGTGCACAAAAAGTCTCTGCTAAACAAGGAAAGCACAGTGATGCATGCGCAAGGATTCTGCATCACCTCCAAAAAATAAATTGCATTGGTACCTGTGTGCCTATTCTGGAATGTTATGTCTCATAAGCATAAATATTATTCTGCAAAGAATAATATCAATGTTTATACGAGAAATAGCATTCCAGCACACACACCTCACACTGTTCCAGCACACCGCCTCCTAAGCTCCTCCTATCCTGCCATTTTTTTGACCATTCTCCTTCAGGAAAGCCAAAAAAACTCCCTGTGGGTCCTTTATGCTGAACGTAAACAGAATAAACAGACATAAATTCCTCATGAGTGCTGATTGCAGAACAATGAACTAACCCTTTATGCCTTTTCAGACCTTGTGGTCAAACCTCAGCATTGAGCTCAGCCTTCTGCTCTTTGGTGCACACGCACACATCTATGCACCAGGGCAGAATAGCTAATTGTTTCATTATCAAGAATTTAAATGTTCTGTATGCTGCTGTCTGTACTTAATTTGTTTCCAAGCTGTATGACAGCAAGTTTTCTGGTGTACCACCAACTTAAGCAGTGACCCTTGGCTCACGGCCGTACAGGATTTAATTACCCATAGGCTACAGAGGCTAGGCGAAAGAAATGCACTCTTGCCTGAGGACTGTAAGACCTATATAAAGAATTTATGATCCAAAAAGCTATAATTTTTTTCAGCTGGAGATAAATTCTACATCTACCTTTGCAGTCTGGAGCAGAGCTGTGATGACTTATGGTCAGCTTACTCATCTATTCATTCAAGAAGTTTTGCTTAATTTGATTGATGCGCTAAAGGATGATGAAGCAGATTTTAATAGTGTGACTAAGCTATCAGTTTGATTTGGCTTTACACTAAGGGGCATGCTTACTAAACCATGCTGCAATAGCAGCAAAAGGAGCGCAAGTAAGGCCAAAGCAGGGGGCATTCCCAGATATCCCCCTGAGAAGTCCTGTGGTGCCTGCTGATGCAAGTATCATGAGCTTCTGCGGTAAACCAATGGGGAGGACAAGTAGTTATCAGGTACACAGAGCTCTTGGGAGCTCTGTGCCCTGATTGCTACCATGGTTTCCCCATGCCTGGATCGACTCCCCCTTCCTTAAATAATATTGTGTGTGCCATGGATCTAAAGAGGTTCTAGGCCCCCATTCAGTACTGATTCCCCCCAGACAGCTCCCAATCCCCATCCCGGCTCCTAACCTCCTCAATGGTACTCACCAATATGGTCATGATCTTGTGGTGCTGCCCCATAGTGTGAGGCTAGAGGGCAGCACTGTGTGATCGCAGCCATTTTTCAAGGCCCAATTATGGGGGCAGGAGTGAGGAGGACCACCAGCGACTGAAGGTAGGGACCAGGGGGGTCTCCAAGTGACTGGCTAACTGGGTTTCACTGTTTAGGGGGGGAGGAACCCTGACTGGCTAGCCAGGATTTTGTTAATATTCAGGAAATATGGGGGGGGCTTTTTCTGACCCCAACTGGCTAACTGGGATAATGGAGTTGGCAGAGGGTGCAGTGATCCACCTCGGACAGCTCCCTATGGGGATTGGGAGCTGCCGGGGAAATCGGTGCTGAAAGGGGTCCAGACCTTCTTTAGATACTGTTGATCCATGGCACAGATAATATTATCTAAGGAGGGGGCAATCAGGGCATGGAGGGACTGCTTGCTGCAGGCAGATGGCTGCTGCCAATTGGCAACAGCCGTGATGCCTGCCACCATGGATCACTGGCAGATAATGCTTCCTCTTACGGTGGCATAACCTGTCATAACAAGGAGACCTGATTTGGCAGCCATCGAGTGACAAGGTTTCACACAATGGCAGTCTACCATCAGCACACCTACTCCCTCTTCTGGATCCTGCCCCCCTTCCCAGAGTCATCACACAAAATGCCATGAGAACTTCTATTTTGTATGATGCCCCTTACTGCTGGACCACCAGGGATAATGAAGTTAAGGGCAGTAGGGGTGGGGGATGCCTAGCTGACTAGCCTGACTTGTGTTTTCTTAGGGGAGGGGGCAGTAGTGAGGTGCCCGACTGGCTAGGCTGGCTTGTGGTGTTTGGCGTTGCCCCAAAGATGCCCCCAGAGAGTATCCCTTAGGGGTTGAGAACTGTCAGGGGGGATGGATGCTGAAAGGGGGTGGTCACCTGAGCTGGTGTCAGTGCTGAAGATCAGAAGATCCGCTGCATTGGCACATGTTTGTAAGAGTTGCGGGGTGGGGGTGATGCCGCTGCTATCGATTAACAGTGGCCGCAAAGCAGCCCAGATGGCTCAACTGCAGATAATGCTACCTCTTGAGGTGGTGTTATCTGCAGCCATGATAGTGGCTATTTGGGCTGCGAACACATGACAATTGCTCACGCTCTGGCTGCCTCTTATCGCCATGCCTTTTTCCTGCTCTGATCCCACCTTCCCCTACATCTACCACGTGAAATACGGCCATCATGAAAAATTGCCTCTAATAGCTGCATTTCGCCTGCATTAGCTATCACCACAGCTCAGACGTTCCCACATTAGCGCTGTGATGACAGCTAACGGCCTTTAGTAACTATGCCCCTAAGCCTTTTTTGCATGACTGTGGCTGCCCAACCATCTCTTTCTCACCACTGAAAGGAACTAGAGGGTGGGGCTGGCACATGGAAGCAGATTAATTTGGGATGTTCCCCCAGCAAAAGCATGATGGCAGTGGGGAAAATCAGAAAAGAAACCGTCTTAGTCATTCACTAATTCATTCATTAGCAACAATGAGGAAGCAGAGACCAGGCATGAGGCATAAACATTTGGGGAGGAGTGGGGTGCAGATTTCATAAGCTTTTATTTTTTTTGCAAGTACAACAGTGTTTACATGTCAAAATAGGAACATATAAAATTGCCATGGGGTATGCACATCAAAGTATGCATTGCTGATGCAAAATGTGGACTTTCATGGGGTTTCTGAAGGCAGAGGCTGAGTGGAACTGGGATGGAGATGTGAGAGAAACACAAACTAAGGGCAGAAAATGTTTTTCTCTTTGGAGTAGGTGTAACTTTGTGTAGGAACTTTAAAGGAGGCTATTTTATAAAGACACATAGGTACATGTGCTGCCTCTATAAAATAAGTGCAACATATGTGCCTATGTGCCTTCACAGCTTAATTCACCTTGTTATAAAATTACCTTCTTGCAGGTTAATAAAGTTCAGATGACCATATGTAAACACAGTGTAAAAGCTGGACACGCCATCTGATGGATGGAATTGGGCTTGACAGGGCACAGAATATTCCAGTTCACATTTTGGAACCTAATGGAAAAATAACAGCAGCTGAAGGCGAACAGCTCAGGTACACGCAATCACACTGCATGATAATTGAGGCTTCATACTTTTTCTTATAAACTCTGGCATGAAAGAGTTATTTTGAAGGCAGATGTACCAGGGCGGAGAACAGTAATGTTTTTTCCCAGAAATTAGCCTGATGCAACATTTTGCATTTACTGCAACATGTTAGAGCTTGTGAGTCATGACAAGTATCATCCTATTGTTCATCTAGGTTGGGTGCCCGGAGGCCATCTTCCCAGCACATGCATTGCACAGATTAGTTTATTCTATAAAGTAAACTAAAGTTAGAGATTAATCCATCCCATTTACTTGAGGTTCACTATTTTAAAAAATGCATGCATATGTACACATTTTTTTTGGAAGCAGCTTCATAGTTGACTCTGTAGGTTTAGAAGAATGGAGCATAATCTTCATTATTCATTCAGTACTGGGAAACACCCTCTTCTTCCCTAGGTTGCTGGTGGTAAATCAAACAGCACAAAATAAAATGCTGGTTTTCAGCAAAAGAAGGTGGAGTAGAGGAGTGGCCTAGTGGTTGGGACAAGGTACTTCAGGCTGGAAGGATGGGGGTTCAAATCCCACTAGAGGACAGCAACCTTGGGTTGGAAGGACTGGGGTTTCTAGTCCCACAGGTGCTCCTTGTGGTCTTGGGCAAGCCACTTAACCCTCCACAGCCCATGTTCCCTGTAAAATAGTTATCTCCAAGTTATAATGCTCTGTTCAATGTAAACTGCACTGATGCAGAATAGTGCAGTATATAAGAGAAATGTAAATAAATAAATAAGGTGCTAGCTGTGGCTTTTTAACCACCTGCCTCCTCGCCTCCCTAATTTGGGTGGGGAATCCCAAGACACGTAGAGGACAGGGCTGACACATGGAAGTGGATGAGTTTGGGATGCCATCCCCTGCAAAAGCATGATGGCAGTGGGGAAAATAACAAAAGAAAATATCTGAATAATTCACACATCGGCAATGAAGACGAAGCAGAGACCAAGTAAGAGGCTATTCAAAGCAAGTCAATAAGAAAATAGATAGAAAGCAATGAACACAAATGCTCACAGTCTGCCCAATAAAGTTCCAGATTGGGGAAGATGGCTGATGTAGCCTGTACTTGAATGGCACGGCTATGGTGTTTCTTATCCTTGAACAAAACATAAGGGGAAGCAACAGGCTACAGAAAAAAAAAAAACAATGCTGACATTGCTGAGGCTTTATCTCCAGGAACAAGCAGGAATGTAGTCTTCAATTATGGGTATCGTCGGTACCGACAGAGCCTACACGGGAATGCTCCCCAGCGTCCAATTAGAAAGCTTTTGGGAGCATCCCACAGCGCCTGTGTGCTGCCTTCCCTCCTTTCCCAACTGCCTCTCTCCAGTTCTTCGTTTTCCACGGAGCCAGCAGATTGTTTTTCCTGTCACCGCAGAAATTGGCCCATTTTTTAAATTCTTTTTTGTGGCTGCGTCTGCCTTCCTTGATGCTATACCAGTACCGCCGGTTCTTTCTTTCTTTCTTCTAAAAAAAAAAAAATTGTAATCTTTTTTTTCTGGAGTTTCCAGCCTCTTTTCTTTTGGGTGCCATGCGCCATTAAGGGCACTAGGCCCAACTTTTCCTTCAGAATGGAAAAACCCGCTTCGGGTTTTAAAAAGTGTTCCAAGTGTGGCGGTACCATCTCCGTCACAGACACTCACGAGTGGTGCCTCAAATGATTAGGTCCTGACCACTCCATCTCAGAGTGTGTTGCCTGTGGGATGAGGTTGAAGAGAGGTCGGCAAAACTGAGCTGCTAAGCTTAGCACCGTTTTTCCCTCCGATGCAGCATCTGTGGCATTGACGTCTTCCAGGGCTTTGTCTTCCTCCCATGGATCTCAAGTAACTAAACATAAATCGGGCCGGTCCTCAAAGGGTAGATCTCCTTCCAAGCATCGAGAGGCCTCTGGCGTTGCCCTTGAGGGACTTGTACCGGCAAAATTGCCCCGGCGGGAGGCTTCGGCTTCCAAAGCACTATCAGGGCTCCAGGATGTTCCCGAGGCCTCAACCTCGGCAGAACTACTGGTGCCATGCTCTGGGGTACTGGCCACTTCGTCCGGTACCGATACCCAGGCATCGGCAGCGTCAATAGACCAGAGATTCTTGGCTATTGAACGCAGTCTGGTGGCTCTCCTTGCGGCTTCGGTGCCTTCGGGACTGCTTCAGACCAGTATCGACACCAGTTCCGGCACCGATATCGACAGCATCGACATCGGCGACTGTGTTACCGACAGCGAGTCATGCTATTTCCTCCGGTATTGACAGGCCAGTACCGGACCCCTCCGGTACCGACTTCGATCGGTACCGGTATCGTGCTTTGCAAGAGCACCCGGACAGGAGATATTTTGAATCCTCCGATGAGTTTGAGGATTGTGACAGCTCTGTTGGTACCGGAGTACTTCTCTCTGAGGAGCCTTCTTCTCCTAAATGTAGGATGTCTCCTCCAGAGGATATATCCTTTCAGGATTTCATCCGGGAGGTGGCTAAAGGTCTTTCCATCACAGTGGCTCCTGAAACAGAGCCCAGAGCAAAGGAATTGGAGATTTTACAATATCCTAAAGCTCCCAAGGAGGCAGCTACTTTGCCTATTCATGAGATCTTGCATGATCTCATGTTAAGAATGTGGGAAATGACTGACCCACAACAACTGGAGTAAGGGCTTCTGCCGCACGACTCTCTAATCTGACGGCCCCAGATGATAAGAGGCAAGATTATCTTACACTTGTCAAACATGCCCAGGATGTTTCCAAGTTTGTTAATCGTGCAGCTTTTGACTGCTTTGAGTGCATAAGCAGAACCTCTGCCATTGCTATAGGTGCTCGTAGGATTGCCTGGCTCCAGGCATCTGACTTAGAACTCTGGGTACAGGACAAACTGGGGAATATCCCTTGCACAGGTGAAAGTCTCTTTGGCAAAAATTGGCAAGAGAAAGCTAATGAGCTGGATGCTGATAACACCACTTTGGATAGACTATCCAAGGCTACAGCTGATCCTGCAAGGAGAAAATCCTACAAGAAACCATTCTTCTCTAAAAAGAAGAGGTTTTACCCCTCCTATATCCAGCAGGGGCATTCTGCAGGTCAGTCTGCCCGAAAGGGACAGCAGCCACCAAAACAAAGGAAAACAAAGACTGTTAAGCCTCAACTGGCCCAGCAGACTCAGCCTCCACAGGGGCTTTGACTCCCATCTAGAGAACCTGGCCTTCCTGGCCCTCAACTGGCCAGAGCCTTCCATCATTCCAGGAAGGTTGTGTCATTTTGCCCCCAGATGGGAGCAGATAACAGTAGAAGAATGGACTCTCTCCATTGTAAGAGAGGGTTACAAGCTCCATTTCCTCAACATGCCCCTTCTTACAGTTGTAAGACGGTTCAATTCTCAGACTTCACTTGACACTCAGTTGGTTCAAGAGGTCAGTTTACTTCTTGCCCACGGGGCAATAGAAGACGTACCCATTTCCCAACAGAGTACAGGGTTTTACTCCCCCTATTTCCTTATTCCAAAGAAAACAGGAGGACACAGACCCATTTTAGACCTCAGAGAATTGAACAAATTCCTGTTCAAGGAGAAGTTCAAGATGATTTCTCTAGGAACTCTTCTGCCATACCTTCAGAGTCAGGATTGGCTTTGTTCTCTAGATCTCAAGGATGCGTACACCCATGTTCTCATCCATCCAACTCACCGAAGATTCCTTCGGTTTTCATTTCAGGGGAAGCACTGCCAGTATAGGGTTCTTCCTTTTGGCCTGGCCTCAGCACCAAGGGTGTTTATGAAATGCATGGCTGTAGTGGCAGCATTTCTTCGCACTCTAGGAATATTCATCTTCCCTTACTTAGACGACTAGCTCATTCGAGCCCCATCAGAGTCAGAGGCCAGAATTTCCCTAACTTGCACAATGCGTATCCTTCAGTATTTGGGCCTGGTCATAAACATCCCAAAATTCAACCTAACTCCCACTCAATCTCTAGAGTTTATAGGAGCTATGCTGGATACCAGGAAAGCAAGTGCCTATCTTCCACAGCCCCGCTGCCTTCGCATTGTGCAGTTAGCTTCCCAAGCAGTGTTAAAAACTCATCTCACTGCTTGGGAAATGTTTCAATTGCTAAGCCACATGGCATCTACCGTGCATGTGGTTCCCTAAGCTCGCCTCCATATGAGAGCAGCCCAATGGACTCTATCCACTCAGTGGACTCAGGCATCAGGCTGCCTATCAGACAAAATAGCAAACACAAGTCGCCTTATTTTGTCCCTACAGTGGTGGCAGTCAACCCGAAACCTGTTGATGGGGTCCCCTTTCCAACAGCCCCCACCCCAGGTCACTCTAACAACAGACGCCTCACAGGTGGGTTGGGGAGCTCACCTGCAAGATCTCGCTACCCAAGGCACCTGGACTCTACAGGAGACCCATCTACACATCAATCTCTTGGAACTCAGAGCAATCTTCCTTGCTCTTCAAGTGTTCCACACCCAGCTGAGCTACAAGACAGTCCTAATTCAGATGGACAATCAAGTAGCTATGTTCTATCTGAACAAGCAGGGAGGAACAGGCTCTCTGTTGCTTTGCAAAGAAGCTTTGCAACTATGGGCCCTCGCCAGAGAGCATCAGATTCATCTCCTGTGGTGTATCTGCCAGGCATTCAAAACTCCTGGGCAGACAGACTCAGTTGAGTTCTGCTTCCACACGACTGGTCTCTTCTTGCAGACCAGGTAGCCAAAATTTTTCAAATTTGGGGAACTCCGGACATAGACCTCTTTGCAAGTCCGCTGAATGTCAAACTTCCCCGGTTCTGTTCCAGAATTCCGGCTCAGGGTTCTCCGGCCAGGGATGCTTTCCTCCTCCATTGGGGTCAGGACTTCCTATATGTCTTTCCACCCATTCCCCTAATTCCCAAAACCCTATTCAAGCTTCAGAGAGACAGAGGCCATATGATTCTCTGCTCCTACATCTCTCTCAAGCTTCATCTCTGGAGTTAGGATCTGCTCCAGATCTCCTGTCTCAGGAGGACGGGATGTTGTGGCATCCTGATCCCCACTCTCTGCATCTCAGGGCCTGGTTGCTGAGATCTTAGACCTTCATAGTCTTAACCTTTCTCAACAAGTAAAGGATATCCTTTATGCTTCTAGGAAACCTTCCACAAGATGCTCTAATGCTTTCAAGTGGAAAAGGTTTTCCATATGGTGTTTGCAGAAGGGTCTTGACCCCCTGGTGATACCTCTGGAATCATTATTGGAGTATCTCCTTCATTTATCTAATGCAGGACTTAAGACTAACTCAGAAAGAGTCCATTTAAGTGCTATTTCAGCTTCTTTCAAGCCTTTAAATGGACAACCTATTTCTTCTCATCCTCTCCTAGCGAGATTTATGAGGGGCCTTCTTCTAACTAAGCCTCCCATTAGGCCACCACCGGTGGCATGGGACCTAAATCTGGTTCTTGGACAGCTCATGAAGCCGCCTTTTGAACCTCTAGCTACTACCTCCTTGAAATTCCTTTCCTGGAAGGTTGTCTTTCTCATTGCAATCACATCAGCACGTCGCATCAGTGAGTTGCAAGCATTAGTGGCTGATCCTCCTTATACGAGTTTCCATCGTGATAAGGTAGTCCTTAGGACTCATCCACACTTTATGCCAAAGGTTTACCTGCCTGTATTTTTTCCCAAGGCCTCATGCTTTAAATGCAGAAAGGAATCTTCATACTTTGGACTGTAAAAGAGCACTTGCTTTTTACTTACAATGGACACAGCAACATAGAAGATCCTCTCAACTCTTTGTTGCTTTTGATCCTTCTCATTTGGGACTTCCGGTCTCCAAGAGAACATTGTCCAATTGGATTGCACAGTGTATTTCTTTTATCTATCAGAGTAAGAACCTTTCTCTGGAAGGCCATGTCACAGCTCACAATGTGAGAGCCATGGCAGCTTCAATGGCTCATCTACACTCTGTGTCTATCGACGACATCTGTCGAGCAGCTACTTGGGCCTCGGTTCATACCTTCACAGCCCATTACTGCTTAGACAAGGACTCCCGCCGGGATGCCTTGTTTGGTCAGGCTGTTCTACAACACCTGTTCCATACTTAATCAACTCCTACCCACCATTCCCGGTAGGATGCCAGAGATCCATGGGGGGGGAGTGGAGCCCTTTCACAGGGGCACACAACTTCTGAGGTCTCTCCCTGGCATCTGTAGCTAGGGAGTCCCCATATGTGAAGACTACATTACTGCTTGTTCCTGGAGATAGCATAGTTACTCACCTGTAACAGGTGATCTCCGGGAACAGCAGGAATTTAGTCTTCACAACCCACCCACCTCCCCTAGGAGTTGTATCTCTCTTTTCTTTTCTTTCCCTCTCTCTCTCTCTTTGTCTCAGCTTTAAAACTCAACTGGAGAGAGGCAGTTGGGAAAGGCGGGAAGGCAGCACGCAGGCACTGTGGGATGCTCCCAAAATCTTTCTAATTGGACGCTGGGGAGCGTTCCCGCGCAGGCTCCGTCGGTACCGACGATACTCATATGTGAAGACTAAATTCCTGCTGTTCCCGGAGATCACCTGTTACAGGTGAGTAACTATGCTTTACAGCTGGGTGCAGCTTTGCAGATTCCAGTGTGTTCACTGGGAACTACTGTAGTGGAATGAGGCCCCATGAAATTCCTGAACTGGATGTAACATTGAAGCCAGAGGACTGGAAACCCCGTGCGAGAACCACTGAGCATAATGCAGAGAGGTTAGGACACCAGTGGCAGAGAAGAGTGACTTGGCAGCTGCATTGCAACTCAGTGGTTGCAGTGATCTTGGATCCAGGCACTTGAGAAAGCATGGTATAGAAGCAGACTCTGGAAGAGACTCCTAATATTTTTTGACACTGAGTGGAAGGACAACTTTTGAGAAAACTTCGACAAGGTCCCTCATCAGAGACTTTTGGCAAAACTAAAGAGTCATGGGATAGGAGGCAGTGTATTACTGTGGATCAGGAACTGGTTAAAAGATAGAAAGCAGAGGGTAGGGCTAAATGGCCAATTTTCCCAATGGAGAAAGGTGAATAGTGGTGTACCCCAGGGATCTGTGCTGGGTCCGCTGCTTTTTGACATATTCATAAATGACCTGGAAAGTGGAATAACGAGTGAGGTTATCAAATTTGCAGATGACATAAAACTATTTAAAGTTGTTAACACCCAAGAGGATTGTGGAAAATTGCAAGAGGATCTTGATAAATTGGAAGACTGGGCATCAAAATGGCAGATGAAATTTAATGTGGACAAGTGCAAAGTTATGCACCTAGGGAAGAACAACCCAAACTATGGTTATACAATGCAAGGTTCCACATTAGGAACCACCACCCAGGAAAAAGATTTAGGCGTCATTGTGGATAACATGTTAAAACCCTCGGCCCAGTGTGCAGCGGTGGCCAAGAGAGCAAATAGAATGCTAGGTATCATAAGGAAAGGAATGGAAAATAAAACAAAGGATATTATAATGCCTCTGTCATTCCAAGGTGAGACCGCATCTTGAATATTGTCTGCAATTCTGGTCGCCGTATCTTAAAAAGGATATAGAGTTATTAGAAAAGGTTCAGAGAAGAGCCACCAAAATGGTAAAGGGGATGGAAGGATACTCCTATGAAGAAAGGCTAAAAAGGTTAGGGCTCTTTAACCTGGAAAAGAGACGGCTGAGGGGAGATATGATAGAAGTCTATAAATTAATGAACGGAGTGGAAAGGGTAAACGTAGATTGATTGTTTACATTATCAGTTTACCCTGTAGCTTCATTGCATGTCCCCTAGTCTTTCTATATTCTATTTAAGACTAAAAAATATATATTTTTTCACTCAACATGTAATCAAATTCTGTAATTTGTTACTGGAGGATGTAGTAAAGGCTGTTAGTGTAGCTGGGTTTAAAAAAGGTTTGGACAAGTTCCTGGAGGAAAGGTCCATAAACCATTATTAAGAAGGGACCCAGGATATCAATGCTTGACCCAGTACAAGCATTGTGGAACCTGTGTCTTTTGGGGAAACTGCTAGGTACATATGACCTAGATTGGCCACTGTTGGAAACAGGATACTGGGCTTGATGGACTTTGGTCTGACCCAGTATGACATATCTTATGTTCTTATGTAATATCCCAGTTTGGCCCGGTGAAAAGCGGGCTATAAATACAGTTAAATAAATAAATGTAATATCTATGCTTCATGTTTCAAGGAAATATTATCAGTACAGGGTCCTGCCATTCGGACTTTCCTCTGTCCCGAGAGCCTTCACAAAGTGCATGGTGGTCATGGCAGCATTTCTAAGATCAAAGGATATTTGTCTTCCCTTGCTTAGACGACTGGCCTGTTTGCCACTCTGCAGAATGCCAAGCTTCCCCGCTTTTGCACGAGGCCTCCTAGGTTGGGCAACTGGAAAGCTGAGGTGAGATATGATAGAAGTCTATAAATTAATGAATGGAGTGGAACGGGTAAACGTAGATCGATTGTTTACATTATCAGAATATAGAAAGACTAGGGGACGTGCAATGAAGCTACAGGGTAAACTATTTAAGACTAATAAAAGAAAATATTTTTTCACTCAACGTGTAATCAAACTCTGGAATTTGTTACCGGAGGATGTAGTAAAGGCTGTTAGTGTAGCTGGGTTTAAAAAAGGTTTGGACAAGTTCCTGGAGGAAAGGTCCATAAACCATTATTAAGAAGGGACCCAGGTTATCAATGCTTGACCCAGTATAAGCATTGTGGAACCTGCATCTTTTGGGAAACTGCTAGGTATGTATGACCTAGATTGGCCACTGTTGGAAACAGGATACTGGGCTTGATGGACCTTGGTCTGACCCAGTATGGCATATCTTATGCTCTTATGTAACTGAACAATTTTATTTCAAACTTTATGGGAGACAGTATGGGCTCTTGGGCAATCCTTATCAGGCCAACTTGCTTCAGTGGTGGACAGATTCCAGGAAACAGCCCATCTGGTGGAGAAGTATGAATGTGAGCTTGAACTCTTTAAATAGCATGCATCTTCAGTTGAGGATAAAACTGATGATGCTTCTGCTCAAACAGTGACTTTTTAGAGACTCTAAATTGATACACTGGAAGGTTGAGGTACTAGAAGATTCCATGAGAAAAATAAATCTTTGTTGAACTTTGCACGCGTGCCATCTATTTCTGCATTTGATATGTGTAAGAAGTTTGCCATTGCAATATTAAAGATTCCATCAGAATCAATGCCTCCCCTAGATAGAGCGCTCTGTCTTCCTGGAGCAAAGAAAAAGGAATCTGTGGATCAAGTTTTGTCTCCTCATATCCTTTGATTCACTGGATTGCACTGTTTTCCTGGAAAAGTCTACTTTGAAGCAAGTTGGGGCAGCTACTTAACCTATTACAAATTCCTTTAGAGTACAATCGAGATTAGATTCTAAAAATGTTTTTCGGACTAAGGGATTTACATTTTATGAGTTGTTGCATTCAAAATTTTCCAGGTGTCTCTAAGATTACTTATTGTTGAGACTAACTTGAGCAGAAAATTGTAGTTGCTGTTTTAGTTCATTTGAATATGTGTAAATAAACAAAACAAATAAGTCACCGGTGATCCTTTTTATTGAACTAGGTTAATATATTTTTGACAAGCTTTCCAGAGAGGCAGAGTGATGCCAAAGATGTCTTGTCCTGTCACCCTCTGGAACTCACTGCGGCTCATATCCTTGGGGCTCTTTCAGGCAAGACTGCACACTATACCAGCCCAGTGGCATGCCTATGAGGAAGTGAAGCCCACGGAGGACAGGAACTCCATGACGGCATGCTCCTTATATCAAGCGGCGTTGTTCTGGATGGTCAAGCTACCGTTGCTTCTTTCCCACACAGCAGCTCTTCGTTGAGACTCAAAGTTATTCAAATGAAGGGGGAGGGTCTCTCTTTTTTCTTCAGTTTCCAGATAGATGTTTAATTAAGATTTATGGGCTTAGTTGGGTTTTTTGAGCTTCAACAATTTCCTATGTTTCTCAGTAGCAAGGATACATCAACACCAATAGTTAACCCATGTGTGTCTGGGGAAGTGCTGTGAGTGAACTGCAAGATAGTGTTATAGTTATAAATAGAAAAAGTCTGCTATCTATGTCTAATTTTCTGAAAAGTTATGTTGTGATTCAAGTCTTGCTTCTTGCAGCAACCAAGCTCTCCAGCAAAGGAGAAGATGGGTGCCAACAGAATGTCAATGGTTGGACACAAGTCACCAGGGCCTGCAAAATCACCAATCCAACTTCTCCAGCCCTTGAATTGAAGAACCATTATGCAGCCCTGGAAGTGGAGGAGGTGAAAGCATACCTGGAAAGGGAAGAACCAGAGCTCAAGTACCCCAAAGTTGCAGAATCAGTGACCACAAGGAAACGAAGGGTAGTGGTGGTTGGAGACTCTCTTCTGAGGGGTACTGAGGTGTCCATCTGCCGACCAGACTTGATGTCCAGAGAGGTATGCTGTCTGCCTGGTGCCAAAATCCAAGATGTTACGGAGAGTTTGCCGAGACTCATCAAGCCCACTGACTATTACCCAATGTTGCTAATCCATGTTGGAACAAATGATACTGCCAGGTATACCTCGGAATGTATCAAAAGTGACTTCATGGCTCTGGGACAGAGGGTGAAGCAGTTAGGTGCACAGGTGGTGTTCTCTTCAATCCTCCCTGTTGAGGGTAAAGGCCAAGGCAGAGAGGCTCGCATCCTGGAGATGAATGCATGGCTGCGTGGATGGTGTCATCGAGAGCGTTTTGGTTTCCTAGACCATGGGATGCTGTTCCAAGTGTTGCAGAGCAGAGATGGCATCCATCTGTCCAAGAAAGGTCGACGCGTCTTCAATAGTAGACTGGCTAATCTACTGAAGAGGGCTTTAAACTAGATTCGTTGGGGATGGGTGAAGAAAGCCCCCAGGTAAGTGAAAGCCCCCAGGTAGGTGATACATTAAATAACTTTATGGAAATGGGTAACAGGGGTAACATATGGAAAGCAGTGTGTATAAATGCCCATAGCATGTGAAATAAGATCCCTGATGTTGAAGCTTTGGTGGGAGTGGCTGACTTGGATTTAGTGGCAGTTACAGATACATGGTTCACAGAAAACCATGATTGGGATGTAACTATACCTGGCTATATTTTATTCAGAAAGGACAGGGTAGGAAGTAGGGGAGGAGGAGTGGCACTATATGTAAAAACTACTATTAAAGCTTTGGAATTACAGAGCTTAAAAAGGAGAGGGGAGGCATTGTGGGTTAAACTAGAAAGAGGGAAAGAGAAATCTATTTACATTGGTGTGATATACAGACCTCCCTCACAAGAGGAAGAGGTGGACAGAGAGTTACTTGAACACATGCGCAGCATTGCTAGGAAAGGGGAAGTGCTACTGATAGGAGATTTCAATACGCCAGATGTTGATTGGCACATTCCTGCTGCAGTATCATCTAGAAGTAAGGAGATCCTGGATTCTCTACAGGGAGAACTATTCAGGCAATTGGTAACAGACCCCACATGTGAAGGGGCCATACTGGACTTGGTGCTTACCAATGGTGAAAGTGTTTCTGATGTTGTAGTGGGAGCTCATTTTGCATCCAGTGATCACCAGATGTTGTGGTTCAGTATTAGGACTAGGGCTGTTAGAATCCATTCAAAGGCGAGGATCCTAGACTTTAGGAAGACTAACTTTGCGAAGATGGGCCAATACCTCAGGGAGTCGTTAGTTGGATGGGAACAGCTGAGGGATGTAGAAAAACAGTGGGAAAAACTGAAATGGGATATTTTAAGGGCAACCAACCTTTTTGTTAAAATGGTAAATAAAGGTAAAAGGAAAAGGAGACCACTATGGTTTTCGAAAGAAGTAGCTGAACAAGTGAAGAAAAAGAGGGAGGCCTTCATGAAATACAAGAGATCACAGAGAGAGGAAGACAGGCATCTGTATTTGAAAAAACTTAGAGAAGCTAGCAAAGTAGTCAAGAAGGCAAAGATTCAAAAGGAGGAGGAAATAGCCAATGCAATAAAATGGGGGGATAAGACATTTTTCAGATATATTAGTGAGAAGAGGAAGGGAAAGAGTGGTATTGTCAGACTCAAGGGTGCAGGGGAGGAATATGTAGAAGCTGATAAGGATAAAGCGGAATTGCTTAACAAATATTTTTGTTCTGTGTTCACAGATGAAGCACCAGGAGCAGGACCTCAGAAAACACACACAAGTAGGAACAGAAGCAAAGAACATCTTGAACAATTTTCAAAAGACTGTATTCATGAGAAACTATCTCAACTTAAAGTAGACAAAGCGATGGGACCGGATGGGATACACCCGAGAATACTGAGGGAACTTGGGGACGTTCTAGCAGCTCCACTGACTGACCTTTTCAATGCCTCATTGGAGTCGGGAGTGGTGCCAAAGGACTGGAGAGAGGCTCAGGTGGTGCCTTTACACAAAAGCGGAAGTAAGGATGTGGTTGAAAACTACAGGCCGGTTAGTTTAACTTTGGTGGTGAGTAAATTATTGGAAACGCTGCTGAAAGAGAAAATAGTGAGGTTTCTGGAGTCCAGCGGATTACAGGATCCGAGGCAGCATGGATTCACCAGAGGCAGGTCTTGTCAGACAAATCTGATTGATTTCTTTGACTGGGTGACCAGGGAGTTGGACCGAGGGAGAGCCCTAGATGTGGTGGATTTAGATTTCAGTAAAGCCTTTGACACTGTTCCTCACAGGCGACTTATAAACAAACTGAGCACCCTAGGGATAGACCCTAAAATTACTGCTTGGGTTAGAAATTGGTTGGGTGGGAGGCGACAAAGAGTACAAGTAAATGGAGCTCACTCTGAGGAGAAGGATGTTATCAGTGGTGTGCCCCAGGGATCTGTCCTTGGTACGATTCTTTTTAACATCTTTGTTAGTGATATAGCGGAAGGGCTTTCGGGTAAGGTTTGCCTCTTTGCGGATGATACCAAAATCTGCAATAGAGTAGACACTCAGGAAGGGGTAGATAACATGAGGAGGGATCTAGGTAAGCTTGAAGAATGGTCTAGAATTTGGCAGCTGGGATTTAATGTTAAAAAATGTAAGGTCATGCATTTGGGCTGCAGCAATCCAAGGGAGCAATATAGTATAGGGGGTGAAGTACTTTTGTCCACTAAAGAAGAGCGGGACCTAGGTGTGGTTGTGTCTGATGATCTTAAAGTAGCTAAACAGGTAGAAAAGGTGACGGCAAAAGCTAGAAGGATGCTTGGGTGCATACGGAGAGGAATGGCTAGCAGAAAAAAGGAGGTGATAATGCCTCTGTATAAGTCTTTGGTGCGACCTCATTTGGAGTATAGTGTGCAATTCTGGAGACCGCACCTTCAAAAGGATGTGAACAGGATGGAGTCGGTGCAGAGGGTGGCTACTAAAATGAGTAGTGGTCTTCATTATAAAGCATATGAGGACAGACTGAAGGATCTTAATATGTACACCTTAGAGGAAAGGCGGGATAGAGGTGATATGATTGAGATGTTTAAATACCTCCATGGCATAAGTGTTCTGGGAGAGAGCCTCTTTCAATTAAAAGCAAGTTCTGCTATGAGGGAAGATGGGATGAGGGTGAAGGGAGATAGATTCAGGAGTGATATGCGGAAATATTTATTATGGAAAGAGTAGTGGATCCGTGGAATAGTCTCCCAGTGGAGGTGGTAGAGATGAGGACAGTAACTGAATTCAAAAAAGCATGGGACAAACACAGAGGATCTCTAAAGGTAAAAAGGGGACTCTTGTAGTTGTTATGGAAGGACAGACTAGATAGGCCATGTGGTCTTTTTCTGTCATCATATTTCTATGTTTCTATGTTTCTAGGTCCTACTTCCCCATTATTTTCAGGACCGATGGTGATATAATCTCCTATGTTCGCTGTAACTGGTTATGTTCAATGTAAACCACCCCTGATCTCTGGAAGGAGCGGTATATAAAAGTGGGCTGAAGACCATGTTGCGACTTTGCATATATCCATTATAGAGATCAACCATAGATTGGCAATAGAGGTTGTTTTGGCACTGAGTGGATCTACCCTTCTGCGGTTTGGAAAAGGGATGTCTGCTTGCTAACAGCAGAAGATAATACAGTTTGCTACTCGGTTGAAGATTGTGAGTTTGGTAATGTGGGTGCCTAGTTTATTAGCATGAAAGGAAACAAACAGCTGGGAGCATTTTCTATGATTTTTGGTGCCTTGAGGGTAGTAAAGCAGAGCTCTCTTGTAGTGCAGGGCAAGGATGGACAAACATTTTGGTCCAAGGGCCACATTGAAAGCTGTGACTAGCTTTAGTGGCTGATCAGTCAGGGGAGGGGAGCTACTACTACTACTACTATTTAGCACTTATAGAACGCCATGCACGCAGCACTACACAGCTAACCTACAAGAGGTAGCCAACATACAAAGACAGTCCCTGCCCATCAGAGTCATGCTCATCAGAGCTTACAATCTAGTTAGAACAGTGCATTAATTAGAACAGTACAAATCATTAGTCAGTTCAGCACAAGGTACGGTGAGGTACAGTTGGTCAGTAGTTTGGTCATAAACGTTGATGGAGTTAGGGTAGGAAGAGGAAGGAGTCAGGATCTGAATGCAACAGTGAAGAGGTGGGTCTTCAGCCGGGATTTGAAGAGGGCCAGGGAGGATACCTGGCATACAGACGCAGGTAGACTGTTCCATGCGTGAGGTGCAGCAAAGTGAAAGGCACGTAGTCAGGAGTTCATGGTGCGAGTGAAAGGCATTGATAGAAGTAGTTTGCTAGTGGAGTGCAGATTTCGAGAGGGGACGTAGGGAGAGATAAGAGATAAGAGGCATTGAGGGGCCATAGAGTGAATGCATTTATAGGTCAGCAGTAGAAGCTTGAATTGGATGCGGAACTGGACAGGGAGCCAGTGAAGTGACTTGAGAAGAGGAGTAATGTGGGCATGGCGAGGCTGGCAGAAGATTAGTCGAGCAGCATGATTTTGTATAGATTGAAGGGGAAGGAGGTGGCTCACAGGAAGACCAGCAAGGAGTAAGTTGCAGTAATCGAGGCGGGAGGAGATTAAGGAGTGGATAAGCATTTTGGTAGTGTGTTCAGAGAGGAGGGGGTGGATTTTGCTGATGTTGTAGAGAAAGAAGTGGCAGGTCTTAGCTACAAGCTAGATATGAGCGGAGAAGGAGAGAAAGGTGTCAAAGAAGACTCCTAGATTATGGGCCGAAGGAACCGGAAGAATAGTAGATCCATCCACATGGAATGAGAGAGGGGGAAGTGGGGGGGGGGAGTTAGGTGGGAAGATAAGGAGTTCAGTCTTGGCCATGTTCAATTTTAGTCGGCGATGAGACATCCAGGCAGTGATGTCCGAAAGACAGGCAGAGATCTTGGACTGGGTTGCCGGAGAAATATCAGGTGCAGAGAGGTAGATTTGTGAGTCATCGGCATAGAGATGGTACTGATAGCCATGGGAGGAAATAAGCATGCCAAGGCCTAGGGTATAGAGAGAGAAGAGGAGGGGGCCCAGGACAGATCCCTGGGGCACACCTACATGGAGCGGGGTAGGGGAGGAGGCGGAGCCAACAGAGCATACACTGAATGAGCGATGGGTGAGGTAGGAGGAGAACCAGGATAGTGCGGAGTCCCAGAAGCCAAGCGAGAAGAGGGTAATGAGGAGAAGGTCATGGTCAACAGTGTCAAAGGCAGCAGAAAGGTCAAGAAGGATGAGGATAGAATAGAGGCCCTTGGATTTAGCCAGGAACAGGTCATTTGTGACTTTTGTGAGTGCCATTTCAGTGGGGTGTAGGGGGCGGAAACCAGATTGAAGCGGATCCAGGAGGGCTTGGGAGTTGAGGAAGTCGAGGCAGCGATGGTGGACTGCTCATTCTAATAGTTTGGATGTGAAGGGAAGGAGGGAGATGGGTCGATAGTTAGAGGGGCATGTGGGATCGAGTGAGGGTTTCTTGAGGAGGGGTGTGACAACAGCGTGTTTGAAGTCAACAGGGACAGTTGCAGTGGAGAGTGAAAGGTTGAGGATATGAGTGATGGAGGGGGCAATGGTGAGGGGGATGGAACACAGGAGATGGGTGGGGATGGGGTCTGAGGAACAGGTGGTGGGTTTGGAGGAGGACAGAAGGAGTGCAGTTTCCTCCTCAGAGATCGATGGGAAGGAGGAGAAATGGGGAGGAGGGGAGGTAGATGGGGGGGGAAGGGAATTGAAGGGTGATCTTGTGGATATTGTCGTGGAAGTAGTCGGCTAGGGTTTGGGCAGAAAGGGAGGGCGGGATTGGGGTGGGGGGACTTTGAGGAGAGAATTGAGGGTATTAAAGAGATGGCGAGGATCAGAGGCAAGGGAGTTGGTCAGATGGATGTAGTAATCTTGTTTGGCAAGTGCTAAGGCTGATTGGAAGGAGCCAAGCATGAATTTGAAGTGTAGAAGGTCTTCTGGGGAATGGGATTTGGACGACGCTCGTTCGGTAGAACGGGCACAGATGCGTAGGTAACGGATTGTGGGTGAAAGCCAGGGTTGGGGAGTAGATCGTTTGACAGGACATGGGGTGGGAAGGGCAAGAGTGTCGAGGGTTGAGGATAATGTAGCATTGTTTGAAGATAATGCCTCGTTGACGGACTTGGAGATAAAATGGCGGAGAGAGATGGAGAGATGGTGGAGGAGAGAGTCAGGGGATCAATATTATGAAGGTCTCTAAATAGGTCGGAGGAAACTGGACAAGGTTGGGATGTCAGAAGTTGAAGAGTGAATGTTAAGAGGTGATAGTCAGATGAGGGAAGGATTGATTTGTGGAAGTTTGAAGGAGAGGAGTTGGAGAAGAGTATTAGGTCAAGGCAGTGGCCGTGTAGATGTGTGGGGGCAGTGGAGCAAAGTTGGAGGTCGAACGAGGAAGTAAGAACGAGGAACTTTGAGGCATGGGGGTCGGAGGGGTTGTCAATGTGAATGTTGAAATCACCAAGAATAAGAGTGGGGGGGGGGGAGGGATCCATAAAGGCAGAAAGCCAGGAGTCGAAGTCGGTGAGGAAAGTTGATTTGGATTTGTCCGGTGGGCGATAAATAACAGCTATTCGGAGGGGAAGTGGTGAGAGGAGGCAAATGGAGTGGACTTCGAAGGAGGAGGGGGAATGTGATTGGGGTGGCAGGAGGGGTTGGAATTGGCAGGAGGGGGAGAGTAGGAGGCCAATGCCACCACCGCAACCAGTAGATCGAAGTGTATGGGAGAACTGGTAGCCCCCATAGCAGAGAGAGGCAATGGATGCAGTGTCGTCTAGGGGGGAGCCAGGTCTTGGTCAAGGCAAGAAGGTGTAAGGCATTGGAGATAAAAAGGTCATGAATAAAAGGGTTTTTTTAATGACTGAGCATGCGTTCCATAGGGCACAAGAAAATGGGAGAGCGGGGGGGGGGGGGGGGGGGGTGGGGGTTGGGGAGGGATATAGATAAGGTTGGATAAGTTACGTGTAGATTTCTTAGCAGAGTAGCGTGGGGGTCTATTTCTATGGTAATGTCAAGATTTAGAGGGAGCAGGGTGTGGGTGGGTGTGTCTTGGTGAGTGTGCTCTCCAAGAGGGACGAGAGGGAGGCGAAATGAGGGGTAACTTGATGGTATCAGGTATGTTATGTAAGGGATTATTTTTGGGGGTAGGGTAGGAGTTGATATCTATGGATAGGTGATTGTGGGATGAATGAGGGAGGGCAGAAGGAGGGAGGAGCAGGAGATGGATGATATTAGATGGGGTACGTGAGGAACTTAGATCTGGTGGGGCCAGGGTTGGGGTTGATATTACCTGATGAGAGAAGGAGAAGTAGAGAGCGAGGTATAGTGGAGATAGTACAGTGGAAGCAGGGGTGGGGTTGCCTTAGAGAGAGGGGGGCAGGTTGAATGCGGGGGATGGTGTGAAGAAGTTCAAGAGCAGGTGCAAGGCTAGGGGGCAGATTGGAGGGAGAGGTGAGGAAGGTGGAGAGGGGGGCTGGTTGAATGTGGGGGATGGTGTGAAGAAGATCAGGAGCAGGTGCAAGGTTAGGGGGCCCGAGTGAAGGGAGAAGTGAGGGAGTAGGGGGAGGGTAGGGGGAAGAGGAGGGAGGGTGTTGGTAGGAGGGAAGGCAGTTGGGGAGGATGATGAGGAGGAGGGCAATGAGATGTGGAGCCATGGTAGTGGGCAGCAAGGTCTGAGCAAGCACTGGGTAGCAAGTTCTAGGCAACAATGGATAGCAAATGATAGGCAACAAGCAGGCAGTGGGTAACAGTTCAATGCAAGAAATGGGTGGCAAGCAGTGGGTAGCAAGTAATGGGTAGCAAGTTCTAGGCAAACAATGGGTGGCAAGTGATAGGCAACAAGCAGGCAGTGGGTAACCGTTCAATGCAAGCAGTGAGAGGCAAGCAGAGGATAAGCAGTGGATGACAGTATGATGCAACAATGGGTGGCAACAGTATGCAGCAAAGGGGGCAACAGTATGCAACAGTAGGTAGCAGTACTATGCAAACAATGGATATGCAATGGAAAACAGTTCTATGCATCAGTGGGTAACAACACTATGCAAATAGTGGGTAGCAGTTCTAAGCAGTAATGGGTAGCAACAGTGTGTAAAACAAGGGTGGCAACAGTATGCAACAATGGGTAGCAGTATGCAAACAGTGGGTAGCAGTTCTAAGCAGTAATGGGTGGCAACAGTGTGTAAAACAAGGGTGGCAATAGTATGCAACAATGGGTAGCAGTACTATGCAAACAATGGATATGCAATGGATAACAGTTCTATGCAACAGTGGGTAACAACACAATGCATACAGTAGCAATGGGTGGCAACAGTATGCAAACAATGGGTAGCAGTTAGAAGTAGCAATGGGTGGTAACAGTATGCAATTTCTGAGGCAATGGAGGGTTAAGTGACTTGCCCAAGGCCACAAGGAGTGCTAGTGGGAATCGAATAAGTCAGGCTGAGCCTGATACTGAGTGAGATTAATGTGGTTAGCAGACCTTCGAACCACATAATCGCCTTCGCCAGGATATTCAGTGGACTAACATGATTAGTGCCACTGAATATCCACGGGCGCTGCTGCTGCACACCTTAATGCTAGTTGGCAAGCATTGGGGTGTTCGGGGGGGCATTACCCAGCCATATCCAGGCAGCAGCGATATTTAGCCACAGACCAGTTATCCCTAAGCGGCAGAGGTTAGGCATATTAAAGGCTGGTCTAACGTTTGCTGCCAAAGCTAACCAGATATGGCCTTGGCATTAAATATCCAGGTCTTAGTTTCAGTGGTGATAGCTAACCGCTTTAGAACAGCCAGCCACTACACTGAATATCGAGCCCATTGCTTTTAATTACAAAAATACCTGTCGTCTTAAACTGATGATGTTTTAGAGGCTGTGGTGGGTTTTGCAGCAGCAGTCAGTGATGACAGGCTTCAGTTCAGCAACTCCCTCTCCTGCTGTTGGTGGTAAGGTGTTGATAGGCCAAAAGAGGGTTTCACAAGCCATTTTACCTAATTTTTTGGTTGCTTGGCAGCAGACCAAAGTTTTAGGGCCAGCGGGCCAGTGCTGGTTCTTGAGTTTACCCACTCCTCGTCTAAAGTGTGGTGTGGGAGAGCTGTTTCACTGATTGGGAAGAAAACAGAAATAAAGTTGATACGTTGTAATAAAATTCAGGTACAATCTTTTGGATACACTTTGGATGTATGTATGGAACAACCTGGTTCAGGTAGAACTGCATATACAGGTATAGAGGATTGTATAGAAGGCTTGTAATTCACTGATTCTCCTGGCAGAGGTGATGGTAGTCAAAATAAAAGTTTGACGGGAGAGGAATTTGAAGGACACTTTTCCCATTGATTCAAAGGCAGCTTTCATGAGCTGAGTAAGGACAATATTAAGATCCCATGCTGGAGTTGGACTGTGAATGGTGAGCTTTGTGTTAGTTAAACCTTGCAGGAACCTAGAGACAGGCTTTGAATCTACCTAGTCATGATAAGCTATGGTGGTGCATAGCTGTAGTTACACTAAATTGACTTGAAGCCAGCTTTGGACAGATGGAACAACAGAAAAGGCATGATAACTTGTCCTTGCAGCAGTGGATGAAATGAGACCATTGGAACTAATATGATCACTCATAGAATACCTTCTAGAGGCCATGAGAATGTTTTGAATGTCTTTTGCAACAGACAACTTATAAATTAACTGCCTTCCAATATCCATGCTGTGAGTATGAGAGATTCTAGGCTGGGATGCAAGAGACGTCCTCTCTGTTGCATCAGTTTGGAGGGGTGTGCTCTCAGGAAGGTGGGTTGATCTGTTACTAGCAAATTGAGTTACAGGAACCAAATCTGCCAAGCCCAATGCGGTGCAATGAAAATCATGTGAGCCAAGTCTTGTATGATTGCTTGCATGACCTTGAATAAGAGAGAAATAGACATAAAAGTGTAAAAGATACCCTGACTTCATGATATGTCAAATGCATCATGAGCTAATCTGTTCAGGGCTGGTCTTCTTGAACAGAGCATCAGACACTTTGTGTTGTGCACCATTTAAATATGCTATGAGCAATGTCACAGTTGAGGAACTACTCATAAGAGTTTGGTTTGCAGCTTAGCATGTGCACTATTGATTGTTATCCTGGGCGATGAGTGGCCTGAAGAAGCACCTGCTTGGAAGTTGCTAGATTCAATATAATGACTGCTTCCTTGCATAGCCTGTAAGAGCCATACACACCTGGTCTGTTGACATAGAACATAGCAACCTTGTTGTTGGTCTGGATGAATATTACTTTTCCTGTAAACTATTCCCTGAACATCTGTAGTATGTAGACGATGGTTTGTAGTTCTAGATGGTTAATGCGATTTCTTCCAATGACAGAAAGTGCACCCCCAACTGTAGATTAGAAGGTATCTGCCACCAGTATAGTGATTGGTGGTGTCACAAGTTTTTTGGAGAGTAGCTGGCAATGTTGATTCTTCTGGAATTTCAGCTGCCATGGCAGTGGTCTCATATGTAAGTTTGCAAAGGGAACAACACTGACTGTAGTTGCCATGTATCTAATAGTCTGAGAATTTTGCAGGCCCAGGTGAACTGAATGATGGATGTCTGATATCAAGGAGGAATGCTTTGCCTTGATGAGTCACAATAACAAAAACTAAACCCATAAAGTGAAACCCCTATTTAAACTTAATTTTTGTCAGAAGAGACTGGAGGAGACTGGAATGGACATCCAATCACACCAGACAGCCTTTTCTATTTTTCTTTTTTTGTAAACGCTAAAACATTTTTTACTTAGCTCATCATTATATTCCAGTGAAGTTTCCATGTGCCAGACTTTTCTCTCAAATAGCGGTCGGATAGTTCATACACGACGTACGTTTCGGGCCATTAAGCCCTGTTTCAAGTGGTTACTTTCTTCCAAAATACACCGCTATGGAAAGCTTCTTCCTACCGGAAGTTGCTCCGGAGAGATAAAGGGGAACAATCCTGTTCATTGGCTAACAGTCACTGCCATTCAATTGGGAGATCCAATCTACCAAACGGGAGACCCCATTGCCATCGGGGAATCCCTTGGTGTCTTGGATTACGTCAGAGCAAGCTAAACCATTCAACTTCCTTGTTTAGCCCCATAGGTTGGACTGCCAGAAGTATTGTCACAATTGTCACAATTTTGCGACGTATTCTTGCAAAAGGAAGCAGCACTTGTTAAATCGTTTATTAGAGATTCCTCTCATTTTTTGCAACAACTAGCAAATGAACCAGTGCCATCTTGGGATTTTTATTTGGTGACACTTGATGTTGAAGCCTTATACACTAACATCAATCAGGCTGAAGTCATGGATTTAATGCCTTCCTTTTTTCAATTTGCTCCTCAACGGTTACCTAGAGCATTTTTATGTGAATTGTTAAGTCTGGTTTTGACAAAAAATTATTTTCTTTCTGAGGGTCAGTTTTACCATCAAATATATGGCATAGCAATGGGGGCTTCAGTGGCCCCCTCTATAGCCACATTATATATGGCTCACTTTGAAGAGTACTTATTATATCCCTCTGATTCTTTTCAACCAGTGCGTTTTTGGCGACGGTTTTTGGATGATATATTTTTCTTATGGTTTGATACTTTACCGCGCCTTCAGGCTTTCCTTGATTGGATGAATGCCCTTAAACCAAACTTAAAATTCACTGCTCATTATGATTTGAAGCAGATTGAATTTTTAGATATCATAGTGATTAAGGAACAGGACACCTTTCGTACAACCTTATATAGGAAGCCGGTTCAGCGGAACAGCCTTCTCATGTACCAGAGTTGTCATCCGGAACCCATGCGGAGGAATCTCCCATATGGTCAATTTTTAAGGTTGAGAAGAATCTGTTCCACAACGTCTGATTTTAAATTTCAGGCATTGGATCTTATTAACAGATTATCCCTACGAGGATACCCAGAGAAAGTGATTAAGACAGCCTACAAACGAGCCCTGTACACACATCGTGAATGGCTTCTTGATGAAAATCGCCAAACAAAAACCTCTGAAAATCAAGAGTCTGATTATATAGTAGGGACATTACCATTTACCAGCTTAAGCTCTTCTATTGTGACGGTGCTTCGAAAACATTGGGGTGTTTTAGGACTGCATAAATGTTTTCAAAAATCTTTACGAATAGCATTTTCTAGAGGCAGTAATTTACAGGATCGTTTGGTTCATTCTGCCACCCCCTCAGATCGTCCTCAAGTTCCAGATCCTGATCTTAGGGGGCATTTCAAATGTTCACACTGCATGTATTGTGACTCAGCAATGACAGGAAAACAATGGACACATCCCACCACTGGGCAAATTATACAACGCCGATGGTGGACGTCATGCGATTCAACATTTGTGGTCTACGCCTTACAATGCTCATGTCCTTTAATTTATATAGGCAGAACTTCTCGACCAATCAAAACTCGCCTTAGCGAACATGCCTCTCGAATTCGCCAAAAAGTTCTTTCTGCCCCTTTAGTAGAACATTGTGAAGCTTACCATCATCAATTTGATATTGATTTTGTTTGGACAGTGCTGGATTTTATTCCCCCAAACCCTCGGGGGGTAATCGGCTTTTAGCCTTACAACGGCGTGAACAACAGCTGATATTTGACCTGCAGGCAGTCCAACCTATGGGGCTAAACAAGGAAGTTGAATGGTTTAGCTTGCTCTGACGTAATCCAAGACACCAAGGGATTCCCCGATGGCAATGGGGTCTCCCGTTTGGTAGATTGGATCTCCCAATTGAATGGCAGTGACTGTTAGCCAATGAACAGGATTGTTCCCCTTTATCTCTCCGGAGCAACTTCCGGTAGGAAGAAGCTTTCCATAGCGGTGTATTTTGGAAGAAAGTAACCACTTGAAACAGGGCTTAATGGCCCGAAACGTACGTCGTGTATGAACTATCCGACCGCTATTTGAGAGAAAAGTCTGACACATGGAAACTTCACTGGAATATAATGATGAGCTAAGTAAAAAATGTTTTAGCGTTTACAAAAAAAGAAAAATAGAAAAGGCTGTCTGGTGTGATTGGATGTCCATTCCAGTCTCCTCCAGTCTCTTCTGACAAAAATTAAGTTTAAATAGGGGTTTCACTTTATGGGTTTAGTTTTTGTTATTGGATTTCAATTTTACTAACCTAAGGACTTAGTTTATATTGATGAGTCACAAGACATGTTGTTATGAACTTTACAGTAGGTGTAGGAACCAATGTCAATTTGTCTCTGTTGATGAGAAACTCCAGAGTTTGTAGCATTTGTATGGTAGATTGTAGGGATTGCTGGGCTTCTTGTGTTGAGCAAGACGATACTAACCAATCATGGAGAAAAGGAAATATGAACAGTCTCATTTTGCATAGGTGAGCTGCCAGAACAGTCAGGCATTTATTAAAGGTCACTCACTGTTTTCTAAATTAAACATCATAGTCATGTTTTCACGGTGAATTATTTCAGAGTTTATAATTTTTGTCGGATCATCTGTCGTGAGGGTGTAAAAAACACTCTCATGTAACAGACCCTCCTTTTATTCAGCTTTTTTTAAAAAAGGTCAGTGCAACTAAGTTATGCCTGAGGCTATAACCAGCCCATAGGACCAGTCCCTGCATAAAATAAATGCTGCATGCACCAAACGAAATCTTTCACGGTCAGAAAAAAATCTGTAACCAACAGAATGCTCAATATGTAAAGATGATAACACTTAGCTGAGCCCAGAGAGAATCTTGTGAGCTAATAACTGCCACAGCGAGCCACGCCGAGCTGGATATCTAGAGACTCATTATTGTCCCTTGGCTGCTCCTTATAATTCCCGATTAGGCCCGCTGTCATCAATCTTCCATAGACATTCAAGCGATGGTTGGGTAACCGTTGTGTCGCAAGATTACCCAACCATCGCTTGAATGTCTATGGAAGATTGATGACAGCGGGCCTAATCGGGAATTATAAGGAGCAGCCAAGGGACAATAATGAGTCTCTAGATATCCAGCTCGGCGTGGCTCGCTGTGGCAGTTATTAGCTCACAAGATTCTCTCTGGGCTCAGCTAAGTGTTATCATCTTTACATATTGAGCATTCTGTTGGTTACAGATTTTTTCTGACCGTGAAAGATTTCGTTTGGTGCATGCAGCATTTATTTTATGCAGGGGCTGGTCCTATGGGCTGGTTATAGCCTCAGGCATAACTTGGTCGCACTGACCTTTTTAAAAAAAGCTGAATAAAAGGAGGGTCTGTTACATGAGAGTGTTTTTTACACCCTCACGACAGATGATCCGACAAAAATTATAAACTCTGAAAAAATTCACCGTGAAAACATGACTATGGTATTTAATTTAGGAAACAGTGAGTGACCTTTACTACAGGATACAGTTTTTTGGTTTCACTTGCAGATGTTTGGTATAGGCATTTATTAAAGACTTTAAATGTTGGCCAAAGGAAAGGACATGGTATTGATAATGATGCCCCAGGAAAGTGGATCATAGAAAACTCCAGTGAAGTTGGTGGAGAGGAATGTTGGTGAAGGCATCCTTGAAGTCCAGGGAAGCCAGCCAGAAGAGTGATAGGATGGTGCCTCGGGAGTTCATCTCAAATGTTTCCTTTTTTATAAATTCATTGATATTTCTTAGATCCAAGATAAGCCTTCCATCTTGTTGGCAATGAGGAAGTACTTGGAATAGAATTCCTGACCCCTTTCTTATGCAGGCACTCTTCAATCACATGTATATTGTGACATAGTGATTCCTTTTAGTCAGGGAGAAACTCCCAAAGATCAGCAAAAAAGTGCAGGGCTGCAACATAAACAACAGCACATGGCTGGTTGTCAGGGAAACCAAACCCCAGAGAGAGAAACAGGCCCCTGCTATCAGTTCAGCAGAGAGTCACGAGGTAATTATGAACACCTGCTAGGGGGTGGAGTCAGGTTTTACCCGAGGGAGCTGACTCATAAGGAGGCCCCAGTTAACACAGAGAGCAGCGCAGGGAACACGGAGGAAAAGGCAGAGAAGAGAGCTGAGAGCAGAACAGAGGAGGAAGAGAGAGACGAAGACGAGGAAAGGTCAGAAGCTCTGTGTGAGAAGTACAGCAGGAGCAGACCTTGTCAGTGGAAGTCCTCTCTGGATTCTGAACAGGAGAAAAGGCCAGGAAGGCCATTGAATTATGCTCTGCACAAGTCAGGTTGGGAACCGACAGCCATTTACAAACCTCAGAGAAAACCTTATACAGCCAGAGTAAAAGGTAAGCCCAAGGGCTGGAAGTACCATAACCACTGGGAGTTTATTGACCAGGAGAGTTGGGGCTACGGTACTGAGGACTGTAATGAGAATGGTTATTTAAAGCTGTACCAAACCCAAGTGCTAATCCCAAGGCCTAGTGTGGGAACGGGCGTGGCTCCAGAAAGAAAGGAGCAAACAATTCCTGCCTCAAAAAAGGAGGGCAGGGAATTTGAACCCTCTTTTGTAAATAATTCTTTGGAAGCAAGGAACTGTACTATTTCAATGGCAGAGGAAATAATATCTCTGTGTTAATGTTTTATGCTGAAGGAAGCTGCTTTATTTTGTCCTTTTTGTCTGCCAGAAGTGCAAGAATTTATGTTACCTTTTATCCTGGTGAAATCCACCCCGGGAAGGGAATAAATCCCTTTTTGCTTTATCAACTTGAGTCACACTACTCTCCATTGAGCTATCAAAGGAAATACATTTCCCCACATGCAGTTCTACAGGAAATAGTAAACCTCAGTTCAAGAAGAAAACTTAACCTCCTTAAGCCCTACCTACCTACGGGTACTGGCAAGGGGGGAACATCACAATATACAGAAGAGGCAGTAGCTATATCAATAGAATGTTGAGATGATGAGAGTAGCCCTTGACAATAACTAGGGCTCTGCACTTTGGTAGTTGAGAGGTTTATTTTGTACCCTTGCTCTATTATTATGAGTACCCACTTGTCCTATACAATGTTGTGCCATGATTTCTTGAAGAGGATAATCAAAAATGTTCATTACATTTTTTGAGATTGGATGGACAACAGGATGATAATTGTTTTCTCTCCTTTGATCTTTGCCATTATGGGTATGTTTGGGTGTTGTGCAGTGCTGAAGAGCTTACCAGTATGGGTGTTATCTATATAGAACTGCTGTTAGTACTGTATGGTACTGCTTTCTAAAAACATTGGTCAATTTCTACAGGATGTGGAAGAGTGGTTAGTAGGCTGAGCTTATAAGTCCTGCAGAGCTGTACAATGATCTTTTATATGGTTTACTGTGTCTTTAACCCTCTCCCCAAAGAGACTGTCTCCTAGATATAATGCATCAGCCATTTTACTCTATTTGGATTCTTTCTATATCGTCTTTCAACAATAACAACAAATTGTTTACAAAACCATTACAAATAAATAAAATAATAAGTGTTGAAATGTAGACTAGATAAGAACACTAAAGTCGCACATCCTCTCAGAGGCCAGATGCCCTCAGCCATGCTATTCTGCATGTCTCTATAGCAACTGCAGCAATCCTGGATGCACCTGAGATATACCACACACTCATCTATGTTGTGAAGGAATTGACTGAGTTGTGAATACAATTCTGGGGGAACTGACTTTGAGGGAAAAAGCATTTGATTAGGGCCCGAATCTGTCCCAGACGTAGATCTCCTTTGTACATCTGGGCTGAGCTGGACATACAAAAGAGATCAAGATTCTGATCCCACGGGGCACGTCTAGCCCCGCAGGATCAGAATCGCGAATAGCACTGTATGTGCAGGCCGGGACGTAAAGCAAATGCCTAACTCAGTCAGGGCATTTAAATGGAGATATGGTGCCATGACATCATGTTGCCATGGCACCATGACTCCATTTAATGCCGTGATGCTGTCTGCAGCACCAAAAGTTAATTCCCTACAGCCCAACCCCCGATCCGGCCTCCTAAGGCCAGGTCAGCCTGTGGGGAATTAACTTTTGCCCCCCCCCCAGCCCCTTCCATGCCGCAGAGCTGCCGAAAAGACATGTCCAGGAAAGTTATTCCATCCAAGGGGTGGAATAACTTCCCTAGACATTTTGCCGAACCTGGATGTACAGGGCCGACATCAGAATTGGCCCTGTACATCCAGGGCCAGCGACCACCTACTGCCCGCCCACTCTGCACTCCTGGGCTACCTCTTCCCAACCCCCCGACTAACCTCTCTGCACAACCGGTGGGGAAGTTAGTTGGAGGGCAGCAGCCATCACGAATAGCAGGGATGGACATCCCTTTGGGGCATCCATCCCCGATTCGTGTCTCGAAATAACTCCCTTAGTGAATAATGCTATCACTTGGTTTGCAGCTTGTCGTGCTGTGAGGGCTTGTGTGCATCAGTGATGCTGAGAGCTAAACTATCAGTAGTTTAACTACTGGCAGGGTCTCCCAAGATGGACAGGTCTCAGCTGAGGTGCCAGACCAAAACAAACCACCCATCTGGGCAGCAGCAGAATGGGACAGTGTTGACGGAGGAGGATCACATTTTTGTGACAACGGCAACAACACCAAACTTAAACTGCGCAGAAGAAAGGCCCGGCAATCTACTTCTGTATCTTGCCATGAAAACCCAGTGGATAGTTACAACAAAACAAATTGTGCTATGGTGCTGGAAGATGAGACCCCCAGGTCGGAAGGCACTCAACTAGCTACTGGGGAAGAGCTGAAGACTTTGCAGAGTAAAGCCAGCATTTATGATGTGGTTGGATCAAAGCCCTCGGGAAGTCTGACTGCTGATGTAGCTGCACATGAAATGAGAGTCAGAAGCTGTAAAGATGTCTTACACATTGGAACATGGAACGTACGAAGCATAAACCAAGGGAAGTTGGAGGTGGTCAAGAATGAAATGGAACGTGTACAACTTGATCTGTTGGGTGTCAGCGAACTGAAATGGACTGGCATGGGGCACTTTGCATCAGATGATCACATGGTCTACTATGCTGGAAATGAAAGACAAAGAAGAAATGGTGTTGCATTTATAATAAAGAAGAAACTTGCAAGAACTGTAATGAAATACAATGCAGTCAGCGAACGCTTAATCTCTATTCGTCTACGAGGATTGCCTATCAACACAACTATAATTCAAGTATATGCCCCTACAACAGCTGCAGAAGAGAATGAAATTGAAGAGTTCTATGAACAAGTACAAACTGAAATTAACAGAACATGCAAACAGGATATCCTGATAGTCATGGGTGACTGGAACGCAAAAGTTGGCAACAAAGAAGAAGGCAAAGTAATTGGAAAATATGGACTTGGCAACAGAAATGAAGCTGGAGAAAGACTGATAGAATTCTGCAAGACCAATGATCTATTCATCTCAAACACCTTCTTCCAGCAACACAAGCGGCGACTGTACACATGGACTTCAACCAATGGATTGTATAAAAATCAAATTGACTACATCTGTGGAAGTCAACAATGGAAAAGCTCTGTAACATCAACAAAGACAAAACCTGGAGCTGACTGTGGTACAGATCATCAACTACTAGTATGCAAACTCAAGCTAAAGTTGAAAAAGAGCAAACTACTCATGAATGCAGCAAAATATGACCTTGAGAATATACCACTGGAATTTAAAGACTGACTGCAAAATCGATTTGCTGCTTTAGATACAAATGACAGAGCTCCGGAAGAGTTATGGAATGACATCAAGAAGGTTGTGTTGGAAGAAAGCGAGAAGTTTCTACAAAAGGTGAAAAAGCAAAAACGGCCAAAATGGATGACAGAAGAAACTCTGAAAATTGCCCAGAAACGCAGAGAAGCTAAAGCCAGAGGAGAAAGAAAGACAATTGCAGAACTCAACAGAGATTTCCAACGTGCAGCAAGACAGGACAAGGAAAAGTACTACAATGACACTTGCAAGGAAATAGAAGCAGAAACTATTAGAGGAAGAACAAGATCGGCTTTCCTAAAGCTATGAGAGTTAAAGAAAAAGTTCCAGCCTCGAATTGGAATGTTACAAGATGCTCAAGGTTCTATGTTGAATAATGCTGAGAAGATCAAGAAAAGGTGGAAGGAATATACAGAGTTTTTATATGATAAAGATCAAGTGGACCAACAGCCGTTTCAACCTGTACCTTATGATCGGGAACCATTGGTGATGAAAGAAGAAGTTGAAGCAGCATTGAAAGCCTTATCAAAGAGCAAAGCACCAGGCATTGATAGCATTCCCATAGAAGTATTGCAGCAATCTGATACAGCTGTTACCATACTCACAAGGCTCTGCCAAGAAATATGGAAGACAACATCATGGCCAACTGACTGGAAAAGATCTGTGTTTATACCAATACTAAAGAAAGGTGATCCAACTGACTGTGGAAATTATTGCACAATCGCTCTGATCCCACATTCCAGCAAGATTCTACTGAAGATCATTCAAAAGAGACTACAACCATACCTGGAACAAGAACTACCTGAAGTGCAAGCAGGGTTCAGGAAAGGGCGAGGAACGAGAGACATCATTGCAGATGTGAGATGGATCCTTGAAAAGACTAAAGAATACCAAAAGGATATGTATTTGTGCTTTATCGACTATAGCAAGGTTTTTGACTGTGTAAACCATGAGAAACTCTGGGCCACATTAAGAAGCATGGGTATACCAGAACACCTGATCGTTCTCTTGCGCAATCTGTACATTGATCAAGAAGCAACAGTTTGAACGGAACAAGGAGAAACAGAATGGTTTAAAATAAGCAAAGGTGTAAGACAAGGCTGCATACTTTCCCCCTACCTATTTAATTTATATGCAAAACAAATCATCAGAGAAGCAGGATTGTATGAAGACAACAGAGGTGTGAAGATTGGTGGAAGACTCATCAGCAACCTTCGCTATGCTGATGATACCACATTACTGGCTGAAAGTGTAGATGATCTGAAACATTTGCTTCTCACAATCAAAGAACATATTCTCAAAATGGGCCTGCACCTTAATGTAAAGAAGACAAAGATCATGACAACTGGCATAATCAACAGGTTCATCGTTGAAGGAGAAGAAATTGAAATTGTGAACAACTTTAACCTACTTGGATCAACTATCAATAAAGAAGCAACAAGCAGTCAAGAAATCAGATGACGCATTGCTCTTGGCAGAATGGCTATGAAAGACCTAGATAAGATTCTCAAGAGCAGAGATGTCTCTCTCCGTACAAAGATTTGACTTGTTCAAGCCATGGTATTTTCAATAACATCATATGGATGTGAAAGCTGGACAGTGAAAAAGACAGGAAGAAAATTGATGCCTTTGAATTATGGTGCTGGCAGCGAATACTGTGTATACCATGGACTGCCCAAAGAACAAACCAGTCGGTACTAGAGGAGATCAAACCTAAGCTTTCTTTAGAAGCTCAGATGACAAGACTTCGACTTTCATACTTTGGACACATCATGCGAAGAGAGAGATCATTAGAGAAAGACATTATGCTTGGCAAGATAGAAGGTCAACACAAAAGAGGAAGGCCAGCAATGAAATGGATCGATACAATAACAGCAGCTACGAGTACCAGTCTGTCAACAATGAGCCGCCTGACTGAAGACCGAACACAATTTAGGATAGCTATCCAGAGGGTCACCATGAGTCGACTCCGACTCGACGGCACTTAACAACAACAACAGTGACTAATGATACTGTATCATTTGCAGTTGATGAGTGGGGTTCTTAAAGTTTCATAGCACTTTGGAAAATTCTCATAATGACATCAAGGGTATTGGAATCCTCCTCTGGTGGACTGTTGGTGGAGATTTCAAGTTCTTGGATCTTTTAAGAGCTGCCTCCACCACAAACGAGGTAAGCAGAAGTTGACATTTTTCATGTGCTGGGGCTGTCTGCACATTGTATGTAAGGTCATGGCATTTGGATGTTGGTGGCATAGAAAAGGGGATATGCAAGATCTTTAATTGCAAATTTTGTAGACTGGGAGAGCCACAAATTCTCTGAGAGCATCAAATATATTTCAAGATGCTCATAAAGTCCTGCCTGCTGCCCAAGAGTGCTTATGATATGATAGAGATATTTAAATGCCTCAGTGGCATAAATGCAAAGGAGGAGAGCCTCCTTCAATTGAAAGAAAGCTCTGCAACAAGGGGGCACAGGTTTGAAGGTGAAGGGGGATAGACTCAGGAGTAATATGAAGAAATATATCTTTATGGAAAGAATGATAGATGCATGGAATAGTCTCCCAGTGGAGGTAGTAGAGACCAGGACAGTATCTGAATTCAAGAAAGCATAGGACAAACACAGAAGATCTCTAATGTAAAAAAAAGTGGACTATAGTAGTTGGTATGGAAGGGCAGACTGGATGGGCCATATGGTCTTTTTCTGCCATTATGTTTCTATATGCTAAGTGAGAGATATTTGAACACTTTCTATCAAATCTTTGGGTATGAAAAGTCTTCTGGTTGAAATTTGCTATTAGGTTCCTGAGGAAAAGATGGGTCAGATGGTAGTTGTGGGGAATGTAGCTGCTTTTCAGTGCTCTCTGGGTCATACAGTTGTTCTTTCCAGCATTGACTTTGAGGACATTCACCCCATTCACTGTCTGAGAAAGTGCTATCAGGATAAGCATAGGGAACTCCCCTCTCCTGAGAATGTTGGACAGTCCTGGAAGTTATATGATTGCTATATGGATTCTGCAGGTCTTGGAGAGATTGTGCAAGTCTGAATTCTGTAGTTTTTTGATTGGTCTAAAGGAGGTATAGACTATCTGGGAGGAACCTCTAGAAGCTAGAGTAGGAGGGTGTTTTGTGTGAGGCTGTTGATTGTAGGTGTCTTATGTGTGCTCCATTGGGTATAGGGTAATCATTGTGTGGTGATCTTAACCTGCTTGGTAAGTGGCCAACACTGAAACAGTACATCACTTGTGTCCAAGAGACGTGGAGAATGAAGAAGCTATTGCCACTTGATAGCTGGAATATTTTGGCCCTGTGAGTATTGTCATGATGTGGGTATTGATAAAGTTGAAAACTTGAAAAGAAAATCCTGTTTCTTTTAAGAATCTAGATGTGCAATTACCTCCAGGCACAGCTAGAGGGAGCAGGAAGGAACATTCAGGAGCTAATGAGCTTGAGAAGCCTAATGACTTGCACCTGGAAATGACCCAGGAAGTCAGGCAGGAAAGATTTCCTTATAAGCAAGAGCTGAATGCTTGCAAGGGGTGCCCGGATGCAGTAAGGAAGAGGTGCACGGCTACACAGGGGTGTCCAGTTGCAGTAAGGAAGGAGTGTCCAGCTGTATTAAGGAAGAGGTGCACGGCTGCATCAGAGAGGAGAAGCACGGCTACACAGGGGAGTACGGCTTCACCAGAGAAAGGAAAGGACCTGAGAAGGAACAGAGACAGAGGGACGTCTTCCCAAGGGGGAACAGCTCTATCAAGAGGTTCATCTCCAAGAGAAGGAGTAACTGAAGAAATCCTAGAGGAGCAAGCCCACAGGTACAGGGTTCACAGGGGTGAAATCCAGAAGGGCCAGGCTGACTGGGCAGCTGTCCCAAGAAAGTTTGTTAGAGCCAGCTCTGAAGTTAGAGGCTGTGCCACGCCCTGTTCTCACAGCGTTCCTGACTCCAGAACAGAGAGACCTAAGCAAGGAGCCAAAGGGAATGGTTTGGAGAGAAGCTTAGAGTCTCTGAGAAATAATTATTCAGTTTTACCAAGCAAGAAAGGAAAGGCAATTTATAATAAACCTGAGTTCTTACCAAGGGAGAGAAGAGAGTTCATACCAGGTTTTACCAAACGGCTAAGAAGCACAGCCCTGCCTAATGCTGACAGGCAGAGAAATTGCTACAACAGGAAAATTGCTAAAAGGGAAAACACTGTGGATTCAAGCCAGCAAAGCTCCAGGTATGGAACCTTTATTGATGATATTGAATGTTTGAATCCTAAAGTCCCTGTTAAAATAAGTCCTCACTCTACAAAGAAGGAGAAACCATACTGGTTTAATAAAATCCCTAAAGCCCTGAGAACAGACTGTTATTGGAGACAAGGCCCTAGAGGCATAGCACACCGACCCGAGTTAGACAGGGACAGTGTTTATTCCCCTGATGATTCTAGTGAAGAAGAATGCATGGAAACAGAATGCATAAATACAGTTTCCCTATCTCCACCAGAACAGATGGAGTGTGACCTGTGCACAGCCTCATGTCAAGAGTCTGTAGTCTCTGAGTAACATAGAAGAGTTTATAGAATGTTTATGCTTTTGGAATGAACTGAATTCCTGTTACCCAAGCTCTGCATTAATTGTGAAGTGTAACAATTAAGCACATGTTTATGAATACTGGTACCTTTTGCAACAAAGGACTTTCTGTTTCATTATCCATCTCTTATGTTGAACCTTTGCACGGACGGGGAATAAAAGCCTTAATTCCCTCCACTTGGTCTTGTTACTGAGTTCTTTTAGGCAGCCGGAATTGGTAAGGACATTTTACTATGCAGATGAACCTTACGTTCCCGGTGGCTCTCTAAAAATAATCTTTGCCGTGGATTGCCCATAGGCGTAGGGGGCGCTCCCCACGACAGTATATAGTGACATTTTACTTATCAGATAATGTCCTTTCCTTGAGTCCTGCTAGACTAGTCCAGATAAGTGGGTTGTGTCCCTGTCAGACGGCTGCCTAGGGTGAGAACTTACACAATCTTGACGATGCATATATTCATATGATTCTTGCAAGGTATTGTGGGTAATGTAGTTCATTCACTCCCAAACACAGCTGAAGACAATAATTGAGTTGTGAAACCAAATGGTAAAGCCAATAAAATTCTTCTTTTATTGATGGGGTTTAATTCACCCAGCACAAATATGCTTGGTAGCAATATAAATGAGGATACTTGCTTGCAGTGTTTAAATGGATAACATAAAGTCACAAAGCAAACCAGAAAACAACCTTCAGCTTGTCAGGCAATTAGCTAATGTTTTCTTAGCAAATAATTACCAAATAAAAAGGCACAAAGAAATGAATAAACTTTGCTTGTTAGGTTAACTTCTGCTTATTTTCCACGCAGATCCCAGCAGTGATTCTCCCTTGCTCACACACACAATCAGGTGCAGCTTTAATTACTATCAATTGACCAGCTGAAACCCTTTAGCTGGCTGGCTGCTACTGTGTGAACCCAAATCCTGCTTTAAGAGCTGTTTGCAGTGGAAATAAAGAACAAAGTTAGGTTTCTTTGTGATGGCTGAGGTGTTTGCTCACAGAAAGCTAGCAATAGCATTTAGATAGAGAACAGTCCATGTAATGAATAGTTTCATCTGCTGTATCTCCCCCTTCATCAATCAGCATAGGGTCACTATCATACATTGGCACAGACGAGTCTTTCCATAAGGCACTATCATGAGAATGCTTATTCCCTTGCTGCCATTCACTATTATAGATAGGGTCTGGATCAGTGTTCATATCTGAGCCTCTCCTGCTATCATAATTCCTCTCTGTATAGCCTGGCCAGTATGTAATCCAGTTCTGATGTCCAGCCTTCCAATCTTGATCCCTGGACACTGGATCTTCCCTCACATACCTTCTGGCCTTGGTCTGAAAGTCCTTTCCACGTGCAGTCTTCTCTCTTCCAGGTAGCCACTGGTGATTCCTATCTCTGCCATTCCATTCCTCTGGCTGAATCCAGTCCAATGGACTCTGCTGGCATTTGGAATACCTCCCAGTATGGGTACTGCCTTGGACTCTCCCAGACCTGCCAATGGCCTTTCTTCTCTTCCTTTCAGAGAGTTTCCTTCTCTCTCTATCCGCTTGGCTTGGCTTCTGCTTCTCCAGGTGATGCTTAAACCTGTAGCTGGACTGGAGCTTGTAGCCATTGCTGTCTCTGTCTTTGAAGCTCTTTCTGTAGCTGTTATCTGAAGAATAAGCTCTATTCTTATTCTGTCCTAATGTGTGCTGCTCCCTAACACAGCGCAGCTGTGTTGAATCAGGCCCTGCCCTTTGAGATGAGTGCTTAGGGATTACCTCATAGCTCTCTTGATTGCACACACGTTTTCTCACTTCAGCCCCTCTCATGGCTGCTGGAAACCTGGTGCATTCTGGGACTGGTAGTCTTTTATGTGAAAACTCTGTTTTCTTACTTCTACCAGAACTGACAGGTTGCTTGTTCAGAGTCACATCATCTTTTCTATAGCTCCTACCTGAGCTATGATAAGCTTCCTTATCACAGTCCCCTTACCAGCAGATGTGGTGACAGAGAAAATATTCCAGAAGCTTAAGACCTCATCCTGATATAATTGCCAGTACAGCAAGGAGCATGCATCAGTATTTGTGCCCAAGGACGTGGTCAAGAATCCCTGACTGCACACAACTTCAGTGTGTGAAGGACTAGAAAAAGGGACTGTTACTTCTGGAGAGAGATCTGCAATTGTGAGTATATACTTCTGGGAATTTTCTGAAAGGAATTCTTTCTATTAAAGCTATTTAATCTGTGAACCCACTATTTTTTTGTTAAATCAGTCAGGGCCTAGTAGCAGCAGTTTAAGTTTAAATTTAAAACACAGAAGAGAACTTTCTGGTTATATTTCATACCCAGCAGAGAGCTTATAGTTTAAATTTCATAATAAGTTAGAGCCTAGCAGCAGCAAAGAGCTATAATTTAAATCAAATAAGAATATAGTTTACCTCAGCAGCACAGGACAGGGTACTGTGTAGCAGCCTTCTTTTAATAAGTGTTATTTCCTTCCCTCCCTCCCTCCCCACACCCATTCACCCCTGGGATAATCATAGCTTTATAGGTAATTACACATCTTAAAAGACAGGAGGTGCTCTCAGGTGAAGCTTGTTACCCAAATCAGTCATACACTAAGGACCTGAGATCAATTAATCTTCAGGTGAACAAGGTATATTAAACATATTAGGTACAGTTTTATTGGTATAAATATCCATAGCAACCCTTAGTAAGTAAAAAACTTAAAGATCTAAACAAAAACTTAAAACTAAGATGCAGACAGCAGTCCAGCAGCGGGATGGGGGCTTTCCAGTCTTTTGCATTGAGTGTCACATATATGATTTTCTCCCAGTTGGTGAGAGGTCTTACGTGTGCACTAGGTGCAAGGAGCTCTTTGCTCTCAGGGAACGATTCCGTTCTCTAGAGGCTAGAGTAGCAGACTTGGAAAACATAAGAAAGACAGAGAGGTACATAGACGAGACCTACAAGGATATAGTCCTGAAGTACCACCTCCAGTCTGGCAGCATCCCTGTTGCCATGGAGGAGAGAGGTCATGTGACAGGAAAGCATCACCCTGGTGTGGCAGGAAGTGATCCTCTAACTAGGACCTGTCCTCCAGGTGATATAAAACCCTCTCACACTGAGAAAGTTTCTCCAGGACCATGTGCCCATGAGGGAAGGGTTAGGACAGCCGTTATAGTTGGTGATTCGATCATTAGGAATGTAGATAGCTGGGTGGCTGGTGGACGTGAGGATCGCCTGGTAACATGCCTGCCTGGTGCGAAGGTAGCGGACCTCACGCGCCACCTAGATAAGGTCTTAGATAGTGCTGGGGAGGAGTCTGCTGTCTTGGTACATGTCGGTACCAATGACATAGGAAAATGTGGTAGGGAGGTTCTGGAGGCTAAATTTAGGCTTTTAGGTAGGAAGTTGAAATCCAGAACTTCCAGGGTAGCGTTTTCCGAAATGCTTCCCGTTCCACCTGCAGGACCCAAAAGGCAGGCAGAGCTCCAGAGTCTCAATGCGTGGATGAGACAATGGTGCAGAGATGAGGGGTTTGGATTTGTTAGGAACTGGGGTACATTCTGGGGAAAGGAGGGGCTCTTCCGAAGGGATGGGCTTCACCTTAACCGGGATGGAACCAGGCTGCTGGCATTAACCTTTAAAAAGGAGATAGAGCAGCTTTTAAACTAGATAATAGGGGAAAGCCGACAGTCGCCCAAGAGCGGATGATTCGGAAGAATGTATCTTTGAAGGATACTACCAAAAGCAGAGAGGTTCCACAAAAGAGTAAAGTAGCCCAAATGCCCTCGAGTATGGAGCAGACAGAGCTTAAAGATCCCAAATTACCCATGTCTACCAATAGCCAAATTAATATGAATAAAATACAGTCTCTAAAATGCTTGTATGCAAATGCTAGAAGTCTAAAAAATAAGATGGGAGAGTTAGAATATATAGCACTAAATGAGAGGTTAGATGTGATTGGAATATCAGAGACATGGTGGAAGGAGGACAACCAGTGGGACACTGTGATACCTGGGTACACACTATATCGTAATGATAGAGCTGATCAAATTGGTGGAGGGGTTGCGCTCTATGTTAGATAGGGCATTGAGTCAGAAAGGATTAAAGTTTTGCAGTAAACAAAATTTGCTGTAGAATCTCTATGGATTGAAATTCCATGTAAAAAGGGGAAGGCGATGGCGGTGGGGGTGTACTATCGACCGCCTGGCCAGAATGAACAAATGGATGATGAAATGCTCAAAGAAATCAAGGAAGCTAACAAAAGTTACAGCGCGGTAATAATAATGGGCGATTTCAATTACCCCGGTATCGACTGGGTCAGTGTCACGTCAGTACATGCTAGGGAGATAAAGTTCCTAGATGACATAAATGACTGCTTCTTGGAGCAGCTGGTTCATGAACCGACCAGAGGGGAAGCCATATTAGACCTAGTCCTTAGTGGAACACCAGATCTAGTGCAAGAGATAAGGGTGTTGGGGCCACTTGGCAATAGTGATCATAGCATGATCGCCTTAGATTTAATTAGTGGAGGAGGGACAGTAAGGAAATCCACAGTACTACCTTTTAACTTTCGAAAGGGAGACTATGATAAAATGAGGAAAATAGTTAAGAAAAAACTAAAAGGAGCAGTTGCAAAGGTTAAAGACTTACATCAAGCTTGGGTGTTGTTGAAAACTACTATCTTGGAAGCCCAGACCAGCTGTATTCCACGCTTTAAGAAAAGTGAAAGGAAGTCCAAAAAACTGCCATCATGGTTTAAAGGTGAGGTCAGAGAGGCTGTTGTTGCCAAAAAAGCATCTTTCAGGAAATGGAAAAAAGAGCCAAACGATGAAACCTGGAAACGGCACAAGCACTGGCAGGTCAAATGCAAGGCATTGATAAAGAAGGCAAAGGGAGAATTTGAGAAGAAGCTTGCTGCAGAAGCAAAAACGCGAAATAAAGATTTTTTCAAGTACATTCGTAGCAAAAAACCTGTGAGAGAGTCAGTTGGACCAATAGATGATAGAGGAGTTAAAGGTGCACTAAGAGGCGACAAGGCGATAGCGGAGAGACTGAATGAATTCTTTGCTTCGGTCTTTACTGAGGAAGATGTAGGGATGTTACCCATAACTGAAGTGGTATTTAAAGGTGCGGAAGAATTGAAGGAAATATCGATACATCGGGAAGATGTATTACAACTATTAGATAAACTGAAGAGTAGCAAATCACCTGGGCTGGATGGTATACATCCAAGGGTGTTGAAAGCACTGAAATATGAGATTGCAGACCTGCTATTATTAATCTGTGAACTATCATTAAAATCATCTCTAATACCTGAAGATTGGTGGATCGCCAATGTAACACCAGTTTTTAAAAAGGGTTCCAGGGGTGATCCGGGAAACTACAGACCGGTGAGCCTCACGTCAGTACCGGGAAAAATGGTAGAAACCATCATAAAGAATAGAATTACTCAGCATGTAGATAGTCATGGCCTAATGGGAGACAGCCAACATGGCTTTAGACAAGGAAGATCTTGTCTTACTAATCTGTTATGTTTTTTTTGAAAGTGTGAATAAACAGGGGGACAAAGGTGAGTCGGTTGATATAGTGTATCTGGACTTTCAGAAAGCCTTTGACAAGGTCCCTCATCAGAGACTTTTGGCAAAACTAAAGAGTCATGGGATAGGAGGCAGTGTACTACTGTGGATCAGGAACTGGTTAAAAGATAGAAAGCAAAGGTTTGGGCTAAATGGCCAATTTTCCCAATGGAGAAAGGTGAATAGTGGTGTATCCCAGGGATCTGTGCTGGGTCCGCTGCTTTTTGACTTATTCATAAATGACCTGGAAAGTGGAATAACGAGTGAGGTTATCAAATTTGCAGATGACACAAAACTATTTAAAGTTGTTAAAACCCAAGAGGATTGTGGAAAATTGCAAGAGGATCTTGATAAATTGGAAGACTGGGCATCAAAATGGCAGATGAAATTTAATGTGGACAAGTGCAAAGTTATGCACCTAGGGAAGAACAACCCAAACTATGGTTACACGATTCAAGGTTCCATATTAGGAACCACCACCCAGGAAAAAGATATAGGCGTCATTGTGGATAACATGTTAAAACCCTCGGCCCAGTGTGCAGCGGCAGCCAAGAGAGCAAATAGAATGCTAGGTATCATAAGGAAAGGAATGAAAAATAAAACAAAATATATTATAATGCCTCTATACTGTTCCATGGTGAGACCGCACCTTGAATATTGTGTGCAATTCTGGTCGCCGTATCTTAAAAAGGATATAGCGTTATTAGAAAATGTTCAGAGAAGAGCCACCAAAATGGTAAAGGGGATGGAAGGATACTCCTATGAAGAAAGGCTACAAAGGTTAGGGCTCTTTAACCTGGAAAAGAGACGGCTGAGGGGAGATGTGATAGAGGTCTATAAATTAATGAACGGAGTGGAACGGGTAAATGTAGATAAACTGTTTACGTTATCAGAATATAGAAAGACTAGGGGACATGCAATGAAGCTACAGGGTAAACTATTTAAGACTAATAAAAGAAAATATTTTTCACTCAATGTGTAATCAAACTCTGGAATTTCTTACCGGAGGATGTAGTAAAGGCTGTTAGTGTAGCTGGGTTTAAAAAAGGTTTGGACAAGTTCCTGGAGGAAAGGTCCATAAATCATTATTAAGAAGGGACCCAGGATATCAATGCTTGACCTAGTACAAGCATTGCAGAACCTGTGTCTTTTGGGGAAACTGCTAGGTACGTATGACCTAGATTGGCCACTGTTGGAAACAGGATACTGGGCTTGATGGACCTTGGTCTGACCCAATATGGCATATCTTATGTTCTTATGTTCTTATAACAAGGTTCTTCAGAACAAAAAGCTATGTAGAGGATTATCTTCAGACAGAAGGCTTGTCAAGAAGGCATGAGTCTGCAGGACTGACTATAGAGAAAGACAACAGACCATAATAGGTTCTAGAGGCAGGTCCTGGACTGGCCTTATCAAGGCTCAAGTAAAGGACATTATCTTGTAAGTAAATGTCACCTTCCATATCATTCTACTAGAACAGTCCAAACAAGTGGGAGATACGAAAATGATGATGCCACTGGGCAGGAACAATACACGGCAGCTTTCAAAACCTGAGCCAAAGGCTATGTCAGCCCGAGCATGGACATCCAAGCAGTAGTGCTTGACAAAAATGGAAAGTGATGCCCACATTGTCGCTCAACAAATGTATGAGGGGTAACAGAGCTGTGCTCCGCCCACAAGGATGCCTGCTCCCAAGTGGAGTGTGCACACAAACCCTCTGGAACCAGGTGGTTCTGCCAACATATATGCTGAGACAATGGCCTCCTTGATACAGCACCCCAGGATAGACCTGGCAGCCATGTCATCATTATGCAATCCTGCAAACAACACAAATAGATGGTCTGACTTGCGAAAGGAGTTAATGACCTTAAGATACTGGAGAAGCACTCTCCTGCCATCCACTAGGTGAAGATCCTTGTCCTTCCCATGACATTGTTCCTTAACAAAGGAGGACAGGGAGACCACCTGATTAACATGAAAGGATCAAACCACCTTGGGCAAGAAGGAAGGAATGGCCCGAATGTAGATGGCCTCCTCTGAGAATGACAAATAAGGATCCCTGCATGATAATGCCTTCAGCTTGGAGATGCGTCTTGCCAAGCAGATTGCAACCGATAAGACTGCTTTAAGGGACAGATCTTTAAATGTGACCCACTTCAAAAGTTCCAAGGGCTCTGACATCAGGGCCTGGAGAACTAGGCAGAAATCCCACAAGGGAATGACTGAATACAGGGGAGGATGCAAGTGCTGTACCCCTGAAGGAAATAAGACACAGGTGAAAGGCTACAAAGTTCTGACACTAGTACCCTGAAGCATGATAAGGCTACCAATTGAACCTTCAGGGAACTAAGGGAAAGGCATTTGTCCAAGCTATCCTGAAGAAAGACAAGCAAAGAAAGCAAGTACACTATTCTAGGATGAATCTGACGCTCACGGCACCAATGCGCAAATAGGCACCAGACACGCAGTTCGGCACGGCTGGTAGAACTTCTCCTTGCCTTGAGGAGCATGGAAACCATGGCAGGAGAAGAGTCCTTATGTACTAAATGATGCCTTTCAAGAGTCAAGCCATATGTGAGAAAGAAGTCAGGTCATCGAGAAGGACAGGCCCCTGGCACATCAGCCACTGGGCTGTAGGAAGTCACAGAGGAGGTTCCTGTAGCAGCAGCATCAAGTTGCTGAACCATGCCTCCGTAACCAATCTGGTGACACCAGGACAACCCAACCTGGATGTCACTCTATGTGGCAAAGCAGACACCCCACAAGTGGCAACAAAGGAAACACATGCAGCAGATACTGCTTTTGCCAGGGCTGAACCAGGACATCAAAGATCTCTGAGCCTGCTTCCTTGCAGCGACTGAAAAATCTGCACGCTTTGGCACTGGACTGGGTCGTTATTAGATCCATCTCGGGACAACCCCAGAGGAGCAGAATCTGTCGAAATGCTGACTGACTCAATTCCTAATCCCCAGGATCGAGGGAGTAGTGACTGAGGAAGTACGCCTCCACATTGTCTACTCCTGCAATGTATTATGCTGAGAAAGCTAGGAGGTTCCTTTCTGCCCAGGAAAATAAGTGTCATCTCCAGGGCCACTCTGGCACTCTTTGTGCCTTCTTGTTGGTTAACATATGCCACTGCAGTGGCATTGCCCAAGAATACCTGAACCGCTTTGCTCTGGACTAAGGACCAAAAGTACCAAAGGACCAAATGGATGGCCCTTGCCTTGAGGTGACTGATGGGCCGTGCTGCCTCCCAGCTGTTCCAATGGCCTTGAGCTGTTAGGCTCTCACAATGGGCTCTGCAGCCAAACAGACTGGCATCTGTTGACAGAAAGAGTCATGAAGGATCATCCCGTAGCATGTCCCTCCTCAGATGCTGGGGCAGCCTCCACCAACGCAGGCTGGACACCACTGATGGATGGAGGAGAAGTCTTGCCTGGAAATCCTGACAGCCTAGAGACTAGCAAGACTGCAAGGATCTCTGCAGTGGCCTCATATGAGCTCGTACCCAAGGGACCATTTCTATTGATGCCACCATCAAGCCGAGAAGCTGCATATAATCCAAAAATCTGGGAGCCTGCTGAGTCCGGAAGGCTGCCAGCTGCGACAACAACTTTTCCTCTCTCTCCTTGGGTTGGAAGACTGTGCCTACATGTGTGTGAAACCATGCTCCCAGGTATTCCAGTGATTGGGAGAACTCCAAATGACTCTTCCCATGATTGATCACCCAGCTGAGACTCTCCAGGAACTGCACCAAACGGGCCGACACCAAAGATATTTCTGACTGAGTCCTGGCTCATATGAGCCAATTATCCAGATATGGGTGAACACAGATCCCTTTGTGCCTCAGCACTGCGGCCACCACCAGCATAACCTTTGAGAACATCCTTGGGGTTCTAAAGAGGCCAAAGGGAAGAGTGGCAAATTGAAAATGAGAGCCAAGCATGGTGAAATGGAGAAAGCACTGTTGATCTTCATGGATAGGAATGTGGAAATAGGCCTCGGCCAGATCCACAGACATAAGGAATTCTCTGAACCACCACCTTTCCATGTTCTGAAGGGTAGAGTCTGCTGGTGAATGTTGACCCCCTTGAGGTCAAGGATTAGCTGAAAGGAACCATCCTACTTTTGCACCACAAAATAGATAGAGTACTGGCCCATGCCTCTCTCAGCAGTGGGGACAGAGACAACTGCCCACAGACTGAGCAATCTGTCCACCATGACCTGAATGGTGGCTCTCTTGGCCATAGGACCACATGGGGAGATGATGAAAGCATCCAGAATAGGTTCCATGCATTCCAGAACATAGCCGTGATAAATAGTGTCTAACACCCAGTGATCCTTGATGGCCCGGGCCCATTCTTGATAGAAAAGGTGCAGCCAGACACCCATTAAAAGCACCCTGGAATGGGCCTCTAACTCATCATTCTACCAGATGGGAGGAGGCATTTCTAGAGGTGATAGCTTCCTGGGGTTCGCAAGCCCCACAGAAGAGGAAGAGAAAGTGGGCTGAGGTGATACTGCTGGGACTCAGGAACTCTGGAGTTCCAGGTATAGGGAATAGGGAAAATGGGCAGACGCCAAGGAAGAGGACGCATCCCTTTGCTTCCCAGGCCCCTTAGGCCTATCATCCAGGAGATGATGAGGTTTGGACTCCCCCAAATCCTTAACAAGCTTTTCCAAATCCTCTCCAAACAAAAGCTTCCCTTTAAAGGCAAGCCAGGACAACAGGGACTTGAAGTTGAGTCCACTGCACAATGGTGAAGCCACAGCCATCATCATGCCACCGTTGAAAGGGCAATGTCTTTAGCCATCAAGCGGACTAAATCACATGTAGTGTCAAACAGAAAGGCTGCTTCCGACTCAAGGAGGATGGCATTATCCCCCAAAGTGAGCAACTGAATCCACTGGAGAGCTCAAGTCATCAGACCCACACACAGCCAACTGGAGGATAACAGAGGAAGTCGAAAACTGACTTCAGAAGAGCTTCCATCTTACAATACAGGTGGTTCTTTAGGACTGCACCATCCTCTACTCAGATGGTGGTCTGATTCGTGACCACTGTGATATGCACATCCACACCATGACATGAGCATGCAGTGCAATCCTCCTGTGGTTAGGCGTAAAGTTTCTTAAGGACCCTCAGCCCCTTTGCCAGGAAGTCAGGCAAATCCCACTTCAAGCAGACCATGCTCTTGATAATCTCTGGAAAGGGAAGGGCCCTCATTGACTTCTGAATTCCCTGCAGGAGAGAGTGTACCTGCAATGCCTGTTCTGCTGCCACAGGATCAGCTAAACACAGAGCAGAAGACACTTGAGCAATTACAGCTGCTAATTCCTCCTTCCTGAACAGGTGAAAAATACTAGAATTGCTTTGATCCTCCAAAGGAGAAGGCATGTCATCATTGCCAGAGGCATCAGAACTGAACTCTGGGCCTCGGTCGAAGGAAAGACGATCCAAATCTCTGAACGCCAATCTTCATTAAGAACGCTTAAGCCTTGGCGCGCAGGCCAAACTTTGACTATCCCATGCCACCGGCCCCCCTTCCATGCCAGTGGAAAGAGAGCGAGATGACCCAGAGGCTTTAGGGTCTGAGTTGCTTCATCAGAAGGACCAAGCTTGCTGAAGAAATGAAAATAATTCTGGGGAGGACAACCTGGAAATCGGGAGTCCTGTGTCAGGAATAATTCCCCCACTTGTGGGGGGAAGGCTAGCTGTCAGACACTTAAGAGAAGCAGCCAGCAAATGAGAGCTGGAGTCCAAGGCCTGGAGACCATCCTTCTTCACTGTTGTGTCCGCTGCTTCCTGCAGTGAGGACAATATGGCCAGGGCACCTGTGTCCCCTCACTGCAAAAGGGGAGAAGGGCCTTCCAAGGGCACATCAGAAGCTTCCATGCAAGAATTGCAGAAACCAGAATCCAGAAATGCAACTCTCCACTTTCTGCAGATTGGGTAGTATTTCTTAGAAGCAGGCATATGCCTGTGCCAACAATATGAGTCTTACATACCATTAACAGCCTGTCATCACAGGCCTAGAGCACGCTGATAAGGTATGCTGCAGCACACGTGCCGGCTGCACAGGCACTAATATGCCTCCAGTAAAAAAAACCACATCATATAATGTATTAAAGTTATAAGGAAAGAGTTTAAATGTAATAATGTATAAAATTATAAGGGATAAGGTTCAATGTTATAATGTATATAGTTATAATGTATAAGCACAAACGTTATAATGTAAAGTCACAAAACAGTTTTTGTGACATGTTAAGTTATATGTAAACCGCCCCTGATCTCTGGAAGGGGCGGTATAGAAAAACGCAACTAATAAATAAATAAATAAATAAATAAATAATATGTGCTATAACCACACACAGAGTTAAAGTTCATATTTAATGCACGCAGCCTAATAAGGCACACGCACCAAGCATACGAAGTGTAGTTAATGCGCACAGACAGTATAAAGTGGAAGAACAATGGGAAAACTGATGCCGTACCAATGGATGCCCCAAGTGACCCAAACTCAATTGATGCACTGCCCAGCAGATGAGGTTGGGTAGCCCCCACAAAACAAGCGTACTTTATTTTATGAAGCTTGTAGAAAAAGCAGTTCCGATCCAGCTCGAAGAGCACATCAATCAACATGCTCCCCTTGACAAACACCAACATGGATTTTGCCTAGGCCACAGCACCGAGACTTGACTGACCTCCCTACTATCTTCACTCATCATTGGGATCAAAAAGACCTCCGGAGGCTTCATACTGCTATTTCTGGACATATCGGCTACGTTCGACACGGTTTCACACCAAACCCTGCTCAACTGACTTGACAGCATCGGAGTGCAAGGTCAGCCTCTTAAGTGGATTCACTCCTACCTCTCTCACCACACACAATGGATACAAACTGGACACCATACATCATCTCCCTTCACCCTACCTCAGGTGTACCTCAACGTTCCGCATTCTCATCCCTCCTCTTCAACATTTACATTCAACCACTTTGCACAATTATTCAGAAATTCAACATTGGCTATCAAATCTATGCCGATAATGATCTACACACCATTCTCCACAACTGCTCCCGATTATGTAACACTTACATCTTGCTTCAAAGAAATAGTCAGCTGGCTCCAACTAAACAACCTGACAGTCAACTTCAGCAAGACAGAAATCCTCCATGTCACTAGGGATCCCAAATTCACTCCACCCATCTCTACTAAATTCAATAACAGAACTCCAAGTTCAAACCCAAGTTAAGTATCTTGGTATCACACTTGATCAGCAACTGACCTTCCAGCCCCACATCCGCAACACCACTAAGGCCATTACTTCAAACTCAAAACACTACACATCCTACGCTCTCTCCTCTCTACAGAGCACTTCCGTGCAGTTTGCCAAGCATCCATTACTCCCATCATTGACTACTGCAATACAGTATATCAAGCCCTCCCCAAAGCCACCTTACTCCCTCTACAGCTGGCCCAGAATACTGCCGCACATACTATTTTTGGAATCTCAAAATTCAACCATGTCACACCCCTACTGAGGTCGCTGCACTGGCTGCCAATCGCTTCTAGGATCAAGCATAAAATCCTCACCCTCATCCACAAAGCCCACAAAAGCATGACTGCAGAGCAGCTCCAAGCTTTAATCAGCATTCCCAACAATAACAGGCCTCATAGACCAGCCACACAAAATCTCCTTGTTCTGCCCCCATGACTCTGTAAGAGCACTCAATATGCTCGCACCCATGCCTTTATGCTATATGCCCCCACTCTCTGGAATGCATTGCCCCCCATACTGCGATGCATCCAATCACCTACTACTTTCAAGAAACACCTCAAGACATACCTCTTTCAGGAGCATTACAGTATTGACCAGCCTACCGACCAGCTGACTCAGAAAATCCCTCTCTCCCCCCTCCCCCCTCCCTAGTTAGCTATGCCATCTTATCTTACTTTACTTTACACCGCACTCTTCCTCCCCCTCCCCCCGTAGCCTATTTATTATTGTTGCCCACTGCTTTTTCTACCCTTGCTCTTTATTGTTGTCCCCTGCTTTGCATATTGTACCCTCACTAATCGCTGTTTCACACTGCCTTGCTTATCTTACCCTTGTCAATTGTGGATTTACACTGTTCTGCCAATTGTTCCCCTAATACTCGTTTTTCACTGTCTTACCTCCTCCTGCGTTTTGTACCCCTGTTAATTTCATCCCCTAAATCGATTATATATTTTTTGACTGGTAGAAAAACGGTATACAAAAAACAGTTAAATAAATAAATAAGATAGAGACTTAGGGGCATGTTTACTAAACATTCCTAACGTGCGGGGCCGTGCTAGTGTGCCTGTGCCATATAAGGAGTGGGCGGTTCAGGCAGAAAATAGAAAAAGAACGGTAGTAAGCAACCGGACGTGTGTGCGTCGCGCTAATGTGCGGGGGTCGACATTAGTGCGTGGAAAGGCAAAGTGGCGCGCTGCTGAGTATACAAAACAACAGAGCCGTGGTACAACGGTGAAGATACTGACCAATGGTGCAGGGGCCATGGGTTCAATCCCCCAGTGTGCACAACGACAAAGGTCAGCTGAGGCAGTAACTGTAATGATTAACATTGGTTTAGGAGGCAAATTAATTTGGAACGGCATAAGGCGGCGCACAGTTATTTTTGGGCGGCAGAAGGCGGCGCACAGTGCTTTTTGGGCGGCATAAGGCGGCGCACAGGTATTTTTGGGCAGCAGAAGGCGGCGCACTGGTCCCCTTGGGCGGCAGAAGGCGGCGCGCTGATAGGCACAAGGCGGCGCGCTGATGCACAAGCACAGGAACAGAGCCACAGCACAATGGTTAAAACACTGACCAATGGTGCAGGGATCAGTGGTTCAACTCCTCACAATGCCCAGTGAAAGATGCCTGCTGAGGCAGTATGTATTATGTTGTGGAGTGCTGTAGGAGGCTGTATAATTTTATTTTGTTATCACTACTAGCAAACGCACTCTCCCAGCATGTTAACATACGGCGGCCCATAAGGCACATGTTACAGTGCACTGTTCGCCAAGGCACCCTTGAATGACCCCTATAGGGCAGCATGTATGTTGCGACACAGGATAATGTATAGTGCACCCTATAGGGATGGCAACCATAAGGTGGCCTACAGGGCGCCCTATGAAGCACCCTCAGAGGCACCTAATGGGTATAGTAAGCTGAGGGTGGTCTTGCCGGCATAGACATATGTACAGTAAATAAAAATAAAGCTGTGGACAGCCCTACCAAAGGGCCCCACTGTGGGTTTGAACCCATGACCTCTGGCTGCACAGGCAGTGATATAACCATTGCGCTACAGCTCCATAGCTGTAAGCAGGCCCCTGGCTGGCTGCAGATAGCCTACACGTCACCTCACAGACAGTCTGCTGGTGTCAACAGGATAGGGTTAGGCCACCCGTACCCATGATGCACTGCACATGCAAATTAGCTGTCCGCAGATGGACACAAGATGGGGAATGCACCCCCACAGTACCTCGGCCCTGTTGGGGGAAGTGACCGGGTGCACCCACACAGCACCTTGGCCTAGTAGGGGGCACTGACCGGGTGTTTTACTGGCACAGAGTAGCCACACACCGTTACATCGTGCGGGTACTGTGCTCACCCTGAGTGTGCAATGAGGTGGCCAGGACCAGGTCAACAACACCTGGCATGGCTGATGGAGGCCAAGCGGGCATTCCAAAGCAGTGTTAATGTGTAAGATAGCTAGTTTCTGCACAAACACCATGGATATCCCTGTCTGCCGCCATCAGGCGCACCCCCCCCCCCCCCCGTGGCAAACATGGTCCCCATCAAGGGATCCACACTCTACCTCCCTGCAAAGGTGGCAGTAGAGGGCAACATCAACCCCAGTCCTGCTGAGGAACACCCCCCCCCCCCAGGCAGGCAGCTCCATACACAGCCATAACACAATAGCAGACAGACATAAGCCCAGGGTATGGTAAGCTGCACTCCACCACCAGATATTCCCCTGCAGCAAGCCAACAGCCACTGCAAGCCATTATAGCAAGACATTTACCAGCTACAAACAGTCTGCTGGTTAGTCCATAGTGCATGTTCCCAATGGAGATGCATGCACCCAGAACTGGGCTGTCTGCATACACAGCAAGCAGATAGATCAGTGACTGGGCCCCAAAGAGAAACCCATATCTATCACATGAGAGAACTACTATACAGCACTATGGGGGGGCCTAGCCATGCTGTGGTCACTGCACAGTCAGGGTGAGCGTGATCCCCCAAAAGGACATGCTTTGGCCACCCTGTCTGTGTAGGTGGTGGCCAGACACTACAATATCCCAGCCAATGTCCCTGCCAGGGCCCTATGCCCAGTGCAGATGCATCCTGGCCACGCCACCCTGCCCTGGCTATACCCATGGTACCTTGCACCTCATTATGCACATTGACTGGCCAATACTGGCAACAGTGCTGGCAGTGCGGGCTGTTGAAGGGGCTTGCAGCCAACACCCACTGTATAGACAGACACACACTTCCACACCTCTGCCATCATGGTGCTACGATTGAGGGGGTAAGTAGCCTTGCCCACCAAACCGGTCCTGAGCACGGCAAGGCATGGATATGGTACGCATTACAGCTGGTGGTCACTCCCCAGGGTGGTAAGCACCGTCAGAGGCCAGGCCTGGAGCATGCCCCGCAAACACCTAACAGATTGTTTGGATGGGGTCAACTAGCAGTATGTACGTAACGTATGGATAACTGCCTGCCTGTGCTCCTAGCAAACGTCTCCGAGCTGTGTACCGTATACCTCAGGTGTAGGGTGACATTGGTAAGTTATGCAAGTGCTCGTTTTGGGTGCTGCATGCACGGTCCAATGTTCTGCCTTTCCAGGAGACATTGGCCAATGGGGCCTGTGGGTGTGGGTGTGTCTGCCCTTGATGGCTGCTGCTTTACGGCACAGATTCCCAACTCCAGTCCAGGTTTGCATCACACTGTTCGGGTTTTCCTGCTATCCCTCATGAATATGCATGGGCTACATCTACATGCCATGGGGGTGGTGCATAGATATACAGCACAGGCATTTGTATGAGTGTCAGCATGGAACCTGACTGGTGTGTGGCCCACCAGGACTGCATTTGGGTGATTCTGCTCTAGGTACTGCCCCTGTTCATGGTGTCTGTGCTCAGTGGGTTAAAAGATAGATGTCTTACCATTGCATATGTCCCCGCCATGAAAGGTGTGTCCTTACTATCACTGTTTAGTTGTGGGAAAAATATGTGGGCAGGATTGGCAGTAGCCCCAGCTGGGCTTTGAACCTGTGACCTTCTGTTCTTGTATGCACTGTCTGTGTGCACTGCACCACTGTGTAGCCACAGATTGGTTGGATTCCCTGGACTGTCCATGACTGTGGATCCGGCAGGACCTGTCTGTTGCAGTGGACTGTGCCAGCCTGCACATGGCTAGGCCTCTGTCTTCTGTGGTTAGCAGCCACTGCCCCCTGCACCACATGTACTTGTCCGCCAACATGCTGGCATGAACGTCTCTCAGAAAAAGCAGTTGACCTGATTGCAATGTGGCAGTATGGGACTGCATTTGGGGGACTTGGCTGTAGGTAATGCCCATTGTTGTGGTGTGTGTGCGGTGTTGGGTAAAATATGGGTGTTTTCCCCATGCATACAGGGGTGTCTGCGCTATCTTTATTTAGTGGTGGGTAAAATATAGGGACTGGGCTGGCAGGTGCCCCAGCTGGGTTTTGAACCTCTGCCCTCTGGTCCTAGAGGTAATGACTCTGTCCGCTGTACCACACTTTGGCCACGGAGACAGTGCAGCCCCTGGAGGCAGTAAGCCTGGCAGGCTGGAGTCACAAACCCTGCTCTACGCAATTCTACTGTGGGCATATGCACCCTGTCTGGTGACAGACGTGCACATAAACCCCGGAAATGACCACGGGAAATGTGGGACAACATATCACCACGCTGGGCAACAGTGATATTAATGGGCAACCATAGCAAACACTCCCAGGAAAGCTCCAAAACGTGGAAATGTTTTTTGGAAGAGTCTCCTCTCAGTAGACCCTTCCAAACTTCATTTCGTTTTTCTGGAGCTTTGCTGGGTGTGATTTCTGTATTTGCCCATCACTATAACTGTTCCCCAGCTGAATTACTATTTTTAATAGTTCTGTTGTGGTCATTTTCTATTTTTATTTTCACTTTTGTGCTGTGCACATATATCACACTGCTCACGTTTTGCTGGTTTCCCCGGTTTTCCTGTACATTGCTGACGGAAATGGTTTCTCTTCCCTTTAAATGCTTTCTACCGCGAGTGTTTCACTCGCGGTAGTTTTTACATGCAAATTCGGGCCCGATACTGTGCGGGGAGCCTCTCCCCTCCCACTCTCCACCCATTGACCCCGTCCCTCCGCCCTTCCGGAGCCTTCCTCCGCCCTCCTTTCGCCGTTCCACGCCTCTATCGGACATTTGCGGGCCCGCACTTGTACGGGGCCCGTTAGTGAGCCGCGTACCTGTGTGGGGGTGACACGCACGTGTGCGGGGCGTTTAAACGCGTTTCTGCGCGTTTCAGTGCCGCGTTTCCGTGCGCTATTTTGCAGCGCGCTATTTTGCGGATTTTAGTAAACATGCCCCTTAGTTTTGGTACTCACCTCTGGGGAGTCCAAAGTAGACAAACCAAGCCAGGCTCAGTGCTACTCCCTCTGCTGCTAGGGCCTGCAGGCACATACCTCTAAGGATTCTTTTAATCTTCAGCGGAGATTCGGAGGAAAGGAGGGAGAGGTTCTGAGGTTGTGTGAGGCTTGAAGGATCCTTTTCCAAACTCCTTTCCAAAACGTCTGGCTACTTAACTGTCCCTTAGCAGTATAAGGATAAGGAGCTGAATCAATTCTTGTCCTCTGTCCCAATACCCAAAAGAACACTGGTTTTAAGGTCACTCTAGTGGAGCCTCCAGCGCTACACTCTAGTGAGAAAGTCACACCGAGGGTGGTTGCTCATGAGCGAAATCAATCTTTCTTGGAGCTTTTTCCAGATTTCATCAGAGCTGAAAAAACTTGTATCCGCCATATGCTGGAAACAGAGAAATACTGAAGTATGTCCCTTGTTGTACTGGTCATTATAGCAGGATGAAGTCATAAGAAGCCTCTGGAATATTTTCTCTATCTTCGCTTCTGCTGGTAGGGAAACACAATCCATTTGTCTGGACTGGTCTAGCAGGACAATATAGAAATCACTCTGACTTCTTTTGTGGTGAGTTTGGTCACCAGTGTGCCACTTTGTAGCACTGTGCTTTTGAGAATTGTACATGGGCCGTTTTATGCTTCTCTTTTTTGGAGCTTTTTACTTTTTTCAAACGCTGTGTGAGAGCATAGGGCCTGTTGAGTCTCTGACAGCACAGGAGAGAGCCAAGTGTTGCTGCTGCCCCTGCTCAGCACACCTTCTAGCAGCGAGCGTGGTGCTGCAGCATGTTGAGGAAGATCCCCTCTTAGCAGCAATGTCTCTGCTGTGTCATGGTAAGGTACATTGGTGAGCATCAGCATTGTAGGGAGTAGTAGTGTTGCCAGTGTCCTGTGCTCTGATAAGAACCAAGGCCAGACCTGTTCCATGGTTGTGGCAAGCAGGCCCCCCGATTGTTTTGCCTTTATAAAACAGCAGGACCCACAATTTTTCACAATCCACATGTGATTTAAACATTGTCAAATTACATTCAGATTGTGAGAAATTGCTGGAGAACCTTGTGAGACTGGAAGAGTGGGTATCTGATTGGAAAATGAAATCTAGTATGGACCAGTGAAAAGTGATACATGTAGGGAAGAACACGATACTAGATTCCACATTAGGAGTCTCCACTAGGAACAGGATCTAGGCATCATGATGGACAATATATTGAAATCTGACCAATGTGCAGCGGTGGCCAAAAAAGCAAAACAGAAAGCTGGGAATTATTAGGGAAGGAATGCAGAATAAAACAAAGAATATCATAATGCCTTTGTATTGCTCCGTGCTGTGACTGCATGTTGAGTATCGTGTGCAACAAAGATATAGTGGGAATGTACAGAGAAAAGCGACCAAAATGGTAAAGGGGATGGGACAACTCTCAAACGAAGAAAGGCTAAATAGGTTAAGGTTCTTCAGCTTGCAGAAGATACAGATAAGGGGAGATATTCACGTGACCCTGTTCAAATCCAGGTTAAATGCTCACTCTTCGAGGCTGCTCGTGGATCCTGATCTCCTTATTCTCCTGCTCACCACTTATGTATATCTTACCATTCCCCTAGATTTACCCTAATCCCCAGTTTGTTATGTTGTCTGTCTTGCTTGCATTGTAAGCTCTATGGAGCAGGGACTGTTTTTTACATGTCTTTGTACAGCACTATATACGCCTTGTAGTGCTATATAAATGAGTAATAGCAGAGATATGATAGAGGGCTATAAAATCCTGAGTGGAATTGAACAAGTAACCACAAATCAATTGTTTACTCCTTAAAAAAACAAAGCTCAATGCATAATTAGTTTCTAGAGCTCCGCTGGAGGATGTATAAAAAGCAATTGACATCTGGATATAAAAATAGGTTTGGACAAATTCCTGAAGGAAAAGTTCATAAACCACTATTAAGGTCGTATTAAGGAAAACCACTGCTTATCCTTGTAGATAGTTTCCATGCTACTTACCTCCATTTTGGGGCCCTACCAGGTACTTGTGACCTAGATTAGCTGCTGCTGAAAACATGATGCTGGTATGATGGACTCTTTGTCTAACCCAGAATGGAGAATCTTTATGTTTTGTAGAGCCTTCTGGCAGTTTTGCAGAGTTCAAGGGATCAGTGGCCTTACTTTTATTTGCACTTGTTCCATGATAATTTAAATCCTTTGGGACCGAGGTGGAGTCATCAGCAAAGAAAAAGCACAAAAATTGATAAGTCAGGGAAGGGGGTGAAAGCGTACTAGGGAGGCAATGCTTTACTGGTATTCATCCAACACCTATTTTAATATTTTTGCATCAGGGTGTTTTATTGGTTCAAACCTAAAATCAGAAACCCTACAATATTATAATCCAATAGTACAATCATCACATATTAACTGAAAACAGATACAGAATACAAAATATATCACCAGATTAGAACAGTAATTCTCAGTACAGTCCTTGAGAGATTCATTGACAAGATACAGATGATTTAAAGGAGTACCACCAAAACCAGACGGAAGGAAGGAAGGCGCCAGTCCTGTACCTTTCTTAACAGTATCCTTTGAATTGTGTAGTTGCCTCAAAGTGAAGTAGCATTTACAAAAATCAGCATTTCTAAAATATTGAGGAGTAGCCTAATGGTTAGACCAATTGCACGAGGTATGATCAAAAAGTATCAAGACTTGCTGTGTAGTTGTATAACAATATGTTGCACCACAATGCTATTAAGCGTGCAGTGACCTAGTTATGTGCTCTGCATGTGCAGAGTGTAGCGTGGCTGCAGCACACCTGTACTTTTTTAAATCATGTGATGTTTGGTATCATGTAAAAGCAGTTTATCGGTGCATTCAATCTCTTTATATCCCTTCTCACGACCTTCATTCTTCTACAGGCTTGCTCCTTTCTTTGCCCTTTTCTACCTTTGTTAACTCCAGACTTTCGATCCTTTCACCTCGCTGATCCTTATGCTGGGAATAAACTTCCTGAGTCTGTGTGTCAGGCTTCATCTCTGCCCCTTTTCAAATCTAAGCTAAAGGCTCACCTCTTTAAGGCTGCCTTTGGATCCTGATCCCTTGTTCCTTATGTCTCCTTCCCTATTCTAACCTCTTTCTCACTCTTGTCTTGTGTCATCTGATTAGATCATAAGCTCTGACAAGTAGGGACTGACTTTATCTTTGTACAGTGCTGTGCATACCTAGTAGTGCTTCATAAATGTTTATTAATAATAATAATAATTTATGATGAATGAAAAAATTGAACAGCAAATTTGCATTAAATTCTGCCAGAAACTTGGAAATTCATGCAGAGACTTATGACAAGTTACAGCAAGTGTATGGCGATAAATGCATGAGTTGTGCTCGAGTTTATGATTGGTACAAATGTCTCCAAGAGGGCTGCCAAAGTGTTGACAATGACGCACATTCTGGAAGGTCATCCATGAGCAGGAATGAAGACAAAGTTGAAGCCGTGCACACCGCAATACACTCAAATCATCAATTAAATATCAGGAAGCTTCCTGAGAATATGGACATCAGTTTGGGTTGGTACAGTCCATTCTTACTGTTGATTCAGGGATGAGACGTGTGCCTGAAACTCCTGTCCACCGACCAAAAAGATCAACTCTCTGCAGCCCGGGAGTTGTTGGAATTCATTGAAAATGACTCAGATTTCATCAAAAAGATTATTACTGGTGATGAATCATGGGTTTATGGTTATGACCTGGAAACTAAGGCTCAATCCTCACAGTGTAAGACTCCAGATCTCCCAGACCCAAGAAAACCTGCAAAGGTCATGCTTACAGTTTTCTTCAGTTACCAGGGTATTGTTCATCATGAGTATGCTCCAAAAGGCCAAACCATCAATAAGGAGTACTATGTCCAAGTTCTGACTCATTTGAGAGTGCTGTTCATCGTAAGAGGTCAGAGTATCCAACACCTGCCATGACACACATGGAACTATTCAGGCAATTGGTAACAGACCTCACACGTGACGGGGCCATACTGGACTTGGTGCTTACCAATGGTGAAAGTGTTTCTGATGTTACAGCGGGAGATCATTCTGCATCCAGTGATCACCAGATGGTGTGGATGAGTAGTAGGATTAGGGCTGTTAGAATCCATTCAAAAGCAAGGGCCTTAGACTTTAGGAAAACTAACTTTGCCAAGATAGGCCAGTACCTCGGGGAGTCCTTAGCAGGATGGGAACAGCTGAGGGATGTAGAAAAACAGTGGGCAAAAGTGAAATGGGATATTTTAAGGGCAACTAACATTTTTGTTAAAATGGTAAATAAAGGTAAAAGGAAAATCAGATCGCTATGGCTTTCAAAAGAAGTAGCTGAAAATATGAAGAAAAAGAGGGAGGCCTTCATGAACTACAAGAGAACACACAGAGAGGAAGACAGGCATCTATATTTGGATAAACTTAGAGAAGCTAGCAAAGTAGTCAGGAAAGCAAAGATTCAAAAAGAGGAGGAAATATCCCCCCATTTTATTGCATTGGCTAAGACATTTTTCAGATATGTTAGTGAGAAGAGAGAGGGCAAAAGTGGTATTGTCAGACTCTAGGGGGAAGGGGAGGAATATGTAGAAGCTGATGAGGATGAAGCGGAATTGCATAACAAATATTTTTGTTCTGTGTTCACAGATGAAAGACCAGGAACAGGAACTCAGAAAACACCCACAAACAGGAACAGAAGCAAGGGACATCTTGAACATTTTTCAGAAGACTGTGTTCGTGAGAAACTAACTAAACTTAAAGTAGACAAAGCGATGCGACCGGATGGGATACACCTTAGAATACTGAGGGAACTTGGGGACATCTCTGAAGGAAAAAAGGGGAATGTTGTAGTGGTTGATATGGAAGGACAGATTAGATAGGCCATGTGGTCTTTTTCTGTCGTCATTTTTCTGTTTCTATAGTTGCACAGAAATTGTGACTGGTTGCTTCATTATGATAATGCCCCAGCTCATGCATCACAGTTTGGTCAGCAATTCTTGGCCAAACACCAAATTGACCAAGTCTGTCAGCCTCCATACTCCCCTGACCTCACACCCTGTGACTTTTTCTTGTTTCCAAAACTGAAATTACCACTGAAAGGAAGGAAATTTGACGACTTGTAGATCATTAAGCAAAATTTGACACAGCAGCTTTACAACTTAACGAAAGAGATATTTCAAAATTGTTTCCAGCAGGGGCAGGAACGCTGGAGGAAGTGTTTTTTAATCAGAAGGGGACTACTTTGCAGGAGACTGAGTGTAATAACTGTCAGTGTTATACTTCTTGTGTTATTGTATAATTCTTGATAACTTTTGATCACACCTTGTATTTCTGGCGCATGGGTACAGTTTCCACTGATGTGCCTTGTAACCTTGATCAATCACTTCAATCGCTGTTGTCTCAGATTGCGAGTTTTCTTGGGCGGGGAAATATTTACAGTACTTGAGCTATATCTTGCCCGGATCGAGGAAGGTAAGCTATTACTTCAAATGATGCTAAAACTGCAGGGAGAAAAAGTATTAAAATAGTCATTTAGGGGTATGTTTACTAAACCGGGCTAACGGTTAACCCGGGCTATCTGCCACTAGGTCCCATATTATTCAATGGGACCTAGTGGCAGATAGCCCGGGTTAACTGTTAGCCCGGTTTAGTAAACATACCCCTTAGAGTGACAAATTTTAATGTGAATCTATCCAGCAAACACTGCATTAGAGCATCAGTAAGTTCATTTGAAGAAAGAAGATTCAACACATTCAAAATTAATTGATTACCAGATGACAGACATTTAGGTTTTGCAAATATTGTCATACAATAAATAAGTGAATTGGAAAATAAAGTTTTCACTAAATCTCTGAATATTATATGCATGTCATGCACTGAAGAACATTTGGGACCAAACATTCAAATCATTTCTGCAGTTGGCCATGCTGCCATTGGTCACATAGGTATTTTTTTAAACCCAAAGCAGATGAATAGAAAATTTCACCCGGAGCTATTCATCCCTAAAAGAGGACAGGATTTATGGAATTTCAGGAGCAGCACCATACCCATGTAACTTACAGGTCTAAGCCAGAGACTCTCAACCTTTTTTCTGTTCTGACTCACTTGATGGATAATATACAGTATATGTGTGTGTGAGTGAGACACACTCAGGGTGTCTGTTCCCCCCCCCACTTTTCTTAAAACCCCAGGATCACTCCTTTCCCTCAGCACCCCCCCCCCCCCAAATAAACTAACCAACCAACCAACCAAAGATCATCCCGGCTTTCAAATCACCCTCCCTTATCTTCTTTTTAAAACCCTTCTTCCTATGTAACCAGCATTGGCAGTTATTGCGACCAAGGCAGGAGGAAGCAGAAACCACCATTCTACCAATTAGGTAGAGAGGAAGCAATAAGAAGTGGCAACAGATTTCAGGGATCTGGTTCCCTACCCAATTAAGCCCTGCAATTTATTTCCAAGAGGATGTGGTAAAAGGCATTCTTGCAGCTGTGCTTAAAAAAGCTTTGAACAAGTTGCTGGAGGAAAAGTCCATAAAGCATTGCTAAGATGAACTTGAGGGGAAAACGATAGATTCTAACTGCTTACCCCCATGGATAAGCATTATCTATTTTCTAAGATACTGCAGGGTATTTGTGACCTGAATTGACCACTGTTAGAAACAGGAGACTGGGCTTTATAAACCTTTGGCCTAACCTAGCATGGCACCACTTATGTTCTCCACACTCTTTTCAGGCCGTGTGTACATGTGGCTGTTATGGAAAATGTGGTAATGCTATGTCAAATTTTGTTGACGCCTCCCAGATCTTGGTTAAGGACCACTGCTCTACAAAGTGACATTCAACCACTAAACATGTAAGTTACACATTTTAGGTAGCCCACACAGACAGCACAACATGAAACATGCAACTTGGATATTTCAAATTGTATGTAGATATTCAGGAGCTAAGAGCTGAGGTGCCAGACCTAGACAAACCACCCATCTGGGCAGCAGCAGAATGGAATAGTGTTGACGGCGGAGGATCACATTTCTGTGACAACGGCAACAACACCAAACTTAAAATGCGCGGAAGAAAGGCCTGGCAATCTACTTCTGTATCTTGCCATGAAAACCCAATGGATAGTTACAACAAAACAAATTGTGCTATAGTGCTGGAAGATGAGACCCCCAGGTTGGAAGGCACTCAACTAGCTACTGGGGAAGAGCTGAAGACTTTTCAGAGTAAAGCCAGCATTTATGATGTGGTTGGATCAAAGCCCTCGGGACATCTGACTGCTGATGTAGCTGCACATGAAATGAGCGTCAGAAGCTGTAAAGATGTCTTATACATTGGAACATGGAACGTACGAAGCATGAACCAAGGGAAGTTGGAGGTGGTCAAGAATGAAATGGAACATGTACAACTTTATCTGTTGGGTGTCAGTGAACTAAAATGGACTGGCATCGGGCACTTTGCATCAGATGATCACATGGTCTACTATGCTGGAAATGAAAGACAAAGAAGAAATGGTGTTGCATTTATAATAAAGAAGACACTTGCAAGAACTGTAATGAAATACAATGCAGTCAGCGAACGCTTAATCTCTATTCGTCTATGAGGAATGCCTATCAACACAACTATAATTCAAGTATGTGCCCCAACAACAGCTGCAGAAGAGAATGAAATTGAAGAGTTCTATGAACAAGTACAAGCTGAAATTGACAGAACATGCAAACAGGATATCCTGATAGTCATGGGTGACTGAAACGCAAAAGTTAACAACAAAGAAGAAGACAAAGTAGTTGGAAAATATGGACTTGGCAACAGAAATGAAGCTGGGGAAAGACTGATAGAATTCTGCAAGACCAATGATCTATTCATCTCAAACACCTTCTTCCAGCAACACAAGCAGCGACTGTACACATGGACTTCACCCAATGGATTGTATAAAAATCAAATTGACTACATCTGTGGAAATCAACGATGGAAAAGCTCTATAACATCAACAAAGACAAAACATGGAGCTGACTGTGGTACAGATCATCAACTACTAGTATGCAAACAAGCTAAAGTTGAAAAAGAGTAAACCACTCATGAATGCAGCAAAATATGACCTTGAGAATATACCACTGGAATTTAAAGACTGCCTGCAAAATCGATTTACAACTTTAGATACAAATGACAGAGCTCCAGAAGAGTTATGGAATGACATCAAGAAGGTTGTGTTGGAAGAAAGCGAGAAGTCTCTACAAAAGGTGAAAAAGAAAAAATGGCCAAAATGGATGAGGAAAGAAACTCTGAAAATTGCCCAGAAACGCTGAGAAACTAAAGCCAGAGGAGAAAGAAACTACAAAATATCAAGGATATCCCTCCTATTAAATAAGCTAAATCCAACGTGCTTTGATCCAAGGATATGGAATATTTCAGGTCTTTAAGCACTTAAATAGCTATTAAATAAGAACCTATGGTCTCAGACTATAACACGCACAGCTCAAGAAAACTTTTAAGAGGTACGTGCCACTATAGCATCAATGACCATATCAACTTTCGATGATTCAGGTTCTTGAATCTCATACTAAACTTAAGGATTCTCAAAAATCGGACTTATCTTAGTTTTTTGATCCAGTTTTAAAGTGTGCCAATGCTGCATTTGCCCCAACGCCACCACATCGGTATCCGTTCCACGTTTCGTTTCTTCTTCAGGGGGTATGCAAATTACAAGTTAGCACTATAAACAAAGAGATGCAATTGTTACTAAACAGCCAGATTGCATGAGTCACACAGAGGCAGAAGAGAACAGTCAAACCTGAACTGGACTGGATAATTTCCAAACCGTAGGCTTATGCGACTTGCAGTGCGTTTAGTATGGCTACCTAACCCCCTGAAAAACGCCGCGCATGCGAGTTGAAGAAACCTCCAAGGTAATTAAATACTTATGCGAAGATGACGTCAGGCATCAGAGTAATCAAAGATTTTGTTAGATGGTATTTGTAAAACTCAACAGACAACTGAGGTGTGTACATTATAGACAGGCTCTCCACTCTATCACATTATTAAGACCTCCAGGAAAAACTGATTGTAGTGTGTAGATCCATTTTTGTTCTCGTAAAACCAAGGTTTGTGCTCGGGATCTGCCGGAACTACCATTCAACACCCGGTCCAGGCCAAAACATCGCAGGAGGAGAAAGAAAGACAATCACAGAACTCAACAGAGATTTCCAACGTGTAGCAAGACAGGACAAGGAAAAGTACTACAATGATGCATGCAAGGTAATAGAAGCAGAAACTACTAGAGGAAGAACAAGATCGGCTTTCCTAAAGCTACGAGAGTTAAATAAAAAGTTCCAGCCTCGAATTGGAATGTTACAAGATGCTCAAGGTTCTATGTTGAATGATGTTGAGAAGATCAAGAAAAGATGGAAGGAATATACAGAGTTTTTATATGATAAAGATCAAGTGGACCAACAGCCGTTTCAACCTGTACCTTATGATCAGGAACAATTGGTGACGATAGAAGAAGTTGAAACAGCATTGAAAGCCTTATCAAAGAGCAAAGCACCAGGCATTGATAGGATTCCGATAAAAGTATTACAGCAATCTGATGCAGCTGTTACCGTACTTATAAGGCTCTGCCAAGAAATATGGAAGACAACATCATAGACAACTGACTGGAAAAGATCTGTGTTTATACCAACACTAAAGAAAGGTGATCCAACTGACTGTGGAAATGATCGCACAATCGCTCTGATCCCACATGCCAGCAAGATTCTACTGAAGATTATTCACAAGAGACCACAACCATACCTGGAACAAGAACTACCTGAAGTGCAAGCAGGGTTCAGGAAAGGGTGAGGAATGAGAGACATCATTGCGGATGTGAGATGGATCCTTGAAAAGACTAAAAAATACCAAAAGGATATCTATTTGTGCTTTATCGACTATAGCAAAGCTTTTGACTGTGTAAACCATGAGAAACTCTGGGCCACATTAAGAAGCATGTGTATACCAGAACACCTGATCGTACTCTTGCACAATCTGTACATTGATCAAGAAGCAACAGTTTGAACAAAACAAGGAGAAACAGAATGGTTTAAAATAAGCAAAGGTGTAAGACAAGGCTGCGTACTTTCCTCCTACCTGTTTAATTTATATGTAGAACAAATCATCAGAGAAGCAGGATTTTATGAAGACAACAGAGGTATGAAGATTGGTGGAAGACTCATCAACAGCCTTCGCTATGCTGATGACAGGGGCGGCCCAAGGGGGGTGCAGGGCCATGTGCGGCGACTCAGTGCGGGGCCTCATTTGCATAAGGTGCCTAATTTGCATAAGTATTTGCATAATGGTACCATACACTAACTTTTAGTAAACATGCCTCTTAATGAGTGTATGGATAAAGAAAGACTAAAAGATTTCTACATTACTATAATCCAGTGCCAACCACCAGGCACATTAGGAACTACTACAAACACTGACCATTTAGAACCCATAGCAAACCCGCCGTATCCCAACAGCACTACCAGGACTCACAAAGCACCATACCCTACCTATCAAAAGGCAACACTGCAAATATTAAACCAATACATTTCAGAGAATAACAATACATGACCTACTGGGGAAAGAGAACAAGTGGCAATGTCAAATAGGAATTACATAAACAGAATACCTCAGCTCAGTTACACTGCAGAACATAGACCATCACCAAACAAGGAATCACAATTTAGAAACAGGAAGACAATAATTAAACTGGGAACCCCAAAAGCCAAACTTGGAATGTACAACACTGTAGAAATAAAACTATAAATTAATTTCCTCTTGTACTAAACAAAGCACAGACGTTAATGATGCACATTTCCTAGAGCTGACATATTCCAGTTAATAAATTCAAAATAAAGAGATATTTTTCTACCTTTTGAGCATTTTTTTTCAGTTGCAATTGCTCCAGCTACTTTCTTCTGGTTTCTTCGTGTCTTCTGCTAACTCTCCATCGTCTACTGTCCATTTGTCCTTTCTTCTCTCTTCTAGTTTTTTTCCATCCTCTCTCTACATCTGCTTTAACATACTAATCTTTCTCCTTTTGCTCTTTCCTCATTCCTATTTTATCCACTCAAATTTTACCCCTCCATCCTCAATCCCCACTTACTCTCCCAATATCCGGCCAATTGAAGATTTGTCTTCCCTCCCACACAAAATATTTTTTCCCTCTCCATTTCACTCTTCCATCTCCATCCCATTCTAATCCTCCCCCAACATCAGCTCCCTTCTAGTTCCAGCCCCACCCAGCATCCGCTCCCTTCTAGTCCCCGCATCAACCCATTTCCAGTCCTAGCCCCCCATCAGCCCATTTCCAATGCTATCCTAGCCCCACCATCAGCCCATTTCCAGTCCTAGCTCCCCCATCCATTTCCAGTCCTATCCGAGTCCCTCCATCAGCTCATTTCCAATCCCAGCCCGCAATCAGCCCATTTCTAGTCCTTTCCTAGCCCCACCATCAGCCCATGTCAAATCCTAGCTTCCCTCCACTCAGCCCATTTCCAATCCAAGCCCCCCATGAGCCTACTTCCAGTTCTAGCCCCTCCATGAGTCCATTTCAATTCAAGCCCCCACTACAGCCCATTTCCAATCTTAGCACCCCCAACAGCCCATTTCCAAACCTATCCCAGCCCCTCCATCAGCCCATTTCCTGTCCTAGCCCTCCCCCCACTCAGCCCATTTCCAGTCCTAGCTCCTTCCCCTCACAGCCCATTTCCATTCCAAGCCCCCTCCCCATCAGCTATTTGCAGTTTAAGCCCCCCTTCCACTCAGCCCATTTCCATTACAAGCCCCCATCCCCATCAGCTATTTGCAGTTCAAGCCCCCCTTCCACTCAACCCAGTTCCAGGCCCAGCAACCCCCCAGCCCATTACCAGTCCTAAGCCCCCCCCCCCACAACCCATTACCAGTCCTACCCCATCAGCCCACTTCCAGTTCTAACCCCCCAATCAGCCCATTTCCAGTCTTAGCCTCCCCATAGCCCATTACCAGTCCAAATCCCCCCCATCAGCCCACTTCCAGTCCTAACCCCCATCACCCCATTTTCAGTCTTAGCCCCCCATAGCCCATTACCAATCCTAACCCCCCTCAGCCCACTTCCAGTCCTACCCCCCATCAGCCCATTTCCAGTCTTAGCCCCCGCCCCATAGCCCATTACCAGTCCTAACCCCCCCATCAGCCCATTTCCATTCCTAGCCCCACACATAGCCCATTTTCAGTCCTTTCACCCCCATCAGCCCACTTCCAGTCCTAACCCCCATAGCCCACTTCCAGTCTTAGCCCCCCCATAGCCCATTATCTGTCCTAACCTCCCTCCCCCCCATCAGCCCAGCTAGATAAAAAAAAATCACAAACCGGCTGCTGCTACCACTGCCGCTGTGACAGCTGCAGAATCGAGCACCCCGCAGGGCCCCCCCTGCCCTGCAGAAGCCTCTTTTCAGCATCAGCTCCCAAAGCACAGGCTCTTCAGAGCTGCGAAGGGAGAACTTCTCCTCTCGCGGCTCTGTTAATCCCGCCACGGGGCTGATGGGAAAGGAGGCTTCTGCAGAGCAGGGGGGCCCCGCAGGGTGCTCGATTCTGCTGCTGCCACAGCGGCAGTGGCAGCAGCAGCCGGTTTGTGTTTTTTTTTAATCTAGCTGGGCTGATCGCTGATGCAAGATGTTTTTTGCGCGGGGCCCCCTGAAACGCGGGGCCCCATGCAAAAAACATTCTTGCTCAATGGACGGGCCGGCCCTGGCTGATGATACCACATTACTGGCTGAAAGTGAAGATGATCTGAAACATTTGTTTCTCACAATCAAAGAACATAGTCTCAAAATGGGCCTGCACCTTAATGTAAAAAAGACAAAGATCATGACAACTGGCATAATCAACAGGTTCATCGTTGAAGGAGAAGAAATTGAAATTGTGAACAACTTTAACCTACTTGGATCAACTATCAATAAAGAAGCAACAAGCAGTCAGGAAATCAGACAACGCATTGCTCTTGGCAGAATGGCTATGAAAGACCTAGATAAGATTCTCAAGAGCAGAGATGTCTCTCTCCATACAAAGATTTGACTTGTTCAAGCCATGGTATTTTCAATAACATCATATGGATGTGAAATCTGGACAGTGAAAAAGACAGATAGGAAGAAAATTGATGCCTTTGAATTATGGTGCTTGCGGCGAATACTGTGTATACCATGGACTGCCCGAAGAACAAACCAGTCTGTACTAGAGGAGATCAAACCTAAGCTTTCTTTAGAAGCTCAGATGACAAGGCTTCAACTTTCATACTTTGGACACATCATGCGAAGAGAGAGATCATTAGAGAAAGACATCATGCTTGGCAAGATAGAAGGTCAACGCAAAAGAGGAAGGCCAGCAATGAGATGGATCGATACAATAACAGAAGCTATGGGTACCAGTCTGTCAACAATGAGCTGCCTGACTCAAGACCGAACACAATTTAGGATAGCTATCCAGAGGGTCATGAGTCGACTCTGACTCGACAGCACTTAACAACAACATTCAGCAGCACCACCTAAATGTATGGCACAGCTAAATAGGTATATGATTTAAAATAGTCTAAGTCGAGACATCTCATATATGGGCCAATGTAGAAAACCAGCTCTGAAGTCGCAGACTTTTAACTCCGTACACCTCTATGCAGTGCACCGACAGCATGCGACTTCAGCACCGGCATGCAGAAAGGGGTGCATATACAAATTAGACACACATTAAACTGTGGCGCAAATTGCAGCTTTAGACTGGGAGAGCAAGCCAAACACATGTGCACAGAAGTTGGCACAAGTTGGCATGCTCTCCCAGAGAAAAAGGGGCACCACATGACTAATTTGCATATGCACCCCAACAGTACTTTGATGGCATCGGGGGCTTTCCCTGATGCCTGATTATCTGAGATGAAATGACAAACTTCTTCTCTGATGATCCAGTCATTGGAGAAAGCCCTGCTACCATCAAAATACTGTCTGGGGGCTAGTACAGAAACCAAATTCCTGATGGCTCAGCGTCCCTAATCCTCTCGCCCAACTAAAAATAGCCCTGTTGACCCATCAGCCCCAAATCTCCACCCCCTAGCAGGAGCATTGTCCAAGTGCTTCCGTGCCATCTTGAAAATGGAGGCATCTGGCTCCCTGTGGTGCATCCTGGGATGCACCAGGCAGGATCAGACTGCCATATATGGTATTTTCTACCTTATATGGCAGTCTGACCCAGCCTGTTGAATCCCAGGATGCACCACATGGAGCCAGGTGCCACCATTTTTCAAAATGGCAGCATAGGAACAGGAACACATGGGCTTCAGGGCCGCTGGGCTACCAGGCTTATTTTTAAATGGGGGGAGGGGGAAATCAGGACTGCTGGGCCACCAAGGATTTGGTTTCTTTCAGGAGCACTGGCCCCCTGACAGTATTTTGATAGCATTGTGGATCATCTGAGAGGAAAAACTCGACACTTTATTTCAGATGATCCAGGCATTGGGAAAATCCCCATATGCTATCAAAATACTGTCAGGGGCATGCGCAGGATGTTTAAGCCACCTCAGCCCCAGGCATATAGATACTAGCGCTGCAGCTGGTTACAAAATCCTCTACATGTTTTTTTTGCATCGGGCACAGACAATATTAGTATGCCATTTTAATACGCACAGCTCATTTGCCTATAATTTAGATATGCTTGGCATTACTGTGTGTGCTCCCTTTTCCTTTGCTGTTTACAAACATGCCAGTCTCTTTTCTGCATTTAGCCTGTCAGAACTTGTGCTTATAAGTTATGCTATCTTTACATAAAGGGCACATTGATCTTTCTGCATTCTTTGTGGAGCTGAATATTGTGATGGTGAAAGCATAGTAGAAGGCATGGATATGGATGAAAATCCTGTAAGCCCCATGGAAGTCAATGACAGTGCACAGATACAAGGGGATTACAGCCTACATCAGAGAAAAACTCAGCTCCCTGCAAGGGGTAGAACACGCCCTAGCTTAGGGGTGGAGACAAGCCACCCTCCTGATTGGTCAGAGGAGGGCGGAGCACAGGGAAGGCCCAGCAGGAAGCAGTGGTTAAAAACCACGTGTAGAGGACAAGGAGGGAGCCAAGGAGAGAGCCAAGGAAAGAGACAAGCACAGAGTCAAGCTCAAGGACAGAGACGGAGAGACGAAGGGAGACTCCAGGGAGTGAGAGTCAGCGAGAGACCTGCTGGAGTGAATGCCAGAGGAGAGTGGCTGAAGCCAGACAGAGAGAGAGAAGTCTGGGTGAGAGAAGGAGCCAGAGAGAAGGCTCAAACTCAGGCAGCAGCAGCTCACCGAGAGGCAGTGGCAGTCTCAAGCCAAAGCCCGTCTACTGTTTCAGACCAGGAAGAAAGAGATATTGTGCCAGCATTTAAAAGCAGAAATACAAGTAACTGGAGGAGAAGTGCACGTCAGGCCAGCAACCGGGACAACGGTGATAGCTGGAGAGGTGGAAAAGGTATCAGTGCTGACATACAGAAACAGCCTCAAGGTAAAGCCGATAATTTCTTTCCTGACAATGTGGCAAGAGGGCTAAGGGCTGGTTTAAAAGGGCAGGAACTGAAACCTTCACCTTCCACCATTGATCAGTGGATTGAAAGCTTAGCCAGTGTTGGAATCCCCAGTGCAGATAACAGAGAAGCTTTTGAATCCTCTAAATTAGGGGCTTTGCAAGGGATACACTCTAATGAGAGGAATTCTATCTCCAATGCAAAAATACCTATGAGGGCTGACTTGTTGTGGGACCAGTTTCAGCAGTTTCTAAGAGAGGGGAAACTTAAAGAAACTCCACAATATGAGAGAGACTCTGTTGGTACAAATGATTTTGAAGAAATGCAAATAGAGACATGTGTGCCTAATGAAGTCTGTTGCCCAGTTCCTATGGATTGTTCTCTGGCTCAAAGGAAAGCTACAGTTGTGAGATAAGAAGGGAAGAAATGTAAAAACCCTATAGTAAGGGTAGTGCTTACCACGAGAGTTGTAAGAAGCATTCAATGTTTGTTTGTTCACTGACTGAGAGCAACGGAGCTGTGAGGGAACGTTGCATTACAAAGTGAGAACAGCTGTGATAGAGTTCTGCTGCAGTTCATTGTCTGACCACACAGAGCAGTGCAGAGTGTGAGGACACAGAGCAGCAGTAAGGCTGAGAAAAGAAAAGTTTATTTGATTTGTTTCTCCTGGTTTTCCTGAGTTCATCTTTTCTGTTTGGAGATGTTATCCTTCTGCCTTGGTTGTATTTGAACCCCAGCGTGCTTTTGGAAATCCCCATAAAAGAAAATAAAAATCTTGCAAAGCCTTACCACCGACTCAACTACAAATTTATTGCCTGAGGAGTAAAAACTTTATTCTAAAGGACATCAAGGCCGCCTACCAGCTGTCAGCCTCTTGGCCCAGCCGGTGGGTGTCGCAATATCAACCTCCTGCTATTACACCAATGACTTCAACATTAAATGGAGACTCCTTTTAAAGAAAGTCTAGAATAGTGCTTTTCAAACATTTATCCCATATGACCCCATTTTAACAAATGAAAATTCACATGACCCCAGCTGATGAGGAAATCAAAATAGCAGATCTCCAGCCTCCTTCCCCTCATATAAAGCAGAAAGCAGTGGCAAAAACAGCAAGAGTCAGCATAGGGTCCTTTGCATCAGTGTGCAGTGTATATTTATAGACCCCAGTACTCAGCCTGGGTTTCCAGTCTAACAGGAAGCTTACCCAGGAGAGGTCCAGCACCTATGAATGTTCACTGGCTCACAGGCTACATGCTGACTGGTGACTTGGCATAAGTAACAGTTAAAGTCCAGAGAGATGGGGAAATGACCATGTTTCTTGATCTGATGTGACCCCATTTGGGGTCCCAGACCCAAGTTTGGGAACCACTGGTCTAGAAGTACTGTAGGTGTAACTCTGGGAGCCTTCAGAGACAAAGGAGTTCAATATTTAAAGGGATCTAGCCACCTAATTATGAATGTAGGTGGTTAGATCTCAAAGGGTAAAAACTCTCACTGAAAGAATTAAGCTAGTTACAAGGTAGTTCATATAAATTGACTCAAAATGCATGTTTTTGGAGGGAGAAGGGTAAGGTGAGATGGAAGAAGAAAAACTTTGCCAGTTAACACTGATTTTAAGTGCCTGCTGGCTAAGTTAAACTACTAAGCCTGAGAACCAAACATTGCTAAATATTTTGATGAATATTTAGCCACAACTTAAGCTAGGCTATGTTTAAAAATACACTTATCTTTATTTACACTTGATATACCGCCCACGTCTGGAATTAGGGTGGTTTACAATAAAAAATATTATAACATTGCTGCAGAAAAAGAAATGGAACACCATATTATAACAGAAAAGAGGTAGAGAAGACAGCAGGTGGGGCAAACAACATAAACTAAAGGGTGATTCTCAACCCAGTCCTCTGTGACCCCCAGGCCAGCCAGATTTTTAGGATATCCACAATGTATATGCATGAGAGAGATCTGCAGGGCATGCAGATCTTTCTCATGCATATTCATTGTGGATACCCTGAAAACCCAATTGGACTAGGGGTCCCAGAGGACTGAGTTGAGAATCATTGTCTGTCCAGCCAAAATCTAGCTGCTCTTTCTGCAAACTGACTTCATGGTAGCATAGTAAATGACAGCAGAAAGTTCAGTTGGCCCAACCAGTCTAATTGGATTTCTCAATTTTGTGCCTTCACTAGTCAAATACATTCTAACATGAAAAGTTTTATAGGGCACTTACATGGGGTAAACAAGGATCCATTTGGCATGTTTTAGAAAAAGATAAATGAGCCCTGCAAGAGAAGAACTTCAAATGTAGACATGCAACATCCTCCACTCTGACACTGGACCCAGCCCACCAAAAATTGTTTACCCACATGCCCATGTTGTGCAACTTTGCCTCTCAGAGGCTCAGTTTGAATGTGTTTACATCTGGCTAAGACCAGAGTAACCTCTGTCACAGTTAAGAACATAAGAAATACCATACTGGGTCAGAACAATTTCCATCAAGCCCAGGATCCTGTTTCCAACAGTGGCCAATCTAGATCACAAGTAGTTGACAGGTTACCAGAAAGGTTCATAGGTTCCACAATGCTTGTCCCGGGGCAAGCAATGGATTTAATGGGTCTTCTTTAATAACTGTTTATAGACCTTCCCTCCAGGAACTTGTACAAACCTTTTATAAACCCATCTACACTAACAGTTTTTACTACATCCTCTGGTAACGCATTCCAAAGTTTGACTACTCATTGAATCAAAAAATATTTTCTCTTATTAGTTTTAAATGGGTTACATTGTAGCTTCATTGCATGTCCCTTGTTTTTCTACTTCTTGATGGAGTAAACAACTGATCTACGTTTACCCATTCTTTATAGACCTCTATCATATCGCCCCTCAGCCTTCTCTTTCCCAAGTTGAAGATCCCTAATCTTTTAAGCATTTCTTCCTAGGAGTATCCTTCCATCCTCTTTACCAGTTTTGTCACTCTTCTCTGTACCTTTTCTAATTCTGCTATATCCTTTTAAAATATGGCGACCAGAATTGCACACAATATCGAAGGTGTGGTCACATCATGGAATGATGCAGAGGTACAATAATATCCTTCGTTTTAGTCTCCATTCTTTTCCTTATGATTCCTAGCATTCTATTTGCTTTCTTGGCTACCATTGCACACTGGGCTGAAGGTTTCAACATATTATCCACAAGGATGCCTAAATCCTTTTCCTGGTTGTTGGTTCCTAAGGGGAACCTTATATCGTGTAACTGCAGTTTGGGTTGTTATTTCCTAGGTGCATAACTTTGTACTTCTCCACATTAAATTTCATCTACCATTTGAACATCCAGTCTTCCATTTTATCAAGATTCTTTTGCTATTTTTCACAATCCTCATGTTTTAACAACTTTGAATAATTTTGTGTCATCTATAAATTTGATAACTTCACTTGTTATTCCCATTTCCAGGTCATTTATGAAGATGCTAAAAATCAGTGAACCCAGCACAAATCTCTGAGATACTCCACTATTCACCTTTCTCCAATGAGAAAATTGGTCATTCAGCCCTACTCTCTGCTTTCTATCTATCTGTTAACCAGTTCCTAATCCACAACAGTACACTGCCTCCTATCCCATGACTTTTTAATTTCAACAAGAGTCTCTCATGAGGGACCTTGTCAGAAAGCTTTCTGAAAATCAAGATATACTATATCAACCGACTCACCTTTATCTACCTGTTTATTCAGACCTGCAAAAAAAATAGAACAGATTAGTAAAACAAGAAATTATTTGGCTAAAACCATGTTGGCTTTCTCCCATTTAACCATGACTTTCCTACAGGTTCAGTAATTTTATTCTTTATAATGGTTTCTACCATTTTGTCCAGTAGTGATATCAGGCTCACTGGTCTGTAGTTTCCCAGATCACCCCTGGAAACCTTTTTATAAATTGGCCATTCTCCAATTTTCAGGTACTATGAGTACAGATGATTTTAATGATTGCAAACCTACTATTAGTAATCTGTGAACTCTCATATTTCAGTTCTTTCAGTACCCTGTGATGTATACCATCTTCTCTAGGTGATTTGCTACTCTTTAGTTTATCAAATAGTTCTAATATAAGTTCCCAGTTTATCTAAATTTGTTTCAATTCTTCTGATACATTATCTTTAAATACCAGTTCAGGCATGGATAACTTCCCTTCCTCTTCATCAGTAAAGACAAAGCAAAGAATGCATTCAGTCTCTCCACTGTGGCCTTCCTCTCTCTTAGTGCCCCTTTTATCTCTCTATCATCTAATGTTCCAACTGACTCATAGCTTTTATAGCAAGAATGTTCTTTTCATCCCATGAATAATCTAAGAATGGGCAGTTAGTTTTGGATACCTTGTCTACTGCTTATAGAAAGACAGGACTTCTGTTGAAGATTATGGCACTTTGTTAGACTGTAACTGGCTACAACTATCTTAACATAATACATGACAGCAGATAAAGACCAAATTGGCTCATCCAGTCTGGACAGTTTAGATTTTAACATTTCTGAAGATATAAAATTGCCATCAGAAACTTAGGACCAGCTCCACTACATACCAATCCCAAGCAAGCCCAAAATCTTTTAAGCATTAGTCTTCAAGCAGAGCCATATTTATGAGTTTTGCATTCATTAGTAGGACAAGAGAACAGTGGTGGTGGGGGGGGGGGGTGGAAGCAGGGGCAGGCAGCTATTTTCCAAGTATAAAGGTGCTGTTAGAAGTGAGGCCCCCTTCCACCCCACCCCGAGAATGGATGCAGAGGATTCAAATATGTGGCGCACACAAGGCAGCTGTCAGTTTGGCTCACCTTAATGACCGCTCAAATTGGACCATCAAGTTTCATCTTTACCTTGATTCTTAAGAGACCAGTTTAAATGCAACACTTAAGCTTCCCTCCACGTCTTATTACAAATTAATGCAAAAAGCCCCTGCCTCCTACCACTAAAATCAGCAAGACTATTGTTTAGGAAAATCCAATTTCCCCAAACTCACTGAAGTTTGGGTTTCAACAGCCTCTCCCTGTAGTAACCCCATTCACCTTGAAACTCAAAGCACCCACTGAAGACCCTGGCAGAGTGGTCAAGTTCATTATTGTCACACTATACACAAAAACCTACCCTTTTTAAAGGAATTGCCACAGGAGTGTATCAGGAAAAACAGTCTTGTCAGTTGCTTAGTCATATGGCCAGGACCACCAAGCAAATACACACCACACAGGTGGTGCACTTTCAGAGAGACTGATGTCAGGTTACAGCAGTATCAATATACAACAGCTATGCTCATCTTTAGAAGGCAGATTACAGGGAAGAATCTGTATCATCAATGGTCAAGAAGCTATCTAGTCTCAGATACAATTACTGAAATGCATGAGAAGATTTAAGGAAAATCATTTTTATTATTAGTTTAACATAAACCAACAGAGATTAAACAGCACACAGTAAATACAGCAGTACAACACCCTGCAAGAAACTGCAAGAAACAACAACCCCCAGACAAAAGCACAGGTACACTCCCTGCGGCCCAAGGAGGGGGGGGGACAAAGTGAAGCTGCTACAAAGCAATATGGGCAACAACAACCACAGTACAGCAAGCCACCCAAACCCCAGCCCGTTATCGAACAAGACAGCTTCCCCCCCGACTGCTACAAACACCTCAACAGCCCCCCAACCCTACCCCCCCACCCTACCCCCTCCCCACCCCCCCACCCGGGCCCCCCCGCCCTCCAACTACCCCACCGAAGATGCCTACTGAGCCAACTGAGCCAGGCCCCTATCCACCACTACAGACCGCTGCCTCCCACCTCAAGGATCTGCAAAGAAAGACCACATTTCCTGACACCCCTCCAATCTCCGCCCCCCCAGAAGACGCGCCGTGCGGAGTTCCATGCCCCGCAACTCCCCCATGGAACCCTCCCAGCCCTTAATCTCAGGGGGTTCAGTGGACAACCACTGTCGAAGTATACATAATTTTGCGATCATGAATCCCCGCTCACATAACTGCCGCTGCGGCAATTTCAGGGCGACCCTCCCACTCGCCATACCCAACAACCCCCATTCCGGCAAGAGGGTATCCCAACTCTGACCATCGCCCCCCAATCGCAACCAAACAGCCTTCCAGAAGGGTCATAGCCGGGGGCAGAACCAGAATCTATGGGACAGCGTTCCCCGCTCCTCCTTACAAAGCCTACACGCATCTGTCCGAGCCAGACCAGCTCGCGCAGCCCACACATCAGGGACATAAGCCCGCCATAGCAACTTAAATTGGAGTTCCTGTAACCGCACCGACTCTGAGACCAATTTAATGGCCTGAAACGCTTGTTGCAACTTCACCGCCGTCACTCCCAGAAGCTGGTCTTGTTGCCACCGCCGAGCCAGTGCCTCGAAATATTGCGGCCTGTCCGAAACCGCCAAAACCCCCAATAACCAAGACACAGTAATCTTCCCCGGAACAGTCTGCCACAAAGCCAACATCCCACCGTGACCATCAAGCCCCGGACCGTCCCGCTGTAACTGCTGAGCATAATGGCGTGACTGCAGATAAAAATAAAACTGGGAGCGGGGTAGATTAAACCTCCGCTGTAAATCCACAAATGAGGCAAACCCTGAGCCCTCAGACATACGCAAATGCCCCACATATTCCACCCCCCGCTCAGCCCAGACACGCCCCACGCTACCCCACATGCCCGGGCTAAAGCCGGATTACCAAATAGGGGAAGACAGTCGGTCCGCCTCCAACAACTACCCCGCGAAGTACACAGAGCCCGCCAGGCCCGCTGTATCCCCCGCAAACAAACCGAGTGCTTCCACCCAGGAGGCAACGCTGACACAGGGTGATGTAGACAATATACGCGATGCCATGGCCAGCCCATCTGCTCAATCAGGCTGACAGGGATCGTATACTCCGTTCCCATAAGGAGATCCCGAATCATCCTCAGCAAGTAAGCTAAATTGTACGTCCTGAGCGGGGTCAACCCCAGACCCCCGTCCTCGCGAGATCGCGTCAGGACAGAGAAAGCAATGCGAGGCTTCTTGCCCCTCCACAAAAACTTCGAGAGATGCCGCTGCAGCACCAACAAGTCCTTCTGTAACAACCACACCGGAAGCTGGCGCAACACATAAAGCCACCTGGGAAGTTCAACCATCTTAAAAAGGGCTACCCGACCCATAAGAGAGAGCGGCAGGTCCCGCCACTTCCGCAACCGCTCAAACGTGCCCGCCAAAAGCGGGGTCATATTCACACTATAAAGGTTCACCAACCGTTCTGGTATCTGGATACCTAAATAACGTATCTGTCCCACCGCCCATTGTAGGGGAAAAACCCCCGTCCAAAGAGGCCGAACGGTACCCCCAACATCCAACACCTGAGATTTAGCTGTATTCACCCGAAGGCCCGAGAACTCGCCAAAGTCCTCAATCAGCCTGAGCGCGATTTCCAGAGAAGCCTGTGGATCCCGAAGGCACAACAACATGTCATCGGCATAGGCACTGACCTTAAGACCTCCCCCAGGCCACTCCACCCCCTTAATCTCAGCGCTCTCACGTAGAGACACCAAGAGGGGCTCTAGTTGCAACACGAATAAAAGAGGGGAAAGCGGACAGCCCTGCCGGGTCCCCCGACGGAGCAAAAAAGGTTGAGAAGTCACTCCACCCAGAGAAATGATAGCCAAGGGTTCAGTATAGAGGGCCTGCACCCATTGCAAATAAGGTCCCACGAAACCAAAGGCCTGCAAGGCCTCGAACATATACCCCCAGGACACCCTGTCAAAGGCCTTTTCCGCGTCTAAACTTACCAGAAGTAAGGGGTCATTCTGGGACATGCACCAATCCATACTTAAGAGTATTTTGCTAATATTCAAGACGGCCTCTCTCCCCTTAACAAAACCCGACTGATGTGTGCCAATAAGTCTTGGAAGAATAGGTTGGACCCGAGCCGCCAGCATGGATGCCAATAATTTCAGATCATAGTTAATAAGGGAGATCGGTCTATACGAAGATGGCTCTTCTAGATTTTTACCAGGCTTCGGAAGGACCGTTATGGTCGCAGTCTGCATATCCCTGGGAAACACACCCGTCTCCAACACCGCACCATACAAGGCCGTCAGAGTAGGGACCACCTGCTGCTCCAAAATCTTGTAGAACTCCACACCGTAGCCATCCGGCCCCGGGGCTTTGTTCGGCACCCCCTTCCGAATAACCTGCTGAAGCTCCGCCCCCGTCAGAGGCCGGTTCAGGTCTTCGACATCCTGGCCTGTCAGCCCAGGTAAACGCACTGTATCCAAAAAACGGCGAGCAGCCTCCCGGTCCTCCCTCTCCGGGGTATACAAGGTTTCATAGAAATGCCGAAAGACTCGCAAGATTTGACCGGAGTCCCGATGCCGAACCCCTGCGGCATCTCGAATCACCGCTATCATCCTATTCCCACCCCCCTCGCGCACCAACTGTGCCAAAAGCTTCCCCGTCCGGTCCCCATAACGAAAAAACTGATGACGGTAATATTGTAGGGAATAAACCGCTCTATCCTGAAGCAGCTGATTGAGGCTCCGTTGCATCTCCAAATATATCTGCAGACTACCAGAATCCTTCCTCCTCAAAGACACTCCCTTATAAACTTGAAGCTCCTGGGCCGCTCGTACAATCTTATCATTCAGGGTCCGCCGCTCCCGTGCCACGTACGCAATAATAAGACCACGCAACACGGCCTTCCCCGCTTCCCAGAACACCTCCACACTACTGGCCTGAGACTCATTAAAAGCCCGATATTCCTCCCAATGCTTCACTAAATACTGCCTAAAAGCCTCATCTTTCCACAGATGCCGCGGAAAAGACCAGCTACCCCGCCCCCCTCGGCTGCTGTGCCAATCAAGCACCACCATCGCATGGTCAGACACCACTATCGGTCTGATCTCAACACTCCGAACTTTGCCAAAGGCAGCCTGGGAAACAAGAAAGTAATCAAGGCGGGACCAGGTCTGGTGAGCTCGGGACAGATGCGTGTAGTCTCTCTCTCCCATATGTAATAGCCGCCACCCATCCACCAAGCCTCCCACACTACACAAGTAGCCAATCCCCTTCCCCTTCCACCCCCCTCCCGCAGAGGTCCTAGACTTATCCCACTCAGGGTCGTGCGGGCAATTGAAATCCCCTGCTAAAATGATGGGTACGTTCGGGGCACCAGCCACCCTCTGTGCCACAGTCTGAAAGAATGAATGGCTATAAACATTCGGGGCATAGATATTTCCTATGAAGAGCTCCTCACCCTGTATCCGAAGGTGCAGGAACAGATACCGTCCCTGCAGATCCACCTCCTCCCGCAGAAGTTCCACCTGCAGGCCTTTTTGCACCAAAACTGCAACCCCGCATTTCCTGCCTCCAGATGCAGCTGCATAAACATGACCCACCCACTCCCGCTTCAATTTCGCATGCTCCGAGGCGCTTAAGTGAGTTTCTTGCAATAGAGCCACATGCACCTTTTCCCGCCTCAGAGCCTGCAAAATTTTCGCCCTTTTCACGGGGGTCTGGATCCCGCCCACATTCCAAGTCACTATACGTAAATCATGAGACATCCACCCCTACCGCCATAAGTACCCATACATATAACGCCTTCTTACAGAAAGGGCGCCCAGGGTTCCCCAGCCACAACCCCCGGCAACCTATCACCCGAGACACCACCAAGTATTCCACAACCCAACACCCCGCAGATCCATGCACCTCACCCATTCTCCACCCCAATCCTATCAGCAGGCCCGCTACCCCATCCTCCCCTCCCCGAAGTAATCCCAGCAGCATCTCTACCCCCTCCCCCCCTCCCAGCCCCCCCCACTACCCCCCCTCCCCTCCCCCCCACCCCCCACCCTCCCTCCCTCCCCACCCCCTGCCCTCCCTCCTCCCCCCATGCTCCCCTCCGTCACCCCCTATCCCCCTCCCCAAATAAACCACCGCAGACCCTCAGGCCCTCCGAGCCGAGGATCGATCCCCTAGAGACACCTCAGGGCCGCCCCACACCACCCCCCAGCACACAGATACCCCACAAATTAACCATCATGAACCTAGAACTAAGGAGAACAAAGGCAAACACACCCGAAGCACACAGCAGTGAGATCAAGTCCCAATATCGCAGCATGCCCAGAAGAGAGACCTAGACCACACGTGGCCCAGAAGAAGAGGCACAGTCAAGCCAGCAAATAGCCAGCACGCAGTCTTCAGCCTACGCTATGGGAAGGCCCCCCGCTACCTTCAGCCGCCTCCTTCACGTGGCCCTCCACAAAGTTCTTGGCCTCCTTCACCGTGGTAAAGGAATAGTTCTTGCCATTGTGCAGAATCCTCAACGTGGCCGGGAACGCCAAAGTGAAGCGTACCCGCCTCTGAAATAAAGTGGCACAGACCTCAGAGAACTGCTTACGCTTCCCAGCCACCACAGCAGAGTAATCCTGAAAGAGCAATATCTGCTGATTATCCAAAACCAAATTTCTCTTCTTGCGGAAGGCCTGTAAAATCAGAAATTTGTGGTGGAAGTTCAGGATTCTAGCAATAGTCACTCTAGGCCGCTGCCGCGATTCCAGACGGGCTCCCAACCGATGAGCACGCTCCACCTTAAGCACCCCCACAAGCTCAGGCAGCCCCAACGCAGTAGGGAGCCACTGTTCCAGCAAGGGCCCCAGCAAAGCATCCGTATGGGCCTCCGGAATCCCCACCAACCTCAGATTGTTCCTCCGGGACCTGTTTTCGAGGTCGTCGACCTTTGCAAGTAAGGCCTCAAGCTGCGCCCGCTGTGCCTCCGTCTCCCGCGTCGTGCGCCCTTCTGTGTCCTCCAAAGCGGACACGCGCTGCTCTAACTCCTCGACGCGATGACCCACCTCCAACATAGCAGATCCCATATCCTCCAACTTCTGCATGATGCGGTCAAATTTCGGGTCCAAGAGAAGGGCCACCTCCCGCGCCACATCCTCCGTAGCAGATGCCGCACTTTCCGATCCCGGGGAGCGCGGCTGCACCGCCGCCGATGCAGAAGGCCCGGTCTTAGCACTCTTCTCCTTTTCGCGCTTAGGCAGAGGCGGCATCTCAGGCAAACTGCCCTCCCGATCTTCCCGCAGAGATATCGGAAGCAGCCGGTCCACACAGAAGCTATTTGGAGCACAATAAATGGCTAAAGAACGATTATTTAGTGTGGGGCAGCCCCGGAGCGAGCAAGACACGTCCTACTCCCTCATGTGTCACGTGGCTCTCGCATGAGAAGATTTAAACAGGCAAGTGGCTGACAATCCCATTATACAGGGCTACATAAATTTTAGACCAAGGTTAGTAGTCTTAGATGGGCATTGTGTTTTGTGAAAGGTGGATATGAAGTAACTCCTGATGGAAACAGGACTAAGAGGGAGGTATGTTAGGCAAGGATTCAATACAAGAATAAGCTTGGAGAGGATTGGCAAGTGTCATTTCAGTAAATACCATAGATGTGCCACATTACCTATACAGAGTTGTATTTTTTGTTCTTCCTTACTTACACCAGTGCTACATAGTTCCAAATTCAGCCAAATATACTCAAATGGCCTAGGGAATCTGAAAAAGTGGCAGCATATATGATTGCTGAATCTGCAGCATAAACTTAACATCTCTTCCCTTTCGTGATCAAGCCCTAGATCCTGCAACTAGCTTTTAAGTTTGGAGATAGCATGGGACCTGATGGCAGGAGCTCTGCTAACATTTTAGTTAGCTCAACTAATATCAGGGTAGATCTGTCCTACAACTAGAAAAGGTCACATCATACAGTTGTGGTAAACATTGGAATCCTTGCAGTTCAACCCCTTAATGTCCATTATCTCCTAAAAAAAAGTGGCCAGTGAAATGGCTTTGAACTACATAGGCACACATAATTGACACATTAAAGAATCAAATAAAACAAGACCCATTACAAAAGGAAATAGTACAAAACATAGGACAGTGCCAGGTCATGATTACTGACATCCTTATAAACAATTCAAATCAGTTTGAACAAGAACCACATTCCCATTGCAGTAAAATTAGATGCTCCTGTGATCAATTGTCAGTACCCTCAACCAATGAAATATGGCTCTAATGTTTAAAATGGCCACATTCTGGGGCGGAGCTTAACTTCGGGCAAGATGGACATGTGAGAGCTAAGCTCCGGAGGGTAAGGTCAAGAATCCTGACTTCTGCAACTTTTAACTGAGCGGATCCTGCAGTCAACTCCAGAAATGTCTGGCCCCAAACTGATGCGTCTGGATTACCAAAGAACACAAAACATCAGTGAAAAGCGAACTAAAACATAGGGGTATGTTTACTAAACTGCATTAGTTTGATTCACGTTAGGAGCCGCGGTAGAGCCAGAAATCCCAAATAAGGACATGGGCGGTACATCGTTACCGATAACGCGCGTTACAGAAATTAACGAGCATTAGAGGGCGCCGTGGCGCGTTACCGTGCATTAAACTTAAGAAGGCGCACAGACATAAAACACTGAAACAGAGCTGTAACACAATGGTTACTGCACTGACTGATGATACAGGCGTCATGGGTTTGATTCCCCAGTGTGCCTAATGCATAAGGCTGGCTGAGGCATCACCCTGTACATTTAAGTAGTGAATGAGGAGGCATTTTACGTTTATTTTCAGTAGTGTTGCCAGCAAACACACCCTCACAGTGGCGTAACCTAAGGTGCCGCATAAGGCACCCCATAACGCACTCCATAGGCTACATTATAAAGTACACTGTCCGCTGAGGCACCCCATAATGTCCCCTATAGAATACCCTATAAGGCACCTTATAGGGCGCCATATAAGGTGCCGCATGGGGCGCCTTATGAGGCACTGTAAGGTTACAGTACGCTGAGCGGTTGTCGCTGGCAGCACTAATGTACATTAAAAATAGACAATGCTGCAGACAGCCCTATAAAATAACCCCATGGTGGGCTTGAACACATGACCACTGGCCCCACAGGTAGTGAAGGAACCACTGGGCTACAGCCCCATAACTGCTAACAACCCCCTGGCTGCCTACTGAAGGGTGTCAGGCCACCACCCAAACCGCCCGCTGTGTTGGCCAGGATCTGGGTCAACGCACCCATACCCATGGTGCACTGCACAAGCAGATCAGCCGTGTACAGATGGTCATATGTTGAGGTGTGCCCCCCCCCCATCACCTAGGACTGGTGGGGGGTCCTGACCATGTGCAGCCCCACAGCACCTCGGCATGGTAGGGGGAACAGACCGTGTGTGGCACTGCCACAGAGTAGCCACAGACAGTCACATTGTGTGGGTACTGTGCCCACCCTGAGGTTAAGGTGGGGCGCCCAGCACCAGGTCCACAGCACCTTTCATGGCTGAAATGCGCCATGCTGCAGGTCCCCATCAGTGTGTGATAGGTAGTTCCATTAGACACACCTAGAATACATCTGTGTCCTGCTGTATGTCTTGGACATGTCTAGTCCCTATGGGCGATGATGCACCCAGAATAGTGCATATCCTGTGTTGGTGCCATGGTTACCTGCTGTAGGTGAAGGGGGGGGGGGGTGTATGGACCCATAGGCAGATTATGTACCACCACACAACTCACCCTCTGGGGTTCAGGGTGGGAAACAGGAGCACCCACCAATAGATCCACAGTCTACCTCCCTGCAATGGTAGCAATAGAGGGGACCATCAACCCCAGTCCTGCTGGGGAACAGACAGAGCGCTACACATCCATAACGCAATGGCAGACAGACGGCAGGCCTGGAAATGCTCCGCTGCCCCCCACTATTATCTGACATTCTCCAGCAGCAAGCCTCCAGCCGCTGCACCCTGCAAGGTGCTCCAGCAAGACACATACTAGCTGCAGACAGTCTGCCAGTTAGTCCATAGTGCATGGTCCTGGGGGAGAAGCATGCACCCAGAACAGGGATGTCAGCATACACACCAAGCAGATAAGTCAGTGATTGGGCCCCAAAAGAGAACCCATAAATATCACATGAAAGAAATACCATATAGCACTATGGGGGAACCTAGCCATGCAATGGTCACTGCTCAGTCAGGGTGAGAGTGACCTCCCAGCAGGACATGCTATGGCCACCCTGTCCGTGCAGATGGTGGCCAGGCACTACAATATCCGAGCCATTGCCCTATGCCGTGTGCAGATGCATCCAGGTCAGGCCACCCTATTCAGGCTATTCCCACGGTACCTTGCTCCTCATTATGCACATTGGCAGGCCAATACTGGCAACAGTGCTAGCAGTGAGGGCTGTGGAGGGTGTTGGCAGCCACCACACACTGGATAGACAGACACACACTCCCCACACCTATGCCAGCATTGTGCAACTATAGAGGTGTTGGGCAGCCCAGGCCACCACACCAGTCCTGGGCACAGTGCAGGCATGGCTATGGTACGCAATACTGTAGGAGTCACTCCCCAGGTTGGTAAACACTGTCAGACACAAGACCTGTAGCACACTCCACAGTCATCAGAAAGGTTGCTATGATGCAGCTCACTCAGAAAATTGTACTTAACCTAGGAATTGCTATCTGCCAGTAATCATAGCAAGCTTTTGATAGATGTGTACCATATTCCCCAGTTTAGGGTAGCATTACTAAGGTATGCAAGTGCTAGTATTGGGAGATGCACGCAGAGCCCAAAGTCCTGCCTCTCCAGGAGGCTTTGGATATCGGGACCTGTGGGTGCAGGTGTGTCTGCCCCTGTTGGCTGCTGCTTTACAGCAGAGGTTCCCAACTCCAGTCCTGCGGTGCCAAACACTGTTCGGGTTTTCATGCTGTCCCTCATGAATATGCATGAGATACATCTACATACCATGGGGGTGGCACATAGAAATGCAGCACAGGCATCTTTATCAGAGGCAGCATGGATCCGGAATGGTGTTTGGCCCTCCAGGACTGCATTTGGGAGACTCTGCTCTAGGTAATGTGCATGTTTATGGTGTCTGCGCTCTGTAGGGTAGAATGTAGGTGTTTTGGGCATGTTTATGTCATCTGCAATAAAGGTGCTGTCTGTATTAGCAAGTTGTAGTAGTGGGTAAAATATGGGGACTGGGTTAGCAGGAACCACAGCTGGGAATTGAACCTGTGATCCTCTGCTTCTGACTACACTGGTTTTGTGCACTGCACCACCTTGTTGTCACAGAGTCAGTACATTCCTTGGTGATACCATGACTGTTCGTCAGACAGGGCCCATCTGTTGCAGTACACGGCACCCACCTACACAGGGCTAGGCCACGGTCTGCTCTGGGCAGCTGCCACTGCCCCCTCCACCACCAGTATCCCTCAGCCACCATGCTGACATGCCCTTCTGCTGGTGGTGCTGGTGGTGCGCAGTCTCAGGCCATCCAGTGTGCAGGTAGGCGGCTGCCTATGGTGTGGGTTCTGGGGTAGGGGTGCCTGCATAGACATCGACGCTTCCCCCAGCCCCGCCTGCCAATGTTCCGTGCCCTTGGGGATGGCTGTTGGGTACTATCCCCTGTGACACTGTGGGAAACACACTCGTGCCCATGTTGGTCTTCAGCAGTTGCTGTCTGGCTGCTCTGCTGTTTCAGCATTCGTATGGGCCACCTAGGCATCACCCTAGTCCGCACTGTGGCCCAGCTCCACCACAGCATGTGCCGCCTGCGGCCCACTGTATCCCCTTCTCCGGCATCTGTCCAGTTGCCATTCCGACATGCCCGCCCTGATGTTGCGGGATATGTGCACACCATAGGAACCCTGTCCGATGGTGGGGAAAACCCTGAGCAGCGCTATTTCACTGTGGGCTCATTCACCTTGTATGGGGATGGAGTATAGACCCTTCCACGATTTATATCTTTTCTATGGAGCTGACTCGGGGGGGAGGGGTTGATGTTTCTCATTGATACCACTATTGGCCAGCTTGGTTATGTTTTTTTCCAGTTTGTTGGGGTCATTTTCAGTGTTTATGTGCCCTTTTGTTCTGTGCACATGTATCACACTTATCACTTTATTTAGGTTTCCCTGCCTGGGCTGTACATTGCTGACACTGAAATGGTTTCTCTCCCCTGTAATGTGCATTTAACGGCAGGTTTTCATTTGCGTTGGAATTGAGCTCTTCAGATCAGCACGTTAGTGTGAAGGGAGCCTCTCCCTGCCCACTCTCTGCCCATTGACCCCTTCTCTCCGCCCTCTCTCCACCTTCTGCAGTGTTTTACCGCGCCGTGGGAGTTTACGATCGTTAACTACGGTTAATGTGCGTTATGTAACGTTAGCGATCGTTCGCACATAATAACACGCGTTATGACGCGTGAACGATCGTTAACATTACATTACGTGCGTTATGTACTATTACCGCAGTTTAGTAAACATACCCCATAGTCTCTCTCACCTCACAAAATGGCAGTCATCTGAGATTGTTTTGAGGCCTTGCAGGAACTTCTCGCTGAGATCCGTATTGTTAAAGACATGGTTAAATCAAACGGTGACTCGCTGAGCACAATGCAGGAAGATATTAATGCTTTAAAAAACAGTTTGGAGTTGATCACGGTGAGACTGGAGAAGGTGGAAAAAGTGGTGGCAACACAAGGAGAGTGGTTCAGGGCTGTTGAGAAGAAAGGAAAGCTGATCCGTTCACTGCAAAGAGCTTTGGAAGATGGTAACAACCGTGCTCAGAGGAACAACGTTAGTAATATAATGGGTACACTACTCGTCAAACTGATTGACAGGTGACATAAGGATGACAGGAGCCAATCAGCATTCACCTCCGGTGTATGTCCCGCCTTAGGCCATGCCCCCTCCCATAGGAGTGAATGGTGAGTTAGCCCCGCCCACTCCCGCCCCCAAACTGTTGACAGGTACCAATCAGCGCCCACTTCTGGTGTATGTCCCGCCTTAGGCCACGCCCCTCCCATAGAAGTGAATGGTGAGTTAGCCCCACCCACTCCCGCCCCAAACTGTTGACAGGTACCAATCAGTGCCCACTTCCGGTGTATGTCCCGCTTTAGGCCACGCACCCTCCCATAGAAGTGAATGGTGAGTTAGCCCCACCCACTCCCGCCCCAAACTGTTGACAGGTACCAATCAGTGCCCACTTCCGGTGCATGTCCTGCCTTAGGCCATGCCCCCTCCCATAGAATGGTGAGTTAGCCCCTCCCACTCCCACCCCCAGGCGTGGCCACCGCCCCCACTTGACACGCCTCCACCCCACCCCAAGGATGACATCATCCAATCAGCGTCCACTTCCGGGTTTGTGCCACACCTGCACCCCGCCCCACAATATGGCATTAGCCAATCAGCACCCACTTCCAAGTTTGTGCCACACCCACAGCCTCCAACCCTCAACCACGCCCCTGCCTACATCATTGGAAATGACATCACCGGAAACAGGGTGTCATCAGAAATGGACTGTCCCTTTTTGCTGACATCACCGGAAACAGGGTGTCATCAGAAAAGGGCCGTGTCCTTTTCCGATGACCTCAGTGGAAGCAGAGTGACTGACTCTGGAAATGTGTTTTGCTTCTGGTTAATGTTTACATCTGCAAAAAGCAGGAACCCTGGAAAACAAAAAATGCTTTCTCTCTCCCACTGCCCCAGTTCTTTTTTCTCACAAAAGATTCTTAGCACAGCACGTGGCTTTTCACAGAGGCACAGACAGGGTAGAAGCTTTTCTTTACAATTAACATATCTTTTTTGTTAGCGAAACCAGTGTTGTCCATGTGATAGAATTTTGCTTTTAAGACCTCATGGTTAGAGACAAGTATTCTGGCAAACACAGAAATACAGAGAGAGAGAGGGAGAGACCTGAGTTCAAATCCCCCTAATACAACTATTTTTTGGAGAGAGAGAGCTGAGTTCAAACATAGCCACAGCTATTTTTTAGTGGCTTTGAAAAAAACACTACAGAGAGACAAGTCTGAACATGCCTCTCTAGGGTGTGGTAACACGTGATTGGTTGAAACAAGAGGCCTGTTCTGAGCATGCTCCAGGTGTTCTGAGCATGCTCCTGGTATAAGGCTGTGTGTCCTGTGTAAGCGGAACATTATAACACAGAGATTCAAAAAGAAAAAAATGGCTTTTTGGAACACCAAGCAAACTAGGATCAGCAGAGGTAAGAGAAGGGGTTTTTTTTGTAGAAAAGTGTTGTAATGAATCTCTGCTCCTACAAGAGCTAGAGGACATACAGGCAACCAAGCTATGCTGTTTGTGCTTTCTCTGTACATATCAAAGGGAGGCATTTGATGTCATAGCCAGCCAAAAGGACAACTCAAAAAAACCTGATGAAAAAAATAAAACACATTTAAATCTGTTATACAGGCAATGGTGGGCTGTATTATCATGAAATGCTGGCAGGGCGTTATGCATAGAGACTGTGCAGCTTGTGTAATACATGCTCCTGGGCAAAAGACATCATGATTGTCTGAGGTGGGGACACAAGGAAATACAACAGAAAATCCATAAAACTTGTAACAGGTTGTGTCTAGGACCTATTGTAAATGTTGCCATGATTGTTGGTCATAAAATGAAAAGCAACTGCCTTAGTTTATGAAAATTTGAATTTTTTGTTTGAACTCATCAGAGATTTTAATACCACTAGAAATCCAGGACAACTGTTCAATATTTTGCTTAGATCTGGGGAAAATGTGATATGTAGCTAGTAGAAGGTTTAATCTGTGACAGAGATTATATATCGTTCTTTAAAAAACACCAAGTTCTGTAAAAAATAGACTTTTTATGAAAATGTATGTATTTCCAGAATCTATTAGCCGAAAATACAGATGAACAAAAATTATATGTATGCCTTTATATTTTTTTAAAAAACTTGTAATGCTCAAATGAATCATTTCACAAGATGAAAACATTTTATTTGAAATAAAACATTTGAACCTACAGCTTTGTGTGGTGTGTTTTAGGATTGCCTAGTTAATTAAACCTACAATGGGTTGTCTGTAAAAATGGGACCTTGTGATTTATCTATTGTAGAACTAAAATCCACTTAAGACGTCTGGTGGTGGGGGAATGTGTATTAGCCACATTGGTCCACATACACAATATATAGCATCTGTTACAATGTACTGTCTGCGAAAAAAAAAAGGCAGTGTGAATTAGACAGGTCGTATGATAAGATTATGAGATCCAGAGATGTTTCAGTTAGAGTCTGGGGGGCTGTAAACCCCATCAAAGAATTTCATTTAAAAAGGCGCAGTACATTTCAGCGGCTAGAAAAGATCACATAGTCTCTATAGCTTGTATCATCGGCAACTCTTCTTCTTCAGACATGGTGAGTAGATATGAGTCTTACTTTTTTAAAAATATTGTTGGCTATGTAATGTTTCTGTCTCTTATGATTGTCTATAAAAAAAATAGGAGCAGAAGCCGCGGGGTACAAATAAACTCTCTCTTACAAAAAGAAGACAGCAAAGAAAGTTAAAAGGTATGTCATGAGTTTTTTAATTTTCCAGCAGCTGTGCTCTTTATAATGTGTCTTATGGTTTTTTTTAAATATTAAAGACCAGGAAGCTGCTACAAAACAAGATGACCAGCCTAATCAACAGACGACACCTTACAGAAAGCCAAAAGACAAGCAGAATCGTGAGTATTCCAGTTTTATCCGGCACCTAGATTTTTAGGCCACTGTAAAAGAAAAAAAAAGTATTAGCCCCTACGTTTTTCTTTTTCAGATCGAGAAAATGTTAGAAAACCAACGGCTATGGGAGAGAAGTCTAACAGGAAAAGATCACACAGCGAAAGCTTTTCTGCCGGTGAATCTACACACGCCGGTATAGAATACGGAGGGCGTGGTGAAAGCTGTGTCTTTGATCACAGTGTTTCAGAGGACAGAGCAAATAATCTTGCATTAGGCCCCGCTGAAGAATCAGAACCAGTTAGCTATGTTCAGTTTGTGAAAAGGTGGGATCGTAAATTGGACAAGTTTAATGGTGTAATTTATTCAGAGGAATTTCGGTTTATTAATTTAGATAGGGTAACATCATTATCTGAGGCTCAATTCGCCATTCAGCAAGACATTCAACATATTCTGGATGAGGTTAGCAGCACGGTTTCACCAAGTGATTATGTACAGGTGCATCTACACTCATCTCTTTTTCACATTCTTTGTATTCTGGAAAGTTAAACCCAGAAGCATTAGACGCTGATGATGTCGTAAATCAGATCGCTAAACTCCTTCAGAGTCACAGAGAAATCCAGGTTTGTGATATATTCCGTGTTGTTGTAGTTGTCATAAGAAATCGGAGTGGGGGAGCTCGTAGGGTCTTAAAGACTATACCGTTTAACCATATTATTCATAAGAAAAGGATGTATTTGATAGATTTGAATAACAATGATAATAACCTGTGTTTTGCAGGTAGCCTCACAGCCCTCATGTCACAGGTAAAAATGACAGATGTCGAATTGTTAGAAGGTGCTAAAAAACTACATAATGAATTGGGGTGGCCGGTACATAGAAAAGTCATGCTCGATGATGTAGCAATATTTGAACAGCATTTAAAGATAAACATACGCATTGTGCTTTACACAAATTCCTGGGTTTGTTTTAAGACATCAGACAGACCTGTGTTCCCTAAGACTGTGTTCTTGTTGCTACATGATGACCATTTCTATGGTATTACCGATGTCAAAAAATTCTATGGGGAGCGCAACGTCTGTAGTTACTGTCAGAAACCGTACAGTCACAATCATAATTGCACATTGTTTGACACTAACGTCTGCGAATAATGTTGGTGTACAACAGAGATGCCCTAATTGCAAACTCTTTTGTCGTTCTAAAGAGTGTTTAGATAGACACTCGTATCTGGCTCCGAAAAAAGAAGTGGCGTGTTTATCTAAGATACTGTGCCAGAAATGTGAGTCTTATGTGGACAAGAAACATAAGTGCAAGGGCCGGCATTGTAAACTATGTCGTAAACCCCTAACCGGAGATGGCGTCCACTTATGTTTTATGACCCCTATTAGTAAAACTGAAACATCTGAAAAGTATATATATATTTTTTTATGATTGTGGATGTATGCAAGGAACAGGCTGGCATGTCCCTAATTACATATATGCGACGGGCTTAAATGATAAAGAAACTGGGAATTCAAGGGTCTCAAATGTATTTCTGCCTTTATACAGATTTTTTTGTGACAAAAAATTTAAAGGCTACACCTTCATAGCCCATAATTCCAAAGGTTATGATGGGTATTTTGTTCTTAAACAACTGCTTAAGGAAAAGATGAACACAGGACTGCTGGTTCAAGGTGCTAAACATTTACAAATTACCGTTGAACCTTTAGCTATCCGTTTTATAAATTTCCTGCCTATGAAACTTAGCAAACTTCCACAAGCCATGGGTTTTACAGGTAGCAAGGGGTACTTTCCGCACTTTTTTAATACTCTGGAAAATCAAAATTATGTGGGCCCCATGCCGGGTGTTGAACAATACGGTGTGGATAACATGTTGCCTGAAGAAAAAGAGGAATTTTTACAATGGAAAAAAGGAAAATCAGCATAATACTTTTAATTTGCAAAAAGAGTTGGCTTATTACTGCCAGCAAGATGTATCTATTTTGCGGCAGGCCTGTGTTCTCTACCGAGCTGAAATCATGAAAATGACAGAGAAAGAAGTGTTTGTAGAGCAGGGTGACATCTCAGAAATTCTAACAAGATGTTTAGACCCTTTCCAATCTATAACCCTTGCATCTGTATGTAGGGCTATGTTCAGATTAATGTTTTTAGAACCCAAGACTGTGGCAATCATTTCCACTAGATAACTATCACCGGCAGACAAAGAGATATTCATCCCCCTCTATTCAATGGCTGATGTATGTAGAGGCCAAAGAAAACATAAAGATCACACATGCTCTAAAAGGTGGCGAAAAAAAGGTGGGGTCTTATTTTCTTGATGGCTATGCAGTGATCGATGGGGTAGAAACAGCTTTTGAATTTAATGATTGTTTTCATCACGGCTGTCCGAGTTGTTATAACGATAAAGACCAGAATCCTGTAACAGCCATGACCTATGGTTTTCTTTATTACAAAACACAGCTAAATGCTGCATTCCTGGAAAGCCGGGGGTTCAAGGTCATAAGTCTATGGGAGCACGAGTGGAAGCGGATGGTAAAAGAAAATGACGGGGGCTGTGCAGATTTCCTGGCTGACTCCACATTACCGCAACCTCTGATTCCACGAGATGCCCCTTTTTGGAGGGTAGAACAAATGCCATTTGTCTGTACCACAAAACAAGACCTGGGGAAAAAATACACTACTATGAATTTACTAGTCTATACCCTTTTGTCAATAAAACAAAGGAATATCCAATAGGCCATCCACAAATCATTTATGACAAATTTGGTCCCCCTACAAATTAGTTTGGTTTTATAAAAACAAAAGTATATCCACCACGAAAGCTCTTTTTCCCAATGTTACCCATATGGATGGGCGGCAAAAATACGATAATCTCTTTTCCGAATACATCAAAGTGCACCTCCGTCAAAAACAAGAGGCTTCTGGATACCCTCGATGGTGCAATGATACTGAAAAACAAAATGTGTACACATTTCTGGCACAGTATCTTAAATAAACACGCCACTTCTTTTTTCGGCGCCAGATACGCGTGTCTATCTAAACACTCTTTAGAACGACAAAAGAGTTTGCAATTAGGGCATCTCTGTTGTACACCAACATTATTCGCAGACGTTAGTGTCAAACAATGTACAATTATGATCGTGACTGTACGGTTTCTGACAGTAACTACAGAAGTTGCGCTCCCCATAGAATTTTTTGACATCGGTTATACCATAGAAATGGTCATCGTGTAGCAACAAGAACACAGTCTTAGGGAACACAGGTCTGTCTGATGTCTTAAAACAAACCCAGGAATTTGTGTAAAGCACAACGCGTATGTTTATCTTTAAATGCTGTTTAAATATTGCTACATCATCGAGCATGACTTTTCTATGTACCGACCACCCCAATTCATTATGTAGTTTTTTAGCACCTTCTAACAATTCGACATCTGTCATTTTTACTTGTGACATGAGGGCTGTGAGGCTACCTGCAAAACACAGGTTATTATCATTGTTGTTCAAGTCTATCAAATACATCCTTTTCTTATGAATAATATGGCTAAACGGTATAGTCTTTAAGACCCTATGAGCTCCCCCACCCCGATTTCTTATGACAACTACAACAACACGGAATATATCACAAACCTGGATTTTTCTGTGACTCTGAAGGAGTTTAGCGATCTGATTTAAGACATTGTCAGCGTCTAATGCTTCTGGGTTTAACTTTCCAGAATACAAGGAATTGTGAAAAAGAGATGAGTGTTGATGTACCTGTACATAATCACTGGGTGAAACCCTGCTGCTAACCTCATCCAAAATATGTTGAATGCCTTGCTGAATGGCGAATTGAGCCTCAGATAATAATGTTACCCTATCTAAATTAATAAACCGAAATTCCTCTGAATAAATTACACCATTAAACTTGTCCAATTTACGATCCCACCTTTTCACAAACTGAACATAGCTAACTGGTTCTGATTCTTCAGCGGGGCCTAATGCAAGATTATTTGCTCTGTCCTCTGAAACACTGTGATCAAAGACACGGCTTTCACCACGCCCTCCGTATTCTGTATCGGCGTGTGTAGATTCACCGGGAGAAAAACTTTTGCTGTGTGATCTTTTCCTGTTAGACTTCTCTCCCATAGCCGTTGGTTTTCTAACATTTTCTCGATCTGAAAAAGAAAAACATAGGGGCTAATACTTTTTTTTTTCTTTTACAGCGGCCTAAAAATCTAGGTGCCGGATAAAACTGGAATACTCACGATTCTGCTTGTCTTTTGGCTTTCTGTAAGGGGTCGTCTGTTGATTAGGCTGGTCATCTTGTTTTGTAGCAGCTTCCTGGTCTTTAATATTTAAAAAAAAACATAAGACACATTATAAAGAGCATAGCTGCTGGAAAATTAAAAAACATATGACATACCTTTTAACTTTCTTTGCTGTCTTCTTTTTGTAAGAGAGAGTTTATTTGTACCCCGCGGCTTCTGCTCCTATTTTTTTAAAGACAATCATAAGAGACAAACATTATATAGCCAACAATATTTTAAAAAAAGTAAGACTCATATCTACTCACCATGTCTGAAGAAGAAGAGTTGCCGATGATACAAGCTATAGAGACTATGTGATCTTTTCTAGCTGCTGAAATGTACTGCGCCTTTTTAAATGAAATACTTTGATGGGGTTTACAGCCCCCCAGACTCTTTAACTGAAACATCTCTGGATCTCATAATCTTATCATACGACCTGGCTAATTCACACTGCCTTTTTTTTTCGCAGACAGTACATTGTAACAGATGCTATATATTGTGTATGTGGACCAATGTGGCTAATACACATTCCCCCACCCCCAGACGCCTTAAGTGGATTTTAGTTCTACAATAGATAAATCACAAGGTCCCATTTTTACAGACAACCCATTGTAGGTTTAATTAACTAGGCAATCCTAAAACACACCACACAAAGCTGTAGGTTCAAATGTTTTATTTCAAATAAAATGTTTTCATCTTGTGAAATGATTTATTTGAGCATTACAAGTTTAAAAAAAAATATATAAAGGCATACATATAATTTTTATTCATCTGTATATTCGGCTAATAGATTCTGGAAATACATACATTTTCATAAAAAGTCAATTTTTTACAGAACTTGGTGTTTTTTAAAGAACGATCTATAATCTCTGTCACAGATTAAACCTTCTACTAGCTACATATCACATTTTCCCCAGATCTAAGCAAAAATATTGAACAGTTGTCCTGGATTTCTAGTGGTAATAAAATCTCTGATGAGTTCAAACAAAAAATTCAAATTTTCATAAACTAGGGCAGTTGCTTTTCATTTTATGACCAACAATCATGGCAACATTTACAATAGGTCCTAGACACAACCTGTTACAAGTTTTATGGATTTTCTGTTGTACTTCCTTGTGTCCCCACCTCAGACAATCATGATGTCTTTTGCCCTGGAGCATGTATTACACAAGCTGCACAGTCTCTATGCATAACGCCCTGCAAGCATTTCCTGATAATACAGCCCACCGTTGCCTGTATAACAGATTTAAATGTGTTTTATTTTTTTTCATCAGGTTTTTTTGAGTTGTCCTTTTGGCTGGCTATGACATCAAATGCCTCCCTTTGATATGTACAGAGAAAGCAGAAACAGCGTAGATTGGTTGCCTGTATGTCCTCTAGCTCTTGTAGGAGCAGAGATTCGCTACAACACTTTTCTACAAAAAAAAACTTCTCTTACCTCTGCTGATCCTAGTTTGCTTGGTGTTCCAAAAAGAGCCATTTTTTCTTTTTGAATCTCTGTGTTAAAATGTTCCCCTTACACAGGACACACAGCCTTACACCAGGAGCATGCTCAGAACAGGCCTCTTGTTTCAACCAATCACGTGTTACCACACCCTAGAGAGGCATGTTCAGACTTGTCTCTCTGTATTGGTTTTTTCAAAGCCACTAAAAAATAGCTGTGGCTGTGTTTGAACTCAGCTCTCTCTCTCCAAAAAATAGCTGTATTGGGGTGTGTGTGAGAGAGGAGTCCAGCTGATGCCCGACTGTGTCCTGCGCCTATCCTGTGCAGTTGGGGAGTCTGACCTTCCGGAGCAGCGGTGCGACGCAGTGATTGGCCCCAACGTCATCTCCGGGGCTAGAAATCCGCGGTTGTACCGCGGTTGTGCGGTCGCGGTTGCGTCTTAAGGGGTGCGTTTAAAGGGGTTTGAGAGGCCCCTTGTGCGCCCCTTAGGCGCACGTGGCGCGCAGGGAGCAGGGAGACCCAGGACTGATATGGGTAAGCGTAAGAAGAGGCTAAACGTGAGTAATCCCAATCCCGATAAGGCTGTTAAGATCTATGGGCCTATGGACAGGCATATTGTACCTGTTTCTGGTGATGGGAAATCACCTGCTCCCGTATCTAAGCCCTCGGTCTCTCTTGATAGCTCCATTGGTTCTTCAGGGGGTTTTAACTCTGCCCCACATGCTAATTTACGGAACCCTCAACTTTTAACGTCTTCACCCGTTGAAGGAGGCGCCCTTGGGGGTTTGGAACCTATATCATCAGTGGTGTCATCTAGCTGTCTGGCGGACATTGCGGCAGTGTCCCTGCCTCAAGTCCTTCAGCTTCCGGCGGTTCCTGGAGGCGTTTCAAGTGATGGTGTATCTGCTTCTCCTGAGGCTGCTCAGAATGTGTCTTTATCTGACATCTGGTGTATTCTGTCCAGGATTGAGCGTTCTTTATTATCTGTTACTACTCAGATTAATGTCTTTTCACAAGATTCTGTTTCTAAGATGGCTCAGCATGATTTACAGATTTCTGCTTTAGATAACAAATGTCAAAAAATTGATGCACAATATTCTTTGTTACAGTCTGTTAATTTGTCTTTTATGAGGGATAGTTTAACGTTACATACTCAACAGGAGTTACTAGAGAATAATTTGAGGGCAGTAAATATTCGCTGCTTGAATTTCCCTTGTACTAGATTAATTTCGCCCAAAATCTTATTTGAAAAATATTTAACAGAAGTATTGGGATACCAGTTAAATACTATGCCAGTAATTACAAAATTATATTACTTGCCTGGCCCGAGGCCTATAACCTCTGGAGACCGGCAATCTGTAGTTTTGGCAGAACCTTTAGATTCCTTGGATATTACTAATTTTATAGAGTCTTCGCGTGACTTAATTGAAACTAGATCTACTCTTTTGGTGTCTTTCTCTTCGGAGATAGATAAGAGTACTGTCATGCGACTTTATTTTCGTAATAAGAATGCTGAATTCTGTGGGGGAAAAGTCAATATATTCCCAGATGTGGCCAGGCAATCTCAAGTTAGGCGTAGAGCCTTTTTGGCTCTTAAGCCACGGGTTCTTGCGTCTGGCGCAACTTTCTTCTTGAAATTTCCTTGCAAATGTCTGGTCACATCTGGGGGTACTAAATATGTATTTATGGATGTTGGATCGTTAGAAGTATTTCTTAAGGGGCTAGGCCCTCAGATCGTAGCAGATGCATAGGTTATAAGGTGTGCTACGTTTTTGTTTTTGTTTTTTTCCTTTGGTTGTTCTATTAGCATTGTATGTAATAATTAGAGTTTGTTAAATTTTGGCTGTCGGCTGGATGTTCCCTCACCACTCCCCGTGATGTGGACTAAGCTTGTTTTCTTATTATTCTTGTGATAATTATTTTGCCTATGTTTGATATTTTGTATAACCTCAATAAAACTTAAATTGCAAAAAATAGCTGTATTAGGGGATTTGAACTCAGGTCTCTCCCTCTCTCTCTCTGTATTTCTGTGTTTGCCAGAATACTTGTTTCTAACCATGAGGTCTTAAAAGCAAAATTCTATCACATGGACAGCACTGGTTTCTCTAACAAAAAAGATATGTTAATTGAGGTTTAACATTTGTAAAGAAAAGCTTCTACCCTGTCTGTGCCTCTGTGAAAAGCCCTGTGCTGTGTTAAGAATCTTTTGTGAGAAAAAAGAACTGGGGCAGTGGGAGAGAGAAAGCATTTTTTGTTTTCCAGGGTTCCTGCTTTTTGCAGATGTAAACATTAATCAGAAGCAAAACACATTTCCGGAGTCAGTCACTCTGCTTCCGCTGAGGTCATCGGAAAAGGACATGGCCCTTTTCTGATGACACCCTGTTTCCGGTGATGTCAGCAAAAAGGGACAGTCCATTTCTGATGACACCCTGTTTCCGGTGATGTCATTTCCGATGATGTAGGCAGGGGCGTGGTTGAGGGTGGGAGGCTGTGGGTGGGGCACAAACCCAGAAGTGGGTGCTGATTGGCTAATGCCATATTGTGGGGTGGGGCGCAGGTGTGGCACAAACCCAGAAGTGGTTGCTGATTGGATGATGTCATCCTTGGGGCGGGGTAGAGGCATGTCAAGTGGGGACGGTGGCCACGCCTGGGGTGGGAGTGGGCGGGGCTAACTCACCATTCACTTCTATGGGAGGGGGCGTGGCCTAAGGTGGGACATACACCGGAAGTGGGCGCTGATTGGTACCTGTTAACAGTTTGGGGCAGGAGTGGGCGGGGCTAACTCACCATTCACTTCTATGGGAGGGGGAGTGGCCTAAGGCGGGGCATACATCGGAAGTGAACACTGATTGGCTCCTGTCATCCTTATCTCACCTGTCAATCAGTTTGACGAGTAGTGTACCCATTATACTACTAACGTTAGAATACTGGGTGTTCTTGAAGGAGCTGAAGGAACAGATATGTTGGCCTTTTTGCAGTCAATGATCCCAAATGTGCTGAAGGTGTAGTTTGCGATGCCTTTTGAGACCGAGCGCACTCACCGGGTGCCTACTCAGTCCATGGTATCGGGCAAGCGTCCATGCCCAATCATTCTGAAGGTCTTGCGATTTCAACAGGTCACACAGATTATGGAAGCAGCCAGATTACACTCTCCATTGGAATTTCAAGGACAAGCTCCTCTTCTTTCCAGATTTCTCAAAAGCAATGGTAGATCGGAGGAAAGGTTTCTTGGTGTTACACCCATGTTTGTTGTAGCTGCAGGCCCGTTTCAGGCTGCTTTATCCTGCCTGCATGAGAGTCACGCTGCATAACCAAACTAAGACTTTTGATGATCCAGGGGAGTTGCACACTTTCTTGGAAGATAAAGAACTGGTGTTGATGCGGTGATAACCTTGTCTTGCCATCAGCGGTGGACATAAGCCTACAGAGTTCTCTAAAGCTCTTTTATATGGGCGCTTTGACTGAGTCTGAGGTCGTGGATTTGTGATTTGAATCATGCAGAGTTGACATTCAATGTGGCTCTCTTGGGGTAACTCCAGGGTATTACTCTGGTCACACTGTCCTTCTCTTTTGTTCTTTGCTCTTTTTTTGTTTATGTTTCTTGCTTTCTGTGCATTTTGGGTTGGGTTGAATTGGAAGGCATCAGGGCATGCATAGTCATCATGGCTCTTGTATGTTTACATATAGCCTTAGTAGTTCTACAAAGTTTGGGGAGGGGCCGTTTTGCCCTAGCTTTTTAGAGTCTTGGCGTTTGGGGACATTATTCTGGTTGTGGGAAGTGGTCTGCATAAGAAGCCTTACTTAGCAGAGGAGGTGAAGTAAATTAGCTAGTTATACCCTCCGTGCCTGTCTTGTCCCTTTGGGCTCACCCGCTAAGTTCAAGGTTGGTATAGCCCCCCAGGGTTTAGGTGGCTTTTGATGTTAGAATCATGTGGTTTTTTTGGGCAATCTTTTAGAAGGGCTATGGCAAAGGGGTGGTATTTCTTAAGAACATAAGAACATAAAATATGCCATACTGGGTCAGACCAAGGTCCATCAAGCCCAGTATCCTGTTTCCAACAGTGGCCAATCTAGGCCATACGTACCTAGCAGTTTCCCCAAAAGACACAGGTTCCGCAGTGCTTGTACTGGGTCAAGCATTGATATCCTGGGTCCCTTCTTAATAATGGTTTATGGACCTTTCCTCCAGGAACTTGTCCAAACCTTTTTTAAACCCAGCTACACTAACAGCCTTTACTACATCCTCAGGTAACAAAATCCAGAGTTTGATTACACGTTGAGTGAAAAAATATTTTCTTTTATTAGTCTAAAATAGTTTACCCTGTAGCTTCATTGCATGTCCCCTAGTCTTTCTATATTCTGATAACGTAAACAATCGATCTACGTTTACCCGTTCCACTCCGTTCATTAATTTATAGACTTCTATCATATCTCCCCTCAGCCGTCTCTTTTCCAGGTTAAAGAGCCCTAACCTTTTTAGCCTTTCTTCATAGGAGTATCCTTCCATCCCCTTTACCATTTTGGGGGCTCTTCTCTGAACCTTTTCTAATAACGCTATATCCTTTTTAAGATACGGCGACCAGAATTGCACACAATATTCAAGGTGCGGTCTCACCATGGAACGGTATAGAGGCATTATAATATCTTTTGTTTTATATTCCATTCCTTTCCTTATGATACCTAGCATTCTATTTGCTCTCTTGGCTGCTGCTGCACACTGGGCCGAGGGTTTTAACATGTTATCCACAATGACGCCTAAATCTTTTTCCTGGGTGGTGGTTCCTAATGTGGAATCTTGCATTGTGTAACCATAGTTTGGGTTGTTCTTCCCTAGGTGCATAACTTTGCAATTGTCCACATTAAATTTCATCTTCCATTTTGATGCCCAGTCTTCCAATTTATCAAGATCCTCTTGCAATTTTCCACAATCCTCTTGGGTTTTAACAACTTTAAATAGTTTTGTGTCATCTGCAAATTTGATAACCTCACTCGTTATTCCACTTTCCAGGTCATTTATGAATATGTCAAAAAGCAGCGGACCCAGCACAGATCCCTGGGGTACACCACTATTCACCTTTCTCCATTGGGAAAATTGGCCATTTAGCCCAACCCTCTGCTTTCTATCTTTTAACCAGTTCCTGATCCACAGTATTACACTGCCTCCTATCCCATGACTCTTTAGTTTTGCCAAATGTCTCTCATGAGGGACCTTGTCAAATGCTTTCTGAAAGTCCAGATACACTATATCAACCGACTCATCTTTGTCCACCTGTTTATTCACACGTTCAAAAAAACATAACAGATTAGTAAAACAAGATCTTCCTTGTCTAAAGCCATGTTGGCTGTCTCCCATTAGGCCATGACTATCTACATGCTGAGTAATTTTATTCTTTATGATGGTTTCTACCATTTTTCCCGGTACTGACGTGAGGCTCACCAGTCTGTAGTTTCCCGGATCACCCCTGGAACCCTTTTTAAAAATTGGTGTTACATTGGCGATCCTCCAATCTTCAGGTATTAGAGATGATTTTAATGATAGTTCACAGATTACTAATAGCAGGTCTGCAATCTCATATTTCAGTTCTTTCAACACCCTTGGATGTATACCATCCAGCCCAGGTGATTTGCTACTCTTCAGTTTATCTAATAGTTGTAATACATCTTCCCGATGTATCGATATTTCCTTCAATTCTTCCGCACCTTTAAATACCACTTCAGTTATGGGTAACATCCCTACATCTTCCTCAGTAAATACCGAAGCAAAGAATTCATTCAGTCTCTCCACTATCGCCTTGTTGCCTCTTAGTGCCCCTTTAATTCCTCTATCATCTAATGGTCCAACCGACTCTCTCACAGTTTTTTTGCTACGAATGTACTTGGAAAAATCTTTATTTTGCGTTTTTGCTTCCGTAGCAAGCTTCTTCTCAAATTCTCCCTTTGCCTTCTTTATCAATGCCTTGCATTTGACCTGCCAGTGCTTGTGCTGTTTCCAGGTTTCGTCGTTTGGCTCTTTTTTCCATTTCCTGAAAGATGCTTTTTTGGCAACAACAGCCTCTCTGACCTCACCTTTAAACCATGCTGGCAGTTTTTTGGACTTCCTTCCACTTTTCTTAAAGCGTGGAATACAGCTGGTCCTCTTGTGTTATTTTCTATGGGCTATAAACGCTGCTTCAATTCTGGGTGCTTTAAAGATGTGGATTAACATTGTGAAATCATATGTTGCAACCTGGTATGTTTCTGTAACAATTGTCTATCACAGTGTGCTATATTGTCACTATGTCTTCCTTTAAGATAGTTTTACTGAACGTTAAGGGCATTAACAATCCCATTAAGAGGAAAAAGATATTTTTATATGGGTGCAAGGAGTGTGTGGACATCCTATATCTACAAGAGACATATTTGAATGTAAATGAGTCTTTGAAACTTGTGCCTTTCTCAGCTGCTAATCATAAAAAAAATGGGGTTGCTATTCTGGTAAGGAAATCTTTATCCCCTACTGTGCTGCAAACCAGATCTGATATAGAAGGGTGCTGCGCAATGGATCAAGATAGGATCCACTGAACTGGCCTTAATCAATATCTATGTCCCTAACATAGACTGCCCTACTTCTTTGGCTCCATAGTAACTTTGGCACAAGAGGTGTCCAGATACTAAACTATTATGGGTGGAGACTTCAACCTCATGCTAGACCCTTTGTTGGACAGGAATCCTGTAAGAACTAATAAGGTCCCCAGAGCACACCCTGTTCTTTTGTCACTAATGCAAGAATTAGGCCTGGTAGACATATGGCAGTTGCAGCATCCTGTTGATAAACAATACACTTTTTTCTCTCCCCCTCATAACTCGGTATCGCGCATAGATTTTTTCCTAGTCTCTAAGGGACTATGTTCCAGAATCAGTGAAAATATATAGTCAAGTAGAAAGGACTCTTGTCCAGTTTCTCTGGAAAAATAAACTGCCTAGAATTGCTCTTAAGAAGCTTAAATCTAAAAAAGAGAAGGGGGGGGGTGTGAATTTCCCTGATTTTCTGGCCTACCATTGTGCTTTTCTGCTAAAACAGGGTTCAAAATGGGTGGAGCGAGAAAAGGGACAATGCCAAGTGTGGCTTGATTTGGAAGAGAGATTGACTGCTCCATTCCCCTTGAACCTCCTTCCTGGCATGGTGTCTTCAGAGAGGTTGAAGTTCCATAGGTTTATTATGGACACCCAAAGAGCTTTCCAGCAGTTAGCAAATGTAATTCCCCGGGAGAAATGCTTATCGAAGCTTATTCCCATTTGGTACAGTCCTTTAAGAATTCATCAAAGTCCATTTCCATGGAAACAGTGGTTAAGTAGAAGCATTTGGGCCATAGGTCAACAGATATTGGAAGGCAAGTGGAAACCATTTGTATGTCTACAATGGGAATATGACTTGCCTAAATCCTTATACTTTCTGTGGATTCAGCTGAAACATTGCATAGAGAAATCCCTTATTGATATCAAATCTTTACCTGAAGAATGGGGGTTGTTAAATGTCATAGATACAGCCCAGCAGGCCTCAGGGGTGGTTTCTTATTATTATCAATTGGTAGCCCATCGTCCGTCCATACATTCTATTGGCACTCAGCGGATATAGGAGCATGATACTGGGAATACTCTCTCTCCAGAATCATGGGGGAGGTTTTGGGGCAAACTAATTAGAATCTCAATCCGCCTCTATCTCCCAAGCACTATATTTCTTTACACACAGAGCTCATTTTACCCCGATAAAGGTTTCCAAGTGGGACAAGTCTATTGGTAATTTGTGTTGGTCTTGTCAAAGGGATGTCGGCACTCTTAGGCATGTGGTATATGACTGCCCTAATGTTCAGTCTTACTGGATTTCGATTTGGAACCGAATCCAAGAGGTTTTGGGATTCAGAGCCACTCTCTCTTGGTGTATTATAGTTTTCTGGTCAACAATTGGCATCTCATCGTTACAGAGGGATTTCATTTCCTATTTGACTTTATGATAGGAGTGGCACTGCATCTCGTAATTGCTAATTGGAAACATACAGTGGATCTCAGCTGGCACACATGGTGGAATCGTCTATGTTTATGTTGTAAATATCAGCAGATGTCATGATTTGGGACAACTCCTATGCTTTCTGCCTTGCTTAAATGGAAACCCCTAGTTGGATATATATTGAAAGCACAATATGTTGTGAAATAAGGGGCATTTAATTAATCAGTCAAACATGTTTGTACTTGGTATGGGCAATTTTACTGGTGTCATAGCCCTTGTAAGCCTTTCTTTCTTTTTACCATTTTATAGCCCATTTCTAAGATGTTCACATGATGAGGGGAGGGTTAGTGTTGGGATAGGCTGTTAGGCCTTTTGTTTTTGCTTTTATGTTCAAAGGGATGTATCATTTGTAACTTTTTGGGGTTTTTTGTTGTAATTTGCCTGAAAACGTAAATAAAGAATTTAAAATGGCCATGTTCACTTCCTGTTCCATTTTCAAAATGGTGAAGATAAGAGAGCTGCCTGAGACCATCAGAAAAGCTTTCACCACCAACGGGTACAAGGCCATCTCCAAAGACCTGGAGATTCCTGCGTCTACAATTTGCAACATTATTAAGACGTTTTCTGCTCATGGAACGGTCAGAAACCTCCAATGACACGATGGGAAGAGGAAAATTAATCCAAGAAGTCTTTGAAGGTTAGTGTGAACTAATGGAAAAACACCACATACAACATCCAAAGAGCTTAAGGCTGACCTGGAGCAATCTGGAGTAGTGGTTTCAATCTGCACTATACGCCGCACACTAAACAAAGGACTTCATGGGCAAAAGCTAAAGAGGACCCTACTGCTCAAAGACGAACATAAGAAGGCACACCGGATCCTTGCCCAAACCTACCTTGAGAAACCACAAACCTTAAGGGAAAGTGTTCTGTGGACAGATGAAACCAAAACTTGAGCTCTTTGGCAATGCAGACCAATGATACATATACAGTCAAAGAAATGAAGCTTACTCTTCCTACAGTTAAATTTGATGGAGGTTCCATAATGTTGTGGGGTTGTTTTGCTGCTTCAGGAACTGGTGGCCTGGAACATATTAAAGGAATCAAGAAGTCAGAGGACTACCAAGATATTTTGGAGCTACCTAGTGTCAGAAAGCTAGGTCTGGGTCAAAGGTTATGGGTCCTTCAGGAGGACAATGACCCAAAGCATACATCCAAAAGTACAAAAGAATGGTTACAAGGGAACAAATGGACTGTTTTAAAACTGATCAGTAAAGAGTCCTGATCTCAATCGAATAGAGAACGTTTGGAAAGAGCTGAAATCTGCCATTGGTAAAAGGAATCCTGGAAACATTCATGACAAGGAACAAATCACAGTTGAAAAGTGGGAGAAGCTACCAGCAGACAGTAGTACGAAACTTATAGATGGCTACAAGAAATGTTTGGAGGCTGTCATCACTGTCAAGGGTTATGCAACAAAATATTAGTGAAGGGTGCCATTAATCCTGTCCAGGTTATATTTGTTTTTTTCTCTGAAATTACTAAGTTGCACAGACTTTTTGTTGTTGTTGTATACCTTTGAGCATATTATTAAAATATTATGATGATATACAGTTGGAATATTTACACTTATTTCTCCAGATATTGTATACAACATACCTAAAATTCATGGTGCCAATAATGTTGACCACAACTGGGTCAACTTGCCAGCTTCACTGGCTTTCCTTCTCAGCTAGGATCTGATTCAAAATTCTCATCACAACATTCAAAATACTTCACAAAATCTGCCACATGCCTCTAACCCAGGGATGGGCAAACTACGGCCCGGCGGACCTTTTAATCCGGCCCCCTCTGCCCGGCTGAACTCTCCCGGCGCGGCTGAAGCCCTCTGCTCCGGCTTGCAGATACGCGAAGGGAGAGTGTCTCCCTCGCGTCTCTGTTAAGCCCGCAGGGGCAGATGGGAAATATGATGGGAATTTTCCCATCAGCCCCTGCTTCCCATCAGCCCCTGCGGGCTTAACAGAGACGCGAGGGAGACACTCTCCCTTCGCGTATCTGCAAGCCGGAGCAGAGGGCTTCAGCCGCGCTGGGAGAGTTCAGCCAGGCAGAGGGGGCCCCGCGGGAAACTCCATGCTGCCGCGGCGGCAGCGGCCAGCTTTTTTTAAAATTTTAATTTCCATGAACCGATGGGGGGGGGGTTAGGACTGGCAGTGGGCTGTGAGCCGATGGGGGGGGGGGTTTAGGACTGGCAATGGGCGGTGGGCTGATGATGGGGGGGGGTTAGGACTGGTAATGGGCTATGGGGGGGGTTAATACTGGCAATGGGCTGTGGGCTGATGGGGGGTGTCTGGAAATGGGGTGATGGGGAGTTAGTGGCAATGGGCTGTGGGCTTATGGGGGGATTAAGACTGGTAATGGGCTATGGGGGGTTAAGACTGGCAATGGGCTGTGGGCTGATGGGGGCTGTCTGGAAATGGGGTGATGGGGGGTTAGGACTGGTAATGGGCTATGGGGGGGGTTAAGACTGGCAATGGGCTGTGGGCTGATGGGGGGGTTAGGACTGGTAATGGGCTATGGGGGGGTTAAGACTGGTAATGGGCTGTGGGCTGATGGGGGGGTTAGGACTGGTAATGGGCTATGGGGGGGTTAAGACTGGCAATGGGCTGTGGGCTGATGGGGGCTGTCTGGAAATGGGGTGATGGGGGGTTAGGACTGGTAATGGGCTATGGGGGGGCTAGGACTGATAATGGGCTATGGGGGGACTAGGACAGGAAATGGGCTGGTCACTTGGGAGGATCTGGATATCCCACTTCCTGACGCTTCGGCACGCAATAACTGCAGATTCATGTGAGGTAATTCAGAATCTTAAATCTCGCTCATATCTTGCCCACCCCATCTTTTCGGATGAAGCGGGTGGGACAGCCCCCACTTTGGCTACCACGCTTCAGAAACCAAAAGACCCACCCACAGAAGGAAGTAGGGAGGCATGGTCTAGTGCAGGGATGGGCAAACTACGGCCACTAAAATTGAAGGTACTATTTTATGAAAGAAATACATTGCATAAAAGTTTTGTAAAATAACTCTTTTTATGCTTTTCTACCTTAAATTAATCTAAACATTTAATGTTACAAATTTAAATTTAATTTATATTAATTCACACATACACACCGTCCATCTACTCTTGATCCGGCCCCCGGGTCCAATATATGAACCCATTGCGGCCCTCGAGTCAAAATGTTTGCCCACCCCTGCTTTAACCTCTAATCTTAAACACAAAGAATGAAAGCTTGTGAAAAAACTCCACCCTCAACCTGCTTGACATTCTGCAGCAAAAGGCAAAAAGCAAGCAGTCCACCTGCAATAGAACATTCACACTATTCACCCATCCTTATGGAACAAACTACCAACAACATTAACTCTAAAACCTGTCAGCATTCAGGAAAAAATTAAAAACACATCTTCAAGGAAGAATAACACATATCCTAAGACCTAGAGACCCACCCACCATAAATCCTTACTGCAAAAAATCCTACAATCCAACTCAAACACAAACAATGTAACATGGACCAATATGGCAACTACAAAAACATTGTAAATAGTTCATAGTTAAATATACTAAATGTTATGCAGTTATATTATAATTTTGTTATACTGTTCCAGTTCTTTGTAAAACATCATACCTTATGGTCATGTAATCTGTTTAACTGTAAACCGCTTTGAATAGTAGAAAGAGTATATAAAATTAAGTTTAAATAAATAAACAAACAACTGTACCTTCCCCATTTTCGCCATACAATGATGATAGGATAACTGCACCTGAACAACAATTGATAGGCTTCAAGGCTCTGGTAAAAAGGCATTTCTAGATCCATCAGAATTAGGTGTTAAATGCATGAAAATTACAAGAAGCTAATCTTAAAAGAACTATCTGATCCTAAGGAATTGTCCATGGGCAACCAGTCATCTCCCCCTAAACTGCTGCAAGATAATCCCAACCACTCCCCCCAACAACAGTGATTGCCTCTTCCAGTTACTCATCAGCACAGATGCAGTACAAATTGCTGGCAGATAGCTGAGCAAGACGCAAGCTACAGACTCTACAGCACCAGCTCTGCTGACACTGTTGCAGCCAAGCAGCTGAAAATGTTCTCATTCTCTCACTCACCCACAGAAGGAAGCACACAGACAGGCTGGAATGCAAACAGGATCTTTTAATGTGCACACAAGTTCAGACAGAGAGCCGGTACCCTCCACAAAAATCTGAGCCCCGAAGGACGTCCCACACTGTCTTATATAAAGTACAATTTCAAACTCATTCTACAATCTCATTCGTCTCGGGTATTTCCTGTCCACCAATCAGCAGCCCCTGGGGAAGGTGCCTGGGTGACTTGTCCTGTAGCAGCAAAGCGCAGACAAACCAATGATACCAGGAGTCTATTCAGAAGGTCCAAATCATTTATTTGTGCACAAGTCTCAAGCAAGTCAATTTCAAAATGGCTGAGCAAAGTTTTCTAGCATTACAACAACTTTTATAGACTTCTGTTCCATTCTAGGTATAGAAAAACATCTCATTGGTCCCGGTATTCTCCCGTACCTCCCGTACCCCTTCCATTGGTCCCGGTACTGATAAGATTATCCAATTATGTTCCTTCAGTGGGCCCAGCACCTGCTCACCCCCCTTCTAGTCCCAATTACAATGGTCAGTTCATCAACTTGTTACTTTCACACTCTCAAGGCCATAGAGCCAATTTGTGCATGCAGGGGAGCAGGGCTCTGCAACTCATCTGTCAGCAGTCCCAATTATATTCCTTGCAGATGTACTTTTCTTATCAGTAACTTTTAAACATATTTTTCTGTATTTTTCCATCTCTCAGTTTTGCTTACCTAAGTTAGTTTAGTTCTCTTACAGAGTTCTATCCTACAATAGCAGCATGTTGGGGGATGTGCAATTCCTATGTGCCTCTCCACAGGCTTCATTTACAGGTCAAGCTAGTTAGGCCTGCCTGCTTATGTCAGACACCGTGGATCACAGGCCTGCACCTGCCACATTCCCCCCTTTGATTAATCTCACCCTATTACTTAATAAGGTGTGAGAATTAAATCACCTTTAGAAGAATCACATCATGATTGAAGGATTACGACTAGGACTGGCTTTATATAAAGCCATTATTTTAGTTGCGGTCTTCCGCTCTATTGTGCTGTCAATAGCATTATGAATGGAACGCATACAACATGGGATTAAACATGGTAATAAGAAGATAACAACAACAAGAATTAGTACTAAGACAATGAAAGTCTTAAATCCTCCCAGCCAGGAGAAAAGGTTAGCAAACCAGTTAGGAAACTTCAATGAGTGCCAAGTTTGTACTGGCACATAAGCATGTCTTTGCATATCTTTAGCAATTTCTTCAACTACTTGACCCTTATCATCTATTTTCAAACAGCAATTAGTTAAATTCAATTTACCACATACTCCTCCTTCAGCTGCTAACAAATAATCAAGTGCTAAACGGTTCTGATATATAGCAGTGCGCATCTGAGTACTTTGTCTAGCTAAAAGCGTAAGAGCATGACTAGTTTCATTAGTTATTATTTCAACTACTGCTTGTAAGCGAATAATACGATTAATCATATAGATTGGAGTTCGATAACCATACATACCATCATCATTCCAAGTGGCAGGCCCATAATACTCAATGATTCTTTCTGGTGGCCAATCATCACCTTGCCACTTTTCCCACTTGCCTATCTGTAAGGCTTCTCTTTTCTGTCTTAATGCTCTTTTGTGTCGGTGGGTAGTGTATACAGGGTATCCTAATTGTTCTCCATGTTCAGTGTTTAAAAGAAAGAAAGAAGGTCTGATGGTTCCTAAGACACATGCTCCTCCCCATTGTGGCGGGAGTTGTGCATACGCTCGGTTTCCACAGATCCAATATAGGCCAGGTGGGGCTTGCCAGGCATGGACTTTGGCAAGGTTAGTCCATAAATCTGCAAGTTCAGGAAATCTGGCTAATGGGTTAGGAGGTTCAGGGTGTCTGATTCCTGACCACCATGCTGTCTTTTTGGTCGTGGCATTATAGTATTTCTGGCTAAGACAGACCAGCTGTCCTACCTTTTGGGTAAACTGGGGTCCAGTTCTGGCATAGCAAAGACGTCCAATGATTGAGTGCGCTAACACCCATTCACTGGTAGTCTTGTGTAATTCAGTCTGATTGTAAATCAAAGAATAATTCAATTCTTGGGCTTCCCTTGGCCACTGGTCTCCCATTTGGGTTCCGCCACAGAAATAGCAATCTGAGATCTTAAGACTAGATACTACTGCTCCAGCTAATTCTAAAAATAAATTCTGAGAAGGATGAGGGATCTCAAACTTATTTACATGCATGGCTTCATAGAAGGTGTTATGGATATGATATTTAGATGACTTGTGGGCTTGGGTATTCAATCTAATATACACAATGGTTCCTGGGTCTATTGCCCCTCCAGCAATATGTAAACCAAACTTGTATCCTTGTTTCCATGCATAGGGATTGTGTATACGTAAGTGTAAAGGGTTACAAGCATCTTTCTGACATTTATCATTTGTGGTTGGCTTGGTTAAAGTAGCCATTCGTTTATCTATCTTCTCGTCAACTATACCATTATTCCAGGTAGCATAAAAAACACATCCCCAATACGGGCAATAGTAATCTGCTGCTGGTGCAGTACTATAGCCTGGTTCCTTTTTACCTGTACACTTCCACCATCCTGTGGCACCTTCTGGACACATGTACTTATGGTCATTTCGATACGCTTTCTCCCATGTACCACAGGTGGAATAACTATCTCTGTTAATGACATTACATGCATCAAAATTCAAAACAGCAGGTGTAGTAATGTCCTTAAGTGGTGGTGTAGCAGCTATTATAGGTCCATCTGCATCCTTCCATCGTATTTCCAACGTGTAATAGGATGGATTCTGATGCGGATTATAGCATGCTCTAATTTTGCCATAAGTGCAAACATTTAGTTCAGTGGTGTTATAAATACACCGAGTCACTTTTCCCTTGCAGGTACAGTAAGAATGATAAATCAAAGTCTGAGTTACTTCTGAACCAATTTGGGCTAAACTTCCTTTAATTCTCTGCACTATTGGTGGGGGTTTACCATACAAAACTTCAAAAGGGGAAAATCCTGTTGATTTTACAGGAGCTGAACGTATTCTGAGTAAAACTATTGGGAGCACTTGGGGCCACTTCAAGTGTGTCTCCTGGCAAAGCTTAGACATTTGGGCTTTTAGAGTACGATTCATTCACTCAACTTTCCCTGAACTCTGGGGTCTGTATGCAGTGTGGAGTTTCCATTGTATCTGCAAAGCTTTTGCTAACTGTTGAGTAACTTGGGAGACAAATGAGGGTCCATTGTCTGACCCTATTACTGCTGAAATTCCGAACCTAGGGACAATCTCTCTCATTAAAACTTTGGTAACTTCTCGGGCTTTCTCAGTTCTGGTTGGGAAGGCTTCCACCCACCCAGAGAAAGTACAAACTAATACTAACAGGTAATGGTATCCATTGGCTCTTGGCATTTTGGTGAAATCAATTTGGAGGTTGTGCATGGGGGTTACACCTCCTGACTGAACTCGGGGTGCCGTTATAAGGCCTTGCTTGGCATTATTTTTGGCACAGGTTAGACATTGACGTGCTACTGAAGCTGATATGGTTGTCAATAGAGGGATGTAAAAATGTGATCTGAGTGCTTTTTCCATAGCACTTTTTCCATAGTGGGTCGCTTCGTGGAAAGCTTTGACAAAAGATGGTCCTAACAGTTCAGGAATTACTATTCGTCCAGGGGGCTGACTGCCCTCGTCTGGTGGCAGCTCAATCCATCCATCTTTCAGTACTCCACCTTCTTTATTACAGTAGTAATCCAATTCTTTGGTGGTATATCGCGGTGTCCATAAATTCAAAGGTACTGGAAACAATGCTGCTTGCATCGGCATTGCTTGTGGGGTAATCTGTCCTGTCATAGCTGCTTGTCGTGCTGAGGCGTCTGCGAATCTATTTCCTTGGGCAACTTCTCCTTTTCCTGCTTGATGTCCTCTGCAATGCATGACAGCTACACGTGTTGGGGCCCAAACTGCATCAAGTAACATCAATATCTCGGGACCATATTTGACTGATTTTCCTCCGGATGTGATGAGCCCTCGTTCTTTATAGAGAGCTCCATGGGCATGCAGAGTGGTGAAGGCATATTTGGAATCTGTATATACATTTAGCACAAGTTTTTCTCCTAACAATAATGCTCTGGTGAGTGCTATCAATTCGGCTTTCTGGGCTGATGTGCCTGAGGCTAGAGCTGATGATTCAACTACTTCGTGTTGAGTGACGACTGCATATCCGGCACAGCGTCGTCCATCGAGGATGAGACTGCTCCCATCAACATAATAGATCTGGTCAGGATTGTCTATGGGCACATCTGTCAAATCAGGTCGACTGGAGAACACAGTTTCCATGACTTCGATACAGTCATGTTCTGGGAGTTCTTCACTGATGGGTATCAAGGTGGCTGGGTTCAAGGCATGACTCACTTCCAGTTGTATCTGTGGGTTTTCACATAACATGCTCTGGTACTTCAACATTCGGGAATTGGTGAGCCAATAATTTGCTTTTTGTTCCATAAGGGCAAGGACTGCATGTGGCACAGTGACTTGTATGTTCTGTCCTAGTGTGAGCTTGTCTGCTTCACTCACTAATAATGCTGTAGCTGCAACGGCTCTCAGGCATGGTGGCCATCCTTTGGCCACAGGATCCAATTGTTTCGATAGGTATGCTACAGGTCGCTCCCAATTTCCCAATTTCTGAGTCAACATGCCTAAGGCATTTCCCTGTGCTTCATGTACAAACAAGTGGAAAGGCTTGTGGACATCTGGTAGTCCAAGTGCTGGTGATGACATCAATTCTTCTTTTAACTTCTGGAAGGCTGTATCCTGCTCAAGTCCCCACTCCAGTGGCGACTTCTCTTCTCCTTTTGTGGCTTCATACAGTGGTTTGGCGATTTGGGCAAAGTTGGGTATCCAGATTCGGCAATATCCTGCCGCTCCCAGAAAGGCTCTGACTTGCTTTCTGGTTGTTGGAGTTGGGATTCTACATACTGCTTCTTTTCTCTCTCTACCTAATCTTCGGCTTCCTTGGGTTATACGAAAACCCAAGTATTTCACTTCTTTTTGGCATAGCTGTGCTTTGGCTCTGGAAACTTTGTATCCAGCTTCATCTAGTAACTGCAAGAGATCTTTGGTGGCTAGTATACATTCACTTTCTGATATGGCAGCTATCAGCAGATCGTCCACGTATTGGAGAAGCACTCTCTTCCCCGGGGCCACTGGATAGCTTGAAAGGTCTTGATTCAGTGCAGCACTAAAGATGGTAGGCGAATTTTTGAATCCTTGGGGTAATCTTGTCCAGGTGAGTTGGCCCCCTCTTCCAGAGATGGGGTCCTGCCATTCAAATGCGAACAATATTTGACTTACAGGGGCTAATCTTATGCAAAAGAATGCATCTTTTAAATCCAGTACAGTGAAATGGGTAGCTTCAGCAGGTATCAGTCCTAGAAGAGTGTAAGGATTAGGTACAACTGGATGTATAGTTTCGACTGCATCATTTACTCTCCTTAAGTCTTGTACTGGGCGGTAATCCTCCGTCCCAGGTTTCTTTACTGGCAAAAGTGGAGTGTTCCATGGGGATTGACATACTTTTAGTAGGCCATATTCGAGCAATCTTTGCAAGTGACGATGAATGCCTTCAATTGCAGCTCTTGGGAGAGGGTACTGTTTGACGTGTACTGGTGTAGCACTAGGCTTGAGGGTTACAATCACTGGAGCTATATGCTTGGCTAGGCCTGGGGGACTGCCTTCTGCCCATACTCCAGGTGGTGCATGAATGTTCTTTAAAGTTTGTTCAAAATAAGTGTCTTGGATAGAGTCATCGATGTAATACCTCCATTCTTCTTCTCGGGGAACTGTCAGCAGCATTATTCCTGCTGGTTTGGCTTGGGGATTTACTGTCATTTGCATTTCTCCTTTCTCAGAGAAAGATATTTGTGCTTGGAGTTTGGCTAACATATCTCGTCCTAGTAGTGGCACTGGACATTCGGGCATGTAAAGGAATTGATGAGTTATTTGCTGTCCTCCTAGACTGCAGATACGATTCTGAAGAAAAGACTTTGTAGCTTTGGCACCAGTTGCTCCTATAATGGTGACTGCTTTTGTAGAGAATGGGGCTATCTTCTTGTCTATTACTGAATGTTGTGCTCCAGTATCAACCATAAAGTCCATAACTTGGTCTCCTATTTGTATTCCGACCATAGGCTCCTGGAGACCTAAAGCAAACTTGGAGCCCGGTCTGTCCTAATCCACGTCATTTTCATCCTGGATTGTTGTGGCCAATGCTTGAATGGCTCCTCCTCCTCTTTCTCACTGGAATTGTTCTCGATTGGCTCCTCCGCGGTTTCGGGGATAGCCTCGTCTTTCTTCTCGCCACTGATGATTGCTGTCGTCATCTTGCTGGGCGTCTTCGAGTTGCGGGCACGTATCTCTCCAATGTCCTTCTTCTCTACAGTAGGCGCATTGGTTCACGCCTAGCTTCTGGGTCCGGCCTCCGCCTTGACCCCGCCCTCTTCCTCTGCTCCGTCGACTAGGGACACCTCCCCTTTTCTGTTCAACTATGGCCGCAGCCAAAAAATCAGCTTTCTTCTTCATCTTTCTATCACATTCTCTCTGTCTTTCATTATCACGATTCACATACACTTTATGAGCGACTTCCAGTAACTGCGTTGCATTCATGCCCGCAAACCCTTCTAACTTCTGTAATTTACGTCTAATATCTGGTTGGGACTGGTTTACAAAAGCAGAATTCACCATACATAAACTTCCTGGTGCCTCGGGATCATAGGGAGTATACATTCTGTATGCTTCAATTAATCTCTCATGAAAGTCTGCTGGGCTCTCATCTACTCCTTGGATGACTCCTGCAACTTTGGAAAGGTTCATAGCCTTCTGGCCTCCCCTCTTCAGGCCTTGTAAAAAGCCTTGGCAAAAACGGGCTAGGGCTGTGGATCCTTCATCTGTATTTGGATCCCAATGGGGGTCTTCATTCGGGAATTCTCTCTGGGCTGCTTCCCGATAGTCTATTCTGTCCCGCCCCGGTCCCGGAGCTACAGGGTTATCTGCCATCCACTCAATAGCTGCTTTTCTAATTCGTGCTCGCTCCTCTGTCGTGAATAGGGTGGTCAGGAGCTGGCGGCAATCTGGCCAGGTGGGTTGGTGGGTTTCCATAATGGTAGTTACTAATTCTGTCAGTTCCTGGGGCTTACTAGTATAGGAGGCATAATGCGACCTCCAATTTAACAAATAAGTTGTTGAGAAAGGGATATACACATAAGTTAAGGGTCCCGCTACCACCTCCTCATTATCGTTCTTTATGGGCACTCCCGGGACTTGCCGTAAAGGCAGCATTTTGGCGGTAGCTGTCTTGTGGGATCTAAGGGCTGTTTTCTTAACTATCTTTCCAGAGATCACTTTCTTTTTCTCGACAGGTTTCACTTTGGATGTACCTTCTACTGGCATGCTGGCACTGGCTACCACTTGTACGCTATCTTCCTCGCTTTGGGCATTTTCATTTTCTTCCTCTTCTGCCTCTGTTTCTGACTCGCTTTTTATAACATCCTCTTCTTCAGCTAATTCCTCTCTCTGCCCTCCGGAAGGTGGGTCAGGGGTTGGGTCCCGCTCCGGCCGTCTCTGGGGTTCTGGGGCAGGACGCCGGGCTACTCTTATCGGACCTGGGGTTCGAGGCTGTCTGAGAATTATCTCCGGGGAATCAGGATCTACCAGGATGGGCTTCTTCCTGGACTTCTTATCCTGCTCTTTCATTCTAGGCTGTTCCGTTTTCTGTCTAGAATCTGTTTTCGCTAACATTATCCTGCACTGTTCCTCATAACAGCGCTGCGCCCAGGGGGGCGGATCTTCACAAATACTTAACCAGGAATCTATATAGGGGTACTGATCGGGGTGCGCTATCCGCACTCTACGGTGTACTGACTGAATAATCTCTACATTAAACGTTCCCTCTCGGGGCCAGATGGGGTCTAGATCGGGCCACTCCCTAGTACACAAAATCTGCAAACGGGCTGCTGTCATTTTAATACCATAATCTCCCGAATATCCCTCTTTAAAATGTGCGATCATACATTCTAATGGAGTGTTTCTAGTAGACCCCGCCCCTCCCATTTCGATGTGTGCGCGCAACAACAGACAAAAGGGAAAAGGAGGGCGGACCGTGGGTAAGGGGTCCTCACGGCCCTGGAAACGTATAAGGAGTACAAATAACAAGACAAGACGACAATCGCTTCCCCCTTTTCGCGACCTGAATGCGGTCGCCCGGTCAGGAAATGCGCTACTCAGGGGTCCGCCTTCACTTGGTCTGTGCTGCCAGACCTCTCATTCACACTTCATTCACACAATCATGCTAGCAACGTATCCCAGAATGCATTCGTTTCTATCTATTCTGACTAGTCTTTTTCCCAATTACAAAAAGGATGAGGGTTTCACCCGGCGAATTCCCATGCGGGGTTACTCGGCCCTTCCTTGAGAGGTGATCATGCTCTCTTACCAATTCCCAATATCTCGAGATTACAAATTCCAAATTCCAAGTTCCAATGGCAGTACTGCTCTTTCTATTTCTGTCTAGATACCAAATCAAAACTATACTCACCGGATCCGGTCCTCAAACTTCCCAAGCAGGCGCATGAGTTGGACCTCGGACTCCCCTCACTCGGGTTCGAGGCATTGGCTCCAGCTGGGCCCGGCACCCGCCGAGGTCCTACCAGCTCCCTCCAATACAAGGGACCGGCGGCGCCAGGGAGCAGCCCTCATCGGTAGGGCGCGATCCCGGCAGGACCAAGCCTATAGAGGCGGAAAGTCGTGGTATATTGCCCTATATACACTTTGATTCCACAACTTCCCGGCCAATGCACCAAGAATATGTAGCAGCAAAGCGCAGACAAACCAATGATACCAGGAGTCTATTCAGAAGGTCCAAATCATTTATTTGTGCACAAGTCTCAAGCAAGTCAATTTCAAAATGGCTGAGCAAAGTTTTCTAGCATTACAACAACTTTTATAGACTTCTGTTCCATTCTAGGTATAGAAAAACATCTCATTGGTCCTGGTATTCTCCCGTACCTCCCGTACCCCTTCCATTGGTCCCGGTACTGATAAGATTATCCAATTATGTTCCTTCAGTGGGCCCAGCACCTGCTCACCCCCCTTCTAGTCCCAATTACAATGGTCAGTTCATCAACTTGTTACTTTCACACTCTCAAGGCCATAGAGCCAATTTGTGCATGCAGGGGAGCAGGGCTCTGCAACTCATCTGTCAGCAGTCCCAATTATATTCCTTGCAGATGTACTTTTCTTATCAGTAACTTTTAAACATATTTTTCTGTATTTTTCCATCTCTCAGTTTTGCTTACCTAAGTTAGTTTAGTTCTCTTACAGAGTTCTATCCTACAATAGCAGCATGTTGGGGGATGTGCAATTCCTATGTGCCTCTCCACAGGCTTCATTTACAGGTCAAGCTAGTTAGGCCTGCCTGCTTATTTCAGACACCGTGGATCACAGGCCTGCACCTGCCACAGTCCAAACCGGTATGCTCTGGTCTGCTGATTTCTGGGCAAGGGGGTATTGTGCTCAGGCCTGGAGGGGGGGGGGAAGGGTGCCTACTGAAACCTTTATGTCTTTTCTTAGCAAGCTGATCACTATGTAAAATCCTCATGGCTTGGGGGGAAGGGTTACCCACAGCTAAACCCTATGGCTGCCTCACTTCCCCCTTTTTAAGTGAGACCTCAACCGCTAGGGGCGGTAGAGGGCAGTCTTGAAGGACTAGAAAAAGGGACTGTTACTTCTGGAGAGAGATCTGCAACTGTGAGTATATACTTCTGGTAATTTTCTAAAAGGAATTCTTTGTATTAAAGCTAATTAATCTGTGAACCCACTATTTTTTGTTAAATCAGTCAGGGCCTAGTAGCAGCAGTTTAAGTTTAAATTTAAAACACAGAGGAGAACTTTCTGGTTACATTTCATACCCAGCAGAGAGCTTGTAGTTTAAATTTAATAGTCACTCAGGGCCTAGTAACAGCAAAGTACTTTTAGTTTAAATTTAAAACACAGAAGAGAGCTTTCTGGTTACATTTGGAACCCAGCAGAGAGCTTGTAGTTTACATTTAATAGTCACTCAGGGCCTAGCATCAGCAAAGTACTTTTAGCTTAAATTTAAAACACAGAAGAGAGCTTTCTGGATAAATTTAGAACCCAGCAGAGAGCTTGTAGTTTAAATTTCATAAGAAGTTAGAGCCTAGCAGCAGCTAAGAGCTATAATTTAAATCAAATCAGAATATAGCTTACCTCAGCAGCACAAGACAGGGTACTGTGTAGCAGCCCTCTTTTAATAAGTGTTATTTCCCTCCCTCCCTCCCCACACCCACCTACCCCTGGGATAATCGTAGCTTTATAGGTACTTACACATCTTAAAAGGCAGGAGGTGCTCTCAGCTGAAGCTCATTACGCAAATCAGTCATACACTAAGGACCTGAGATTAGTTAAGCTTCAGGTGAACAAGGTATATTAAAAGTATTAGGTACAGTTTTATTAGTATAAATATCCATAGTAACCCTTAGTAAGTAAAGAACTTGGATCTAAACACAAACAAAAACTAAGATGCAGGCAGCAATCCAGCAGGAGGATGGGGACTTTCCAGTCTTTTGCATTGAGTGTCACATGTATGATTTTCTCCCAGTTGGTGAGAGGTCTTACGTGTGCTCTAGGTGCAAGGAGCTCTTTGCTCTTAGGGAACGAGTCCATTCTCTAGAGGCTAAAGTAGCAGACTTGGAAAGCATAAGACAGACAGAGAGGTACATAGACGAGACCTACAGGGATATAGTCCTGAAGTCCCACCTCCAGTCTGGCAGCATCCCTGTTGCCATGGAGGAGAGAGGTCACGTGACAGGAGAGCATCACCCTGGTGTGGCAGGAAGTGATCCTGTAACTAGGACCTGTCCTCCAGGTGATGTAAAACCCTCTCGCACCGAGGAAGTTTCTCCAGGGCCATGTGCCCATGAGGGAAGGGTTAGGACAGCCGTTATATTTGGTGATTCGATCATTAGGCATGTAGATAGCTGGGTGGCAAGTGGACGTGAGGATCACATGGTAACATGCCTGCCTGGTGCGAAGGTAGCGGACCTCACGCGCCACCTAGATAAGGTCTTAGATAGTGCTGGGGAGGAGTCTGCTGTCTTGGTACATGTCGGTACCAATGACATAGGAAAATGTGGTAGGGAGGTTCTGGAGGCTAAATTTAGGCTTTTAGGTAGGAATTTGAAATCCAGAACTTCCAGGGTAGCGTTCTCCAAAATGCTTCCTGTTCCACGCGCAGGACCCAAAAGGCAGGCAGAGCTCCGGAGTCTCAATGCGTGGATGAGACAATGGTGCAGAGATGAGGGTTTTGGTTTTGTTAGGAACTGGGGAACATTCTGGGGAAAGGAGGGGCTCTTCCGAAGGGATGGACTTCACCTTAACCGGGATGGAACCTGGCTGCTGGCATTAAGCTTTAAAAAGGAGATAGAGCAGCTTTCAAACTAGATATTAGGGGAAAACTGACAGTCGTCCAAGAGCGGATGGTTCGGAAGAATGTATCTTTGAAGGATACTACCAAAAGCAGAGAGGTTCCACAAAAGAGTAAAGTAGCCCAAATGCCCTCAAGTATGGAGCAGACAGAGCTTAAAGATCCCAAATTACCCATGTCTAACAATAGCCAAATTAATATGAATAAAATACATTCTCTAAAATGCTTGTATGCAAATGCTAGAAGTCTAAAAAATAAGATGGGAGAGTTAGAATATATAGCACTAAATGAAAGGTTAGATATGATTGGAATATCAGAGACATGGTGAAAAGAGGACAACCAGTGGGACACTGTGATACCTGGGTACAAACTATATCGTAATGATAGAGCTGATCAAATTGGTGGAGGGGTTGTTCTCTATGTTAGAGAGGGCATTGATTCAGAAAGGATTAAAGTTTTGCAGGAAACAAAATCTGCTGTAGAATCTATATGGATTGAAATTCCATGTAAAAGGGGGAAGGCAATGGCAGTGGGGGGTGTACTATCGAGCGCCTGGCCAGAATGACCAAATGGATGATGAAATGCTCAAAGAAATCAAGGAAGCTAACAAAGGTTACAGCGCAGTAATAATAATGGGTGATTTCAACTACCCCGGTATCGACTGGGTCAGTGTCACGTCAGGACATGCTAGGGAGATAAAGTTCCTAGATGAAATAAATGACTGTTTCTTGGAGCAGCTGGTTCATGAACCGACCAGAGGGGAAGCCATATTAGACCTAATCCTTAGTGGAACACCAGATCTAGTGCAAGAGATAAGGGTGTTGGGGCCACTTGGCAATAGTAATCATAGCATGATCACCTTTGATTTATTTAGTGGAGGAGGGATAGTAAGGAAATCCACAGTACTACCTTTTCTCTTTCGAAAGGGAGACTATGATAAAATGAGGAAAACAGTTAAGAAAAAACTAAAAGGAGCAGTTGCAAAGGTTAAAGACGTACAACAGGCTTGGCTGTTGTCGAAAAATACTATCTTGGAAGCCCAGACCAGCTGTATTCCATGCTTTAAGAAAAGTGGAAGGAAGTCCAAAAAACTGCCAGCATGGTTTAAAGGTGAGGTCAGAGAGACTGTTGTTGCCAAAAAAGCATCTTTCAAGAAATGGAAAAAAGAGCCAAACGATGAAACCTGGAAACAGCACAAGCACTGGCAAGTCAAATGCAAGGCATTTGTATGCAAATGCAAAGGGGCTACACTTAAACGCCATCCACAATTAAGATAAGTTGGAATGGCAGTTATTTATTCATTTTTAAGAAAAAGTAGAAAATTGAAAAAATAGAGCCACACTAGTCCATGGTCATTGATGTAAACGGACACTCGTTGGGATAAGTTTATTACCCATATATAAGTGTCAAAGCAAAAACCGTTTATCTGAGACCGGTGACTAGTAGTTATATAATTATTTGTTTGATCGAAACTGCTAGTGAGTGAATTAGTGCATTTTTTGATATCTATTTTGATTCACTTGGGTAAGAGACCTATCAAAAAAAATTTTTTTTTTTGTATGACCTAATGGGAAACAGCCAACATGGCTTTAGACAAGGAAGATCTTGTCTTACTAATCTGTTATGTTTTTTTGAAGGAGTGAATAATCAGGTGGACAAAGGTGAGTCAGTTGATATTGTGTATTTGGACTTTCAGAAAGCCTTTGACAAAGTCCCTCATGAGAGACTTTTGGCAAAACTAAAGAGTCATGGGATAGGAGGCAGTGTACTATTGTGGATCAGGAACTGGTTAAAAGATAGAAAGCAGAGGGTAGGGCTAAATGGCCAATTTTCCCAATGGAGAAAGATGAATAGTGGTGTACCCCAGGGATCTGTGCTGGGTCCGCTACTTTTTGACATATTCATAAATGACCTGGAAAGTGGAATAACGAGTGAGGTTATCAAATTTGCAGATGACACAAAACTATTTAAAGTTGTTAAAACCCAAGAGGATTGTGGAAAATTGCAAGAGGATCTTGATAAATTGGAAGACTGGGCATCAAAATGGCAGATGAAATTTAATGTGGACAAGTGCAAGGTTATGCACCTAGGGAAGAACAACCCAAACTATGGTTACACGATGCAAGGTTCCACATTAGGAACCACCACCCAGGAAAAAGATTTAGGCGTCATTGTGGATACCATGTTAAAACCCTCGGCCCAGTGTGCAGCAGTGGTCAAGAGAGCAAATAGAATGCTAGGTATGATAAGGAAAGGGATGGAAAATAAAACAAAAGATATTATAATGCCTTTATATCGTTCCATGGTGAGACCGCACCTTGAATATTGTGTGCAATTCTGGTTGCCGTATCTTAAAAAAGATATAGCAATTTTAGAAAAGGTTCAGAGAAGAGCCACCAAAATGGTAAAGGGGATGGAAGGATACTCCTATGAAGAAAGGCTAAAAAGGTTAGGGCTCTTTAACCTGGAAAAGAGACGGCTGAGGGGAGATATGATAGAAGTCTATAAATTAATGAACGGAGTGGAACGGGTAAGCGTAGATCGATTGTTTACCTTATCAGAGTATAGAAAGACTAGGGGACATGCAATGAAGCTACAGGGTAAACTATTTAAGACTAATAAAAGAAAATATTTTTTCACTCAACGTGTAATCAAACTCTGGAATTTGTTACCGGAGGATGTAGTAAAGGCTGTTAGTGTAGCTGGGTTTAAAAAAGGTTTGGACAAGTTCCTGGAGGAAAGGTCCATAAACCATTATTAAGAAGGGACCCAGGATATCAATGCTTGAACCAATGCAAGCATTGTGGAACCTGTGTCCCTTGGGGAAACTGCTAGGTACATATGACCTAGATTGGCCACTGTTGGAAACAGAATACTGGGCTTGATGGACCTTGGTCTGACCCAGTATGGCATATCTTATGTTCTTATGTTCTTATTACTGGAGGCAAGCCGCAGAGGGGTGTATTGGGTCAGGGCCATGACAGTGGTAGCCGCCTTGCTTTCTACCAGGGTATCAAGGGTGGTGGTAATGAAGCGGTAAAGAATGGGGATACAACATGGCAGAATGGCACATAGCAGTAAAATAAAAAGAACCCCTACCACTGGGATTTTTAGTCCCCCTAGCCAACTGAACCACTTCATAAACCACCCAGGACCCATGGACGGGTAAGTAATATGATTAACTAGATCACGTAGGTCTTGGATAGAGTATTCAATGAAAACACTTGTGTCAGTGAGTTTAAAACAACACATACCCTATACCCTCTGTAGCAACTCCTGCACAAAAGTTTTGTTCCGTGTGCAAAAGTTGCTGTACTGTCTGTAAAAGGTTGTAGGGTCTGCAGAGGCCTCTTTCCCTGGGATCCACCCTTATTAACATATTAATGGCTTTTATTCTTGCTAGTGTTGAGTCATTCTGGCTACACCCTGCCATCCCCTTTGTTTCAATAATCACTGACACTGTAGTCTTCAAGGCTCATGAGCACTTTGTATCACCAGCTTTGTTTGGCCTGTTTAACTTGTCCAGGCTTGCCCAGCTTGCTCAGGCCTGTTCAATCTGTTCAGGCCTGGCATGTCTTTTCTTAGCTGGCTCCATTTTCTGTGCACTTTCAGGCCTGACCTGTTTCTTAGCTGGGTCCATTCTCTGTGCACTTCTGTTCAGAGTATGGTTCCCCCTGGCTTTACTCTTGTTGTGCTGGGCTCTGGGTACTCATTTTCTTAGCCCACATGTTTTTTTCCATGCCATCATAATGTATTACAGCCTCAGGCAAGGATGCAGCCATACTAGACATACCTATCAGCCAATTTCCCTTCATTCGCCAATTTTTCTTTTTCTTTTCTTGTGAATGGGGCAAAGGTAATCCCACTAAGGGCAATGGACAACAACCATTTGAGACAGATAGGGGGCATCAGAAAAGCAGCTTCTGGTACTGTTCCCTAGAGACAACATACATTGTAACATCATTTTCTTGCAGCAACTCAATAATATTGAAAACACATAACATGAAAGTGTATCAAAAGCAGCAGTGCTTAATAATGTGATAAAGAAAGCTCTGAGAATAGTACAGCAAAACTTGAGCTGGTTTGGGTATTGCAATTGCTGAAGCCGAAATGGCTTGTAGATTTCAGTTACTTTCTAAGAAAACAATATTAAAAGGATAACAATACAATCATTCACAAAAGCCCCCCAAAACCCCCAGTCAGTCCAATAGTCCTCCTCCCATTCTCAGACAATGTGGTCCTGCCTCTCAGCAGTTCCCCAGGACCTCGCAGTGTGCTTCACCTTTTTCTGAAGTTTAAGTTCTGTTTTTCTCAAAATTTGAACCTCTCATTCTCATAGGCAGATATCTTGGCCTTTTTTCAATATGACACACTGATCCAGATAGGGACTCCTTCACACATTTCAGCGGTGGGTAGTTCTGAGTTCTTGGAATGGTCTGTTCCATCTGGACTCTGGCCAATTCCCTCTGCTGGACTCTCTGGATTGCAATTGGTGACATGGCTGCAGGCCTTATTCAGAAAAGCAGCACCAATATTGAATGAAAAAAACTAAATATGCTGGATTAGATTTCACAATGATATAAACTTAATTTCATCCATATTTACTTAAGATCATAACTATCTCATATGGTGTCAACTATGTCTCTCAGTTTGATAAACTCTTTGTCACTTTACCACTGGAGATTCCTTTGCAGTTAAGAAATATTCCATTATGCCCTTGACTGATCTTTACATGTTTATAGATCAGACAAGTTGCACACACATATTCTGCAATTTCTGGCAAGGTTTTTTTAGAACTATACCAATTTTGTGGAGAATTTGTCATCAAATCATCCCTCTTTTGCCCATGCGTGCCTGGCCAGGACATAAAGGGGCAAAATGAGGCAAAAAGCATCTGGAAGTACCACATGGCCAGTGTGGGTTTTCCAAAGCTCATCAGGTTGCAAGGTGCACCCAGCCAGTCTCCAGATGTCTATTTCTAATTGTTGAGTATGTGTTGGGGCTTAGATGAATTCCTAAATTGAAGATTCTGGAGACGGCATAGTTGAATAAAGTGCTCATCTCCTTTTTTTTTGTCTTTTTTGTTTACATATTCATTAGTCAGATACATCACTTCAAATTACCTTCATCAGTTTAATGTTCATCAAAGTCCTTCTTCTTAATATCCCACTTCATCCCTCACAACACTCCCCTATCACCTGCATCATTCCACCAATCACATACATAGGTCCCTTTCATGTTTTTATACCATACTAATGTATCCTTATTTGGCAAGGCTGCTAAGAATATCAAACAATTGTTTAAAAAACTTAGTATTGTTTCTTTTCTCTCATTCGTTTTCTCAAACCTCTCCTGGATCATTGCTGACAAGCAAAATTTGGTTTTGTCCAATCAACTCAAGTTAAATAATTTTACAAATATTTCCATATTTTCTGGTGTAATTGGCACCTATGGTGTTACTGTCCTGTTCAGCAGTCATCAGCACTGAGCTGCCTTAAATCTTACAGTTCAGAAAACAGGCATTCAAATGATGAAACTGATACTTTTGCATTGGGGGATATCTGGAATGCAAACACTTCTCCTTGTATATTTTTAATGCAGAATATTCTTTTGCACATTTAATTTAAAACCTAACAATACCTGAGACTGGCATCAAACTGATCTGAAAACCCTCTGTGAGGTGCTTGCCACAGTATATAAAATCCCTTTTAACTTTTAATTTTGTATATGCAGTCAAAACCAAATATATGTACCAGAGATAAAAATTCAAGCTGGATTACCCTTTTTATTCAGATCTCTTAACCTCTACTTTGAAGGTCAAAGGAAAACAGAAACAGTTTCCTTAGTTTCATGCCTTGTTTGTTTGATCTAGCATCCAGGGGCACTTGGCAATGAACAGCCAGCAATGAAAGAAAAACAATATTTACTGTAGATTAAAACATTTAAACACAAGGCTATTAGTCTTTTAAGTATAGCAGCTAGCAGCCTATCTGATTGGAATAAGAAGGTTTTCTTGATAAATTTCACTAAACCATCCCCCCTGGGTAATTCTGAAAAGTAACATGCTTTAACAACATCTTGGGAAAAACAGGGACCTTATTTCTTCATAATCTTATAAGGATTTTTCTCTCTCTTTTTATAGGCTGTAAGAAATGGTTTGCAGGCTAGCTCTTACACATGAGCTTTGCCTTACAGATATTCCCCACCCCATACATCTTTGCTAATAGTAATTTGACCAGCCTTTGTTTGATCCCACCCTTACACAATCAAGATGCTGGTCAGACATCTGAGGATGCTCAAAGGAGGCACCCTCCATGGTTCTAGAAGCTTAAACTCTACAATTAAAATTGATGACAAGAGGATTGTTTGGAGGCTAGGTGAGGCTAGGTGAATTGGGGTTTTTTGTCCTCTTTAATGGGTTTCCATTTGTTTGCTAGGAGAAAGACTCCTAGGTGATTTGTCATTTTGTCCTCTCTAATGGGCCTCCATTCATCTGCTAGAAGAAGAAACTCCTCCCTGATCTTCCAGTATCTTTCTATAGCTATGCAAACAATTTCAATGGTTTTATTCCTAGTATCTTTCTGTAGTTATGCAAACCATCTCAGCAGTTCCAACCACCCCCCACTCACTGCTGAGAGGCATGACCAAAACATTTTCTAAACTGTCCCTTTCCCTGCAGTCAGTAGACCTGGTGTTTTTCACTGTTTGGGGACACAGGGGCGACTTGTTAATAACTTCACCTTTTACTGATAGAGTATCAAAATCAATCCTGAAATATAAAGACCTAATGTCTGGACAAACACTTTCTTTCCCTAATCTTTCCCTAATGTCACAACTAAACACAGAGACACTCTAACATTTACAGAGACACTCTAACAGTTTCTACATAACAGCACATTAACTATATGGACCAGCTATGAATCTATATAGGGAAACTGGTCTGGATGCTCCTTCACTACAATTTAGCCTCCGGACCCCATGCTCTAATCACAATTTACAAATCACAAGTTACAGTGTAAATCTTCTAATCTCAATTCAAGGAATGCAATGTTCAGTGTAAATTTTCTAATCTCACTTCTGGGAATACAATATACAATATAATCCAGGTAACAGGCAGAGTTTGGTTGTGCAAAACACACAGGACCACAAAGGGAAAAAGAAAGAGGGAAAACAGAAAACAGAGACATCTCAGCAGCGAATACTCATATACTCTCTTTCCTCAGTAGCAGCTGTTACAAATACATATTACACACACTCTCTCTAGCTGTGGCATAGGATTTAACTTTTACCATGAGGATAATAGTAATATGAGAAATATAGCTAGCTATTTTTCTAATGTCCACTAGATGGAGCTCCAGGATCACTAGCACAAAAGAAGCCCCCAACACCACAAGCACATGGCAGCACAAGAGAAGCCCCCAACACTAGAAGCACATGGCAGCACAAAAGAAGCCCCCAACACTAGAAGCACATGGCAGCACAAGCACATGGCAGCACAAAAGAAGCCCCCAGCACTAGAAGCACATGGCAACACAAAGGAAGCCCCCAACACTAGAAGCATATGGCAACACAAAGGAAACCCCCAACACTAGAAGGACATGGCAACACAAAGGAAGCCCCCAGCACTAGAAGCACATGGCAACACAAAGAAGCCCCCAGCACTAGAAGCACATGGCAACACAAAGAAGCCCCCAGCACTAGAAGCACATGGCAACACAAAAGAAGCCCCCAGCACTAGAAGCACATGGCAACACAAAGGAAGCCCCCAACACTAGAAGGACATGGCAGCACAAGCACATGGCAGCACAAAAGAAGCCCCCAACATTAGAAGCACATGGCAACACAAAGGAAGCCCCCAGCACTGGAAGCACATGGCAACACAAAAGAAGCCCACTTAAGGGGGTCAAGTGCTAATATTTTAGGCATTTTAATAGCTTTGGCAGCGCTTTAAATACTTTTAAGGGACCCGAGGTGACAGAGTTGAATTTATACTGCAGTCATTTACTGGCGCTCACAAGCGCCCCCCCCCCCATTCCTTTACCAGATTTTACCAGATTTCACCAGAATTTCCAGATACAGAAATACAGAACTACCCAAAACAGTACCCAATACAGACTGGACGAGCAATTGTTTCAGGGATTCTGGGGCCCTTACTCGGACTGCTCGTTGCGGGTGATCATGCCGCTACAGGTTCACAGAATTTACCAGATTTACCAGAATTTCCAGATACAGAATACAGAACTACTCAAACAGTAAAACAGTAAGGCAGTAGTACTCACCAGACCTCTGATCAGAGAGAGTTTGGATGCCAGTCTATCCAGCCGGTTTTCAATCGGGGGGTCAGCCGCAGGGACCGACTGACCAGACAAGTCAAGGTGTCCTTCTGGAGCACAAAGGGGCCCGGGGCGCCAAGGACTGTTAATCACCTGGAGGGGCCAGTCCCTGATCGGTGGAGGCCCGATGCTGCAAGAGCAGAAGTCTTCCCACCGTGGGTGTGATGAGAGAGGCTTTTTGTTTAATTTAAAAGGGTCCCATCTGGGGTGCCAAGTGTTGCAGCCAAGCAGCTGAAAATGTTCTCATTCTCTCACTCACCCACAGAAGGAAGCACACAGACAGGCTGGAATGCAAACAGGATCTTTTAATGTGCACACAGGTTCAGACAGAGAGCCAGTACCCTCCACAAAAATCTGAGCCCCGAAGGACGTCCCACACTGTCTTATATACAGTACAATTTCAAACTCATTCTACAATCTCATTCGTCTCAGGTATTTCCTGTCCACCAATCAGCAGCCCCTGGGGAAGGTGCCTGGGTGACCTGTCCAAACCGGTATGTTCTGGTCTGCTGATTTCTGGGCAAGGGGTTATTGTGCTCAGGCCTGGAGGGGGGGAAGGGTGCCTACTGAAACCTTTATGTCTTTTCTTAGCAAGCTGATCACTATGTAAAATCCTCATGGCTTGGGGTGAAGGGTTACCCACAGCTAAACCTTATGGCTGCCTCAACACCACTGATCCTCAGCCTCATACAGGCAGTCTTAGGGGCCTAGAAGAACACCTGCCTCCCGTTGCTCCACTGAAATGAGCAAATGTAGTTATTCACTTGTAACAAGTGGTCTCTGGACAGCAGGAAATGTTCTCACATATGGGTGACATCATCCAACAGAGCCCCACATAGGCATATTCCCTGCTCAAATGCACATGCACGTACCTTCCCACCCACTGCCGCAGTGCTATCTTGACCTCAGTCCAATATTAGAGCTGATGAAGAATATAACTCCTAGAGAAGGTGAATTGTGAGGACATTTCCTGCTGGTCACAAAACACCTGCTACAGGTGAGTAACTGCATTTTCTCTGTGGCCAAGCAGGAAAAAAGTCCTCATGTATAGGACTCCCTTGCTACAGGCTACTTTGAAAAGAAATGTGGGAGAACAGAGGCTAACATCGCAACAGATCATCTTTTTTTGTTGGAAACAGGCCTGTATTTAAATTTTACATATTTTAATATTTTTTTAAGGTAGCCTAGGGGGGAAGAGTTGGTTTTTCCCCCAAACAATTTCCCCGAGAACTGCTGTTACATCAGGAATCCCCCACTAGACAGACATGAATGTGTGGACAGATGTCCATGTTGCAGAATTGCAAATCTCTTCCATGGAGACAGAGCGCAAGTGGACCATCAATGCAGCCATGGCTATGACATCATGAAACACGACATAACCCTCAAGGTTGAGGCCTGCCTGGGCAGAAGCGAAAGAGCTACAATCTGCTAAACAAATTGATAATGTGCATTTGGAGATGGCAACCCCCAAGTTTTTGGAGTCAAAAGAAACAAAAAATGTTTGATGTACTTTCTATGGGCGTTTATCTGTTCCAAGTAGAAAGCTAAGGCTCTCTTGAGGTCCAACATATGTAGCGCAGTTTCCCCTCTGTGAGAATGAGGTTTTGGGAAAAATTCTAGGACAATTGACTGATTAAGGTAGAATTCCATAACCACTTTCAGAAGAAATTTGTGGTAAGTACAGAAGACCATTCTGTTAAGACAAAATCTTGTGTCAGGTGGATGAACTAAGGGCTGAAGGTCATTCACTCACTCTACATGCTGAAGTGACCGCCACCAGAAACTATTCATTTCAGATTAAGAACATCAGAAGACAAATATTGAGCGACTCAAAAGGAGTTTTCATCAGTTGCACAAGAACCACAATGAGGTCCCAAGACTACACGGATACCTTATAAAGAGATTTTAGTAGTAGTATGTCTCACATGAAGTGGACAACTAAAGGTTGTACAGAGGTGAGTCTACCTTCAACCCCTCTGTGGCATGTTCCAATTGCACTGAGGTGAACCATTAAGAAGTTGGGCTTTAGTCCAGACTCGGAGAGGTGTAGAAGGTACTTGAGCATTGTTTGTATGGGACAGGCAAAAGATCTAGGGAACATTTCTCATACCAAACCTTTCCCATGTGCATGAATAGGACCTTTTCATTGAGGCCCTCCTGGAAGCCAAAAGGACCTTGGTAATAGTGGCTGGCAGATTGAGGTGAGAGTGTTAGCTGCTCAACATCCAAGCCGTGAGGGTTATGAACTTTATGTTGGGGTGCAACAACGTTCTGTTCTCCTACAATATCAGATCACCTCTTCACTGCTGCTTTTGGATCATGACTCACCTGATCTCCTTGTTTCTTTACCTTTCTCCCTTGTTTTATCCCTCTCTACACCTTCTGTGTTGTCTGACTATACTAGATTGTAAGCTCTGATGAGCAGGGACTGTCTCTTACATGTCTGTGCAGCGCTGCATACGACATGTAGCGCTATACAAATGCTCAGTAGTAGTAGTAGATCCTGTGCCTGACCCAGCCAAATTAGCTCCTGAATGGAAAGTTCCAGGAGAAGGAACCAAGACTGGCTGGAGTACTGAGAATCATCTGTTTCGAGCTTCAAAAGATCCTCCTCCCAATTAAAGAGGAAAGCATCTAAGGTTGGCTTGCTGCATGACCCTACTCTGGAGCAGAACTAATCTACCTATGCAGTATGATGAGTCATGAACAGATCTACTGAGGAAGTTCCTCACTCCCAAAAAGATGCAACTTGGGGGAACACATGATGCGGGGGCTCAGTGGAGGACATGATCTAAGAGAGCTCCCGCTTCAGGCCAAAAAATAAAAATAAAATACACAGCTAAATTCCTGCCTACTGCATTTCATGGATCCCCGGATCCCCCCCAGCAGCACCTACTAGAGATTATGGGAGTTGAAGGCAGCAGGAGGCAGGCAGGCAGGCAGCAGTGGGGCATGCCAGGGAAACATTTGCAGGCCTCTATCACCAAAGCAGTCAGTCCCAAAGCAAGAATGGCATCCGAGAGCCCATGTTAGCCTGCCCACCACCTGAGAACTTGCGGCAGGGATTTCTAAGGTGGTCTCCACCGCTTTGGAAGACCGACTTAACAAGTTCCAGTTGTCTGTGGAAGATATACGCTAGCGTTCTGAAGTGCTTAACAGAGGTGGAGTAGCACGTGGTGACTCAGGAGGCTGCATCATACCGGCTAGCTGCCCAAATCTCTCAGATGTCAGTGGAGAAACAGCAGGTCCTTGACTGGTTGGAGGAACAGGAGAACCGGTCAAGGCATAATAACCTGTGGGTAGTGGGCCTTAGTGAATCACTCTCGGATGCCCAGCTGTATGAGGGGTTTTTTTTTAACGCTGGCTCCCCAGGGCACTGTGCCTGAAATTGAAGGGCACATAGTGGAAGTGTGAGCAAGCAGAGCGAGTGGGGCCACAACACAATGACACTGCAAAACCACGCGCAGCAGTAGCCCGTTATCTGGTATGGACAGAGGAGGACATCCTGAGGGAGTTCGGCAGCGTAAAGTGCTAGAGTATGGCAACCAGAGGCTCCTTCTCTATAAACAACTACTCTGCGAAGGCGTCCCTGAAAAGGTGGGAGTTTGCACTGATCTGCCACTGTACTTTACCAACGGGACATAAAATTTGCCCTCCTCTACCCTCATAAATTGAAGGTGACACATGAGGGAACCAACCTCTAATTGAATAGTGTGGAAGAGGGCAAAAAAATTCTTGGAGCATCAAGTTGCACCCCTGGCCACCTGGTGAGCGCCCCCTTAAGCGGCCCTAAAGAGAAAAGCAGGGAGTTGGACTGTTTGACACACACTGGTTATAAAAAGACAAGTTGTTCAGTGTAATGGTGGTGACAGGAGAGAACTAGTCTGGAATGCAACTGCATGTGCAGCCCAGAAGAGGAGCGCAGGACCTTGGCTAGTGCTGCAGGCACTTATGATCCCTTAGTTGCTGTTCCCTGGGGGACTCCATACTTCAGGGGAGGGGGGGGGAGATCAGTGTCTGTGGGACTGGAGTCTGTCAGTCACCTGAAGACTGCACCAAAAGGATAGCCTAATTACTGGTGGAGGGTCTAGACTGAGACAGAACCGCTTGTGGCAGTTGCACCTGTTACAGGTGAATAAATATGCTTTTTCCAGGAACAAGCAGGAAGTCAGTCCTCTCATATGGGATTCCCCAAGCTACAGGCTACCAAAAGCCCATAAGAAAAACAGGGCTTCATCAGGGGGAGCCGCAAGCAGCAGCAAATTAAGACTAAGCCCACAGACCACAGTAGGATCTCTATGTCCGGTGAAACCAGCACTCTGGTAGACTGAACACAGAAGGGCTGGAGGGTAGGAGTTTCCTAGACCCCGGAAAGGTTATGGAGCACAGCCTGGCTGATGGCACTGTCCCATCGGGACTCTCTTTCCAGGAAGTAATGGGCTGCAAAGGTGTGGACTGAAGACCAGGTGGAGGCCCAGCAGATGTCCACCACTGGGACAGAGCACAAGTTTACCACTGAGGCTGCCATGGCCCTGACACAGTGCGGCATGACATGGCCTTCCAGTGGGAGCCCCACCTGCTCATAAGCGAGGGCGATGCAGTCTGCCATCCAAGTGGACAGCATACGCTTGGTCACCGCCTCCCCCAGCCTACTGGGGTCATAGGAGATGAAAAGCTGAGAAGCTTTGCGGGGGCCTTGAGTGCCTTTGATATAGAAGGACAAAGCCATCTTAAGGTCCAAGGCATGAAGGAACATCTCCGCCCGACTGGAATGAGGTTGTGGAAAGAAGGTAGGGAGCACCACCTCCTGATTGAGATGGAAGGGCAACACTACCTTTGGCAGGAATTTGGGGTGTGTGCAAAGCACCACTCTGTTCTTGTAGAACCCGGTATAAAGGCACCTCCATGACCAGGGCCTGAAGCACTAGTGGGAGGGAGGCCAGGCATTTTGGAAAGAGCCCTGATCTGGTCAGGGCTTGTAAGACTACACAACTGAAGAGGGAGTCTTATGATTTTTGCATGCTCTATTGTGTTTTGGATCTTGATGCTGTGGGAGATGGGGGGGGGGGGACAAGATCAAGGACCCTTGGAAAGGGCTGGTCTTGATAAATCAATGATAGAGTGGGTACACAGTAATGGCAGGGCCCGGAAAGCAGAGGGAGGGTGCGAGGGACCAGGGATGCAGGTGTGTGATAGGGGAGGGGGTAGGGGGAGAGTTTGGTGGTGTTGGGGTAGAATTTTAGTGGTGAGAGTGTGTGACACAAGAGGGGAGGGGGCAAGGGGGTAGAGAGATGGTAAGCGAATGATGGAAGGGGTGGTTGGGGAAGGTGATGGACCAGGAAGATAGCAAATATAGCTTTCAAACCCATCTGGAACAATATAGGCCCCAAAGGAGCTCAGCTAGGAGGCTCCATGGGGCGGAAAAGACTTAGGGGTATGTTTACTAAACTGCGTTAGTGCAATTCGCGTTAGGAGCCGCGGTAGTGAAAGAAACCCCAAATAAGGACATGGGCGGTACATCGTTACCACTACCGCGCGTTAGAAAAATTAACGAGTGTTACCGGGCGCCGTGCCGCGTTACTGCGCGTTAATCGTAAGAAGACGTACAGACACAAAGCACTGAAACAGAGCTGTAGCACAATGGTTACGGTACTGACCGCTGTTACAGGCAGCATGGGTTCGAGCCCCTAGTGTGCCTAACGCAAAAGGCTGTCTCAGGCATCATCCTGTACATTACAGAAGGAAAGAGGAGGCATGTTTTTCATTACGCTGAGTATTGGTGTCAGAAAAACACCCTCGGAGTGTGCCTAGCCACGTACGTTGGTGCGTGCATTGGTACGTGCGTAGCCACGTGCGTAGCTGCGCACGTACATTCGTGCGTGGGTACGTGTGTTTCTACGTTCGTGGGTACGTGTTTGTTTACGTGCGTGGGTACGTGTGTTTTTACCAGTGTGGGCATCTTATATTACAGACTTTGTAGGGTGTCCTGCACCTATGCATTATGCTAACAGATGTACGTGTGATGGCCTATGGTTTAGCAGAGCCTGTGAGCAGGTGCTGGTGTTTCACAGGGTTGGATTGGGCCAGTCACACCCATGATGCACTGCACATGCAAATCAGCTGTCCACAGATACACACCATGGGGAATGCACCCCCACAGCACCTCGGCCTGGTAGGGGGAACTGACCATGTGCACCCCCACAGCACCTCGGCCTGATAGGGGGTACCGACCGTGTGTTGTACTGGCACAGAGTAGCTACACACCGTCACATTGTGTGGGTACTGTGCTCACCCTGAGGGTGCAGTGAGGTGCCCAGCACTAGGTCCACAGCACCGTCCATGGCTGAAAGAGACCATGGCGCAGGTCCAAAGTAGTGTTACTGTGTGAGATAGGTAGTTTCTGCAGGAACACCTTGGACATCTCTGTCTGTTTCAGTCAGGTGTAGCCCCCATGCACCACCACACCCCTCCCCCAGGGCTGAGGGTGGCAAACAGGGTCTCCTATCAAAAGATCCACAGTCTACCTCCCTGCAACGGTGGCAGTAGAGGGGAACATGAACCCTAGTCCTGCTGGGGAACAGACACCCCACAGGGCAGTCAATGCAGCTCTGTACACAGCCATAACACAATAGCAGACAGACATTAGGCCTGGATATGGTATACTGCACCCCACCACTATCTGATATTCCCCTGGTGCAAGCCATCAGCCACTGCACCCTGCAAGCCACTCCATCACAACACCTACCAGCTGCAAACAGTCTGCTAGTGCCCAGTGGAGATGCCTGCACCCAGAACTGGGATGTCAGCATACACAGCAAGCAGATACATCAGTGACTGGGCCCCAAAAGGAAACCCATATTTATCACATGAGAGAAATACTAGATAGCACTATGGGAGTGCCTAGCCATGCTGTGGTCACTGCACAGTCAGGGTGAGAGTGATCTCTCAGCAGGATATACTGAGGTTACCCTGTCTGTGTAGGTGGTGGCCGGGCACTACAATGTGCCTGTCACTGCCCTATGCCCTGTGCAGATGCACCCTGGCCAGGCCACCCTGTCCGGCCTATACCCATGGTACCTTGCTCCTCATTATGCACATTGGCAGCCCAATACTGGCAACAGTGCTGGCAGTGTGGGCTGTTGAAGGTGTTTGCAGCCACCACACACTGGATAGACAGACAGCCACCCCCACACCTATGCCAGCATTGTGCTACTATAGAGGTGGTCAGCAGCCATACCCACCACACCAGTCCTGGGCATAGTACAGGCATGGATATGGTACACAAGACTGTTGGGGGGTCACTCCCCAGGGTGGTGAACACTGTCAGAGACCTGACCTGCAGCACACACCGCAGACATCAGAATGATTGTTATGGTGGAGCTCAATGAGCAAAATGTGCTTAACGTAGGAATTGATATCTGCCAGTTATCAGAGGAAACGTTTGATAGCTGTGTACCATATACCCAGGTGTAGGGTGGCATTGCTAAGGTATGCAACTGCTAGTATTGGCAGATACAGGCAGGGCCCAATGTCTTGCCTCTCCAGCTGGCATTGGCCAATGGGGCCTGTGGGTGTGTGTGTGGCCCTGTTGGCTGCTGCTTTACGGCAGAGTTCCCCAACTCCTGTCCTGGTGTTCCAAACACTGTTCGGGTTTTCATGCTGTCCCTCATAAATATGCATGAGCTACATCTGCATACCATGGGGGTGGTGCATAGCTATGCAGCACAGGCATCTTTATTAGAGGCAGCATGACACCGGAATGGTGTGGGGCCCTTCAGGACTGCATTTGCGGGACTCTGCTTTAGGTAATGTGCCTGTTTCTGGTGTCTGTGTTTGGTGTGGTAAAATATAGGCCTTGCGTATGTTCTCTGCACTAAAGGAGTGTCTTTACTATCACTGTTTAGTGGTGGGTAAAACTATGAGGACTGGGTTGGCAGGAGCCCCAGCTGGGATTTGAACCTGTGACCCTCTGGTCTTACAGGCACTGGCTGTGTCTGTTGCACCACACTGTGGCCACAGAGACAGTGCAGTCCCTGGAGTTAGTTAAACCGGCCTGACGAGTCAGAAACCCTGCTCTGCAACAGGTTTACTGTGGCCTCATTTACCTTGTATGCAGACAAAGGTGCACATAAACCTCAGAAAAGACCTCACAAAAGGGGCACACACCCATAACCAAGCTGGGCAACAATGATATCATTGGGAAACATTACACCACACGCCCAGGACAGCTCCATTACAATGTAATGCTCTTTGAAAGGGTCTGCGGAGCGTAGACCCTTCCACACATCATTTCCTTTTATTTTGGTGCTTTACAGGGAGTGTTGTTCCTTGTTGCCCATTGCTATCACTGTTGCCCAGCTGAATTCTGCTTTTTAAAATGTTTCTTGTGGTCATTTTTAACGGTTTATGTGAAATTTTGTTCTGTGCACATGTATCACACTGCTCACGTTTTGTGGGTTTCCCAGGTTTTTCTGTACATTGCTGACGGAAATGGTTTCTCTTCCCTTTAAATGCCTTTAACGACAGGTTTTCATTCGCGTTGGAATTGAGCTCTGAAATACAGCGCGTTAGTATGAGGGGAGCCTCTCCCCGCCCACTCTCCGCCCATTGACCCCTTCTCTCCGCCCACTCTCCACCTTCTGCGCTGTTTTAACACGCCGCGGAGGTTTACGATCGTTAACTACGGTTAACGCGCGTAGTATGACGTTAACGGTTGTTAGCGCATTGGTACGCGTGTTATACGGCACTTACGGTCGTTAACATCGTATAACGCGCGTTAGTCACGTTTAACGCACTTTAGTAAACATCCCCCTTAGTCTCATACCACTGGTAGCATCATGCCCATTGGCCAGTATAGGATCACCACACTGGTCGGAGGGCCTCATGTACGCCTTCCCTCCGATGCCGCTGATCGCCAAGACCTTGTTCAGGGCCTCGCTCATCCTGATAGCTCCTTGGTGGCCCAGGCAACTGTGGTTCCCGCTGCTTCTGCAGTTAATGGTGGAGACCTCCTGTCCCCTTGGGGAATGCCGTGGGACTCCTATAGCAGGAAGGGGGCTCTCTTCTGCACCTCAACCTGGGGTCCCTGTCGCTGACAGCATGGCTGCTGAGAGGGTGCCTCTGGCCCCTTTCAACCTTCCAGTTGAGGTGGAGGAGATCCTGCTGGCCTCTCGCAAGGCCTCTACTATGAAGGTTTACGTCCCCAAATGGCACAGGTTCTCTGTTTGGTGCGCTGAACACAGGGCTGATCCCTTTTCCTGCCCGGTGGCTCTGGTATTACAGTACCTTCTCCCCCTCTCTCAATCCTGGCTCAAGTCTAACTCCATCCAAGTGCACCTTACCCTAGATGGTAAGTCCCTCTCGGTCCAACCATTGGTGACCCGTTTCCTTCGTGGCCTGCTCTTATCGAAGCACCTGGTTTGCCCTCTGGCACCAGAATGGGATCTCAACATAGTGTTGGGGCAGCTCACTTGCCCACCCTTCGAGCCTCTAGCTACCTGCCACCTTCGCTACCTTTCTTGAAAGGTGGCCTTCCTGGTAGCGCTCACCTCTGCTCACAGAGTTAGCGAGCTTCAGGCGATTTCAACTCACCCATTAAGAAGGAAAAAAACATTAACCTATCTACACAAATTGGGTGTGGATGTAGCTCTGTTGCAGAAAACCCATTTAGTGGAGAAGGAACATATAAAACTCAGAAGGGGTTGGGTTCACAAAGTTTACTTCTCATCCTATAACTCACAATAATGGGGAGTGGTGGTCTTGATTGCGAAGTGGGTCACCTTTGAGCTGCACAAAGTAATCCAGGACAATGAAGGTCAGTCTGTGTTGGTGTGGGGTCTGCTTCAAGGTAGGAAGGTAATTTTAGATAGTCTCTATGCCCCAGACATATACTGGCATGCTTTTTGTGTAGCTGGTTGCGAAGTTGGCCAATCAAGGGGAGTATATATAGTGGCAGACCCTACAATTGACTGCCAATCATGCAGACCGGGGGGGGGGGGGGGGCAAACAGCAGGAGCACAGGGAATTAACTTTTTTGCAAGGAGTTGGAGCTTATTGATAGTTGGCGATAGTTGAACCACACTGCACTGGACTTCACAAACTATTCAGGCCCACATCGATTATCTTATGCTCTTGGAACGCCTCTATACTAAGCTGGCAGGGAGCAACATCTACCCACGAGTGCAGGAGATGCTTAAGGTGTCCATGGAACAGGGGAGACTGGATCTGGCAAATGAACCCAGTGTGTGGGCTAAGATGTGGAATTTTGCCAGTTCCTCCATAAGTGCTGGCAGGAATATTAGGAGAAGAACCTGATCACAGATGTCAGAGCAGTGGTTTACTGGGAAGCGGCTAAAGCTGTGCACCGGGGGCTCATCTTGGGCTTTACATGGAATAAGCAGCAGCAGCATCTTCAGGGGGAGTTGCAGGAATTGAGACGCCACTGTAAGTGTTACTTAATTGTGCAAGGTAGCTCAGAGCAGCAGCAGCTACAGACGTAGTGCAATAAAGTTAATACATTGTTGCAGCAGCAGGCACTCCATAGCATTCCACAGGTCAGGACTGGACTGGACTGGACTGAAGGAACAATAAAGAAATATAAGTTGCACCAGTGGGGTGATAAGACCAGTAAATTGCTAGCTAAGACAGGTGTTCTGTTCATTACTAGGAACCATTCTTTCATCCCTCCTGCTTCAATTAAGGTCAGAGATGCAGTGCTTACAATTAAATCCATCATCCGCTATTTAGGTGTCACTTTAGATCAGCACCTTTACATGAAAGCTCATGTCAGTAACATCACCAAAGCAATATATCATAAGATTTGAACAATTTGTCATCTACATCCCCTATTGGAGACTACTGATTTTCGTACAGTTTTTCAAGCCCTCGTGACCCCCCATTTCGACTATACCAGCGCTATACTCCATGGTCTCCCTAAGGCCACTCTTGGTCCAATACAACTGGCTATGGATGCTGCTGCTTGCTTCCTGCATGGAGCTTTGATAAGAGATCATATAACTCCTATTTTGAAGCACCTCCATTGGCTTCCCTTCCATTATAGGCTAACCTTCAAAGTAAATGCTTCTTACTTATAAAGCTTTTAATAAACGATCTTCTGCCTCCCTCTTAGACCTTGTTCACACCACCCCTCTGAATAGACCCAGATCTATAGCTGGAGTGGAGGAGTGGCCTAGTGGTTGGGGGCAAGGTACTTCAGGCCAGAAGGTCAGGGGTTCAAATCCCACTAGTAGGACAGCAACCTTGGGCTGGAAGGACTGGGGTTTCTAGTCCCACAGGCGCTCCTTGTGGTCTTGGGCAAGCCACTTAACCCTCCATAGCCCATGTTCCCTGTAAAATAGTTATCTCCAAGTTATAATGCCCTGTTCAATGTAATTTCAGTTTGTTCAATGTAAACTGCACTGATGCAGAATAGCACGGTATATAAGAGAATATAAATAAACTCACCATCCCTAACTCTATAACAAAATGTGACCATGATCCACGCCTTTTTGTTTTCCGCTCCCACACCGTGGAATGCCCTTCCTGTCTCTATCCAGTCTATTTCTGATATTGCACAATTTAGGAAGGCCCTAAAGTGTCACCTTTTCAATCAATATTATTCTCATGTTGGTGACATCACATAGCACATGATGTTGTTACCATTTCCGTTTTATTAATTACTCAGCCTAATTACTCACCTTGTTTATTCCAAGTTGTTTTTTCCCGTTCTCTGTATAGTTCAATGTACGTTTTCTACCGCATTGCACAAATTAATGTGCATTCCAAACCACACTGATTCATAAGAGCATGGTATAAAAAAGAAATAAATAATTTAGTTAAACTCAAAAGGTTAAGCATACTATCACGCGGCTCCATAACTCTGATGGTACCTTGGCCTTGGGTACCTGGGAGATAGCAGCCAAATTTGTCACCTTTTTCCAAGTTCTTTATCAGATGAATCCAACAGATGAACAGATGCAGGCCGAGTTTTTCAGGAGTCTAGAGCTGCCAAGCCTCACAGAGGAGCAGTGGGCCTTTATGGATCAGCAGCTCATGGCTGAGGAAATCCTTGCAGGAATCAAAGATTTCCACTTGGTGAAGATACCAGGTTGGAGTTTTACAGAATCCTAGGGGCAGAGGGGGAGTCCACAAGACAGGGGGGTATTTTGATCCACAAGCGAATCGGGCAAGTGTGGTGTTGCTGCCCAAACCCGGCAAGGATCCTGAACTGGTGGAAGCATACAGGCCCATATTTTTATTCAACCAAGACCTTAAGATATTGGCTGGAGCACTGGCCAAGCAGCTGAGAGAGGGGGGGGGGGGCACAGTGTTACCTCACCTGATCCATTCTGATTCAGTTGGGCTTTGTGAAAGGCTGGAGCATGGCAAGATATTTTATGGGCTCTCTCACACTGTTTAATCAGCACAGATCTCAGGGGCAGGAGGTGGTGAGCCTATATGCAGAGAAGGCCTTTGATTGTCACCTGGGACTACGCGTTTTGGGTTCTATCATGTTTCGGAATTGACGGCCCATTCCTTGAATGGATTAAAGCACTGTACCACCAGCCGCATGCATAAATAATACTGATAAGCAGCCGATTGAAGGACAAATTTTGAGCTGAGCCAGGGTACCCGTTGCGGATGCCCACTTTCTTCCTCATTATTTTATCCTTAGAATCTTTTGTGGCAAAAGTGTGGGCTGCTCCAGAGATACAGGGGAGTAAACACAGGGGCACAATCATGTAAGATTAGTTTGTTTGTGGATGATATGCTGATCACAATGGCTTACTCATGCAACAGCCTGGAAGAGCTGGTAGTGCTACTGCACCCGTATGGAAGCTTCTATGAATTGCAGATTAATGCCATCAGAGGCATGATGTCTGGGAAGGGGGTGGCCAAAGGATGTTGGAGAGTTCAGGTCATTGTTTAACTGGTCTATAGCACCACTTAGATACTTGGGAATTTACCTCCATAAAGGAGATGCAGGTAGGTTACCAGAAGAATATCTGGGACAAGGTACAACAATTGAGAATACTTTGTGAATGGTGGAAAGATCTTCCCCTATTCTTTTGGGCAGAATGGCACTGGTTCACATGGCGATCTTTCCTAAAATACTTTATCAGCTTCAGATGCTGCCAATGTGGGTGCAGTAGGCAAAGGAGTGTGAAATTAAGAGTGTGATTCACACCTCCTTGTGGTGGAGGCGTAGAGCGCAGCTCAGTTACACAAAGTTGATTCTGGCACCACGTAAAGGGGGTCAGGTCTGCCGGACCTGCAGGTGTACAATGTAGTGGCACTAATGTGCTGGGTACCCGAGGTGTATGCGGGCATAGAGAAGTATGCTGGGGGGGGGGGGGCTGCTGGAGTACTGTAGCCAACCTTACCAGTTTCTAAACATGTCACATTCCAAGTGGGTGGCCTTGCAAGAGGCAGCATTTGGCAGCCCTGATTGACCCATTCTGATGGGCGTAGCAGTGGTGGGCCACATAGGGGCAGACCAGCTGGCAATTAACCCCATTCTTGCAGGTACGGAGCAACCCCAGCTTTGAGCCAGGAATAGGCCTGACTCGGCATGCAGAATGGGAGCAACTGTCCTTCATGGACCTGGGGCAATTATTGGAGTGGGGGCAGGGGACCTTCCCTACCTTCAAACACCTCAGAGAAGTTCTTGGCCTACCAACCTCACACTTCCTGCTACAGTCAGGCACAGGATTATTGGTGTCAATTGCACACTGCTTGCCCAGGAACACTAGCATACACAGAGGGGGGACAAGGACTTACATAAACTGCCCCCCTCCATTGGAATACATTGTAACTGGAGTCATATGCTTTAGGATATGTTGCCCACTCTGTATCTAGGGGAGTTAACAAAACCATAGGCTGCAGCTACCATGGAAGCAGTGGAGGGGATAGACATGAAGAGGTACTTTGAGCAAATATCAATGACCTGAAATGCCTGCTCCAAAGAAATGCAATACCAGATCCTGCACAGGAGTTATTTGTCACAGGAGAGGAGGGGGGCTAGGTTAGATGCATGGTCTGTGGGAACTGGTGAGAAGTACCAGACAAGGGAGAAGATCTTTAAACAGGCATTCCTAGAATGCCCAAAGTTGACAGAACTGTGGGGGGAAGGCCCTGGAAAGCCTGGGAGACCTTATAGGTAAAGATATCAAGTGGTCATATGGGCTGCTGATGCTGGGTGATATGGAACCCCCAAAGGGCCAGAAAACTGACAGCAAAAGTTTATCCTGCTTGGAATTTGGAGAGTTAAGGTAATCGTACAGCATGGGGTGGGGGATCGGTCACCACTGCTCCAGCAGTGGGTTAATCTAATGCATATGCTTGCACAGGCCGAAGGGTATATTTTATTAACAAACCGAGACACCTTCCTAGTTCAGATACAAATGGCTCTGGTGATAAATTCAGGTGAAATATCCTGGAGGGGTGGATGAAGGAGGGAGGGGAAGATCAGGGAATGACATGAGACACAAAGTTTGGTTTTATTTGAAGACACTCATGCAGCCCATTTATCGACAGCTGTGGTAGAGCTCATGGTATAGTTCTTTTGTATACACTTTGATTTTAGAAGTTGAATGTTGTGTCAACTGGATAGGGAGTTCTGCGAAATAAAAACAAATTTGGAAAAAAAAATGCAACTTGTGACCTGCCAGTGCAGTATCCATTTGTGGAGCTGAAGGATTCAACTCAGCCTGTCCAGAGTGTTCTGAGTTGAATCCTTCAGCCCCACAAATGGATACTGGACTGGGGCTAAAGGATTCAACCCCAGTCCAGTATCCATGGGATATGACAAATTTCACAATCTGACCATTTCCAACACAGGAGGTACAAGCCGACGTCTCCCTGCTTGTTGATGTAAACATGGCTAGTTGGTTGTCTGTTTGGTTGTTAAAGTTGCCTTCAATCTTTTGAAAGTCTTTCCAGCAGGTACTAGGGCTCTTAGTTTCAAGAAGCTGATCTAGTGGAAACGTTCCTGAAGGGACCAAGTATCTTGGGTATTGAGTCCATCATGATGAGCTCTCCAACCCAGCTTGGATGCATCTGTCATCAACAATTTTTGGAGTAGAGGAATTTGGATAGGAAGACCTTTGACCAGATTGTCTTGAATATTCCACCATTCCAGGCACTGAATGAGTGCATTGGTGACAAACAGTAGGTCTCTGAGATGCACCGGGGCCTGTTACAACTGGGTCTTATTAAGCCATTAAGCGCCTCTCAGAAGGAATTTGAAAGGTATTACATGTACTGTTGAGGCCATATGGCCTAATAATGTCAACATTTTGCAAGTTGATGCCTTTGACTGAAGAGTGTCGATCTTTGCCCCAATGAACTCCAGCTAGTGGGTCGGGAGGAGGCGAGACTTGGGTTAATTTATGACAAAGCTCAGATGTTGTAGAACCTAAATAATGCGTGCAGTAGCCTGCTGCACCTGAGGCTATGCCTCCCTTTATGAGCCAGTCATCCAGGTATGGAAAAACAAAGACCCCCTGGAACCAGAGGAAGGTGGCCACGACTACCAGGCATTTTGTGAAGACTCTTGGGGCAGAGGCTAGGCCGAAGGAGAGCACCCTGTATTGAAAGTGCCTGCCCCCCACTACAAACCGCAGGTACTGCTTATGGTTGGGATGGATGAGGATGTGGGTATAAGCATTCTGAGGTCTAAGAGCATAACCAGTCTCCCTGCTGGAGGTATGGCAGCAAGGTTCCAAGGGAGAACATCTTGAACTTCTCCCACATCAGGAATTTGTTGATGTTGCGTAGGTCAAGGATAGGCCTTAGGCCCCCTGTCCTCTTTGGCACGAGGAAGTACCTGGAATAGAACCCCTTGCACTTGAGGTGGTGGGGTACCAGTTCCACCACTTTGTCCTCGAAAAACAGCCAACTCCTTCAAAAGAAGGCCCCCATGGAGGGGAGACCTGAGGGGCTCTCCCAGAAAATAAGTGGGAGGTGTCTGGGTCAGGTGGACAAGGTAACCCTGCCTGACTACCCTTAGGGCCCAGGAATCAGTAGTGGTGGTCACCCACCTCTGGGCATAGAGTGTCAGATGTCCCCCTGTGGGCTACTGATCTCCTTGGGGTAGAGAGGCTATGCTCAAGGATTCAAAAGTTTGCCCCTGGCTGGGCAGGAGCTGGTGCCTGGGGTTTTGAAGCATCCTGCTTACATGAGCCCTGCCCGTGTCCCTTGGCCTGCTGACCCTGTTCAGGAGCTGGGGAGGCCTGATAAGGTGTGTGTGTAGTGTGGCCCTTAGGCATTGGCCCATGGTAAAAATTAAATAACATCAAAAATGTATAAGATCTTTTAATTTGAGTAACTATGCTCTTTACAAATTCCTCTGTCTGTCTCTCCCTTTGGCTGCTCTTCCATTTAAAGGTATGTTTGTATTACATGTTAACCTGATGTAGTCTTTCTCTGTTAACTATAGATCCATTGCTTATCACTTTGATATTTTGATAAGGTGGTATAAAACTGGATGTATTGTTTTGTAGTCTGATGTTTTATGTCTGTAGTTCATGCTAACCTGATGTAGTCTTGTAACCGCTTTGATTGTAAGAAAGGCGGTATAAAAAACCTGTTAAATAAATAAATACCTTCATCGGGTAGAAGAGCTTTTTACCTGAGCCCTTCTGTCAGGAGGGGCAGCAGTCTTTTTAGAGAGCCTGGTCCTCGTCATGAATTCAAACTCCAGCTCGGCAATCTTGTCGGTCATGGGTTTGCTGAAGAGGTTCTCTCCTTGGCAAGTTACATAGAACAATTTGTCCTGAACCCACTGCTAGAGGTCAGACGACTGTAGCCAAGCTTAGCAGCGTGCACTGATGCCAGCCACCACTACTCCAGCTGCCGACTCAAACCCATCATAGGCCGCCCGAGACATGAATTTGGAGCATTCATAGACTGTTTTGGCTAGGTTCTTGAATCGCTGCAAAGGTTACGCAGAGACCAGCCAACAACCCGGCCTCTCAGGTAGATGTCCTTGTATAGCTGGTAGGCCTGGATGCAGCAGATGAGCATTTCTGCCAAGGGCATCCAAGGTGCAGGCCTCCCTGCCGGCAGGCACACAGACATGCATCTTCTGGCTTTTCAGCCAACGCATGGCCGACTCCACCACCATGGGAGTTATGTTGCAGCTGTGACTTCTAGAAGCCCAGGCTCCGGCAGACTCGATACATCAAGTCGAGCCATTTGCTCACCACCAGCACTGAAGCCGGTGTCTCCCACATTCAGAGCATGAGCTGTTCCAGGATGGGTACCGTGAGCAATTAAGAACATAAGATATACCATTCTGGGTCAGACCAAGGTCCATCAAGCCCAGTATCCTGTTTCCAACAGTGGCTAATCTAGGTCATAAGTACCTAGCAGTTTCCCCAAAAGACACAGGTTCCACAATGCTTGTATTGGGTCAAGCAGTGATATCCTGGATCCCTTTTAGTTTATGGACCTTTCCATCCAGGAACCTGTCCAAACCTTTTTTAAACCCAGCTACATTAACAGATTTTACTACATCCTCCGGTAACAAATTCCAGAGTTTGATTACACGTTGAGTGAAAAAAATATTCTTATTAGTCTTAAAGAGGTTACCTGTAGCTTCATTGAATGTCCCCAAGTTTTTCTATATTCTGATGACAAATAAATGATCTACTTTTACACAGTTTCACTCCATTAATTAATTTATAGACCTCTATCATATCTCCCCCAAGCCGTCTCTTATCCAGGTTAAAGAGCCCTAAACATTTTAGCCTCTCTTCATAGAGGTATCCTTCCATCCCCTTTACCATTTTGGTGGTTCTTCTCTGTACCTTTTCTAATAACACTATGTAATCCCTTCCTTGTTATCCAAGTTTGTTGCCCGGTTAATTGTAAACTCAGACACATGTTTTCCTGTCTGATTTTTCTGTTCTATGTAAACCACGCTGATACCAAATAGTGCAGTATATAAGAAATGCAAAATAATATTAATAATAATAATAATAAAAGATACAGCGACCAAAATTGCACACAATATTCAAGGTGTGGTCATACAATGGAACGATACAGAGGTATTATAATATCCTTTGTTTTATTTTCCATTCCTTTCCTTATAATACCTAGTATTCTAGTTGCTCTCTCAGCCATTTGGATGCCCAGTCTTCCAATTTATCAAGATCCTCTTGCAATTTTCCACAATCCTCATAGGTTTTAACAACTTTAAATAGTTTGTGTCATCTGCAGATTTGATAACCTCAGTCATTATTCCCTTTTCCAGGTCATTTATGAATATGCCAAAAAGGAGCAGACCCAGCACAGATCCCTGGAGTACACCACTATTGGCCTCTCTCCATTGGGAAAATTGGGCATTTAGCCCTACCATCTGCTTTTAATCAGTTTGTGATCCACAATAGTACACTGCCTCCTATCTCAAGGTAGGGGCAAGGTACTTCAGGCCGGAGGGTTGGGGGTTCAAATCCCACTAGAGGACAACAACCTTGGGCTGGAAGGACTGGGGTTTCTAGCCCCACAGGTGTTCCTTGTGGTCTTGGGCAAGCCACTTAACTATTTTACAGGGAACATGGGCTATGGAGGGTTATCTCCAAGTTATAATGCCCTGTTCAACGTAATTTCAGTTTGTTCAATGTAAACCACCTTGATATCATGAAAGGCGATATATAAGAAATGTTAAATAAATAAATAAAATCCCATGACTTTTGGGACCTTATAAAAGGCTTTCTGAAAGTCCAGATACACTATATCAACTGACTCACCTTCATTTGTTTATTCACACCTTAAAAAAAAACATAACAGATCAGTAAGACAAAGATCTTCCTTGTCTAAAGCCATGTTGGCCATCTCCCATTAAGCCACGACTGTACATGTTCAGTAATTTTGTTCTTTATGATAGTTTCTATCATTTTTTCCAGTACTGACTTCAGGCTCACCGATCTGTAGTTTCCCGGTTCACCTAGGAACCCTTTTTAAAAATTGGCATTATAGTGGCCATCCTCCAATCTTCAGGTATTACAGATGATTTTAATGATAGTTCACAGATTACTAACAGCAAGTCTGCAATCTCATATCTCAGTTCTTTCAACACCCTTGGATGTATACCATCCTGTCCAGGTAATTTGCTATTCTTCAGTTTATCAAATAGATTTATTTATTTATTTACATTCTCTTATATACCGCGCTATTCTGCATCAGTGCAGTTTACATTGAACAAACTGAAATTACATTGAACAGGGCATTATAACTTGGAGATAACTATTTTACAGGGAACATGGGCTATGGAGGGTTAATATCGATACATCTTTCCAGCGTATCGATATTTCTTTCAGTTCTTCCACAATATCAGCTTTAAATACCACTTCAGGCATGGGTAACATTCCTACATTTTCCTCAGTAAAGACCGAAGCAAAGAATTCATTCAGCCTCTCCGCTATGGCCTTGTCCCCTCTTAATACCCCTTTTACCCCTCTATAATCCAATGGTCCAACTGACTCGCTCACAGGCCTTTTGCTACAAAAATACTTGAAAAAGTCTTTATTACACATATTTGCTTCCACAGCAAGCTTCTTCTCAAATTCTCTTTGCCTGCCTTAAAAATGCCTTGCATTTAACTTGCTTGTGCTGTTTCAGGTTTTCGGCATTTTGCTCTTTTTTCCCTTTCCTGAAAGATGCTTTTTTTTTTTTTTTTGGCAACAGCCTCTCTGACCTCACCGTTAAACCATGCTGGCAGTTCTTTGGACTTCCTTCCACTTTTCTTAAAGTGTGGAATACAGCTGGTCTGGGCTTCCAAGATAGTATTTTTAAACAACACCCAGGCTTGATGTAAGTCTAACCTTTGCAACTGCTCCTTTTAGTTTTTTCTGAACTATTTTCCTCATTTTATCAGTCTCCCTTTCAAAAGTTAAAAGGTAGTACTGTGGTTTTCTTTACCATCTCTCCTCCATTAATTAAATCAAACACGATCATGCTATGATCACTATTGCCAAGTGGCCCCAAAACCCTTCTCTTGCACCAGATCTGGTGTTCCACTACAGACTAGGTCCAAAATGGCTTCCCCTCTGGTCAGTTCATGAACCAGCTGCTCCAAGAAGCAGTCATTTATTTTATCTAGAAACTTTATTTCCCTAGCATGTCCTGCTGTGACATTGACCCAGTCAATACCAGAGTAATTGAAATCCCCCATTATTACTGTGCTGTAACTTTTGTTAGCGTCCCTGATTTCTTTGAGCATTTCATCATCCATTTGTTCATTCTGGCCAGACAGCCGATAGTACACCCCCACTGCCATCACCTTCCCATTTTTACATGGAATTTCAATCCATAGAGATTCTACAGCAAATTTTATTTCCTGCAAAACTTTAATCCTTTGTGACTCAATGCCCTTGCTAAGCGAGCACAACCCCTCCACCAATTTGATCAGTTCTATCATTATGATATAGTTTGTACCCCAGTATCAGTGTCCCACTGGTTGTCCTCCTTCCACCATGTCTCCGAGAAATCAATCATATCTAACCTCTCATTTAGTGCTATATATTCTAACTCTCCCATCTTATTTTTTAGACTTCTAGCATTTTCATACAAGCATTTTAGAGACTGTATTTTAGTCAGAATAATATATCAGTAGGCAGGGGTAATTTGGAATCTTTAAGCTCTGTCTGCTCCGTACTCAAGGGCATTTGAGCTACTTTGGCATTTGTTGGAACACCTGCTGATATGCCTTAACTTCATTCTTTTTGAAAGTATCCTTCAAGGATACATTGTTCCAAACTATGCGCTCTTGGGCAACTGGTCGGCTGTCCCCTATTATCTAGTTTAAAAGCTGCTCTACCTCCATCCCAGTTAAGACAAAGCCCATCCCTTTGGAAGAGCCCCTCCTTTCCCTAGAATGTTCCCCAGTTCCTAACAAATCCAAAACCCTCATCTTTGCACCATCATCTCATCCATGCATTGAGACTCCAGAGCTCTGCCTGCCTTTTGGGTCCTGCACATGTAATGGGAAGCATTTCAGAGAATGCTACCCTGGAAGTTCTGGATTTCAACTTCCTACCTAAAAGCCTGAACTTAGGAAAATGTGGTAGGGAGGTTCTGGAGGCTATGTCATTGGTACCGACATGAACCAAGATAGCAGACTCCTCCCCAGCACTATCTAAGACCTTGTCTAGGTGACGCACAAGGACCACTACCTTCACACCAGGTAGTCATGTTACCAGGCCATCCTCCCATCCACCAGCCATCTACATGCCTAATAATAGGATCACCAACTATAAACAGCTGTCCTAACCCTTCCCTCATGGGCACGTGGCCCTGGAGAAACTTCCTCGGTGTGAGGGGGTTTTACATCACCTGGAGGACAGGTCCTAGCTGTAGGATCACTTCCTGCCACACCAGGGTGATGCTCTCCTGTTACGTGAGCTTTCTCCTCCCTGGCAACAGGGATGCTGCCAGACTGGAGGTGGGACTTCAGGACTATATCCCCATAGGTCTCATCTATGTACCTCTCTGTCTTCCTTATCTCCACCAAGTCTGTTACTCTAGCCTCCACAGATCAGACTCATTACCTGAGTGCAAAGAGCTCCTTGCAACCTAGTGCACACGTAAGACCCCTCACCAACTAGAAGAAAAATCATATGTGCAACACTCATTGCAAAAGATTGGAAAGCCCCCATCTATCTGCTGGACTGCATCTTAGTTTTAAGGTTGTGTTTAGATATTTGTGTTCTTTACTTACTAAGGGTTGATGGAGATACTTATACTAAACTATACCTAATACATTTAATTAATCTCAGGTCCTTAATGTATGACTGATGAGGATAACAGCTGCACATGAGAGTGAATATGGCACCTCCTTTCCTTTAAGAGGTTTAAGCACCTATAAAGCCATGATTATCTAAGGGGTGGGTGGCTGTCAGGGAGAGAAGGAAATTAGACTTATTAAAAGCTGGCTGCTATATAGTTACCTTAGAAACACAGAACAGGGTATCTGTGACCAATTTCCAGGGGGGAGTTCCACAACCCTTGCTTGGATAGAGGGAGTCTTGGGTTGTAAATTTAACTAGAAAGCTCTCTTCTGCGTTTTATTTTTAAACTAAAAGCTCTTTGCTGCTACTAGGCCCTGACTGATTTAACAAATACACTGGGTTCACACATTAATCAGCTTTAATCTAAAGAACTCCCCCCCCCCAAGATCTAGAAAAATTCCCAGAAGTAAAAATACTTACAATTGCAGATCTCTCTCCAGAAGCAGCAGTCCCCTTTTGTAGTCCTTCAAGACTGAGAATCACAGAAGTCTGAACTATTTATGCCTGTGCTTCTGAGGTAAGCTGTGACCAATTCCCAGAGGGGCCTCGTACTGGAGGATTTCCAACTTGTCCACCTGAGGGTCCTCCTCAGACTCAGTCGGGCATGCTAGAGCCTTACACATGCCCTTGACAAAGTCCAGGAAGCCCATGTCCTTGGGCAGGGACCGCCATCAAGGCTCCAAGAAGGGAGAGTTGGATAGGACGTCACAGTGGTGACTGGTATTAGGGGGGCATCCTCGTCCTTCATCTCCCACTCCGAGTAGTCAGTCGAGGAGGGCTTCTCCGTGGGCCGCAATATGTCAATATGTCAATGCTGTTTCCATATAAATCACATTGGAATTATATTGTATGGTAGAGATGAACTGAGGTGTTAACTTTGTTAACACCTCAGTTCATCTCTACCATTCCATATAAATCACATTGGAATTATATTGTAACAGCATTGACATATTGAAACGCACCAGCGCAAAGGTTGGCGTAGGGGAATTATAGCTCATTCAGATAAGTACCACTTTTTTTCAAAGCAGATGGTTTTAAGTTGGTAATCTTATCTGTTTAGAGCCCAGCATTATTAAATTTACCATCAGCAACATATGGGTCGTTGATGCAAGTGTGAGCTTTGGGTTTGAAATGTTCTTCAAAACCTGAAAAACCAGCTCCGTATTAGTCTGAGACCCAGTTGCAAAAAGAAAAAAACATACCTCTTATGGTGAAAGAGTGGAGCGTGTTGATTTGTTGTTACTATTTAGATCCTTCTTAAGGACATCACAGGCTGCTCCTTCTCCAAAACCTTGGATGGAGCACCTCAGACTTCCGGACCAGGCCCAGGGGACCTCCAGGCAGTCAGAACCATCCAGAGATGCCACCTTCGTGGGTTTCTTCTTCCTGGGTTTCCCTCGACTGAGACCAACTTTGAGGACCCACAACGAGGCCCGGGCTCAGAGGGTTCTGCCCGAGATGTCAGAGCCTCAGACGAGGCCCTGGCTTTTGGAGGCATCAGGGACTAGGGGAAAAACTTATCATGATGCTGCTGCTGGCGGTGGCTTGAAGGCCTTGCTGGACATCCTCTTGCAGAGACCACAGGCTGCCGGCTCGTAGTCTGGCTTAAGGCAGCAGAGACAGCAGTCGTGTGCATCGGTCAAAGACATAATTTTAGAGCACCGACCACACTTCTTAAAGCCACTGGTAGCCGTTGAGGAAAAAAGTACCCCTGAGAGGTTGAAGACTCTCAGGGCTGCCAGTGGGAGAAAGAGGCATGAAGACGCCAGAAAAGAAAAGAATGAAAATGAAGGAAAAAACCAAACAGAGCCTGACGCAAAGGCACAGAGGTCGATAGGCAGGAAGAGTACCGGTGCAATACCAGAGGCGAGTGTGAAACTCGGAGAGAGAAAAATCATCTTTTTCCAGGGACAAGTCAGATGTCTGTAGGGCTCTGTGGGGAAAAAAGGAGACCAAGCAAGATGGCACCCTTGGGCAGGAAGGGGACCACACATGTGTGGTAGCATCTCCCCAAGGCTTTCTTTGAAAGCTGGGGGTATGCTTCCGCAAAGGGCTCAGTCAGTGCCGATGCCACCCATATGCGAGGATTGACTTCCTGCTTGTTCCTGGAGAACTGTCCAAGCCTCCCTGCCTGGGGTGCAGAGGATTGAGCCTTGAAGCTTTAAATCTTTTTGAGGGTGGATTCAACCACCAAGAGGTGAGGAAGTTGAGGCTTCTTGAATTAGGGTGCTTCTGAATTCTATGTACAGAGTCAAGCTTTCTACTCAATGGGGGGGGGGGGGGTCAGGTCTCCCACATACTTATCTGAATATTGAATATTGTGTGCAATTCTGGTCGCCGTGTCTTAAAAAGGATATAGCGATTTTAGAAAAGGTTCAGAGAAGAGCCACCAAAATGGTAAAGGGGATGGAAGGATACTCCTATGAAGAAAGGCTAAAAAGGTTAGGGCTCTTTAACCTGGAAAAGAGACGGCTGAGGGGAGATATGATAGAAGTCTATAAATTAATGAACAGAGTGGAACGGGTAAACGTAGATCGATTGTTTACCTTATCAGAATATAGAAAGACTAGGGGACATGCAATGAAGCTACAGGGTAAACTATTTAAGACTAATAAAAAAATATTTTTTCACTCAACGTGTAATCAAACTCTGGAATTTGTTACCGGAGGATGTAGTAAAGGCTGTTAGTGTAGCTGGGTTTAAAAAAGGTTTGGACAAGTTCCTGGAGGAAAGGTCCATAAACCATTATTAATAAGGGACCCAGGATATCAATGCTTGAACCAATACAAGCATTGTGGAACCTGTGTCCCTTGGGAAAACTGCTAGGTACATATGCTAGATTGGCCACTGTTGGAAACAGAATACTGGACTTGATATGCCATACTGGGTCAGACCAAGGTCTATCTTATGTTCGTATGTTCTTATGTACTCTCTGAAGGATACAGCAAATGTGCACTGTCACTGCTTCCTTGGGGCAGAGGATCTGCAGTTCTGCCATGGACTTAAAATGGTAAGGCTTTAGCCATATCCTGTACAAAATCCTGCAATGTCATATCCTCAGAAGGTGATTTATGCCTCACATACGAAGGAAGTTCTGGAGACCTGTTCTCGAATATGCTGTCAGACTCTTCATCTGTGACCCAACCTTCTAAATCAGTCTGCGGAAACAAAAATATTTTGTCTCAGCCTGGACCACTGTTCTGCCCCTTTGTGATTGGGAGTGTCAATACATCAATGATTTTCTAGGCATCGGGGTGCATTGGACCCTGATGCATTAGATAATCATATTGGCTGGGCAGGCTCCAGTGTCTATGCTTAGAGGATAGGCTGGACTGCAGCAGACATCAAGGCACCGACTTTCTCCATGGGAAACTGCATCTTGATATGTTCCTCTATGCTTTCTAAAGGTATTTCTCCAGGGCTGCTGTCTCAAAAGGCTGCAGGGCCATGACAGATGCTCCTATAATCTCAGAGCATGCATTGGCTGACTGGTCTCTGCTCTTTAAGACATCTGAGGGGCAGCGATGGTGTAAAGAGGATGAGCTGTCTTCTCTTCAGGACTGCTTAGAGGGACACCCTTGTGAACTCTTTGCTCTCTATGCCAAGGCACAGAAGGCTTTGTTACTGATGCACCAAAGCCTCCACCTGATGCTCGATGTGGCCACTCTTCAGTCACGATGAATCCCTCTTCATTTTTGGACAAACACTGATCAATAGTTAATGCTCAAAGGGTATGACATGACAAGCACTCTGCTCCAAGAGGGATCGAGGACTCCTCAATGCAGATGCTGCACCAGCATCCGATGGCACCTGCGATGCCACACAACACAGACATTGGTATCAGCAGCACCAATGGCTTGGACTTAGAAGCACCAAAAATAACTTCAAGCTGTTTTTCATGTTCTTTGAACCCTCTTTTTGTCATCTGTAAAGACAAATTTACAAGAGAGCTGATTCGGTTCCAAGCACTGAAGGCACCAACTATGAACAGGGAGGAGGGAGAGTTGTGAAAATGATTCCTACTGTCCCCAGAGAACACCTGTTACAGGTGAGTAACTACACTTTCTCCAGGAACAAGCAGGGGCTTTGATAAGAGCAGACTCCTTAGAAAGCAGGTCACCAGTGGCTGGACAGAGGGGTTTGCCATCCACCGGGTGGTGGTGTGCCACCAGGGCACCAAGGTACACCTTGACAGTTTGATTTAAGCCTGGATTGCGAGAGGTGGAGAAGGTACTGTAGCACCAGTCCCACCAAGCAAGAGAACGGGTCTGCACACCAATTAGACTGCACACCAAGCTGAAAATCTGTGCCACTTGAGGGTATATGCTTTCCTAGTGGAAGCCCTATGAGAGGCCAGCAGATCTCCTCTACCTCACCCAAGAGGTTGAAAGGGGCTAGGGTCACCCTTTCAGCAGCCATGCTGACAGGAACCCCAAGCTGGGGTATAGAAGAGCACCGCCCCCCCCCCCCTCCTGGGGACAGGAGCCCTGGCAAGGTCCCCAACAAGATGGGAGTCTCTACCGATAGCTGGAGGAGCAGCAGGAACCATGGTTGCCAGGGCCATCAAGGAGCTATCAGGATGAGAGAGGCCTTGTTGCGGAGGGTCCAGAGCAATGTCTTGGCAAGTAGTGGTGTGGGTGGAAAGGTGTACATGAGGCCTTGCGACCACGAGATGAGGAACACATCCGCCACCACCCTGGAGGGGTGGGCCTGCTGGGAGCACAAGCGAGGCAACTGGTAGTTGTCCAGACTGGCAAACAGGGCCATCTCAGTTCCCCAAAGCTGAAAAAGCTAGTTGGCCACACTGGGGTCCAGCTACCACTTGTGCGGCTGAAAGACTACTCAATCTGTTGGCCAGCAAGGAGTTCTGGTCTGGCAGGTATACTGCCTGCAGGAGTATACCCTGCTGGACTGCTTATGAGTAAAAGGACCATTGCCTCTGGCAGAAGGCATGAGACCCTGTGCGCCCCCCTCCTCCCCATTTGTTTACATAGAACACTGCCACCTGGTTGTCTGTCCGGACCAATGTCAGCTGGTGACATAGCCATCCAAGCCTTTTGCCACTGCCTGTAGCTCCAGGAGATTGATCTGCAGGTTGCTCTTGTCCTGCAACAAGCTGTCTGGAAGCAGAGTTCCTCGCAGTGGGCTCCCCAGCCGAGAAGGGAGGCATTTGTGGCGAGGACCCTTAAGGGGTTCAGGGCTTGAAAGGGCATCCCTGCCTTGAGGTATTGGGGAGGAGTCTGCCACCAGGTCAGGGAGTCCACCAAGTGGCGGGTCAGTGAGACACTATCCCGGAGGCATCCTGTGGCCACGGGTTCAAGGCACCTCTGTGCAGCCCTCATATGGAGGTGGGCATCTAGGGTGACATGGATTGTGCAGGCCATGTGCCCGAGTAGGCACAGGAGGAGCCAAGTGCAAACTGAGGGTCGCTGCTGTACATCCAGCAGCAGGGCCCTGCGATGTTTGGCTCAGTCTCCAGGTAGGAAGGCTTTTGCCTGGAGGGTGTCATCTTGCCCCTATGAACTCCAGACACTGTCGGGAGGCGGCGAGATTTGGGGTAGTTTATCACAAACCCCAAGTGTTGCAGAACGTGGACGGTGCGTGCAGTTGCCCGCTTCACCGCTGAGAATTTTAAACTAGAATCAAAAGGGAAGGAAGCTGCTTCCTCTCCCACCTTAAACCAATTGTTTCCTGTTCATATGTTCAGATCCTGCCACCTGCAGCATGGTAGACTGTTGTACTAGGTGGCCATCATCCCTTCCCTCCATCATAACTTAGTACCATCCTTCTACCCTATACTTTCCATTAATGAATTAAAAAGGGCCAATGGAAAAGCAGGAGCAGCTAGACTCCTGTTAAAGTGGCATTGCTGGCAGATCTTCCTGAATGTAAAAATATCAATGTCAATTCCATTCCCTTATTTGTAACTAGTTAGTATATGCATATCAAGGCTCACTTTTACATACAAAGAAAAAATGGTGCAAGGCTTTTTATTAGCACACAATATAGACCAATCAATAAAACCCCTTTAACGATTCAGCATTCTCTAAAATCAGATCTTACTGTAGACAATTGTCTCATTAACTAGAACGCCCTTAGACACAAATGATCCTTCTGCTATACACAGAATGCAGGCAAAAGGATGCCCCCCTTTCAATAATCTGAGGTTGTAAAAATCAGAGTACTACTTTTATTAAAGGAATTATATTACACAAAACATTAATTACAACTCTGTAAAACAGAACAAACAAGTACAGACTGATTTTCAGGATTCCAATTCAGGATTCAACTGTACATTTACAGAAAAACTGTCTGAAGCTCAAGAACTGCCCTAAGTATGGATGGTTTTTGTAGTCTCTCCAATTTGAGCATCAGTCTGTAGCAGCTGCAGGTATTAAAGGCTTCTGGAACAGTAGAACAGTCAACAGGAGGAATGAATTATCTATAAAAAAAAAAGTTTAATATGATCAGTGATTTACAGCATAAATTACTTCTGCATTTATAACAAATTAAAAATTACTTTGCTACTGATGTAAAGTGACCCACACAGCATGCACATACTAATGAGTGTTCAAATATAGCACCTGTGCTATGCACAGCATACGTTTTAATATATGCACCAGTCAATTCCCCCTATGCTTACCAGAATAAAGGGATGGTTAGCCTTGAAAGTAGTAACCAGCCTCCATCCCCTGAAAACCTCCTATAAGAACTCTAGCCAAGATGGCAGAAGTCCCTTACCTCTTACCATTCCATACTTAGTAATGCCTCAGGCATGCAGTTCAAAATTCCCAATGCTGCTAAGTGTAGCCAGATGAAAAATGGTTACTAGGCTACTAGAACTGTCCACCTGCCATCTCAGGTATGATGAAATGCTAACAATCGTTAGGGAAGCTAACAATTTACAGCAATAAGATGACATTTTGCTTACTAGATAATGTCCTTTCCTTGAGTCCTGCTAGTCCAGTCCAAACAAGTGGGCGGTGTTTTCTTACCAGCAGATTGGTGGAGACAAAGAACCAATGAAAAGCCTAGATTTCAGTGACATTACTCCTATGCCTCCATCCTCCTTGACCACCAGAGGCCACTTCGTTATCCATCCTGAAGCATATGGAAGAACATGACAAGCCTCACACAACTTCAACATGGGCACGAGTAATCAACAGTAGAAAATTATGTACAGGAAAGCAGAAACAGGAGGCTGCTAGAAGATTAACCTGCAGAGCTAAGTATAGAAATCATAGCAGACCCAAGAATATCACAGCATAAGAGCAGAGAAAATACAGTTCAAGTCTGAAAAAAGGAGGATACTGAGACCGACAGCCGAGGCAGTGGTGCTTGAGATGTCAGGAAGGGAAATGGCACTAGCTGGAAAAACAAAATTCTATTAAAGGAAGAAAAATTTTTTTCCAGGGATGAGACGTCTGAAGACCCCAAAGAAAGAGGGACAGAGTAAGATGGCACCCTTGGGCAGGAAGGGGACCACGCATGCATGGTGGCATTCCCAAAGGCTTTCTTTGAGAGCTGGGGAAATGCTCCACGCAGGCTCTGTCGGTGCCGACATCATCCATATGTTATGGCTGACTTTCTGCTTGTTCCTGGAGAAACCTTTTTTACATTCCTGATTAGATATGTATCAGGCTTTCCTAGCATATTTAGAATTCTCCTTCCTCTTTCGGTCTCAAGCTTATCTGATAGTCAACATGATCAGGTATTCATTAGGTGGTGCTCAGTTCCATGCCAAAAGGTTCTCTGAATAAGTGAGGAGAGATCCTAGTTGATCCAGATTTTGGTTGTGAGTTTCATATGGAAAGGTCAAATGCACGGGTAAATGTTTGGAGATTGTACTTTGTCCTTGCATGTGGCAGTGTCAAAACATTGTTAATTGACTGCCTTGTTGGTCTTCCAGAGTTGGGCGGTGGTAGTAGGGTGTGAAGATGTGATGATTGTTGTTGGTGTAGTGCTTTGTGAATTAGTATTAACGTTTTGTACTTGATCTGGGCTTCCAATGGGAGGATGTGGTCAATTTTTTTCATCCTTTGAATGATCCTGGCTGTTAAGGGATATTTGTAACAGGTTGAGAGGGGGGAGTCCTCAATATATCACATTACAATAGTCCAGGTGGGGGAGTGTCATAGCTTGTAGGACTGATCTGAAGTTGTGGGGGTCTGGGAGTGGTCTGAGGCACTGTATCATCTTGGTTTTGAAGAATGTTGTCCTTGCCGTTTTTGCAAATCTGTTTGAATGACAGGGTATGGTTGAGAAGACTCCCAGGCAATGTTCCCGCTAACCTGCGCTGGGTCCGCTGCCAACATTCCTGCCGGTGGGGGGGGAGGTGCAGTGCGATCAATGCTCTGCCTCTCCCCCCCACCAGCAGGAATGCCGGCAGAGGACCCGGCCCAGATTAAAGAGAACACTGTGAGGGTGCTGCAGCGTGTTAGACCTTGTGTCTGCTGTCATATACTATGTATGTTACTAGCTGAGTGATTCCCAGGGTGAAGTATGTTGGTGGGATGAAGGTTTGATCCTTTGTAACAAATAATGCTTCTCTGTCTTCTTGAGGTTGATTGAGAGATTTTCTTGGAATCATCTGGAGAAGTCATTTAAGCAGTGTAGTAGCTGTGTTTACTGGATTTGCAGTGTTTGTTGCTCCATATAGCATAATGTTATCTGGTATATGTAAAAGTTGGGGTTACAAAAGGAATTCATACCCCCCCCCCCCCCCCCAGTACCAGAGAAGCACCCTCCTGACATCAAGATGATATTTGTTATCCTTCCCAATACAACTCCATAGAGGACAGCAGGCATACCACTTTGCTCACGTGAAAGGGAGAAAGCATCTTAGGCAAGAATGCAGGCAAAGGCTGAATGAGAATAGCCGCCTTGAAAGACAGATAAGGATCTCAGCAAGAGAGTCTGTAGCTTAGATATATCTGCCTTGTGGAACAATCACAACCAAGAAAATAATTTTGAATGTTAAATGTATTTAACAGATTTCTATACCTCTTAAGCCAAAGCGGTTTACAAGGAACAATTAGCAAACAAACTCTGCCAAGTTGCCATTACACTGAATATAGGGCGTTACTAACTTGGAACAAATGGGGTATTTACAATTGTCTGACTTAGTGAAAGTTCTCTTATATGATGCTATATGATATTAATGCCATAGTGTTCAATGAATAGATGCAACCTTAATAGTTTCTTCAGGTCCCGAGTGGACTGTGAGGCCCTTATAGATTCTGGTAGCAAGTTCCAGATTGTTGGGGCAAAGTGAGAAAGCTCTTTGGGTTTGTTGGGCGCATCTTGTCTTGCTATGAGGGATGACTAAGATTCTGATTTGCTGTTCTTGCTCTTGTTGTGGGTACTATACTGATTAGGCCCTTGAGGCAGGGGGCTGATAAATTATGTATGATTTTGTAGATGGTGGTTGCTATTTTGCATTTTATCCTTTGTGCAATTGATAACCAATGCAGATTTTTCAGGGCAGGTGTAATATGTTGATGTCTTACAGTGTTTGTTAGAATTCTGGCTGCAGTATTTTGCACTAATTGAAAGGGGTATTGAGATTTTTTTGGTAGACCCTGGTAGAGCATATTGTCGTAGTCAAAGTGGGGTGTTATGATAGTTTGAAATACTGTTCTGTAGTCATTGTATTATAGTAGTAGTGTTTTGAGTTTCAAGTATTCGATACTGGCTGATCTCTTAATGTGGGAAAGCATGTTAAAGTTACTGTACAGAGATCGCGACTTTTTTTCCCCCCTCGATATCTCAGCATGGAAAGTGAACTTTGAAGGTGGTAAGAAGGATGTGTCTCTTGTGACGAGAACCTCCATCTCACAGCTGTTCACTGTTAAGAAGTTCAGTTCTGTAAGGAACTCGGATCGCTGTGAAGCAGTCAGAGATGGCTGAGAAGTCTGGAGCGAGTGCATGGAACTAATATCAGCATACAGGTGGACGTGCATGCTGAAGTTTTAGTAGGTTAGATGGATTGAATATATATCTTCAAAACAGTGCAGATAGTACTGATCCGTGCGGTATTCCTTTTCTTAGGCTGAACCAGTTTGATTTGAGTTGACCAATTTTTACTTGTAGCTGTCTTGTCAGCAAGTTATGAAGGAAGCCATTTTATTGTGATCTTGTGGAGGCCTATGTTGCAGAGTCTTAGCAGTAGTGTGTTGTATGCTATGGAATCAAATCCTGCACAGATATCCAGAAATCTCACATAGCCTTGGTGTGGCTTATGTAGGCCTTTGATAAGGGAGTCTAAGAGTGCGGTGAAGAGTGTGTCTACACTGTGTTGAGGGTGAAAGCCGTGTTGCTAGGTGTCTAGGGGAGCATGAGAGCTGACATGATCTTGGAGCTGATGCTGTACAATCTTTTCTATTTTAGCTAGGAAAGGGATGCTTGCAATAGAACGACATGAGCTGGGGTCAGACTGATCCATTGATTTCTTTAGAATGGGTCTTATTGATGCTTGTTTCAGGATGGGGGGGGGGGTAAGATATCCTCGAGATAGGGATGAGTGCACGATTTTCTGTATGGTTGAAGCGAATACAGTTGGAAGTGTTTTCATCCAGGAAACTGAGCATGGGTCGAGGGGAGAGGTTGCCGTATTGATGCTTCTGATGTCTGAAATCTCTTGCTGTGAAATCAGTCTGAACGAGTCCCAGCTTTGTATATGCGAGAGCTTGTCCTGTAGTTGGGGGGGGCAGGGGTTTGGAAGGGGTGCTATGGAAGGTTGTCAGTTAGGAAGTTTGCCATAGTCTGTGGGTCGAGTTGTGACCTGTTGAGGTTGATATGGGGTCTTTGGTGAGTGAGGATACAGTGAAGAATAGTTTTAGAGATTTCATGATGCTGAAGTAGTATTCTTTTCTGCAGGAGTTGGTAAGGTTGCAGCAATCTGTGGTTGATAAACAGGTCTTTGAAAGAAAATGAAAAAGAACGAGATACTTCCATCAATGTGTCTAATTTGGTATCTGAGGACTCTGAATTTGGGTGAGAACCAGGGTGGCTGTGCATATTTGATGGAGGTGGAGGTGCATCATGGTTTAAAGATGGCGGCATTGGTGATCACTGTATTCCAGGATTGTATTAAGTTGTCCAGGTCATGTAGGTCAGTGTCTAGAAGTGGGAGATGTCATCTAAGAAGGCTTCTTTATTGAACGCTTTAAAGCAGCACGTGTATTAGTGCTTCTTAGGGTAGTGTGGGGTCTGGGATCTGGTTTGTAGCATGAGGGAGATCATGTGATCTGACCATGGCACTGGGTCAATCTGAATGTTAAGATCAGTTGTGCGTAGATCTAAAAAGGTACAAAGACTAGGTCCAGAGTTGCTCCTTTGTAATGGGTAGACTTATTGAAGATGGAGTGCTTCCATGGCATTATAGAAAGCACTTGCATGCTTTGTTGGAATAGATGTGAGGTTTAGGTCTCCCAGTAGGAAAAAAATGTTTATTAAAATGCAGTGTGCGCACATGCGGTTTCTTCTGCAAGTCTGATAAGGCTTCAGGGTTTGAGGAAGGTGTACGATATGACAGACAGATGGTGTGATCTCTGTTGGAGATAGTGAGGAAGTTATCCATTTGTGAAGGGTTTGAATTTGTCATTGTGAAGTTTAGGTATTCTTTTGCCATGAAGAATATGCCACCTCCTTTTCTGTTCTGGGGCAGTTGAAGAGGTTGTGATGGGGAAGCAATAACTGGTTTAGGAGCACACTGTCAATGGTTGAGATCCTGGTTTCGGTGATACACAAGGTCTATGTCTTTGTGGAGCATGAAGTCTTGTTATTGTAAGAATTTTCTTATGTATTGAGCAGGCGTTGATAAGAGTAGATTTAATTGTATGGTGGGGTCTGTTTTGAGTGGTTTGGGGTTTGTTGTGTGGTAATTTCTAGGATTCTACAAGTGGGTTTTACATGCTGTGTTTTGGGGCATGATCGAAATGGCTGGTCTTGGTTGATATACAATTAGGATGTTCTCATTGTAGGTTTTTCTGACTTGCATAGGTGTGAAAGGGAATAGCAGGATCAGTGCTATAAGTGAGTAAGTCAGGAGGTTTGTGGAGCATCTTGCAGATTTAAAAGTTGGAGATTTACCTAAGAAGTGTCTGCGTCACCACTCCCAGACGACGGATTAGTGTTTGTAGTTGCTTCAATATTTGTTGGTACTGGTGTCTCACCACCTATTTCCACATCAAAGGGCCCTCTGGCGCAGATGCACCTTGTGTGCATTTTGAATTTAAGTGTCCTGGCTTGGTGGATCAGAGTGGGGAGGAGCTCCCTCCCGCTTGCGATCTGTCTTCCCAAGCTTGTGCGTGTTTGAATTTAAATGCTTTAAAGTAGTGCGCTTCAATGGTTCAAAGAGTACAGCCATCAGGGCCTGAGCACCAGACAGATCCCAGGAAGGGATCACAGATGCCGAACCACCTAGAGAAAGCACAAGATGTCCTGGTGCAAGGCTAGAGACTTACCAGCCAGCCACTGGACCTCTGAAACAGGCTGAAGCTACTATCTGAACTTTCAGGGAGTTAAGGGAAAGGCCCTTCTCCAGGCCGTCCTGTAGGAAGGCCAACAGAAATGGCAGCTTGGACACTTCAGGAGCCAACTGCCAAGTACTGCACCATCACTCAAAAGGCACCAGATCCGCATGTCTAGTAAACTTGGTAGACCTCCTCCGGGCTCCGAGCAGAGTGGAGACCACTGCTGGAGAGTAACTCTTACTTGCCAGCCATCTACTTTCAAGAGCCAAGCCATAAGTGAGAAGAGAACTGGATCCTAAAGGATGATTGGTCCCTGCACCAGGTTGCCAAATGCTGCTCTCCTCTACCAATCCAGTCCACCAAAACAACCCAGTTGAAATTTACTGCTGTGTTATGTTCTCTGTAAATCGTCTTGAATTGTAGAAAGACGGTATATAAAAACTGTTAAATAAAATAAACCCTGCCCAGGTGGTGTTATATGCTGGATCACACACCCCCCTCCCCATCAGGGGCAACATGAACAGCAGGTACTGACTTGAACAAGACTATCAGGGCGTCGAAGCCCTCCAACTCAAGTCTGTGTGGCAACTGAAGAAGCAGCAAACTTTGGCAATGGAACAAGTTGCCATCAGATCCATTATGGGGCAACCCCAACAGGACAGAATCAACTGAAATGCCTCCTGACAACTCCTACTCTCCAGGATCCGGAGAGTGATAGTTGAGGAGTCTGCTTTCACATTTAAACACATTTTTTTATACCACTATCATTTTAGTCAAAACAGTTTACTTTATAACAAACTTGTTAATGAACAACAAACAGGGGCATTGATAATAACCCTCCATTGCCTCAGAAAAAAAAAAGCCAAGTGATTTGCTCAAGGCCACAAGGAGTGCTAGTGGGAATCTAACCCTGATCTCTTGGTTCCCAAGCCACTACACTCCTTTACTCCACCCAGCACAGTGCTGAGCCAACTACACTAGGTGGTCCTTCTCCACCCAGGCAACAGGACAGCTATCTCCATAGCTACCTCAGCACTACTCATGCCGCCTGGCCGATTGACATAAGCCACCGCCATGGCATTGTCTGAACAGTTTAACTGCACAGTCTCTGCCCTTCGATCAGAGGCTGGAAACAGAAAGGCCAACCTGAAGGCAGTCACCGCTTCCCTGAAGTTCCAAACGGCCCTGGACCATACAGCCTTAGCAATAGTCTCTCAGTTCAAGACACTGACATTTGTTGGCAGGAGGATCCAGGAGAAATCGTCCAGTGACACATCCTTCCTCCGATTACACAAGCTGGACTTCACCATCAACAGGAGACTCCACTCAAACTTCTGAGAAGTTGAAGTGAATAAGGACCGCCATGAATCTGAGAAGCCAAAGAGAATCCCAGATTTTGGGAGCCTGCTGTGCAAAGAACAGCACCAGGCAATCCAGACCAACAGTCTGCTCTAGCAGGAAATCTGTCTACTTGAGTTGAAATATGTTCCCAGAAACTCCAGGGACTGAGAAGGCTACAGCTAGCTCTTCCCAGATTGTGTCCTCCTTAGTCTCAGCTAGGTGATCAGATACTTCAGCACCGCAGCTGCTACCCACCACAAGCTGAAGGAGCATCTTTGGGGGCGGTGGAAGGCCCAAAAAGGAGGCTGCCGAACTGATAGCTAGAGCCAAGCATGACAACATGTAGATACTTTGCTGATACACCCGATCGGGATATGAAAATATGCCTCAGCACGCCGAGGGGAGCTCTTGGCAGCCTGAATCACTGAGCACAAGGTTTTCCATCTGGAAGCGCAGGACACACAAGTGCTCACTGACCTCCCCGAGGTCCAGAATGGGCCATCCTTCTGGGTATCACAAAATAGATTGAGTATCTACCCTAGCCCCACTTGTCCAGTGGAAACGGCATCACCACCTTTAGATGCAACTTGTGCAAGGTGATAGGTGATGACATCAGCACTTGTGATTGCAGACCCACCAGGGGAGATGACGAAGGCATCTGGAATTGGCTCTGATTCCAGGGTACAGCCAAACTGAATGGTCTCTAGCACCTGTGATCCTTGGTAAGCTGGGCCCATTCCTGAAGGAACCAGGGAATGGGCCCCTTAACCTTCACTGCACAGCCTAGGAGATCCTCCTCTCGAGGGGACAGAGTCCCTGAGGCCCATGTGCTCCATGAAAGGTTTGAGAACGAGCCCCAAGTCCAGAGGCATATGGAAGAAAGGTTTCCAGACTGATAACGAGACCCAAGATCCCCAGGAATACGGCCAGTACGCTCCTCAATGGATGGGCAGAGGCCGACTAGAAAGGGCACCAGCCTGCTTCACAGGCCCCATCTTCCAAAAGGCCACAGATTTTCACCCAGGTCCTTCACCAGCTTCTCCAAATCTGCTCTGAACGGAAGCTTCCCCTTAACCAGTTGGGCTAACTGGGCTTTGGAAGACATATCTGCTGCTTAGTGCTGGAGCCAAAATTTATCACTGTGATGCCATTACTAGGGGGGGGGGGGGGGGAGACACCATCTGTAGCCACCAAACATACCAGGTCATACATGGCATTAGAAAGAAGGCTATGAGGAATAGTAACTGTCAGAAGAGACTAAATCTATTGAAGCAGGGATCAAGATGTCATTCTGGTACATACTTTCAGCTGCAAAAAAGCCATTGCCATGGCAAAACCAGCTCCTCAAAACAAAGCCACACTATCATCCAGAAGTTTCTTCAACACAGATTTGCCTTCCATAGGAATGGTGATCCGTTTGTTAACAGCCATGACTTGCATATCCACCTTGGGAATGTCAAACCACTCACTCCTCCACCAGGAGAGAGCAGAGATCTTCCTACACACCCTTAATCCTTTAGGCAGGGAGTCAGGAGAGTCCAACTCCAATAGGATCATCCCTTGATCACATCCGGTAGTGGATATTTGCACTCCTTGAAGAAGCGGGTGTACCTTCGGCTCCTGCTCTGTGCCAGAAGTATCTGTCAAGTTCAAGGCAGATGAGACCCTAGCAATCAATGCCACCAGCTCCTCCCAACTACTCCAGAAGATCACACAGGCATCCTCAATCTTCTGAAGGCAAGTGCACTTCTACATCCACATCACAGCCCAGTACTAAGCCACCTGGATCTAAATCCTAGCCAAAATCTCAGAAGGGGAGCACCCGGAGGCCACAGGGTCTGAATTTTCATGCCAGAAGGACCAGACCCTGTTGCAAAAACGTTATGGGGAGGACAATCCAGAGCCCAGCAGCTCTCCTCTTGGGAACAGCCCTAGCATACCAAGGGGCACAGCCATCACAGACACTCCGAGGAAGACAAGCAGCTCATAGCAGGGTCACCAGATCTTCTGGCCAGCTGGATATCCTTGCCTATAACGTCATGTCACCTCCTGCCCTAATTACAGCAAATTCACTCCATACAAACAAATCATCATAGTGGAAAAATTCCTTTCAACTAATTATTTCTTTAAAAGGATCAACACTTCTTCCTTTCCTGTTGCACTACCAGGGGTGACTAGGAATTAATATTGAAAACAGCCAGTCTTAAAATAAGTATATTAACATACCAGGAGGTTTCAGACCATTACCGCGCTCAAATGCTTATTTGTAGAAAAGCAACAGCGCACTGGTTACATCAATAACCATCCTGGATTCTTATTTTTGTTGTTTTTAAGATTGCTGATACAAACGCCACCACCATACAGCAAAGCCTCTTTATGACTTCATATTAAAAGGAAAAAGTCTTAACGGTGTCTTGTGTCTTTTTTGCCTCAACCTTTCCTCCGGTACCCTTATAGCGTTTCACTCCACATAGGAGTTTCTTCAGGAGGATCTATAAAAACAGACACAGGAAAACATCGCAATACATGTAAACTTTCACCCACTGTGATTACCTAAATAGAAATCATTTCAAAATATAGTGTAGAATGTCAGGAACAGCTTATTACGTAAACACACATTCCTTTAGCACTTACAAGTTGCTGCACGTGTCTTCACAAATATTTCTTCTAATGTTTAAAAAAACGCCGCGCATGCGTGCTAATGATCTTAATTCGTGCTTTATACTAAACTTTCTTCAATGAAGTGGAGTCAGCCAATGACAGAAGCTCTAACACAAATGCCGCTCATATTAAAGGCATACCTGCCATTCAATTGAAGAATTCAGACCATGGGTTGTATAGTATTGACCGAAACAAAATCCATCGCTGTTCATAAGAGAGCAAAGTCTCATCTAAGGTTTTGCCTCTCATGGGCCGTTGAATATGGTCAATACAAAAACAACGTAATTCATCAAAATCATGCAGTGTCAATGCAATGTTGAACTATCGGAGCCGTCAATACTGCACAACGCAAACGACTCTTGTGCTCTAGGATCCGGGTTTTGAATGGTCTCATAGTTTTACCTATGTATAATTTATGACATGGGCATTTAATCGTGTAGATAACTGAAGTGGTGGTGCAGGATGTAAGCACTGTTCCCTCTAAGCTGTGCGCGTGTGCACGCGCACACACCTCGCCGAGTGAGCGCACATACTTTACAACAGAGCGCACAAAAATTACGGTTCTGATTCTGATAGAAAACATAGATGTCCTAAAATTTAAAAGTTGTGATTGTAAGTACTAGAAATTTTTCGCTTCATTTTAGTAATTGTCTATTTTCATTTAATTTGATTAAAATCAATGTGGTGTACATACTGTATTCTGACATGTAGTCAAATTTTAAAGTATATAACTCCGAGTGTCGTTATGTGGCGCTCAAAAATTGAACCCTCCTTCAAAAGCTGCACAGCTGATATTTTATGCGCACACAGCCTGCAGAAAATTAGAGGGAATATTGGATGTAAGATGCCTCAGAACATAAGTTTTCCCCAAATAAGTAAATTCTTTCACTTATGACACAGGGCAAATCACACATTCTCCACACTTAACATGTCCTTTAATGCCAACTCTTTCTACAGGAGACCGCAAAGCTGCTGGACTAAGCTTTTCTTTGAGATTATTCATTGCGTTTGGCAACGTAATGGTAGTCTTATCAGTTAGACCAGGAATAGTCTGTATAAAGGTGCATGTGCCTTGACACTAATTTTTGAATTCTGTAGCTTAATGGTGAAACTTAGTAATTAAATTAATATGATCAGTGTCCACAGCCAGCCCCTGTTTTGGTCTTGGTATCAACAGCCAATCCCGATTATACAGTGCTCTTTTATAGACAGTTTTAATAATATTTTGAGGATATCCCTGATCCATAAAATCTAAAGATAATTTTCGGGATTGGTTTTTAAAATCCACAGTCTCAGAACAATTGTGCCGAAAGCGTAGAAACTGGGAAAAAGGAAGACTATTTTTCAGTTTAGACGGATGGCCACTGGTGTAATGCAAGAACGTATTACATGCAATGGGTTTCATGTACACTGAAGATTTCCAACCAGTAGACTCTTTAATAACCAATAAGTCCAGAAAAATGATGTTAGTAGTTTCAATAGTATGTAAATTGAATCGCCGTGTTACAGCTATTCAACCAATGGACAAATTGTAAAACAGAATCTTCAGAGCCCTTCCATAAAAGAAAAATATCATCTATGAAACGGACCCACAGTTTGATGTTCAAAAAATAGGGGGAGTTTGGAAGCCATTGTTGTTCAAAGTCTGCCATGAAAAGATTAGCGATAGAGGGAGCACAAGTGGCTCCCATCACTATGCCAGAAGTTTGATGGTAAATGGTGGTCTCAAACATGAAATGATTGTAAAAAAATTGTGAGACGAGCCAAATCCATCAAAAATGATAACTGAGTTGTTAGGTCTCCTCTCTTCTGCAACTGAATTTCCACAGTACGATAGGCTTCTTTCTGAGGTATGCTAGTATACAACGCAGTGATATCAAGAGTGACTAGCAACACCTCTGGATCTCGTGTCCACTCATTTTGTTGATCCAATGTCTCTAAAAAATGAGCAGAATCTCGGATATAAGAAGGTATATCCGATAACAAGGGGCGTAAAACAAAGAATCCAAGTACATTGACAGGGGCTCCAAAACCGTGCCACGTGTCGACACAATGGGCCGCCCCGGTGGTTTCTCCAAACGTTTATGTATTTTTGGGACCAAGTAAAAACGGGCCATGGTGGGAACTTTGATGTTTAAAAACGATAATTCTTTTTTGGAAATAACTTGATTCTGAAAGGCTAACTGGGTACTCTGGCAGATTTCTTTTTGAAGAGAAATTGTAGGATCAGTGGTTAACTTTTCATAAACCCGGCTATCAGAAAGATGGCGATACGCCTCCTCCAAATAATCCGCACGGCTAAGTACAACCACCGCTCCTCCCTTATCTGCTCGGCAGATTACAATATCCGACCTCATCTGAAGCTCCCGCAGAGCAACGCGTTCTTCACGGGATAATACGCTCCTAGTTAGCTGTTGATGTTGTTCAAGCCGAGTAACCTCTTTCAAAACTAGATCCCAAAAAACTTGTAACGCTGGGGGCAAAGGGCCAGGGGGCGTCCAAGTAGATTTTAAGGGGAGCGGTGTGCGCTTAACTGGGGCTAAAATTTCAGAAGCTGAATCTACAGGTTGGCTCAAGGACTGTTGAGCAAAATAAATCTTAAAATTTAATTTCCTGAGAAGAGCTTCCAGGTCCAGTCGAAACTGGAAAGGATCATGTTGAATGATAGGTACAAATGAAAGACCTTTGTCCAAAAGCTATCGTTCCCCAGCGTTACAAGTTTTTCGGGATCTAGTTTTGAAAGAGGTTACTCGGCTTGATCATCATCAACAGCTAACTAGGAGCGTATTATCCCGTGAAGAACGCGTTGCTCTGCGGGAGCTTCAGATGAGGTCGGATATTGTAATCCGCCGAGCAGATAAGGGAGGAGCGGTGGTTGTACTTAGCCGTGCAGATTATTTGGAGGAGGCGTATCACCATCTTTCTGAAAGCCGAGTTTATGAAAAGTTAGCCACTGATCCTACAATTTATTTAATTTTCTTATATACCGCGCTCTTTTGCATCAGTGCGGTTTACATCAAAACACAACTGTCCAGCACAGAGGATCTGCCCTGGATTTACAATATAACGTGGGTATATGTACAGGTAATAATATCTGCCAGAGTACCCAGTTAGCCTTTCAGAATCAAGTTATTTCCAAAAAAGAATTATCGTTTTTAAACAAAGTTCCCACCATGGCCCGTTTTTACTTGGTCCCAAAAATACACAAACGTTTGGAGAAACCACCGGGGCAGCCCATTGTGTAGACACGTGGCACGGTTTTGGAGCTCCTGTCCATGTACTTGGATTCTTTTTTACGCCCCTTGTTAGTTATCGGATATACCTTCTTATATCTGAGATTCTGCTTATTTTTTAGAGAGAGACTGGATCAACAAAATGAGTGGGCACGAGATCCAGAGGTGTTGCTAGTCACTCTTGATATCACCGCGTTGTATGCTAGCATACCTCAGAAAGAAGCCTATCGTACTGTGGAAATTCAGTTGCAGAAGAGAGGAGACCTAACAACTCAGTTATCATTTTTGATGGATTTGGCTCATCTCACCATTTTTTTTACAATCATTTCATGTTTGAGACCACCATTTACCATCAAACATCTGGCATAGCGATGGGAGTCACCTGTGCTCCCTCTATCGCTAATCTTTTCATGGCAGACTTTGAACAATGGCTTCCAAACTCCCCCTATTTTTTGAACATCAAACTGTGGGTCCGTTTCATAGATGATATTTTTCTTTTATGGAAGGGCTCTGAAGATTCTGTTTTACAATTTGTCCATTGGTTGAATAGCTGTAACACGGCGATTCAATTTACACATACTATTGAAACTAATAACCAATAAGTCCAGAAAAATGTTAGTAAAGAGTCTACTGGTTGGAAATCTTCAGTGTACATGAAACCCATTGCACGTAATACGTTCTTGCATTACACCAGTGGCCATCCGTCTAAACTGAAAAATAGTCTTCCTTTCTCCCAGTTTTTACGCTTTCGGCGCAATTGTTCTGAGACTGGATTTTAAAAACCAATCCCGAAAATTATCTTTAGATTTTATGGATCGGGGATATCCTCAAAATATTATTAAAACTGCCTATAAAAGAGCACTGTATAATGATCGGGATTGGCTGTTGATACCAAGACCAAAACAGGGGATGGCTGTGGACACTGATCATATTAATTTAATTACTAAGTTTTCACCATTAAGCTACAGAATTCAAAAAATAGTGTCAAGGCACATGTACCTTATACAGACTATTCCTGGTCTAACTGATAAGACTATTCGTTGCGTTTGGCAACGTAATGGTAATCTCAAAGAAAAGCTTAGTCCAGCAGCTTTGTGGTCTCCTGTAGAAAGAGTTAGCATTAAAGGACATGTTAAGTGTGGCGAATGTGTGATTTGCCCTGTGTCAGAAGAAGTGAAAGAATTTACTTATTTGGGGAAAACTTATGTTCTGAGGCATCTTACATCCTGCACCACCACTTCAGTTATCTACGCGATTAAATGCCCATGTCATAAATTATACATAGGTAAAACTATGAGACCATTCAAAACCCGGATCCTAGAGCACAAGAGTCGTTTGCGTTGTGCAGTATTGACGGCTCCAATAGTTCAACATTGCGTTGACTGCATGATTTTGATGAATTACGTTGTTTTTGTATTGACCATATTCAACGGCCCATGAGAGGCAAAACCTTAGATGAGACTTTGCTCTTTTATGAACAGCGATGGATTTTTTTCGGTCAATACTATACAACCCCATGGTCTGAATTCTTCAATTGAATGGTAGGTATGCCTTTAATATGACCGGCATTTGTGTTAGAGCTTCTGTCATTGGCTGACTCCACTTCATTGAAGAAAGTTTAGTATAAAGCGCGAATTAAGATCATTAGCACGCATGCGTGGCGTTTTTTTGAGACATTAGAAGAAATATTTGTGAAGACGCGGGCAGCAACTTTCTTGTAAGTGCTAAAGGAATGCGTGTTTACGTAATAAGCTGTTCCTGACATTCTACACTATATTTTGAAATGATTTCTATTTAGGTAATCACAGTGGGTGAAAGTTTACATGTATTGCGATGTTTTCCTGTGTCTGTTTTTAATAGATCCTCCTGAAGAAACTCCTATGTGGAGTGAAACGCTATAAGGGTACCGGAGGAAGCGTTGAGGCAAAAAAGACACAAGACACAAAGTTAAGACTTTTTCCTTTTAATATGAAGTCATAAAGAGGCTTTGCTGTATGGTGGTGGCGTTTGTATCAGCAATCTTAAAAACAAAAATAAGAATCCAGGATGGTTATTGATGTAACCAGTGCGCTGTTGCTTTTCTACAAATAAGCATTTGTCTGAGCACGGTAATGGTCTGAAACCTCCTGGTATGTTAATATACTTATTTTAAGACTGGCTGTTTTCAATATTAATTCCTAGTCACCCCTGGTAGTGCAACAGGAAAGGAAGAAGTGTTGATCCTTTTAAAGAAATAATTAGTTGAAAGGAATTTTTCCACTATGATTATTTGTTTGTATGGAGTGAATTTGCTGTAATTAGGATTGTTATACACTCCGTGAAGACCTGAGATATGTACATTTTTGTATTGACCTCCTGCCCTAAGTCAGGCAAGGCTGGACCAGCCATCTACTGGCTGAGAGGCAGGGAGCAGGTTTTCCAGGGATGACAAACTGCCATGCAAGAAGAGCAGAGTCTAGAAACTGGACATGAAGCACCTCACTTCCCACAGATCAAACAATGTTTTCTGGAAGATTAGAGTTAAAGGCAAGTATTACAACAGCACATGTTAAGACTAAGGCTGTGATGGCCCGAAGGGTATGTTAACTGAGCTTTTATTGCGGCATGTGTTACAGGCACTAGGGTAGGAAAGCATGTTGGAGCCATTTGGATGGAACATGCACAAGTACTGTGGTACCACCAGGCAAATAGAGAAAATGTTTGTAATGCATGCAGAAAATGACAGGAAACCACCATCCAGTGCCAACGGTCAACTGCAGTCTATCCAGAATTGCATCTATCCACAAACTGAATCAGGAGCCCTCAACAAGGACAGTGACAAGGTCAGGTGTTGGTGCTCACCACAGCACCCCTCCACACAAGAGCCCCCAGACAGAAAATCTGTGCCAAGCTCAGCTCTACTCCCCTGGAGCTGTTGGGCTGGCTATGCAGAACTGCATTTAAAAGGTGGTTGGCAGGCAGATCCCTCACAGCCTTCTGAAATCATTGAGAGAAGGGGGGGGGAGCATTGAGATTGTGCGAGACAGCTGTAATACAGATTCTTCCAAAATCTGGCTGCTCAGACTTTTATCCAGGGTAAAAGCATGGAGCTGAACCAAATTTTTTCCCTCTTCCTGCAAGTCACTTAACCCTCCATTGCCTTGGAAGAAAGGCCTGGCAATCTATTTCTGGTCACACTGCCAAGAAAACCCAGGAGCTGCTAGGTCGCCAGGAGTCAGCATTGAGAAAGGAACACACATTGCATTTTGCATGGTTTCTGAAGAGACCGCAGTCTAGTGGTGCCTCCCACGTCGTGCTCTAGAAAGATCAACCCACAGGCTGTTCAAGAGTTTTAAGTCACTTTTCCTCTCAAGAGAAGAATCCATCCACCTTCAGCTGGAGACAAAAATACTCTGGTAGCTAAGGCAAATAGAGGAATAGGAGTGATGTCATTGAAACCTGGGCTTTTCATTGTCTCCACCAATCTGCTGGTAGAGGAACAACCCACTTGTCTGGACTGGTCTAGCAGGACAATATGGAATACTACTCATATAAAATTGTCTTGTATTCTAAGTAGTAATTAGAATCAGGGAGTCAACAAGTTACTAGAATGGATTACGTTCCTAGACACAAAGCAGATCTGTACCAACTATTAGCCACTGCTCTGCAGTGAGCAGCCCTCTACTTCTTACTCCCCTTCAACCCCTTTCCCTCTCAGGCCTAGTCTGCAAAGATCAGGAAAGGAGGGATGACCAAACAGATAAATGCAGATAACTAACCCTTCCCTTCTTTGATCTGGACACCACAGAAAACAAACAGTACAGGCAGCAACTCAAGTAACAGAAGGAAAAAAAGTCCCAATTTTTGTTTCAGGTCAAAAAGCTGCTCTTTACATTTTATCTATTTGCTACTATGACACAATGAACAGTATTTAAATAGCAATATAAAACTGACCTTAAGCCATTTTATGCCTCTACATCAACCAGTTCAGGGGGAAGCGGAGACTTTGGATGCTTACTTTCAAAGTGCTGTTTGAAAGTCTTAGGATCTGGCATCTGTGTCTGAAGGAGGGGGGGGGGGGGTGGAAAAAAATGTTACTAACACCGATTTAAAAAAAAGCTTGTGTAGAAGTGTTGTCCAGTAATATTTTAAAGCTTTAGATAAGTTACACACAAGTTTTTCCATAATCATACACAAGCATTTCCTATTCCAATCATTTTAATACTAAATGGTAAGCATAACTATCAAAGCAACTAGCTGTAACCCATGAAGTTCAGTTAATATTTTCATGTAGGCTGAATAAGACTGCTTTGGACATCAAAAAGAATGAATCTTATGTAAAATTACTTGTCACATTTGGTGCCGAAACATCACAAGAAGCAAACTGGTTGCTCAAGATAAGAGACCCTGAATGTGCGTTAGCTTTCCTTCAAGTTTGGATGGAGTAACCCAGTAAACCCCCCCCCCCCCCCAATCATTCAATTGGTTTTCAAAAAGATCCCTTGAGTGGAGATTTTAAAGATGAGCTAGGCCACATTCCTGTTTCACTCCACATTCCTGCCTGGAGTCCTCTGTTATTCTTTATTGTACAGTTGATGGATTAATATATAAATTAAGCTTTAACTTCAATTCCACTTAGTTTTACAAGTAAGACTAAATAGAAGAAAACACACACTTATTTCTTGGATTACATAAACACAGAATTACTCCAAGAACAGATGTCTGATTTAGTATACACTGATTTCAGAGTTTGATACTATCCCCATACAGGAGGCTAATGAATTATGCCATCTAGATGTGGAGTGGTGAATAGAATTAGAGTGTAAATGCATTTGTTCTTACTAAAGAAAGGAGAAGAGGAGTGCATCAAATTATCAACACTGCAGAAGAGATAGGAGGAAATTTAAGGGTTTTTTGCAAAAAACATGTTCTGCAATGGAATAGAAAGAGGACAGAATGAGCAGCAAGGGTAATGTTAGCTTAAAAAAAATAGTGCCCCAGAGACCATTCAAGTAACCAATCTGGTGGTGGCAGTGTACCATCCATGAACATCAAAGCAACTCAGATGGTAAGATAGTTAGTCATACTAGTATAGATTCACTACTATTAGAAGCCTCATAGCTACAGGGGTCAAATGTGACTTCAATAGGAGGATCTTGTATGCTCATTTATCCAAGACAACAGAATAGAAAAAAAAAGGGAATATAAAACACCTGTCTTGAAAAATGAACAATGTCTTACAAGTATCCATGCTCAAAGGCTGACAGTTCAGCTACATAGAATAAATGGGACTGGATGCGTGTCAACATTAGGGCTACTGGTCTTTTCTGCCATCTTCTATTTCTAAGTTCTCCATTTCCCTGATCTCGGCCCGACTATAAACTGCAAAATCAATGTGCTCTCTACCATTAAGAGAGACACCTATTTAGAGTACATAAGCTTTTGGGGTGGCTTGTTACCCAGTAAAGTTGGTAATAAAGTGGAAAGACTAACGGGTCTGTTTACAAAGCAGTGCTAGCAGATTCAGCACAGTTACTTACCTGTAACAGGTGATCTCTGGGAACAGCAGGAATTAGTCCTCACATATGGGTACGTCGGTACCGACGGAGCCTGCGCGGGAAAGCTCCCCAGCTTCCCAGAAGGAAGCTTTTGGGGCCTCCCACTGCACATGCGCGCTGCCTTCCCGCCTTCCTGACCAGCTCTCCTCAGTTCGAGTTTATAGCTGAGACAATAGAGAGAGGAAAGGAAGATAGATAGAAGATACAACTCCTAGGGGAGGTGGGTGGGTTGTGAGGACTAATTCCTGCTGTTCCCAGAGATCACCTGTTACAGGTAAGTAACTGTGCTATCTCCAGGAACAAGCAGGAATAAGTCCTCACATATGGGGACTCCCTAGCTAAGATGCCTGGGAGATCCCATTCCAAGGGTTCGCCATCTTCGTATAGATCTCAGGCATACATCCTGGGAAGGTGGGCAGGAGTTGTTCAAGTATGGAACAGGTGTTTGAGGACAGCCTGACCAAACAAGGCATCCCGGCGGGAGTCCTTGTCCAAACAGTAATGGGCTGTGAAGGTATGAACCGAGGCCCATGTGGCGGCTCGACAGATCTGATCAATGGATACAGAGTGAAGATGAGCCATAGAAGTGGCCATGGCTCTCACATTGTGAGCTGTGACATGGCCTTCCAGAGAAATATTTTTACTCTGGTAAGCAAAGGAAATACACTGAGCAATCCAATTGGAAGTGTATGTTTGGAGACTGGTAGTCCCAAATGAGAAGGATCAAAAGCCACAAAAAGTTGGGAAGACTTTTGATGTGGCTGAGTCCGGTTGAGGTAAAAGGCGAGAGCTCTTTTACAATCTAAAGTATGAAGGTTCCTCTCTGCACTGGATGCATGAGGAGCCGGAAAAAGACAGGTAGATATACCTCCTGATTAAGATGAAAAGGCGAGACCACTTTGGGCATAAAGTGGGGATTTGTCCTAAGGACCACCTTATCATGATGAAAACTGGTATAAGGTGGATGAGCCACTAAGGCCTGTAGTTCACTGATGCGGCGAGCCGAAGTGACTGCAATAAGGAAAATGACCTTCCAGGAAAGAAATTTCAAGGAGGTAGAAACCAACGGTTCAAAAGGTGGCTTCATAAGCTGACCCAGAACTAGGTTCAAGTCCCATGCTACCGGAGGAGGTCGGATGGGAGGCTTAGTTAGAGTCAGGCTTCTCATGAACCTTGCAACAAGCGGATGAGAGGAGACAGGTTGTCCATTTATAGGTTTTAAGGATGCTGCAATAGCACTCAAATGGACTCTTACTGAATTCGTCTTAAGGCCTGCATTAGAAAGATGCAGGAGATAGTCTAGTAGAGAATTCAAAGGAAGTGCTAGAGGGTCAAGACCCTGTTGAGCACACCAAATGGAAAAGCGTTTCCATTTGAAAGCATAGGAACGCCTCGTGGAGGGTTTCCTAGAGGCATGAAGGATATCTTTCACTGGTTGAGAAAGATTGAAGTCATGAAGGCTTAGGCCTTCAGTAACCAAGCTCTGAGGTGTAGGGACTTGGGATTTGGGTGCCACAAAGTCCCTTCCTCCTGAGAGAGAAGGTCTGGCGCAGCTCCCAGGTCCAGGGAGGGTCCCTGGGAGAGATGCAGAAGTAGAGGGAACCACACTTGGCGTGGCCAGCGTGGAGCTATGAGGATCATCGATCCGTGATCCCTCTGGAGTTTGAACAGAGTCTTGGGAATCAAAGGAATGGGTGGAAAGGCATATAGGAATTCCTGATCCCAATGCAGGAGAAAGGTGTCGTTGGCCTGAGCTCCCTGACACCGAGTCCTGGAACAGAACCGGGGAAGTTTGGCATTCCACGGACTTGCAAAGAGGTCTATGTCCGGGGTTCCCCATTCCTGAAAGATTCATAGTAACATAGTAAGTGACGGCAGATAAAGACCAGCATGGTCCATCTAAGTCTGCCCAGCAGGATGGCAAGAGTAGGTGCACCTGTCGCTCTGTGCAGGCCACCCCTCCCCATGTTTTTGTTTCTGTTTAGGGGTGAACCCACCACTCCATGTAGGACACCCTTATTTGTTCAGATGCTAGATAGTTCAGAAGTTAGATGGTACTGTTTGTTTTGCTTTTATCCTGTTGCTGTAAAGGGATCCACTGTGTTTGTCCCATGCCGTTTTGAATTCCATCACCGTGTTTGCCCTCACCACTTCCATCGGGAGGGCATTCCAAGCATCCACCACCCTTTCAGTGAAGAAATATTTCCTGACATTGCCTTTCAATTTACCACCTTGCAGCTTCATGTTATGCCCTCTAGTTTTACAGCTTCCCCGTCTTTGGAAGAGGTTTGTTTGTTCATCATTTCTCTTTAAGTATTTAAAGGTCTGAATCATATCTCCCCTGTCCCTCCTCTCCTCCAAAGTGTACATATTTAGGTCTTCAAGTCTCTTCTCATAAGGCTTCTGACGCAGGCTCCAAATCATTTTGGTCGCCTTTCTCTGAACAGTTTCCAGTCTTTTTACATCTTTTGCAAGATATGGCCTCCAAAACTGAACACAGTATTCCAAGTGAGGCCTCACCAGTGACTTGTACAGTGGCATAGGTACCTCTTCCTTTCTGCTGGTAATCCCTCTTTGAATGCAGCCCAACATCCTCCTGGCTTTTGCCACCGCCTTGTCGCACTGTTTTGCCACCTTGAGATCATCAGAGATAATCACACCAAGGTCTTTCTCCTGAACCGTGCATACCAACCTCTCACCCCCTATTGTGTACTTTTCCCTTGGATTTCTGCTACCCAAGTGCATGACACTGCACTTTTTCACATTAAATTGTAGTTGCCAAGCATTAGACCAGTCTTCCAGCTTTTGTAGATCTTTCCTCATGTTATCCACTCCCTCTGGGGAGTCCACTCTGTTGCAAATTTTTGTGTCATCTGCAAAAAGACAGACTTCCATTCAGTCCTTCAGCAATATCACTCACAAATACATTGAACAGTGCCGGGCCCAGGACCGAACCCTGAGGCACCCCGCTAATCACCTTCCTCTCATCCGAGTGAGCTCCATGTACCATCACCCTCTGTTGTCTGTCAGTCAACCAATTTCTAATCCAGTTTACTATCTTGGGACCCATCCCCAAGCTACTGAGTTTATTGACAAGCCTCCTATGAGGAACAGTATCAAAGGCTTTGCTGAAATCCAGATAGATGACATCCATTGCATGCCCCAGATCTAGTTCCTTGGTCACCCAATCAAAGAACTCAGATTTGTTTGGCAAGACCGTCCTTCGGTAAAACCATGTTGCCTGGGATCTTGCAACCTGTTGGTTTTGAGAAAGTTCACTATTCGCTCTTTCAGGAGCGCCTCCATTACTTTTCCTGCCACAGAGGTAAGGCTCACGGGCCTGTAATTTGACACTTCTTCCCTGTCACCACTTTTGTGTAGAGGTACAACATTAGCCATTCTCCAGTCCTGAGGAACCACTCCTGTTTCCAAGGATCTGTTGAAGACATCCTTTAACGGTCCTGCAAGAACCTCTCTGAGCTCTTTCAGTATCCTGGGATGTATCCCATCCGGTCCCATGGCTTTGTCCACTTTCAGTTTAGCAAGTTGTTCTAACACCTCATCTTCTGTGAATGGTGTGGTATCTACTTCAGTCCTATTTTTATATTTGGGAGTCACAGCTGGTCCATCTCCAGGATCTTCTTTAGTAAAAAGAGAGCAGAAGTATTTGTTTAGCAATTTCGCTTTTTCACAGTGTCACTTTCCACGAGTCCTTTCCCAGCACTTCTGAGTCCTGCAATTCCAACTCTGATCTTCTTCCTTTCCTGAATATACCTGAAGAAAGTTTTGTTGCCACCCTTAACATCTTTAGCCATTTTTTCTTCTGCCTTTGATTTTGCTATCCTTATTACTCTTTTAGACTCTTTGAGTTGGATCCTGTATTCATTTCTGTGTTCTTCTGTTTGCAAGCTTTTGAATTTTGAAAATGCTGTGTTTTTTTGCCTTTATTTGCGCAGCCACCTCTTTGGAAAACCAAATAGGTTTCCTTCTCCTCTTGTTTTTATTTATTTTTCTTACATATTTATCTGTTGCCCCTTTTATTGCCGCCTTTAGTTTAGTCCATTGCAATTCCACTTCCCTTATCTTCTTCCACCCCGTCATCTCCTCCTTTAAGTACTCGGCCATTTTATTGAAGTCAGTGTTTTTGAAGTTTAGGACTATGAGCTTGCTATGATTGGCCTGTACCATGGCTTTTATCTCAAACCACACCGTGTGATGGTCGCTGTTGCTCACAGGGGCACTCACGCAGACATTCGACACGTTATCACTGTTGGTAAGCACTACATCCAGCGTTGAGCTTTCCCTGGTTGGTTCCATCACCATTTGTCTAAGTAATGCATCTTGGAGAGCATCCACAATTTTTTTGCTTCTTTCCAGATGTGCAGAAGGAGTAATCCAATCCACATCAGGTAGATTAAAGTCACCTAATATGATCGCTTCCCCCTTTGCTGCTATCTTGGCAATATCTATAATCAATTCGTTATCTCTCTCTTCAATTTGAGTCGGAGGTCTGTAGACTACAGCAATATGGACGACAGTGCCATCTCCTCTTTCCAACGCAATCCAGAGCGCTTCTTCTTTTCCCCATGTTCCCTGCATTTCAGTAGCTTTAATACTGCTTTTGACATACAAGGCTGCTACTCCTCCTTTTCCATTTTCTCTGTCTCTTCTGAATAGATTATAGCCAGCTATGGCTATATCCCAATCATGCGATTCATTAAACCATGTTTCCGTAACGGCCACGAAGTCCAAATCCGTTTCCACCATTAGGGCTTCCAGGTCTGGAATTTTTTTGGCTAAGCTTCGAGCATTTGTGCTCATTGCTTTCCAGCATTTACCTGGCTTGTGTGTATTTTGCATTGATTTTATTCTGCCCATTTCTTCCCACTTGTTTTTGATGTGTGGTTTAAGAGTATGGCTGTTTCTGATGTTGTTCTGCTTTTGCAGGGGGTGGCATGCAGATGTTGACCTTCCACATCCGTCACCCCCTTTTCCTAGTTTAAATGCATATCCACATACTGCCTGAATTTTTCACTTAGGTTTCTTTTCCCTGCGACAGAGATGTAGTCCATCAGCACAGTATAGTCTCTTGTTGGTCCATCTATGGTCCCAGTTGCCAATAAATCTGAATCCTTCTTGTTTGCACCAGGTCTGGAGCCATGTATTAAAGTTGTTAATGCGATGCAGCCTTTTTGTCCCCTTACCAAGAACAGGTAGAACTTCTGAGAATGCAACAGTGTTAACAATGGGCTTGAGTTTCTCTCCCAGAGATTGGAAGTCCTTTTGGGCTGTAGAGGCACTGTTTCTAGCCAGGTCATTTGTGCCCAAGTGGATAATAACATCTGGTTTGGAGTGCTCACTTTTTGCGCTAAGTATTTCAACAACTTGGTTTGTATTCCTGCTGGCTGAAGAGCCTGGTAGGCACATGACTATCTTCTCTCCTTTGAACTGTGTTCCCAAGTTGGTGCCTCTGATGATGGAATCTCCAAGTAGTAATAGTTTTCTGTTTGGTGAGGTTTTCTTCATATTTGGTGCTTTAGCAGGAGATTGGGCATTGTCTGACTCATTTAAGGGCCCTTCAGTTTCCTTGGATTGGGCATCCTCATTAGCCAAGGCAGAGAAGGCATTTTGCAGGGATATCTCTTGATGTGTAGGATGTCTCTGCATTACAGGTCGCAATCTTCCGGAACCCACTGTGATCCATTTGTTCCTGGGGTGTTTGATTCTTTGTGGGAGCGGTGGTGGACTTTGTTCAGTTTGTATCCTAGAAGAGGTGCGCTTCATTGCAGCCAGTTCCTCCCTCAGTAGAGAAACTTCTTTATGCATGGCTGCTAGGTCTTTCCTTAGTATAGTCAGTTCTTCATGCATGGCAGCTGACTTTAGGCATATAGGACAAGCTCTTAGGCTCCAAATGATTCTTCTTTGAATGAAAGTACCACAGTTATTGCACTGAATACACGACATGTTGCTTAAGCAGTCCCAGAAGAGGAAGAATAATAAGAAAAGTTGAAGATGTGGGCGTTACCCAAGTTAGGAACGACAGATGGCACGTATGTGACCACTATATAGGCAATGTAGCCCCTGGGGTGGGTGGGGTGAGGGGTAGGGTGGGCGGGAACCTAAGTGTCTCTGGCCAGTAGGCTGTTCCTGAACAGTGGGCACACAGCAAGGGAGTAGGTAAGGGAACCCACCAAGAAGGGCAAATACTTGATAGATAAATATGTGGAGCATCTGGGCAGCAGCAGAATGGGATAGTGTTGACGGCGGAGGATCACATTTCTGTGACAACGGCAACAACACCAAACTTAAACTGCGCGGAAGGAAGGCCCGGCAATCTACTTCTGTATCTTGCCATGAAAACCCAATGGATAGTTACAACAAAACAAATTGTGCTATGGTGCTGGAAGATGAGACTCCCAGGTCGGAAGGCACTCAACTAGCTACTGGGGAAGAGCTGAAGACTTTTCAAAGTAAAGCCAGCATTTATGATGTGGTTGGATCAAAGCCTTCGGGAAGTCTGACTGCTGATGTAGCTGCGCATGAAATGAGAGTCAGAAGCTGTAAAGATGTCTTACACATTGGAACATGGAACGTACGAAGCATGAACCAAGGGAAGTTGGAAGTGGTCAAGAATGAAATGGAACGTGTACAACTTGATCTGTTGGGTGTCAGCGAACTGAAATGGACTGGCATGGGGCACTTTGCATCAGATGATCACATGGTCTACTATGCTGGAAATGAAAGACAAAGAAGAAATGGTGTTGCATTTATAATAAAGAAGAAACTTGCAAGAACTGTAATGAAATACAATGCAGTCAGCGAACGCTTAATCTCTATTCGTCTACGAGGATTGCCTATCAACACAACTATAATTCAAGTATATGCCCCAACAACAGCTGCAGAAGAGAATGAAATTGAAGAGTTCTATGAACAAGTACAAGCTGAAATTGACAGAACATGCAAACAGGATATCCTGATAGTCATGGGTGACTGGAACGCAAAAGTTGGCAACAAAGAAGAAGGCAAAGTAGTTGGAAAATATGGACTTGGCAACAGAAATGAAGCTGGAGAAAGATTGATAGAATTCTGCAAGACCAATGATCTATTCATCTCAAACACCTTCTTTCAGCAACACAAGCGACGACTGTACACATGGACTTCACCCAATGGATTGTATAAAAATCAAATTGACTAAATCTGTGGAAGTCAACAATGGAAAAGCTCTGTAACATCAAAGACAAAACCTGGAGCTGACTGTGGTACAGATCATCAACTACTAGTATGCAAACTCAAGCTAAAGTTGAAAGAGCAAACCACTCATGAATGCACCAAAATATGACCTTGAGAATATACCACTGGAATTTAAAGACTGCCTGCAAAATCGATTTGCTGCCTTAGATACAAATGACAGAGCTCCGGAAGAGTTATGGAATGACATCAAGAAGGTTGTGCTAGAAGAAAGCGAGAAGTCTCTACAAAAGGTGAAAAAGCAAAAACGGCCAAAATGGATGACGGAAGAAACTCTGAAAATTGCCCAGAAACGCAGAGAAGCTAAAGCCAATCGCAGAACTCAGAGATTTCCAACGTGCAGCAAGACAGGACAAGGAAAAGTACTACAATGACACTTGCAAGGAAATAGAAGCAGAAACTATTAGAGGAAGAACAAGATCGGCTTTCCTAAAGCTGCGAGAGTTAAAGAAAAAGTTCCAGCCTCGAATTGGAATGTTACAAGATACTCAAGGTTCTATGTTGAATGATGCTGAGAAGATCAAGAAAAAGGTGGAAGGAATATACAGAGTTTTTATATGATAAAGATCAAGTGGACCAACAGCCGTTTCAACCTATACCTTATGATCAGGAACCATTGGTGATGAAAGAAGAAGTTGAAGCAGCATTGAAAGCCTTATCAAAGAACAAAGCACCAGGCATTGATAGCATTCCCATAGAAGTATTGCAGCAATCTGATGCAGCTGTTACCGTACTTACAAGGCTCTGCCAAGAAATATGGAAGACAACATCATGGCCAACTGACTGGAAAAGATCTGTGTTTATACCAATACTAAAGAAAGGTGATCCAACTGACTGTGGAAATTATCGCACAATCGCTCTGATCCCACATGCCAGCAAGATTCTACTGAAGATTATTCAAAAGAGACTACAGCCATACCTAGAACAAGAACTACCTGAAGTGCAAGCAGGGTTCAGGAAAGGGCGAGGAACGAGAGACATCATTGCGGATGTGAGATGGATCCTTGAAAAGACTAAAGAACACCAAAAGGATATCTATTTGTGCTTTATCGACTATAGCAAGGCTTTTGACTGTGTAAACCATGAGAAACTCTGGGCCACATTAAGAAGCATGGGTATACCAGAACACCTGATCGTTCTCTTGCGTAATCTGTACACTGATCAAGAAGCAACAGTTCGAACGGAACAAGGAGAAACAGAATGGTTTAAAATAAGCAAAGGTGTAAGACAAGGCTGCATACTTTCCCCCTACCTGTTTAATTTATATGCAGAACAAATCATCAGAGAAGCAGGACTGTATGAAGACAACAGAGGTGTGAAGATTGGTGGAAGACTCATCAACAACCTTCGCTATGCTGATGATACCACATTACTGGCTGAAAGTGAAGATGATCTGAAACATTTGCTTCTCACAATCAAAGAACATAGTCTCAAAATGGGCCTGCACCTTAATGTAAAGAAGACAAAGATCATGACAACTGGCATAATCAACAGGTTCATCGTTGAAGGAGAAGAAATTGAAATCGTGAACAACTTTATCCTACTTGGATCAACTATCAATAAAGAAGCAATAAGCAGTCAAGAAATCAGACGACGCATTGCTCTTGGCAGAATGGCTATGAAAGACCTAGATAAGATTCTCAAGAGCAGAGATGTCTCTCTCCATACAAAGATTCGACTTGTTCAAGCCATGGTATTTTCAATAACATCATATGGATGTGAAAGCTGGACAGTGAAAAAGACAGACAGGAAGAAAATTGATGCCTTTGAATTATGGTGCTGGCGGCGAATACTGTGTATACCATGGACTGCCCGAAGAACAAACCAGTCGGTACTAGAAGAGATCAAACCTAAGCTTTCTTTAGAAGCTCAGATGACAAGACTTCGACTTTCATACTTCGGACACATCATGCGAAGAGAGAGATCATTAGAGAAAGACATCATGCTTGGCAAGATAGAAGGTCAACGCAAAAGAGGAAGGCCAGCAATGAGATGGATTGCTACAATAACAGCAGCTACGGGTACCAGTCTGTCAACAATGAGCCGCCTGACTGAAGACCGAACACAATTTAGGATAGCTATCCAGAGGGTCGCCATGAGTCGACTCCGACTCGACGGCACTTAACAACAACAAATATGTGGAGACAAACAGACAAAAAACTCACAATTTAGCAGCAAATTCAGCAAAAATCACCTTTTGGATGAACTCTGGAAAGCACTGCTCTTCTCAAGAAGCACAAGGGCAGTCTGAGCAAGCCCACATGCACAACAGGAATGGAGGTTTACAACAATGCCTCAGCAGGGGGGGGGAGGGGCAGTAACTCAGGTAGACTAAGAGAAAGATAGTTTAAAACTCTACAGCAATGGAGGCTGGTCCTGAACAGTGGGCACACAGCAAGGGAGTAGGTAAGGGAACCCACCAAGAAGGGCAAATACTGCCTATCTGGTCCATATGTAGGGACCATTCGTGTGGAAGCAGAACTCGATTGAGTCTGTCTGCCCGAGAGTTTTGAACCCCTGGAAGATATACTGCCAGAAGATGAATTTGATGCTCTCTGGCGAAGGCCCATAATCTGAGAGCTTCGTTGCAAAGCGACAGAGAGCCTGTCCCTCCTTGTTTGTTTACGTAGAACATGGCCACCTGATTGTCTGTCTGAACTAGGACAGTCAGGTTGACAAGGAGGGTATGGAAGACTTTGAGGGCAAAGAAGATTGCTCGCAGTTCCAGGAGGTTGATGTGAAGGGTGGTCTCCTGTGGAGACCAAGTACCCTGAGTGGAGAGGGATTGTAGATGGGCTCCCCACCCTGTTTGGGAGGCATCTGTTGTGAGGGTTGCTTGGGGCAACAAAGGTTGGAAGGGGCCCCCAACAACAGATTCTTGGTGGACATCCACCATTGGAGGGACCAAAACAGACGCTTTGAGGTGAGTATTTGGTCGGAGAGCACTCCTGATGCCTGAGTCCACTGGGTGGCCAAGGTCCATTGAGCTGCTCTCATATGAAGACGAGCGTAGGGCACCACGTGTACCGTGGAGGCCATGTGGCCCAGAAGTCGCAGCATTTCTCTGGCTGTCAAGTGACTGCTGGACTGAGCTTGGGAGGCCAAGCACACCAGACGTTGGCCCTGGACTTGAGGTAGGTAGGCCCTTGCAGTGGTGGTGTCCAACTGGGCCCCTATGAATTCCAGAGACTGGGTAGGTATAAGTTGAGACTTGGGAAGGTTTATCACCAGTCCCAGATACTGCAGAATGTGCCTTGTGCGGTCCAGGGAAATCTGGGCCTCTGACTGAGATGGAGCTCGGATGAGCCAGTCGTCCAGATATGGGAATACAAAAATTCCCAGACCTCTTAGAAATGCGGCAACAACTGCCATGCATTTGGTGAACACTCTTGGAGCAGAGGCTAGACCGAAGGGAAGTACTCTGTACTGGAAATGTTTTCCCTGAAGCAGAAATCTTAGATATTTTCTGTGGGATGGGTGGATGAGTATATGTGTGTACGCATCCTTGAGATCTAGAGAACAAAGCCAATCCTGACTCTGAAGGTATGGAAGGAGAATGCCTAGAGAAAGAATTTTGAATTTCTCCTTGTACAGAAATTTGTTCAATTCTCTCAGATCTAGGATAGGTCCGAATCCCCCTGTCTTCTTTGTTATGAGAAAATAAGGGGAGTAGAATCCTGTCCCTTGCTGAAGAAGAGGAACCTCTTCTATTGCCCCTTGGGCAAGGAGAGAAGAGACTTCCTGATCCAACAGGCCCAGGAGAGATGGGGGAGAATTGAAGTGCCTCACCATGGTATATGGAGGAAGGTTGGAAAAATGAAGTTTGTAGCCCTCTCTGATGATAGAGGGTCCAGTGCTCTGATGTAATTTGCTCCCATCTGGGAGCAAAGTGAGCTAACCTTCCGGGAATGGTGAGGGGCTCTGGTTGTTCTAGAGCCAGAAATGTTAAGTTCTCTAGGGGCAAGTCAAAACCCCTGAGGGGGTTGAGCCTGCTGAGGAGTGGCAGACGCTGCAGGCTTTGACCTTGCCTGTTTAGGTTGCTGACGTTTAGCAGCAAAGCGAGGCTGAGAAGATTGTTGGCCAGTATTTGTGGATAATCTGGCCTTCTTGTAGTAAGGCCTCTTGAAAGACTTTTTCTTGGCAGGAGTAGAGGTAGACTTAGAAAGTCTTTCTAATGTAGCATTTTCTGCGTCCATTTGAGTGGCTTTAATTTGCCAGTCCTTACCAAATAAGTTCTCACCTGTACAGGGCAGATTCCGTAAGCCATCCAGGACCCAGGGTTCTAGGTCAGAGGCCTGGAGCCAAGCAAGTCGTCGGGCTGCAATAGCAATGCCCGAAGCTCTACCGGCACCCTCAAAGGAATCAAAAGCTGCTCTGTTGGAGAACTTAGAAACATCTAATCATTAATTGTTGACCCTGGTGATGGCCCCACCCTAAAAGAAATTACCCCTCCCTATGTTACATGTTACACCGCTTTGACCCGGTGAAAAGCGGGATATAAATGCAGTTAAATGCAGTTAAATAACATCTAGAAGCTGTTTCACCAGAGAAATGAACTCCTCCTTTCTATCCTCAGGGATAAAGGAGGCAAAATGCCGTACCTGTAGGGCAAGTTCCCTGAGAAACATGCCCATATATAGACACTAAGAATTAATCCTGGCTATAAAGCATACTAGCCTGGAAAATTTTCCTGCCAAAAGAGTCTAGGGTCTTACATTCTCGCCCTGGAGGGGTAGAAGAGTGCCTTTTGGTGCTCTTAATCTTTTTCAGCGCAGACTTCACCACAATGGAATGGTGAGGCAGCTGAGTCTTTTGAAACCCAGGAGAAGGAGTGTCCTGCCTACGAGAGTAAGGAGACAACGTTAGAGGAGCCTCCCATAAGTCCATCAAGTGTTCCTGAAGGATTTCATGGATAGGCAGGGCGACTGCCTCTTTAGGAACCTTAGGGTATCCTAAAATATCCAATTTCTTTGACCTAGGTTCTTTTTCAGAGGATGTGGTAATAGAAAGTCCTTTAGAGCTAGTTCTATAATGAAGTCTTGAAAGGACAAATCCTCTGGTGGAGACATTCTCCTCTTTGGGGAAGAGGGGTCTTCATGAAGAACTAGAGACAGCTCATCAGAGTCCTCAGAGGAGTCAAAATCCTCAGAAGAATCAGAGTATTCTCTATTTGCTTCCAACGCACGATACGCATACCGATCGGTATCGACATCGGGCGTACCGGGTATGGGATCGGTATCGGGTGAAAACCCGGATCCGGCATGCGGAACCGATCTGCGTTTGGAAGTCGATGGTCTCGGTTCCGGTATGGGAGACGATACCGGAACCGGACCCGGTATCGCTGAAAGCGGTACCGAGGGCGTCGCAGCATTAATAAAAGCCAGCATGGCCTGCTGCATGGTCGGAACAGTATTGCTCATAGACGCCACTGCTGCCTGGATGTCGGTACCGGTATGGGCCGGTACCCCAGGGCAGTCTAACAGGTGATCAGTCGAGGCCGTGCCATCGATGTCAACCTGTAACCCCATAGATGGTGCTTTGGAAGCCAGAGCTTCCCGCCGGGGTTGTTTGGCTGGGGCAGGATCCTCAGATTCAAAAGTGAGAGCCTCTTGATGCTTTGAAGGAGATTTGCTCTTTGAGGACCTGCCCGAAGGTTTGGTTACCTGAGATCCATCCGGAGAGGAAGACCTGGATGACTGTGATGCTGGATTATCTGAAGCAAACAGCACATGGAATTTGTTGGCCCAGTTCTGCAAACCACGTTTAGACATCTGGGAGCAGGATGGGCAGTCCGGAATGGAGTGGTCAGGTCCCAAACATTCATGGGTGTCTGACAGAAATAACAGCACTACACTTGGTACACTTCTTAAAACCAGGGGCTGGTTTCTCCATGAGGAGAATTTGTGTAGGCCTGAGGCCTAACCGAAGTCACCAAGTTGTGCAGAATAAAGATTCTTTTTTTTTTTTTTTTTAAAAGAAAAGAAGAGAGACCGGCGGTACCGGTTTCGGTATGGGGAAGGCAGGTATGTGGTCTAAAGAAACAAACTAAAACAATAATTTCTTCAGCGGTGACAGGAACACGATCTGCTGGCTCCGCGGAAAAAGAGAAACTGAGGAGAGCTGGTCAGGAAGGCGGGATGGCAGCGCGCATGTGCAGTGGGAGGCCCCAAAAGCTTCCTTCTGGGAAGCTGGGGAGCTTTCCCGCGCAGGCTCCGTCGGTACCGACGTACCCATATGTGAGGACTTATTCCTGCTTGTTCCTGGAGATAGTGCAATAATCGGATCCGCAGACCCATTGAATAAAACAGGGCCGTGGCTCCGATTTCACACAAGAGTCACTAGCACCGCTTAGTAAAACAGACCCCTAGGTTTAAAAACAAACAAACAGAAACCAGGAAAATTGCAGTATACCAAAAACATGTGCATACTTTTGACATCCTATTATTGTTATTCCTATCCTCCAGATCTATTGAGAAGCTGCCATGGGTTGCTTTATAATACTTCTGAACTACACTGTCCTTTAGCAGTCATTTTGACCACTGAACAAAAATCATGCCTCATGTGCTTTAGAATATCTATTAGCAAGTTGAGGAACTCCGTTTAGACTCTGAGGCAAATTGATCTACTGCTTTGAACTTCTACCATAAATGTGAGCTAAACACAACAGAAGCATGACTTTTGGGCTTGCTGACCAATTGACATCATACTTAAAAAGGCATACAAAGTGCTTAGCTTTTTTTTTTTTTTTTTTTTTTTTAAACAGTAGAAAATTATTTCATTGCATGCAAGTCCAAGTTACCGAGTCAGACATGGAATGACTATGGATATTTACTTTACAATGGATGTTATAACTTCATCCTATATAGATCCTACTCTAGGTAGGAAGACTGTTTGGTCTTCAGCTCCCCTTACCCTACAGACAGCGCAGGTAAACACTAAAGCTGCTTTGGCAGCTGCCTTCTGATCATGGCCTTGTTTCTTTTTGGTTTCTGCTTGCTTTTTAGCATTTTTTTGTTGAGATTGAATCTTCTGTTGCCCACGAGCCATTTCTATCAACAAGAAAGAAAAGTCTGTTATTCTGACATTACTAGAACTCATTAAAAGTATACATTACAAAGAAACATATCATGCTGCAGAGAGCTAATAAATATTAAGACTACCATATAAACACACCTCATTCTGTGTTCATGACAAATCTTGAGAACCATTTTAGCATATTCACAAGAAGCTTGAGTGTGATGGGTCATCTTCTGGGATAGCCTGGAACTGAAGCTATATGCTAGGTTATCTGCTAATCTTCAGCAAGACTAACCACCAAAGTCTAGCTTTTGGACAGTTTTCCTTCCAAAGCACTTTGCAGAAAGATTAAAAAACAAAACACTACTACCCAGTTAAAACTAGAAATTTGAACACTGTAAAAATATTATAGGCAAGTGTCAAACTAAGGATATTTGATTCTGAAGACTCACTGCTTTCATTAAGCCTTCTAAAATAGTATTTTTATTCAATGTTATCATACTGAAACAAACTGCCATGAGTCTAGCTTGTATGGCTAAAGCAGGCTATTCTGAAGAGCATTAGAACAGTGCTCAACAAACTGAGTCCAAATCCATTTGAGGTGTGATCACAACAGGAAAAAAGCCATGTCAATGGCCCATGCAGGAATACTATAACTAAGTTTGTGTAAATTCAACAGGAGGTAGGGATTACAGCAGTGCTGAAGACAATGGAGTCACAGCATTACACACCATTTGTTAGACGTGTAAAAATTGATAACTCTGGTTGACATTTAAGACAACTCCTGGGCAATACATACATACATACACAAAAACCTGTCCCAAACAAATGCTGTAAAAGGTACTAAAACAAAAACCACACATCCCCTCTATATACTGGCATCATAAAAAATCTTGTGTAAAGTCCTCCGACCTTAAGGTCAAGCCAGATTATTCTCTAATAGGAAGACTCAAAACTCACGCACAAATGCTAAATTTAAAAGCATCTTCATACCAAGACTAGAACAAACCCAACATCCTTAAGTATCAGAAAGCAGCAAACATCATGTTTCAAAGTATTTGAACAAACTGTATTCACATTTGAACATCTAATTTATAGGGGATGGAGAATTTACTTTCACCTTCTCAGTGGATCATTTTTATCCGAGAACAAATGCCTGTCTTACTTCTACACAAACCATAAACAGTTGGCTGTGAAGGTTGAACTAAATTAGTTTAAAGTTTTATTATTCCTTCAACCCAATAGCCAGGATGTTCAAAATTACCATACTCCATGTCATTTACATAGGATGTGCTAGATAAAAATCACATGGCCTATTCAATCTACCCATCTACAATTATTAAAGTTCTAGTGTCGCATCCTTTCCCTCCGAGATCCTTTGTACTTGTTCCATGCTTTCTTGGATTCAGAAACCATCTGAATATCCACTAGGAGGTTATTCCACATATCTACCACCCCTTTTCCTTAGATTATTTCTGTGTGTACCTCTTTTCACCCTCATCCTATGGTTCTAGAGTTCTTGTCAACTGAAAGAGGCACAAACAGCATATCTGCCCTCTGAAGACTCCATCCTGTTAATATACTTTCAAAACGGTGTGGTCTCCAGAATTATAGCTACTACGCCAAAAGCGAGCAAGAGGCATTTCTTATTCTCCCTCCTCCCAATTCAGGTAGGAGTTCAAATTAAGAACTAAGGCATGTCTTATAGCCCAGGCATGTAGAAGAGCCAACAATTCCTAAACCTGGATTTTCTCCTCTGCTTAGTTAGGGCTGTGATGCAGCAACTAATGCTAAGTAGATTACAGCACCTATTAGCCAAACTCGTGCTACATACACCCAAGAACCAGAGGATATCCATAGCATGGATTCCTGACCTACAGAACTGTGGCATTACCCCTTTGCATTCCAATTTTTATAATTCATTCACTTCACCTAGTTTGGGAGCTCCCTTATTAGATAAAATAAAGATCGGTATGGCGGACACATAATTTGTCAGAACCCTTAAGTACTTCCTCATTTACAAACAATAGATAACATGGGGCAGCCAGATTTTCAAAAGTTCATTTGTATGAACCACAAAGATATTTTAGCCCATTATAGCATGAATCATAATCCAAATGTACAACTTCATAGCCACCATAGTCCTGCAATACTTCAAAATTTCACATGTGGTGGTGTTTGTTTAGGGCCGTCGCATCTGTGTCTACTCAAGGTGACCCTCTGGATAGCTGTCCTAAACTATGTTTATTTTATTTTTATTTTATTTATTTAGCTACATTTATATCCCGCTTTTCACCGGGTCAAAGCAGTTGAGGGATACATTTAACACGAGGGGATATGAGACACATACACTAATACTTACAGGGAACATGGGCAATGGAGGGTTAAGTGGCTTGCCCAAGACCACAAGGAGCACCTATGGGACTAGAAACCTCAGTCCTTCCGGCCCAAGGTTGCTGTCCTCTAGTGGGATTTGAACCACCGACCTTCCGGCCTGTGGTACCTTGCCCCAACCACTAGGCCACTCCTTCCTCCTTTGGTGTTCAGTCAGGCGGCTCATTGTTGACCGAGTGGCATCCATAGCTGCTGTTATTGTATTCATCCATCTCTTTGCTGGCCTTGGGATGAGGGTGAAGGGATAGATTCAGGAGTGATATTCGGAAATATTTCTTTATGGAAAGAGTGGTGGTGGATCTGTGGAATAGTCTCCCAGAGGAGGTGGTATCTGAATTCAAAAAAGCATGGGACAAACGGAGGATCTCTAAAGGAAAAAAGGGGACTGTTGTAGTTGTTGATATAGAAGGACAGACTAGATAGAAAAATGACAGAAAAAGACCACATGGCCTATGTTTCCTGTTTTGTCTTGACCTTCAACCTTGCCAAGCATGATGTCTCTCTCTCTCTAATAATCTCTCTCTTTGCATGTGTCGTCCAAAATATGAAAGAAAGTCTTGTCATCTGAGCTTCTAAAGAAAGCTTAGATTTGATCTCTTCTAGTACTGACTGGTTCATTCTTCAGGCTGTCCATGATACACATAGTAGCCTTCTCCAGCACCATGATTCAAAGCCATCGATTTTCTTTGTCTTTCACCGTCCTGACTTTTGCATCCATAAAAGTGTTATTGAAAATAACAAAATTTAACTTGTGTCAAAAAGCCCGTCAGGAAAGAGCATAAAGCATGTCCACATAACAGACTGTCCTTTATAATTTTGGTATGCAATAAAAATTAAGGTTAAATTAGACTTACCTGCTAATTGTAGTTCCTGGAGTAACTCCAGTCTAGTCCTGAACTTCTGGGTTCTGTACGTCCTCCCGCAGCTTGGAGACTGAGCATGTCACTCTTTTGATGACACCAGGATAAGTAGTCTAGGGACCACCCCCTTGTTCCAGTAACCTATTGACAAAGACTCAGCACAGCAATAAGTAAGTAGATAATAAAACCAAACAACCAAATAACTGACCTTGAACTATGTATACTGCACACGTTACCTCTGACGGTAACCCCGAACTGTACAGTGACTAGAAACGCTCTACCTTTCTTCCTTTTGGTTTTCTTTTCATAGAGCCCTTCCTGAAGCAAAAAACGCTTTCCACTTCCCCTCCATTCCTCACTGAAACGCAGCCCTACAAACCACTGTTACGGCTCAACAATATCTCTTCTTCAGATTCAGGCTGACCTCTGGCAGGCCACATCAGGGAGGGATGCGGGACTAGACTGGAGTTACTCCAGGAACTACAAATTAGCAGGTAAGTCTAATTTAACCTTCCTTATCGTACCTCCAGTCTAGTCCCGAACGTCTGGGAATGTAACAGAGCAGTAACCACTTTAACGGGAGGGGCCTGCCAGACCAACCTGAAGCACTGCTGATCCAAACTTAGCATCCCCTTCTGCCTGGATATCAATCCTGTAATGCTTGACAAAATCTATGCAAGGACACCCAAGTCGCCGCTCTACAAATCTCGACTGCTGGCACCCTAACCTCCGCCCAGGAAGCCGCCTGCACCTTAGTCGAATTAGCTCTTAAACCCTTTGGCACCACCTTGCCTTTCAAGATATAGGCTGCCACAATAGCTTCCTTAATCCACCTAGCAATGGATGACTTAGAAGCTGGCTCTCCTCGCTTTGGTCCACCAAACACGAACAATCTCTGATTTCCAGATAGAAACCGTTCTCTGCAAATACTTCCTTAAGGCCCTGCCGACATCCAACTGATGCAGTCGGCCCTTAACCTCATCCTTCTCCGACTTCTCAAACACAGGCAAAGATACTGCCTGATTTACATGAAATGCCAATACCTCCTTTGGCAAGAAAGAAGGAACCGTCCTTAACACTACCCTCTTGGAATAAAAAAAAACAAAACACACAAAAAAAGGCTCTCTACAGGATAACGAAATTCTCCTTGCCAAAGTGATAGCCACCAAAAATACTACTTTAAGGGTAAGATCCTTCAACGTCGCTTTAGCCAAAGGTTCGAAGGGCCCTCCTATCAGGGCCTGTAGCACAATGTTCAGATCCCAGACCGGAAACAAACTCCTGCAGGGCGGTCTCAAGAGCGAAGCCGCCCGCAAAAGCAGTTTGACATCTGGGTGCAACCCCAGCGTCCAACCCTGCACCTTTCCTCTAAAACACGACAGCGCCGCTAGCTGCACATGCAAAGAAGATGCCACCAAACCTTTATCAAATCCATCTTGCAAGAAGGACAAAACCTGTGGAACTGACACTCTCAAAGCCTCCGTCCGCTTGTCCTTGCACCATGCTTCAAACAAATGCCAAACTCTGAGTATGCCATTGAAGTTGATCTCCTCCGGGACCTCAGCAACGTAGAAATCACCGCTGCTGAATACCCCTTGGCTCTCAACCTTGCCCTTTCAAGAGCCAAGCCATAAGCAAGAACCAATCCACGTGAGGCATAGTCAACGGACCCTGCACAAGCAGATCCCCTCTGACCAGAAGTCTCCACGGAGGCTCTACCAGAAGACGCATTAAGGCGGCATACCAAGGCCTCCTTGGCCAATCTGAAGCCACCAGGACAATTCGCCCCTTGTGCCTCTCTATCCTCTGCAGCACTCGACCGATGAGGACCCAAGGAGGAAACACACATAGCAGGTACTCCATCGGCCACCTCTGCATTAAGGCATCCAGACCTTCCAACATTCTCTCTCTTCTTCTGCTGAAGAAATGGTCTACTTTTGCAAATGCAAACGTCGCCATAAGGTCCATGCACGGAAGACCCCAGCGCTGCACCAGCATGTCGAACACTTCCTGATTGAGTGTCCATTCCCCAGGGTCCACTCGGACGCGACTCAAAAAATCTGCTGTCACAGTGACTCCTGCCACATGCGCTCCTGACAAGGCTTCCAGATGCTCCTCCGCCCAACCGAGCAGCTCTTCCGCTTCCTCTTCGAGAGCTACGCTGCCTGTACTGCCCTGCCGATTGATGTAAGATACCGCCGTGGCGTTGTCCGATAATACCCGGATCGCCTTTCCCTGCAGACTTCGCTGAAAAGCCCTCAGGGCGAGCATGACGGCTCTCAACTCCAACCGGTTGATCGACCACGTCCTTTACCGATCTGTCCACTGGCCCTGAGCATACTGCCCTTCGAAGTACGCTCCCCAGCCAAACAGACTCGCATCTGCTGTCAACTGACACCAATCCGGCGGTTCCTGCGGCATCCCTCTCTCTAGATACCCTGGCGCTATCCACCACTGCAGTGAGTGCCGCGCCTCCTGCGGACAAGTCATCCTCTGGGACAACTGATCATTCTGATGTGACCATCGTCTGAGCAGGGCTCTCTGCAGCAGACAGATGCATGTGAGCCCTGGCCCACGGCACCACCTCAAGAGTGGCCACCATCGTCCACAACAGCTGCAAGTACTGCCACGCTGAGGGGGCCCTGTCCTCCAAGAAGTTCTGCACCAACTGCTGGAGTTTTTGGATCCTGAGCTGTGGCAAGAATACTCTGCCCTTGCCCGTGTCGAATCTGGCCCCCAAATACTCCAATTCTTGAGATGGCTGCAAGCTGCTCTTTGCTACATTTACCACCCATCCTAGGGTCTGCAACAACTGCACTACCCAGCAGACTGCAATCTCGCTTTCCTCCTTTGACTTCGCTCGAACCAATCAATTGTCTAGATAAGGGTGAACCAACACTTCTTCCTTTCGCAGCGCCGCCACCACCATGACCATAGTGAAGGCCCTTGGCACTGTTGCCAACCCAAACGGCATTGCCTGGAATTGAAAATGACCCATGGGCACCGCAAAACGAAGGAACCTTTGATGTTTGCCTCTGATCGGTGTCAGCATACATCAGCATGACATTATGCCTAGCATAGGTGTCATGGCTTTTCCCAGACCTTGGCCTGCAGCTCTGAACCCCTGGTGATGTCAGATAGGACCGTCTCCAGACTTGATGGGCTTAGTATGCCTGATGAGATTAGTCATCAAGACAACAGCCCCTCCTTGCTAATTAAGTGATAACAGACCTCAAACAGACCAAAGTATGACAAAGGGAGGTGCTGGAGAATTTTACTATAATACAGAAAAGGACAAAAATCTCTCTTCCTATTCATCAGACACTTCTTACACACACTTCTCTTTAACTCCCCCCCCCCCCCCCCGTTCTCTCTCTCTCTCTCTCACACCCAGGCACACACAGTCATTGATATACACGGAAGCAGCTCTGTAACAACCTTATATCTGTTCTGTACCTAGGTAATAAGCCTATTTCTATATAAAAACCTTTTTCCAAGTCACACCAGTTTGGTTGTCTTGTTGTGCTATAAACCCTACTGCCGCTGCGAAGTGGACCCAGGACCAACAGGCGAGTAACCGAATGTAGGAAGCGGTGAAAGGTTACAATCGGTATGTATAAATACGCTTCTGTGAGGTCCAGAGACGTAAGATACTCCCCCTGCCTTACCACCACAATAACTGATCGCAGCGTCTCCATGCTGAAGTGTGATATCTTGAGACTTCGGTTTACTCTTTTGAGATCCAGAATCGGCCTCCAGGTGCCCTCCTTTTTGGCACCACAAAATAAATGGAGTGCTGACCGCATCCACATTGGTCTGCTGGCACCGGCACCACCGCTTTGAGTGCTAGCAATCTGTCCAACGTTGCTTGTACTGCTCTCCGCTTTGCTCGCATTCTGCAGGGAGAGGCCATGAAAGCTTCTTTCACAGGACGCTGGAACTCGAGTGCATAACCCCTCTGCACAACTTCCAACACCCACCAATCCGAGGTCAATTGGGCCCAGGCAGGAAAGAACTCCCTTAAACGACCCCCCATGGGTACTATTCCTGCCTGGACCCCCCCCCCCCCTCGCATCATTATGCCTTCTTAATGTTCGGGGAGGAAGAGGCCCCAAACCCTCTGCCCGCTCCCCAGAAACCTCGAAACCCCGAGGACCTATACTGCAACCGTCCTCTCTGAAATGTACCGAATCATCCTTGCCGGAACCGATGAAATTCCCTCTGCTGACTCTTGGAATGCGCCATCGGGCGTCCCTGCTTTTGTTTGTCCTCTGGCAACCTTCCCCCTTTTGACTCTTAAGTCCTTCACCAACTTCTCCAGATCCTCCCCAAAGAGAAGCTTACCCCTAAATGGAAGTTTTCCTAACCTAGCTTAGCCTTAGAGGCCGCATCTGCCGCCCAATTACGCAGCCAGAGGTATCTTCGCGTGGCCACAACCGACGCCATACTCTTTGCCAAACCGCGAATCAGGTCATACTGACTGTCCGCTAAGTACGCCACTCCAGATTCCATCCGAGCCGCCTCTTCTACCTGTAAGCCTCTCAGCCTTTGGGACCACCTAAGACATGCTACCCACGCTCCACAAATCGATGCCTGCATGGAAAGAGCATTAGCCTCAAAAACCTGCTTCAAAAGAGAGTCTAACCTCCTGTCCTGCGCATCCTTAAGCGCTGCACTGCCCTCGACCGGGATTGTAGTCTTTTTAGTAACCACAAAGACCGCCGCATCCACTCTAGGAGACTTAAACAGCTCCTTATCCGGCTCTTGCAACGGGTACAATCGATTGATCACCCGGGATCCCTTTAGGCTAGCCTCTGGCGTATCCCACTCCTCCTGAATCATCTCCTTAAATACTCTGAACCGGGAACGCCTTCTGAGACTTTCTAATCGCCTGCAATAAAGGATCCTCCAAAGAGGCATCCTCTGCCTGATCCGCTGCTGGCATATTCAAGGCCTTCAGCATCTCCGCAATCAAGGCTGGTAGCTCCTCCCTTCGGAACACTGACCACCCTCGCCTGGTCCTCCGGCTCCAGTAATTCTCCTTCCTCCAACTCCAGCTCCATGTCCAAGTCCTCTAAATTCATCCAAGAGCAAGTCCAGCTCCGCCTTTTCTGCCGATCCTCCAGCAGCACCCAGGTCTGATGAAGCCCCTGGTCGCTTGGCTGCCCTAACTGCCTCTGCCGGCGCACTACGCCCCTACCTGCCCCGTCAAGAGCTTGTTGCAGCAGCGCCACCATCTGCTGTGAAAATATAGCCATGGCCGCTGGTGACAAAAGCCCTTCCGGCCCCGGCTCTAGCGGCAACACTGGAGATAGGGCCTCCTCTGCTCCCACAGCCCCACTTTGCCCAGCCATGTCCGCCAGAGTGGCCTCGTGTGTACACCCTTTACACACACCAGCCTCCAAAACGGAGCCTCTATGGACCCCACACAGGAGGCAGCGGGGTCTAGCCGGCATAAAGAGAACCGATTGACAGTGCCCTGCAATCCCTGAAACAGCCCTCTTTTTTTTTTTTAAATCCTTATCAGACAAGTAACTACACTGCTTCCACCTCCGAATCGAGTCGGATTCTTCCCGCAGCCCAAAATCTTCCTAGGAACCCCCGAAGCACCCAAAAACAATAGCCCCCCCGGTTCCTGTGCAAAAGCCATGCGGTCTGTGCCCGACCATCAAAAACGACACAGGGTTAAAGCCGACAACCAACTATGTAAAAGAAACCACTGCCATACCTCAGCGCTGAAGATCCCCACTCTACCCAGCCGTGCCTCTCAGCGGGCACCGAGAACTGAACACTGCCGACGGGCCTCCGAGTCTCCACCTCCCCACACTGCACGCTCCTGGCAGTGCAGCCCGAGCGGCTTACCTCAACAGCCCTTCACCCGCTCTGTCAGGATGAAGTCCGGAGGTCCCCCTGCACAGCTCCCGCACTCTTCCCTGAGGTACCAGCTCACTCCAGAGAGGGGGAGAAGGGGGGGGGGGGAAGCATCCCTTGAAACTGTACAAATTCCCTCTCGATCTCAAATTACTGCCAATTTAAAGAGAAAGAAGCCTTTGTTTTTTGTTTTTTTAAACTTCCAACCTAATCAGCTACTCTAAACTGCTTAATAATTCCTCCAGTGAGTCAAGGACCTCTGGACTCGCACCTCCTTCCGCTGCTTGGAGACTGAGAACTGGAACAAGGGGGCAGACCCTGGACTACTTATCCTGGTGTCAAAAGAGTGACATGCTCAGTCTCCAAGCTGCGGGAGGACGCACAGAACCCAGAGGTTCGGGACTAGACTGGAGATACGATAAGGAAAGCCACTTAGCTGACTGAAGCACCACCAGTGGAACAGACTTTGGGGTGTCACACACACACACACGATGTGCGTCACTTTTCAAGCTTATATCTGTTTAAAAGCTCTGCTTCAAGTGTCCAGTGGCCCCATGCTCACTCTTCAATTCAATGTGCTTATGCAATATCAAAACCTGCACCGACTTAAAAAGGAGAATGACATCTGACATCATATTGGGGATGTTACCCATGGAATCTTCAAGCAGATCAATCACTAAGATGATAACCTGTGATCAAATGTCAAACAATCGTGGCGATGTTATTTCAGCACTTTGCGATCATATAAGACTCAGCCAATCCAATTCTCAATTCAATCTGAATGGGGTAGCAGTATGCAACTTAAAAATCCACTTCTGTTCAGCTCACTAGAGTTTTGACGTCCAGTCTCCTCTACGAGGATTGGCTGGAATGTTATCTATAACCCATTTAAAATTGCGAAACTTCATGATATTCTTAACAATGAGCTATTAAAGGGGCAGAAAATATAGAAGTATTAATACAGGATGATGTTCACCTAAGCTACTTTAACTGGTCTGGTGGTCCTCTCGATATATTTTAAGCTGCAGGGACAAACTAGTACATACGCTACAAAGTCTGAAAGGCATGAAGTATGGTTATGTTTATTTAAAACTTCATATACCGCCCATAAACAATAGCATCTGGGCGGTTTACAAGATTAAAATAAGGCTGCGAAAAAAAGGAACGCCATAAAATCACCGGGTGTGAAAAACATTACCCAAAATAGAATCATGCCAAGTTGTAACTGCAATTTCTGTGATATGACTTAGGAAGACACATGGAAAGTGTGCCGAATCATCATGAAATTATACTGGGCATCATGAGATGTAGTTGAGTGGACCATCATATCTCAAACATTCCTTCCTCAGGTATAAGCAATTGTTAAAGGTTTTTGAAAGCACTCATGGGAGGTGAAGGAGACACCAATGTGTACCATCAGATCAGTTAAAGTATGCTTAGATCAGGGGTCTCAAACTCAAATTGCTGTGAGGGCCAAATGAGGACTTATAAAGGTAACCCGCAGGCCACAAAATCACCACACACATCGCAGCAGCTGCTCCCGTAGCTACACAAAAGCTGAACTTACCCTTCAGGCTGCTAGACAGACCCGATTCCTCTCCATAGCTGCTTAACACGCCGGAAAAGGAAGAAACGGTTGCTTGCAAACAGCGCGTTCTGTTGCGCGGAAGGAGTTTGTCCCCACCCCGAAATGTGTCACGGGCCACACAACATTCTCTTGCGGGCCAAGTGTTTGAGACCCTGGGCTTAGATGAACATGCCGTATTAACAGACCTACACTTTCTGCCCCTTTAGCTCATTGTTTTGAATATCATGAAGTTTCACAATTTAAAGTAGCGGGTTAGATTACATTCCATTCAATCCTCGCAGAGAAGATCGGACATCAAAACTCCAGTGGACAGAACAGTGGTGGATTTTTAAGTTACATACTGCTATCCCATTCAGACTGAATTTAGAATTGGATTGACTGAGTCTTCTATGACCACATACAGTGCTGAAATAATATCTTCACGATTATGTATGACATTTGATCATTGGATGATCAGTCCATTTGAAGATTCCTTGGGTAACACCCTCAATATGACATCAAACATTTCCCCTTAAGCCACTGGACACCTGAAGCAGAGCAGGTGCAGGCCCACTTTAAGACTATGTTCCTTGATCTTGAGAAGCAAATGTTTCAGATCGTCTTCACTTTCAGCCAGCATTATGGCATCATCAGCCTAGCTAAGGTTGTTGAGTCTTCCATTAATCTTTACACCTCGGTTGCCTTCACTCAGTCCTGCTTCTCTGACGATTTGTTCTGCAAATAAATTAAACAGGTATTGGGGGGGGGAGGGAGTATACAGCCTCGTCGTACACCTTTGCTGATTTTAAAATATTCTGTTTCTCCTTGCTCTGTTTGAAGTTACTTCTTGATCAATGTAAAAGGTTGTACAAGAGAACACGTGTATTCTGGTATACCCCTGCTTCTTAATGTGGGTGAGAGTTTCTCATGGTTTACATAGTCAAAAGCCTTGCTGTGGTTAAAATACAGCTACCCTTTTGTTATTCTTTTGTCTTTTCAAGGATCCTAGCTAACATATTAAATGATGGTAAAAAAAAGACCTGTACAGCCCATTCATTAAAATGTTTTCACTTTGGGTTGTTCCCCCCCCCCCCCCCCCCCCCCGTTTTATGTGTTAAAAAAAAAGAGTCAGTTGAGTTCTGCTTTAAGCAGAAATGCTACTCTTGCTATATATGGATCCTTTTATTTACCCCATGCCTTTTTGAATTCAGTCACTGTTTTTGTCCCAACCACCTCCACTGGGAAGGCATTTCAAGCAGCCACTGCCCTTTCTGTGAAAAAAGTACTTCCTGATGTTGCTTTTAAAGTTTACCTCCTTGTAGTGTTATTTCATAAACCTTTATTGTTATAGCTCCTACATTTTTGAAAAAAGGTTTGTTCGTTAATATTTTTCAAGTATTTAAAGATCTGCATCATATGCCCCTGTACCTCCTTGTCTAAAGGGTATTCATACCAAAGTCTTAAAGTCTCTTATCAAATAGTGCTAGAAGCTATGTGAGATTTGCTTTTTGTTCTTGCTAAGAATCTCAAATGGAAAAAAATCCCAAGGACACCTGATCTAGCCAGGACAATTATTTTAAGCTGTATAGTGCCTTGAAATGGCCAGTTGAAGGTCAACAGAAAAAGAGGAAAGCCAGCAATGTAATGGATTGATACATCTGCAGTTTAGGACAACCATCACAACAGAACACTGCTTCACCAGTTTCCAATATGGATTTAATGGTACTGAAAAATGCCTTTACTATTTTTTACTCTATCCTGCAGAGAAGAGCTATACGAGGCTCCCTCACTAATGCCTAGCAGACAAGCCTCAAAAGCAGGAAAAAAAACCCTAACCCACAGTTGTGGGTGAAGTTTGACAGTGCATAAAAACTACAATTCAAAAGGCAAATTCAAAAAGTTTTATTGGTGCAACAATTAATATATAAGCTCCCAGAGTAGAAGTGGGGTAAAAAAAATCTCAAGTAAAAGAACAAGGATAATAAAATAAAATTTAAGCCCTCGAGAGAGAAGATACTTGAGTTCCTGCTCCGCCTAGCCATATTCAAATCTCACTCAACTCCAACCGGAAACACTCAAAATGTCACATCCTCGTCTTCTCCAGACCTTAGTTGTCTCACTTTAAACACCTTTAAACGCGCACTACAACTTTTATGAGTATCAGATGGTAAGCTCTAGAGAGCAAGACTTGTGTTTATCCTGAAAGCGCTGCCTTCCTAGAACGCAGTGGAGTTCTCGAGGCCCTATATTCTCCAAAACGGGAAATTTTCTAACCATGATAATACTGAGCCTGTAAATGGAGCGACCCCACCCCACCACCTATGAGCTTAGTTCGTAAAACATATTCACCGCGGTGCATTCCACTACAACTTCCATTTTCAACAGCCTCAGCCCATAGACTCCTCCCCACTTTTGCGGGGAAGACTCTAGAGCTACACCGGGTTACTCAACGGATGCAAAAGAGACAACGGCCAAGCGGGGTACATAGATGAAGAAATTCGGAGACGCACCGCCACCCAAAGGCTTCACCTTCCAGACCCACAACAAAAATACAGCGCCGATAAAGAGGGCGGCAGCAACCACCCTACAACAAGGAAATAAACGTTAAAAAGGAGCGGGGAGGGAGAGAGAGAATCAGCCATACTACATAAACACAACCCGAGATCCGGTAAACCAGGAAGTCTCCACTCACCCCAGGTCCCCAGACCGTCTCACTGACGTCAGCCCCAGGTAGAAAAAGCTACAGAGCCCGAACTTCTTTCAAAAACGAAAGCCTTCGTTAGGCGGTCATTTATCAGCAGCTCCAAATATGACCCCCTCCCCACCATCCGGTCTGGCTATCTAAAAGGAAGACGCCTCCGATTACCTCATCCACAGCTGTGCGGGGCGAGAAAGAGGAAGAGGCGTAAAGAGAGGAAGAACGGAGGTGTCTCGGCCGGAAGGGGGTGTGGCCAGTAGGGAGGCCGGCGGCCGCGCTTAGACGAGCCATTTAGAAGCGGCAGCGTTAGCTTAGTACAGTCGCGTTTACGTGCTGGTGAAGGCTGGCGGGGTTAGTGGGTTGCGGCTTGCGGGGCTGCGTGCAGCGTGATTCTCTTCTGACAGACCATGTTTAGCTATGAGCAGTTACACAGGTACGCTACCAAAAAAATGCCTCCAGTTTTGTAACTGATTCCTATAGATTTTGGGGTGCTGAATCCAGGAAAAATAGCCAAAATGTTCCATCACGTCACGTTTTCTTGCAAAATTAGATTTCTTACCCATATAAGGAATGTTCGCATAATTTCTTTTTAGCCGACTGCAGTTTATTTTCTTGGCCCAAAATAGAGGTTGTAATGGTTAACTAACTAGAAACACTCCCTCATGATATTTTAGAGTGTTTTGTATTCATTTTATACATTAACAGGACAATTGGGAGGCGGGGGGCTAAATCCAGTACTCGCGCTGGCGCATGTTCTTTCCTGTTCGCTTCGCCTCGTTCGCTCGCTCGCTCAAACACGGTGGTTGCGACATGAACGTTCCTGTCAAATTTCAGTTTCTTGCAAGTTCATTATTACCTTTTGTTTGCTCAGTCGTAATCCAGCTTTATTCCGAAGTGGTTCACTACAGTTGTAGTTTGCAGTGCTGTGTATTTGTGATGGTTCACAGAGCCAGAGGTTGCGTCAACTCTCCGGACAGTTTTTGTTTTATTTGTGGGGAATATACCGTGAAAAAGCGGCAGAGGAACATTTCTGCATTTATTAAAAAAGTATATTTCGCCTATTTCGGTTTGAAGTTAGGCGATCAAGACAAACCGTGGGCTCCTCACAAAGTGTGCAAGACATGTGAGGAAGATCTACGCTTATGGATGAAAGGTAAAAAACAAGCATTTCGTTTCGGAATACCTATGATGTGGCGTGAACAAAGAGACCACAGCAGTGACTGCTATTTTTGCTCTTGCATTGTGAAGAGATACAACTTAAAAAATAAGAACGTAATAAGTTACCCCAACCTTCCCTCAGCAATTAGGCCTATGCCTCATAGCAACGAAGTACCTGTGCCTGAACAACCAAAATCTTTGGATCATATTTGTGTGGACGGTTCTGATCATGATGAGACTCATCAGATGGCTTTTCCCGATGAGTCCAGTACTTCCGAGTTTGAAACTGAACCAGATCCGAAACCTGAACTTTTCTCTCAAGCTGAATTGAATGATTTAGTCCGGGATTTAGGACTCCCAAAAGATGCTGTCCAACTGCTAGGTTCTCGGCTTAAACAGAAAAATCTATTGTCACCAGGAACAACCTTTTATTGGTACCGCAACCGCAAGACACAATTTTTGAAGTATTTCAGCAAAGAGGAAGATTTGGTATTTTACAACGATATATACGGAGTGATGGAAAAGTTTAAACTCAAGTATGATCCTGCTGAATGGCGGCTGTTCATTGATTCGTCAAAAGACAGCATAAAAGGTGTTCTTCTTCATAATGGCAACACATTCGCTTCAGTTCCTATTGCTCACTCTGTTATTCTCCAAGAAAAATATGAGAATTTAGCCCTGATTCTTCAGAAGATTCGTTATGATGAGCATAAGTGGATGATTTGTGGAGACTTTAAAATTCTATCCATGCTATTAGGGCAGCAATCCGGTTTCACCAAATATCCCTGCTTCCTTTGCTTGTGGGATAGCTGGGCCCGCGACCTACACTGGGGGAAAAAAGACTGGCCAATTCGGGAGTATTTGAGACCCGGTGAGAAAAATGTTCTTCATGAGAGCTTGGTACCTCGTGATAAAATTCTATTACCACCTCTCCACATTAAGTTGGGTCTCATTAAGCAATTCATCAAGTCCCTTCCAAAAGATGGTGAGTGCTTTCGGTACCTTTGCTCAAAGTTCCCCCGACTTTCTGAAGCAAAGCTAAAGGAAGGAGTGTTTGTTGGCCCTGATATAAGGAAACTCATTTCAGATGGAGCATTCGCTGAAACGATGTCTGAGAAGGAAAAAGAAGCCTGGGATTCCTTCAAGGATGTTGTTCTCAAATTCTTGGGGAACAGGCGGGATGAGAACTATAAGGATATTGTTGCCAGGATGCTCAATGCCTTCAAAGAACAAGGCTGTAACATGAGCGTGAAAGTCCATTTCTTGCACTCCCATGTGAACTACTTTCCCAAAAACTTGGGGGCGTACAGTGAAGAACAAGGTGAAAGGTTTCACCAGGACATCAAGGACGCAGAGAGAAGGTACCAAGGAAGATGGAACACCACTATGATGGCTGATTTCTGCTGGTTGCTGCTGCGGGAAACCCCAGATGAAAAATACGCCAAGCAGCGCACCAAGAGAAGCATTTGGGGGAAGAAGAAACGGGCCCACCAGGAGATTGATTGACCCAAGAATGACTTTAAAATCTAAACTGTGTTGACAAATATCGTGTTTTTACTAAACTTTGAAATAAAAATTTGCTAGTTATTACCACAGTGTCGGATCTCATTTATTAGAATTTTATTTTCACACCATCGGGTGTTTGTCTTCATGTATTGCAATGGTGCGGTTTGCGTTTTCTATTCTTACATACATACCTGTACAACATTTTTTGCACATTTCTTTGCTTTGCTTTGTGTCTAACCTCGCTCTTATATGCTCAATGTTTGTGCACATGTATGTGGCTGTTTTAAGTGCAGACAATTTTGCTACCTTCACAGTGTGTTTTGTTGACATTACTCTATTCTTATGTGCTGCCTTGTTACAATTTTCTTTATTCTTATTTGAATAACTACTAAACAATTAGTATAAAGAATTCATCCAAGAAACTTTTATCTCGATCGCACTCAATCTGAAACGTTCACCTCAAACTGCTAACCCAATGTAGCAAAAAATCTGTACGTGATGGAGCAAATTGGTTACCAGATTTGGATTCAGCGCACCAAAAAACGTAAAAATCAATCGAAACATTAGAGACAGTTTAAAAAAATTTTTTTTTAGTGTACCTGTGTTATGAATGTAGTGATCTAGTCCTCGTGCCAGCCGCACATAAAGAGCAAAGGTAAATGTAGCGGCAGTTATTGAGTGCCCTGGGTTTGGTGTGTGACAAAACCGCCAAGTTAGCTAGTTCCAGGAGAAAAGGTTTTTTGACTAGTTCTGGTTTTGGAATTAAATCCACAATTCTTTGTGGTATTTCATAGTCCTAATTTTTACCCACTGAAATTAATAAACTGCAGGTTCCATAATATATCGGGACAGGTTTATCAGAACGCTAGGACTGGCCTAAAATCTGAGTCTTCAGCTTTCCTGAATGAACTTGATCTCTGAAGCTAAACTGGATTGGGCCTGGCTAGAACTTGGATGGGTGACCACCTTTCAGTACCAGATGGTGTAGACCTAACGTGCAGAAGAGAGTCTTGGCAAGCTACTTCCAGTCACACCTTACCATGTAATAATATCCAGGGACTGGGTTACCATGACTCAGCATTACCTCAGTGGCATGCGTTGCATTGCAAAATCTCCCTCCTGACAGGGGTTGTCAATTGACTGGTTTTCAGTCGGCCTGGCTGCCTGCTGTCAGACACTTAAAACTGGCTATGCAACAGTTTTTGTAACTGGGGAGTTGGTTGGAAGTTGAGTTAGAAGAAAAGCTTGTGATCAATCCTCCATTCCATTTCGTCTCTCCGGGCCAGTCCAGGCAAGTGAGGGTTGTCAACCTTCTCTAGCAGCTGAGGACTGAAAAACTGAAGTTTTGCTGCAACAGTATCTGGCTCCCCCTACTGGCTAAACCTCAGTCTTTCAGTCCTCAGCAGCTGAAGACAACGTCTCTGATCTGGCTCCCGGTTGTTTTTCTTCAGTTTTAGCTTTATTTCTTACCTTTGCTTTGCTCTGGTCCTTCCTGGGGCGGTTAGGGGGTACGAGTTCTAGCAGGGCTCTCCCCTTCGGCCTCCATCAGTGCCGGTTGCTCACGGGAGCGTTGGGCAGAGCCTGCCTTGATTTCAGCTCCGGGGCACCTCGGGAGCAGCGATATAAGAGGTCTGGGAGCCCCAGAATCCATCTTTGAGCCTCCGGAATTGCCGGCACGCCGCCGCTAGCAGCAGGGCGTCTGCTGCCGGGTCCTGCCATTTCCGTTGAGGGCGGCTCTCCCGAGCACAGGTTAGTTAGCTTATTCAGGGCCTCCGGTGCTTTTGGCGCGCTTTGACTGCGGCGTTTTCACAGGAGCCGGCTGAGCTGTTTCTGTCTTTTTTTGTTTTTATTTTGTCTCGCCGCAGATTCGGTCCGGGGTTTGCTTTCGGGTTTCCTGTGCAGCGCGTTTAGTGGGCATGGACTCGCAAGAGACACCGGAGCTCCTAGGAGGTTTTTCCTCACGTTCCGATTTGGCGGGAACGGCGGCCATGCTGCCGACTCCAGCAGCGTTGCCTTCGGCCCATAAAAGCTGCTCTAAGAAGAGCAAGGCTAAGACAAAAAAGCTGGTACAGGTGGAGAAAGCTCCTTCATTGTCTGTACCGGCGGTGCAGCAACCGGCTGCTCCTTCTCTGGAGGATACTTTTTCAGCAGCCTTTATTCTTGTGATGCATAAGGCTTACTGTCTGAAATGGAATCAGACTCAGCCTCAGGGCTCCGTTCCTCCACTTTCACAGGACCGGATGGCAGACCCTTCTGCGTTGGATCCGGGGGAAGGTCCTTCCAGGCCAGTGCAGGATACCCAGGGGGTTTACGTGGGCCTTGGGGGCTCTGATGGTGAACTCCCCATTCTGGAGGACGGAGAACTGGGCTCAGACCCTAATCTGGATCAGTGGGCTGAGCTGGAGGATGGTGAATTGGGGGGCGCAGATGATCCCAGTCTCTTCAGAGTTTTTTGCAAGGAAGAATTGGGGGTCCTTATTTCGCAAACTCTGGCTACTTTGAATATTGTGCTGCCTCCGGCTCAGGATCAGCTTTTGGAAGATCTGCTCCTTCAAGGTTTTAAGACAGAGCAGAAGTGTTTCCCGGTCCACCGTGTGATGAAGCAAATGGTGGAATCGGAATGGGAATGCCCCGAAGCTACTTTGAGGGGGGCACGCTCTATTGCCCGCATGTATCCATTGCCGCCGGAGGAGCTCGAGTTACTTCGCTTACCCAAAGTGGACGCCTTGGTATCGGCGGTGACTAAGAAAACAACCATTCCTGTGGAGGGCGGTGCGGCCCTCAAGGATTTGCAGGATAGAAAGCTTGAGGTTCTGCTTAAACAGACTTTCGAAGCTTCCGCCCTGTCCCTTCGGGCGGCCTTCTGTGGGTCTTATGTGTCCCGAGCTTCCATTAGATGGATTCAGGGGGCTCGGGGCAAGAGCGAAGATGAGGACTCCGCAAAACTTAAATCGGCGGCGGCATACCTCGCGGATGCCTTCTATGACCTGGTTCGTATTTCCGCAAAGTCCATGGCGTCGGTTATTGCTGCTCGGCGGTTCCTTTGGTTGCGCCACTGGTCTGCTGACGTTTCTTCTAAGACGCGTCTCACTAAGCTGCCCTACAAGAGTGCCTTGCTTTTTGGGGAAGCGTTGGATAAGATTGTGAAGGATCTGGGAGACTCCAAGGGCGGTCGCCTCCCTGAGGACAAGCCGAAGAGTCAGCGTCCGGCCGGAGGGTCCCGTTTCCCGGGGCGAGAACCTCGCAGATTTCGAGGGGCTCGTTTTGCCCCTTATCCTAGAGGACGCTCGGGGTCTCGCGGTCAGTCCTTTCGTGGGGCTCGAGGGTTCGGCAGAGGTTATTTCCAATCCCAGCAGAACCCTGTTAAAAAGCCCCAATGAAGTGAGGCTGACCCAGCTGGAGGTTCCGGTGGGGGGACGTCTCCAGCGGTTTCTCTCGGTCTGGGTCGCTATCACAACGGACCTGTGGGTGCTCGAGATTATACGCGACGGTTACGCCGTAGAATTTGCGCGGCCGTTGCGGGACGCTTTCGTGGTGTCTCATTGTGGTTCTGCGGTAAAGGCAGAGGCGGTCTCTCAGACCCTTCAGCGCTTGTTGCGACTGCAGGCCGTGGTGCCGGTTCCTCGGGACCAGTTGGGGTCCGGTCGCTACTCCGTTTATTTTGTGGTGCCCAAGAAGGAGGGGTCCTTCCGTCCCATCTTGGACCTCAAGCACGTGAATCGCTGCTTGCGCATCCCGCATTTTCGCATGGAGACTCTCCGATCCGTGATTTTCTTCGTACAACCCGCGGAGGTTCTTACCTCCATCGACCTCACAGAGGCCTATCTCCATATTCCCGTACGACAGGAGCATCAGCGGTTCCTGCGTTTCGTGGTACCCATGGGTCATTTTCAGTTCCAAGCGTTGCCCTTCGGTCTGGCTACGGCGCCGCGAACCTTCACGAAGGTGATGGTGGTAGTTGCGGCGGCGTTGCGACGGGAAGGTGTCCTCGTGCATCCTTACCTCGACGACTGGTTGATAAGGGCGCCTTCCGTAGCGGAATCCGCGGTAGCCACAGCCCGGGTGGTAGCCCTTCTCGGAAGCTTGGACTGGGTGATAAATCAGTCCAAAAGCCGGTTGCAGCCAACTCAACAGCTTCTGTACCTGGGAGCGCTGTTCGACACCAGTGTCGGAGCGGTCTTGCCGGAAGCCCGCATTCAGAAACTGCTGGGACAGGTGAGGGCGTTTCGTCGCCAAAAGGCACCCTCCGCTTGGCGTTACTTGCAACTGCTCGGAACCATGGCGGCCACCCTGGATCTGGTGCCCTGGTCTCGAGCGCATATGCGGCCGTTACATCGGGCATTGCTCTCGAGGTGGTCTCCTCAACTTCATCCCCTTTCTTGCCGGTTGCCTCTCACTCCATCTGTGAGTGACAGCCTGCTCTGGTGGTTGGATCCCGCTCATCTCTGGGCGGGCATGCCCTTGAGCCCGCCGGAATGGATCCTGCTCACGACCGATGCCAGCCTTGCGGGCTGGGGAGCCCATTGTCTATCTCACATAGCTCAGGGACTCTGGACCCTCGAGGAGTCGTCCGCCTCCATAAACCTGCTGGAGCTTCGCACGGTGCGGTTGGCACTGCAGGAGTTTCGCTCCCTAGTCCAGGGCAAGGCGGTGAGAGTCTTCTCCGACAACTCCATGGCGGTTTCTTACATCAACAAATAGGGCGGCACCGGCAGTGCGCCTCTCCTGGAAGAGAGTCAACGGTTGATGGACTGGGCAGAGGTCCACCTGGTGGCTCTTTCGGCGGCACATGTGGCAGGTCGCGACAATGTCCAGGCGGATTACCTCAGCAGGCACGCTGTGGATCCAGGAGAGTGGCAGTTGAACGCAACTGTGTTTCACGCACTAGTTCTCCGGTGGGGTCAGCCGGTGATGGACTTGATGGCGACCTTCGACAATGCGAAAGCCAGTCGTTTCTTCAGCAGGAGAAGGGAACCTATGTCCGAGGGTCTCGATGCGCTGGTACAGCCCTGGCCGTCGGTAGGGCTGCTCTATGTTTTCCCTCCGTGGCCTTTGATAGGTCGGGTTCTACGGCGCATAGAGGGTCATGCGGGGCGAATAGTTCTGGTGGCTCCAGATTGGCCACGGCGCCCTTGGTACGCGGATTTGATCCGCCTGCTGGTGGACCGGCCTTGGCGCCTTCCGGTGCGGGACAATCTTGTTTCGGGGTCCTCTTCTCATGCTGGACGTGGCTCGCTTCTCGCTTACGGCTTGGCTCTTGAGCGGGAAAGGCTGAGGCACAAAGGTTATGCGCCGACCGTCGTCGATACCCTCCTTCGGGCGAGGCACGCGTCCACTTCTCTAGCGTACACGCGCGTCTGGTGGCTGTTTGAACATTGGTGTGCGGAGCGCGGTCTTCGACCGGCGGGCTCCTTGGTACCTGATATCCTCTCCTTCCTGCAGGGTGGTTTTGATAAAGGTCTGGCGTCCGCTACGCTCCGGGTGCAGGTTGCGGCTCTGGCGTGTTTTCGGGGTAGGATTAAAGGGATGCTCCTATCCCGTCATCCCGATGTGTTGCGTTTCCTCCGAGCCGTTCAGAACTTGCGTCCTCCGGTCCGTCCCATTGTGCCTGCCTGGGATCTTAATCTGGTGCTTGAGGCTCTCGCGCGTCCTCCTTTCGAGCCCATTCGCGATATGGCCTTTAAGGAACTTTCCTGGAAAATGGCTTTTCTGGTGGCCCTCTGTTCGGCTAGACGGGTATCTGATTTGCAAGCGCTTTCTTGTAGAGAACCGTTTCTGCACTTTTCTCGGGAGAAGGTAATGTTGCGTCCCGTGCCGTCCTTTCTTCCGAAGGTGGTTTCCCACTTCCATGTGAATCAGTCGATTTCCCTCCCGACCTTTCCTGATCGCGACGGGGTGCCCATAGATTCTGTTCTCAGGAAATTGGATTTATGTAGGGTGCTTAAACGATATCTTCGCCGTACCCAGTCTTTTCGCAAATCGGACAGGCTGTTCGTTTTGTTTGGCGGTCCCCGGAAGGGAGAAGCGGCCTCGAAGGCCTCCATTGCGCGTTGGGTGAAGTGTGCCGTTTCAGCCGCGTACCGCGTGAGCGGTCATTCGCCTCTGGAGTTTTTCAGGGCTCATTCCACTCGTAGCCAGGCGACGTCCTGGGCTGAGCTTGCTCTGGTGCCTCCTGTGGATATCTGTAGGGCGGCGACTTGGGCATCTTTGCACACCTTTTCGAAGCATTATCGCCTGGATGTGCAGGCCGCGGGTGACGCCACAGTCGGGGCGTCCGCGGTGGTTGCCGGTCTCGCTGGTCCCTCCCAGTTATAGTTACTGCTTTGGTACTTCCCTCACTTGCCTGGACTGGCCCAGAGAGATGAAATGGAAGAAGAAATTAGACCTTACCTGCTAATTGTCTTTCCTTGAGTTCTCTCCGGGCCAGTCCAGGCCCCTGCCCGATGTTCAGCGAGTTGCGTGACCTTCCATGACGGTGTCTGGCGACGCGGAGGTTTGGTTTTTTATCGAAGTGTCCGTTTGCTTGGTTTTGGGCTTTGCGATTCGTCAAGGTTTGCGATGGTCTGTGGGGCTCCCCCTTGGGGGCGGTCGATCTCTTAGGAAATATTAGGAAAAAAAAAAAGAAGATTATACAGTAACAGGTACTCCTCCCTGCCGTGTCCCCTGCATTGCATGTGGGTAGCGGGGAGTGCCCTGCTTGGATTTTGGCTACAGTAGCCTATGGGGGTTTTTCCTGTTTTCGTTTTCCTTTCCTTTCTGCTGCTTTTCTAACTTTAGACTGAGGTTTAGCCAGTAGGGGGAGCCAGATACTGTTGCAGCAAAACTTCAGTTTTTCAGTCCTCAGCTGCTAGAGAAGGTTGACAACCCTCACTTGCCTGGACTGGCCCGGAGAGAACTCAAGGAAAGACAATTAGCAGGTAAGGTCTAATTTCTTCATACTCTAGGGGGCAGACACAGCCCAGATTATGAGCTCATGATTTCTTATGTGGGAGGTGAGGTATATGTATATTAGCAGGTGGATTCCACCTGCAGACAAAAGTGAGGAGACATATGAGGCAAGGACTGAGCTCTAGGCACAGAGGCAGGCAAGCAGTCCATAACAGGCTAAGGAAGGTGATTAGACTTACAGGCTAATTGTTGTTCCTTGAGGAACTCCAGTCCAGTCCTGGAACCTCTGGGTTTTGCACCTCCTCCAGCAGCTTTGGAGACTGAGCACATCATCCTTTTGATAACTCTGGTATAAATAGCTGAGGACCGCCTCTCCTCACCAGTACCTATTGACAAAGCAGACTACACCGGAGCTACAAATAAGTAGTTAACACACAGCCAAATATATATACTTTAAGAGGGTATCACAGCTTTTGCTGCACAGGTCTGCCCCTCTGCCATCCCCCGAAAGAAGACCAGTGGACCAATGGAAACTTCCTGTATAAGCTCATCGCTACTCTGCTTCAGGCCACCGTCTCATCAGGGTGGGATCCGGGACTGGATTGGAGTTCCTCAAGGAACAACAATTAGCAGGTAAGTCTAATTTCACCTTCCTTATCATCCCTCCAGTCCATTCCTGGAACCTCTGGGGATACACCCCTAAACAAAGGCATGAGGAGGGGTGACCTGCATGGAGTGGCAGGTGCACCTACTCTTGCCACCTTGCTGGGCAGACTAGATGGACCATACTGGTCTTTATCTGCCATCATAATATATACAGGTACGTATGTTACTACTAATCATTTGTATAGTGCTGACAGCCCACAGTTCACATATGGGACACTCAATCAAGCCGGGGGGTTCAAAGCTAAGGAAAATAATAAATATGTTTATAATTACAATTTTAATTTTAACCCAAAAAAACTTGCCTTACAAATGTGCCAATCAGGCCTACTTGTACTTCTCTACAGAGTGAACTTTCTTCAAAATAGCAACATTTCCACTAAGATAATTAAAAAATTCTGGGCATCTCAACTCAAAATTGTACTTTACAATCATTAGACATTTGAGAGTCTCTACATGCAGTTGAGTTTTTTTCTGTAGACCACACTTTGTTCGTGATTGACAAGCACCTTTCAGTTGGGGGATTGGAACCCAGAAAACATAAAAAAAATTCTGTATCCCAGCTACTGCGTCCACCTTCCCCTGCTCCCCTATTAGCTGGCTGTGTCTACTGTAGCCTATTGGATGGCTTTGTCTGACTGATGGTGGGGAGGAAGCAGATCCCGATTTGTCAGATGTGCTGAGGACTCAAGAGTTTATGATTGCTAATCATCTAAATTATTTTAGCATTCTGCAACTTTGTAAAGTAGCTGTCTTAGAATGATGTCTTAATTGTCTAGGTATTTTTTTAGAGCTTAGCTCTACAGCTTGCCAGTGGGCCCCCCCCCCCCCCCCCCCTTTGCAGAGTAAGTGATAGGTTCCAGCCATTGTAAAGGCTGCATTAGTCACAGGAAGGGTGTGCTGATTTTCTGCACAGGGTCTGGGAGAAAGTCAGTGGAATGAGTGGGATTGCTGAGAAAGGGTAGAAATGTAAGAGGAATGGGGTAAAGTGTGAGGAGGCTATTGTCGGCTGGGAAAAAGAGCTGGTAGCAAAAGCAAAAACTGGGGGCATTGAAGTAGGGGAGTGCAGAAGCAGCACAGCACCAGTAGACAGTCAGAGACTGAATCTGTCTGAAAAGTTCTAGTGTGCATGTGTGTACCTGATTTGGGGGTGGGGGAGGGTGGATGAATGCATGTGAATGTGTGTGTGACTGAAATACAACAGAGTTCATGCATGTGTATATGTTTCTGTGTTTCTGATGGAAATAGTCTCATATAAGTAGAGTTTCCCTTTGAAAATTTCAGCTGGAGTGGAGAAATCCACTGGTACAAATGTGGAGGAGTATAGGAATGGGACATGTTTTAAAATAGGAGACATTTAGGTGCCCTATACGATTCCAGGGACAAGTCCTTAAAATACAGGACTGCCCCATATAATACAGGATGGTTGGTCACTTTAGGCAGCAGGAAAAAGCTAAGTCTGCAGAAAAGCAAAAAATAGGGCAGGCCAGGGTCCCTGGCCGAAACCAAGATGAGCTGGCAGCAGTGACTGCTACTTGCTGACCCAGGCCCATACCGCCCTTCTGTTTCTGTGGTGTGAGTCTATTGAGAAGTATTGCTAACTGTACGGACTGGTGTTGCCAACATGCCACTAATGACAATGATAAGCCTTTGTGAGCCCCTTTCTTGACAATGTTCCCATCCCAATCAAACCCAGACCCACATCCATTACCAGATTCATTACTCTGAGTTCAACTGTGCATGTGCTCAGCAATCAGTGCTGTGCTGCTGTGTTAACGGTACCTGAGTAATCGTTCTCTGCACAGCTACAGTCCCAGATACTGTCCACACAATATCAAGGAGTCGAGTACTAAATGACTCAGACTTGCTCAGTGTGGGCCGCAGTCAGAATTAGATTATCAGTCCCTCTGTTCCACCTCCCCTCCCCAGCATTCATGTCCCCCACCACTACCATCAGGCAGTCTTTCTCTGCAGCAAGTCTACCAGTTTGTCAGGTCAGCCAAGAAGGAGGCAGAGGTTCTGATTTGTTGTGGCTGATGATCTTTCTGGGCTATGCCAGATCCATCAATAACACCTGTAAGGCTTCCAGTGACAAGCAAGCCAGCAAGCTGTTGATCTTAACTCTGCACTCCCCCTTCATCCTGAGGTGATAGTCACAGAGAGTAAGTTGTGTGGGGGGAGGGGGGTTTCCGTCCCCAGAGGCTGGAGTGTGGATCAGGGAGTCTAGGCGCATTGCTGGAACAAGGTAAGCAGTTGCCTCTAACTCTGTTGTGGGAGAGTGGGTGGAATTGCTTTCTAGTGGGGATTGGGGTAATACGGCCGGACTTGCTGCTGACCACCAGGGATTTGGGGAGGGAGGACCTGAAGAGTGGCAGCACTGTGCTTCCTCTCTAATATGTGCTGTAGGGGCCAAAGACCTTAGGTTGGGTAGAATAACTTCACTTTCTGCTTTCATGATTACAGATCTGGTGCAGCAAAATCCCTGCAGCTTAACCCCTTGACTGGCAGAGAATGGCTAACAGCCAGGTCCATGCTAGATCCAGTTTGTATCTATGGCTGTTTCTTTTTAACTATTAGAATAATGGCTTAACATGCAGAACCTTCAGAGCAGTTTATTTAAATTGAGCATATTTACTTGTGTGATGGTTTTCCAAGCAAGCCTTTGTTGTTGGGTGTTTCCCAGAGATTATATAACAAGTGTGGAGTTTTATTTCAGGTGCCTGAGTAGTGGGAGCAGCAATCCTCTGTGTTCTAGCATTAAACTCCAACTTAAGAATAAGAGGTCAGTAGATACACAAATTAAATCTATGTGAGGTATTTGGCAGGTTGTCATGTCCACTTCCAGTTATCTCTGATTGGTGGAGGCTAACAGGGAGTAGGGTTACCAACTTTTTGAAAGAGAGAAACCCACCACCTGTGGCTAGCCATGCTCTGCCAATGCCCAACCCTGACCTTCCCTTGACCCACCCCCTGTCCAACCCTACCCCACCCTTGCCCCACCCCTTGTCCAACCCCACCTGCCCGTAAAAAATAATGTGCAAACTGAACGAGCAGGATTGCTACACGTTCATAAACAGAAATTACATACTAACAGAATATCCAGCATTGGTTGTACATGCACACTCAATACAGATAGGCCTTCATCAATAAATGAGCACAAAACAAAAAGAGAAATATATAGACAAAATTAAACTAAAACCTCAGAAAGCCAGATGCTGCATGTAGTGTAACACAAGAGAAATATAAATGCATTTTCCCCATACTGTACCAAATAAAAGGCAGCAGATATCAGGATTGACATTAGGAGGGTTGCAACCTGGCAATTGCCCTGGATCCACAAGCCAGAGAGGGCCTCGGATCCGTCTGAGACTGAAAAAGGCACGACTTGCTAGTGGGCTTTGGAAAATGCAATGTGTGCCTTAGAGTCAATGCCCACTTCTGGTGTCCCATCAGCTCCTGGGTTTTCTTGGCAGTATGAGTGGAAGTATATTGCTAGGCTTTTCTTCTGAGGCAATGGTGAGTTAAGTGACTTGCCCAAGGCCACAAGGAGTTCTAGTGGGACTTGAACCCTGGTCACCAAGCAAGTGCTTTAACCATGTGGCTACTTCTCTAATTCCAGCCCTGCACAGCAGCAGCTCCCTTCCAGTCCCTGTCCTTCCCAGCATCACTTCTAGTTCCAGCCCCTCCTTCAGCATCAGTCCTCCGCCGGTATCATCTCCCTTCCAGTCCGCCCCATCCTTCAGCATCAACCCATTTCCAGTCTATTCCAGTGCTAATGTAACCCAAGGTGTAAAAACAAATGAAACAAGTATTTACCGAGTTTCCAGCATCAGCAGAAGAGGGAGAACAGGCAGCACCTGGAAAGCCGTGTCGAGAAGGTTTTTTTTTTTTTTTAAATGCAGCTGTGGTTTTTCGTGGATGTTGAGGCAGGGCAGTAGGACAGCTTCAGGCTGCAATCGAGGCTGTCAGCTCCCATGGTGGGCCCGAGTCAGCCCTGGGCAGCAGCAGCAGAATTTAAAAAGAAAAGTGAAGCCACGAGGCTGGGCTCAGGCAGCATATGGGGTCATGCAGGTATCGGGGAGAGTGCAATCACCGTAGCTGTTCCTATATAAGGTCTATTCTAGACTGTTGTACTGCTGTGAGGATTGCAGCATCAGCGTCCGGGAGTAGTCATAAGCACCGTGGGCTTTAAACAGAAGAAGCCACGGTGACTGTGGCTCTCCCCAATGCCTGCATGACCCCATATGCTGCCTGAGCCCACTTGGCCTCAGTCACACACTCAGAACACAAACCCTCACCAAGTACAGAATAAGTGACTACAACCTTAAGTAAAGATAAAAATATGTAGACAAAAATTAAACTGCCATTTCTTGTCTCTTGTTTTCTTCACTTCCTTCCATCAACTTATTTCCAGTCCCAGTAACCCTCCTAGTATCAGCCCCCTTTCCAGTCCTCTCCCAGTACCTTACAGTGTCAACCCCCTTGCATTCCCAGGACTGCCATTGGTGTCCATTCCCCCTCCTTCCCCACTATCCAGCCCCTTCTAGTCCAAATACCATCACAGGTATCAGCTCACTTCCAGTCCTAGTGCCACCCACCTCCCCCTGTGTCAGCTCCCTTCCAGTCACCTTACCCTCTGTCCATCCCCCTTCCAGTACCATCTCCATGTGTCGGCTCCCAGTGTCAGTGCCCCCCTCCATTCCAGCCCCCACCCCACCATTACCCAGCCACACACTAGTCCCATCCCCAAGTGTCAGCTCCCTCCAGTCTCACCTCCCAGGTGTCAGCTGTATCATCCCCAGGTGTCAGTTCCTTTCTATCTCCCTCCTCCCCTAGTGTCATCATCCTTCCAGTCCCTTTCCAGTACCATCCCGAGGTATCTGCTCCCTTTCAGCCCACTCCTTCCCCCCTCTATCAGCTCCCTTCCAGCCACCTCCTTCCCCTCTTTGTCAACTAACTTCCAGCCCCACCTTCCTGCCTGTCGGATCCATTCCTGCCACCTGCTTCCACCCCCCTGCTAGCTCCCTTCCTGCCAACTCCTCCTCTCCCATGCCCCTATGTCAGCTCTCTTCATGCCCCAACACCCCCTCCCGGGTCTGCTCCCTTCCAGACCCCATCTTCCCCCCATGTCAGCTCCCAGCCTCCTCCTTCCCCTGGTAGCCACGGCTACTGCTTCTTACAGAGCCACAGCTGCACTAGCGATAATAATTTAAAAGAAAAGCAAAACTGGTGTGGAGCCTTCCGGCCTCTGTTTTGGAAGCCCTGCTGCTGCGTCCCGCTCCCTCTAGCGTAACTTCCTTTGGAGGGCGGGACGAAGCAGTAGGGGTTCCATAACAGAGGATGGAAGGCTCCACACAAGTTTTGCTGTTATTTTAAATTATTAGCACTATCGCAGCTGTGGCTCTGTAAAATGCAAGAGCTGCGGCTGGATCGGGGAACAGGAGAGAGATGAAAAGCCGGTTTTCAGCTCTGGTTGCTCCCGGTCCTGCGGCCAGAGCAAAAAACTGGCTTTTCAAGAGCCAGTTTTAGCTCTCTACCAGCAGCTGGCCTGGCCATATAAAAACTGGCCAGGCCGGCTGAATACCAGCCGGTTGGCAACCCTAGCAGGAGGGCAATGGCCTAGGTGATCACTTACTCCTATGCTCCACCCAAAAACGAATTCACTTTTAAGGATCTTGTTGCAAAAGTAGAGAATGTTTACTGACAAAAAGAGAAAAAATCAATACACATGTTGGGTATTTTTAAAAGCATGTTTATACATGTAAATAATGCTATTGTTGTGGTTTACATAGGTAATGTAGTCGGTCGCTATTCTGAAAGTACGCGTGTAAGACCAAATGCAGTCCTGGCACAGGAAGAGAGCAGAACACTGCAAGGTACAGGGATGGCAGTATCATGGAGCCTGAGTAGCCAAGCAGTATTTATTTATTTAACAGTTCTTTTTTTTTATACCGCTTTATCCTACGGTCAAAGTGGTTTACATTGTAACTGAACATCTTACATTAAACAGGGAATACAACTTGGAAGCATTGATATATGTATTAGGGGAGTAACTATGTACATTTGCAAAGGTGCGTAATTGATGAGGCTAGGGGAAAGTGTGGGGGAGAGTCTGGGTGCAGGAAGGTGGGAAATTGTGTGGGGGGGGAGAGGTAGGCTAGGTTTGCGAGTAGCATTCTCTGAAGAGGTGGGTTTTAAGGGCTTTCTTGAAGGAGGATAAGTCTGTTATGATCCTTATCTTTTCAGGAATGGAGTTCCAGAGTTGAGGTGTGTAGAGGGAAAAGGCTCTCTTAGATGTGGTAACATTGGTTTTTGTGAATATCGATGGTGTTTGCAGCATTTTCCTTGAGGACAATTGTCGCCCTCTGTTGTCTGAAGCAAGGTTTGTACATGTGGTAATGAGTCATTGAGGAATATTGTAAGAATAGCTTTGAATTTTGAACGCTCTATAATGGGAAGCCAGTGCAGTTGTATAAGGAAAGGTGTGATGTGGTCTGTTCTTTTTGCATTGAGGAGGGTTCGTGCAGCCACGTTGAGTGGAAGTTGGAGGGGGTGGATGATTGGATTTGGTATGCCTTCAAAGATGATATTGCAGTAGTCGAGGTGCGGGAATATGGTACTCTGAGTACTCTGAAGTTACAGAATGTTTAATGGTGGTATATAAAATTTTAAATAAAGATAAAGTACTATTCTAGAAGGAAAGATTGCCATTCCTAGAGCAGTAAAATATATTTTATTACTTAAGTACCACATCAGTTGCATTCTGTTGAATGCAATCACTTAATTTAGCCATCTTACAACAAGCAGCTCAAGTGACTATGAGATTGAGAATGACAATAATACAAAAAAAGTACCAGTCAAAGTACCAAGAAAGAGAGCCAAAAAATAAAATTGTGTATTTCAAAAGGAATGGCTGAAGTACCCAGAGTACCGTGACTGGCTAGTTAAACATGATGTTCCTTAGCGTCTCTCTAGTCCAGTCCCGGAACCATAGAGTTGTGAACCTCCACCAGCAGCTTTGGAGACTGAATATCTTCATCTCTTTGATCATCCAGCTATATGCAGCCCCAAGGACCGCCCACACATCAGTATCTCAGTCTCCAAGCAGCTTGGAAGTCAGAGCCCAGAACTGGGCTCCTTAGGAACAAATAAGCAGAGCTTTAGTGTTTTATTATTTTCTAGGTTTAGGTGCTGGGCTGCTGCTGTGGAGGAATTCTTTGGCTGTGTCCCTTCTGCCTTTATCTGATCTGTTTTTTTCTCTCTTTCTCTCTGTCAGTCTCCCCATAGGTCAAACAAGCAGGGGAGCTGCAAAGGACACAGGTCTCCTTTCTACCGAACCCCCTTGGTGGGTGAGGAGAAGGTTGAAGGCAATTAATTGCAGCAATTAAATACAGCAGTAGGCTCTGAGGGTCCCCTAACTGATTTAGGGGTTCCCCGAGCTGCCCTGAGCGGCTATTAACTCTGATGTGGGCTCTGATAACTGCTACTCAGAGCTTGTGACAGGCATGCTGGACAGCACTCACAGAGTTTTGACCCCCCCTCCTCTCCTGTGTGTGGGTGAGTAGACTTTGGGGCTTTTTATTTCTAAAGGCAGTGATAGAGGCCTTGGGGTAGCCTGGAACAGCTCTGGGGAGTTTGTTTAGACCTTTTGGGTACTTTTTATAGTCCTTTTTTTGGCGGGATCGGGTCCGGCGGCCATCTTGGATTTTTAAAGTCATTTTTTCTTCGTGTTTTTTTTAGGGATAGGAGCTTTGTTTTTGAATTTTTTGGTCAGATATCAGCTAATTGACCCCAGCTCTATCTAATCCTGCGATTTGGAGCGTTTTTGAGCACTTTTAAAATCACAATTTGTTTTTCTGCTGTTTGCTTCAGCAAGGTGTCTCTGCTTTGCTGGTAGAGGGCTGTGTGCATAGGCATGCCTCCTAGTCCTCGGTGTCTGGTTTGTGGCATTCGTAGAAGTAGTAATTTGGAAGCCAGAGTCTGTGCCACTTGTTCTGCTGTGGGTGCTGTCATGGAGGATCCTCTGGAGGGCTTCAGTGCGGATCTCCCTCCTGTCTCTACAGAAGGGACATCAAGGCAGGCAGAGACGGTCCTTGGTCCGGGGATTTCTGAGGTGCCAGAGCGCCTGTTGGCGGGGGGCATCCAGGAGGGATCCCTGGGAATTCCACCCGCCTTTTTCTCTCTCATGCAGGAAGCTCTGGCTCTCTTGCAGCCGGCGGGTGGAGGTTCGGTCCCGCCCCGCCGTGGGCTGAAGCGCCCACTTTCAGTAGAGGGAGACACCGGTCCACAAAAGAAGAGCCGGCCCCCGAGTGTTGCGGATTCTGCGCCTCCTGGGGATGAGTCCCACGAGGGGCTGGGGGAGGCTCTCGAGCTAGAGTCTGCGGAAGATTTAGAAGACGGCGAGTTGTTTGACGACGAGCAGAGTAGTAGAATAGTGCATGTATTTCGTAAAGAGGAACTTCCGGCACTGATTGCCGAAACCCTCAAAGTATTGAACATACCCGTGGAAGATTCCGCTGCGGAGGACCAGTTGGAGGATCCCTTGATGCAGGCGGTGCGCACTTCCCACAGAGTCTTTCTGCTCCATAGGGTTTTTAAGGCTATGATCCAGGAGGAGTGGAACAGTCCAGAATCCGCCTTGCGCGGGGCTAGACTGTTGCCTAAGTTGTATCCTCTATCGGAGGCTGATAGAGGGCTTTTTCGTTCGCCGAAAGTGGACGCAGCAGTTTCCGCGGTTACTAAACGGACTACTATCCCGGTGGAAGGTGCTGCGGCATTGAAGGACGCGCAGGATAGAAAGGTCGAGAGCTTGTTGAGACAGGCGTTTGATGTTTCTGCCCTGTCAATGCAGGCAGCAGCGGCCGGGGCCTGGGTGGCGCGCGGCTGCCTCCGCTGGTCTCAGCAGTTGCAGGGGCCCCAGTCGGCGGAACAGGAGGCCGCGGTGTCCAGATTGGAGTCTGGTGCCGCTTATTTGGCGGATATCCACTATGACCTCATTAGGGGGTTGGCTAACGGCATGGCGTCGGTGGTAGCGGCACGTCATTCTCTTTGGTTATGCAATTGGGCGGCTGATGGTTCTTCTAAAGCTCGCCTTAGTAAGCTGCCGTTTAAGGGCAGGCAGTTATTTGGAGAGGACTTGGATAGGTTGGTAAAAGATCTCGGGGATTTTAAGGGGGGTCGGCTTCCGGAGGATAAGCCCAAGCAGGGGAAGCCGACCTTCACCTTCCGGGGGTCTCAGCAGTCCTTTCGGAGATTTCGTGCCTCCCGCTTTGGTCAGTCCCAGTGTTCCAGATACCCGGGGCGCGGACAGAGTTTCCGCGGATTTGGGGGGGCAGGTAGAGGTTTTGGCTCCTTCCAGGCGCAGGTCCCCAAAAAGTCACAATGAAGCGAGGCCGGCTCCGGTGGCGGTGATCCCCGTACGGGGCAGACTACGGGATTTCTATCCTGCCTGGGCCGCTATCACATCCGATCAGTGGGTGTTAGAAGTGATACGAGAGGGATATGCGCTCGAGCTGCATTGACCGGTGCTAGATTCCTTCGTTATGTCCCCGTGCAGCGCTCCCTGGAAACGAAGAGCCGTATCAGATACACTTTCCGGGCTGCTTCGGCTCCGGGCAGTCGCCCCCGTGCCGGAGGGGCAGTTAGGGTCCGGTCGATACTCCATCTACTTCGTAGTGCCGAAAAAGGAGGGCACCTTTCGACCAATCCTGGATTTAAAGAAAGTGAATCGGTGTCTCCGGGTGTCGCATTTTTGCATGGAAACGCTGCGCTCGGTCATAGCGGCGGTCCGCAAGGGGGAATTCTTAACGTCCCTAGACCTTACGGAGGCCTATTTGCACATTCCCATTCATCGGGAACATCAAAGATTTCTGTGGTTTGCACTGCCGATGGGCCATTTTCAGTTTCAAGCCATGCCTTTCGGACTCGCGACGGCGCCACGGGTCTTCACAAAGATCATGGTGGTGGTAGCGGCGTTCCTGCGGAAGGAGGGTGTCCTCGTGCATCCCTATCTCGACGACTGGTTGATCCGGGCGAAGTCGAGGGAGGAGAGTCTCCGAGCGACGGCGCGGGTCGTACAGATTTTGCAGTCGTTAGGCTGGGTGGTCAATCGGGCGAAGAGCAGCCTTCTTCCCTCGCAGACCTTGGAGTATTTGGGGGCGCGTTTCGAGACCGGCAACGGGAAGGTTTTTTCTCCCAGTGCACAGAGCGCGGGCCCTGAGGCGGCTGGTGGAGCAGTTTCTAGCGAGACGGTCATCCTCGGCAATACCTTCAGCTTCTCGGCACGATGGCGGCGACCATTGAGGTAGTTCCGTGGGCAAGGACGCACATGCGGCCCCTGCAGCGAGCGCTGCTGAGTCGATGGTGTCATCAGTCCGACTCGCTAGCTCGTCAGTTAGTTTGCCCCTTGGGGGTTCGGCGCAGCCTTCGCTGGTGGTTGCGTCGGCGCTCTCTGGCGAACGGTATGCTCTTGGAGTCTGGCGTCTGCTGATGACGGATGCCAGTTTGAGCGGCTGGGGGGCTCATTGCGAGGGTCAGATTGCTCAGGGCCAGTGGTCCTCGCGGGAGAGCCAGTGGTCCATCAACCGTCTGGAAATGAGAGCCGTGTGGTTGGCTCTGACTGCGTTTCAGCCTTGGCTGCAGGGAGCGGCGGTCAGGGTGCTGTCCGACAATGCCTCCACGGTAGCCTACATAAATCGCCAGGGAGGCACAGGCAGCGCGGCGTTGGAAGCGGAGGCGGATCTGCTTCTAGAATGGGCAGAGCGGCATCTTCAATGTCTGTCGGCCCAGCATGTCGCGGGGGTTCACAATGTGGAGGCGGACTTTCTGAGTCGTCGCAGAGTAGACCCCAGAGAGTGGTCTCTACATCCCGAGGTATTTGCGTTGCTGGTCCGTCGTTGGGGTCTGCCAATAATGGACCTCATGGCGACCTTCGAGTCCGCGCAGGTCGAACGGTTCTTCAGCAGGCGTCGGGAACGCATGTCGGAAGGCCTCGATGCATTGGCACAAAGGTGGCCAAGGTACGGGCTGCTCTATGTCTTTCCTCCGTGGGCTCTGGTGGGTCGCCTGGTGCAGCGGATCGAGCGGCATCTGGGTCCCGTGGTTCTGATTGCCCCGGACTGGCCTCGTCGGCCTTGGTATGCGGATCTGGTGCGGTTGAGTGTGGCCGATCCGTGGCTGCTTCCTCCTCGGCCGGATCTCCTTCGGCAGGGGCCGCTGCAGATACCTCAGGTGGCTCGATTCTCGCTTACGGCATGACTATTGAGAGGGCGCGAATGAGAGCCAAAGGTTATTCTCCGGAGGTCATTGCTACCTTGTTGCGGGCACGGCGTCGGTCCACATCGCTAGCGTATGTCCGGGTCTGGCGTATTTTTGAGAGCTGGTGTGCGGATCGCGAATTGCAGCCTTTGCGGACCTCCGTTCCTCAGATCCTCTCCTTCTTGCAAGCAGGGGTGGACAAGGACCTGGCGGCCAGTTCCTTGAGGGTACAACTTGCAGCTCTTGTGTGTTTTCGAGGCAAGGTTCAGGGCCAGCTATTGGGGTCCCATGCTGATGTGAAGCGCTTCTTGCGAGCGGTGTTGCTTATGCGTCCTCCATGCATGGCTTTAGTTCCCTCGTGGGACTTGAATTTGGTGTTGAGGTCTCGGGTGGCTTCGCTGTTTGAACCCTTGGCGCAAGCTTCGTTGAAGGACTTGATGTTGAAGACGGTGTTTCTGGTGGCGATCTCGTCAGCTCGCAGGATTTCGGAGTTGCAGGCTCTTTCGTGTAGGGAACCCTATCTGTCTTTCTCGGCCGACAAGGTGGTATTGCGACCGGTTCCCGCGTTTTTGCCTAAGGTAGTTTCGGCGTTTCACATGAATCAAGTGGTGTCTCTCCCGGTGTTTGCCAAGGAACGCGGTAAGCATGCGGATAACTCCTTGCACGCGTTGGATGTCCGTCGAGCGCTTCGCCGGTATTTGCAGGAAACGGCGTCCTTCCGTAAGTCCGATCGTTTATTTGTCGCCTTTGGCGGTCCGCGCAAGGGGGAAGCGGCGTCTAAGTCTTCCATTTCCCGCTGGTTGAAAGAGGCGATTTCGTCGGCATACCTTTTACACGGCAAGATGGTTCCTGCCAGGCTTCGGGCTCACTCGACTAGGGCGCAGGCGGCGTCTTGGGCAGAAGTTAGCTTGGTGCTGGCGGTGGATATTTGTCGGGCGGCGACGTGGTCGTCCTTGCACACCTTTGCTAAGCACTATTGTCTGGATGTGCAGGCGGCGTCGGATGCGCGGTTTGGCTCTCGGGTGCTTCAGGCTGGACTAGTGAGGCCCTCCCGTTGAGATATACTGCTCTGTTACATCCTCTATGGTTCCGGGACTGGACTAGAGAGACGCTAAGGAAGAGTAAATTAGACTTACCTGCTAATTGTTGTTCCTTGCGGAACTCTAGTCCAGTCCCGGATCCCTCCCTGTCTCTCGGTTCTCGCTGCCAGCCAAGAAGATACAGTCATTATAGGAGTCTGCCAGGGTTTCTGTTCTCTATGCTTTCGGTCAGAGCTCCTCTGCTTGCAGCACGCCTTAGTTCCCTTTCGGGGCCAATTTGGAGGGTGAGCGGTGGCGCCTCTTGTTGCTTGTGTTTTGCGCAAGGGTCGCCACGGCTGTTCTGGTCCGCCTTCCCGTAGGCGGGTGATTGTTCATAAGAAATACAGAAAAAAAAAAATTTTTGCTAGTAGTGGGATCTTTAGGGTCAGGATCCTTTTTTCCACTGTATGGTTATATCTACTTATTTGTTGCTCTGCTTAGTATGCTTTGTCAATAGGTACTGATGTGTGGGCGGTCCTTGGGGCTGCATATAGCTGGATGATCAAAGAGATGAAGATATTCAGTCTCCAAAGCTGCTGGTGGAGGTTCACAACTCTATGGTTCCGGGACTGGACTAGAGTTCCGCAAGGAACAACAATTAGCAGGTAAGTCTAATTTACTCATCCAAACTACAGATGATACATTTATTGTAGTGCTCTGATTAGTAGAGACATAGAAACATGACGGCAGAAAAAGACCATATGGCCTATCCAGTCTGCCCTTCCATACTATAGTCCCTTTTTTCCCTTTAGAGATCTTCTGTGTCCATGTTTTCTTGAATTCAGACTCTGTCCTGGTCTCTACTACCTCAAGAGGAAGGCTGTCCCATGCATCTAGCACTCTTTCTATAAAGAAATATTTCCACATATTATTCCTGAGTCTATCCCCTTTCACCTTCATCCTATGCCCCCTCACTGCAGAGCTTTCTTTCAGTTGAAAGATGCTCTCCCCCTGTGCATTTATGCCATGGAAGTATTTAAACATCTATCATATTGACCTCTCCCACCTTTCCTATAGAGTCTAGATATTGAGATCTTTAGTCAGTCCCATATGCCTTATGATGAAGTCCACTGACCATTTTGGTAGCCACCCTCTGCACCGACTCAATCTTGTTTATATCCTTTTGAAGGTGTGGTTTCCAGAATTGCACACAATACTCCAAATGAGATCTCATCAAAGACATACAGAGGCACTATCACCTCCTCCTTCCTGCTGGCCATTCTTCTCCTTATTCACCCAAGCATCCTTCTGGCTTTTGTCATTGTCTTTTCATCTAAAACAATCATGTCTAGGTCCCGCTCTTCTTTTGTGGACAGAAGTACTTCACCTACTATACTATACTATACCGCTCTCTTGGAATTTTGTAGCCCATATGCACGACCCTGCATTTTTTTTAGCGTTAATCTCAGCTGCCAAATTCTCGACCATTCTTCAGCCGTCTCTTTTTCAGGTTGAAGAGCCCTAATCTATGAAGAGAGGCTAAAAAGGTTAGGGTGCTTCAACCTGGAAAAGAAATGGCTGAGGGGAGATATGTTAGAGGTCATAAATTAATGAATGGAGTGGAACGGGTAAATGTAGATCGATTGTTAACGTCATCAGAATATAAAAAGACTAGGGGACATGCAATGTAGCTACAGGGTAACCTATTTAAGACTAATAAGAGAAAATATTTTTTCACTCAACGTGTAATCAAACTCTGGAATTTGTTACCGGAGGATGTAGTAAAAGCTGTTTGTGTAGCTGGGTTTAAAAAAGGTTTGGACAAGTTACTGGAGGAAAGTTCCATTAACCATTATTAAAGTGGACCCAGAATATCCACTGCTTGCCCCAATACAAGCACTGTGGAACCTGTGTCTTTTGGGGAAACTGCTAGGTACTTGTGACCTAGATTGGCCATTGCTGGAAACAGGATACTGGGCTTGATGGATTTTGGTCTGACCCAGTATGGCATATCTTATGTTCTTCAAGCTTAGCTAGATCCCTCCTCTACTCCTTCCTGGGTGTCTACTCTATTGCAGATTTTGGTATCATCTGCAAAGAGGCTAACCTTACTTGACAGCCCTTCTGCAATATCACTAACAAAAATGTTTAAAAAAATCAGACCAAGGACAGATCCCTGTGGCACACTACTGGCTACGTGGCACACTACTGGCTACATCTATCTCCTCAGAGAGAACTCCATTTACCTGTACCCTTTGTTGCCTCCCACTCAACCAATTTCTAGCCCAGTCAGTCACCTTAGAGTTCTTCCTCTACTGCCATCCCACTTTTAGTCGGTGTACCTCAGGGCTCTGTCTTAGGACCTCTCCTTTTCTCCCTCTACACTAAGTACCTTGGTGTACTTATTTCCTCCCATGGTTTTCAGTACCATCTTTATGCTGATGACTCTCAGATCTACCTTTCTGTGCCTGAAATCTCTCCAGGAATCCAGACCTGGATCTCTGCCCTGTTATCTGACATTGTTGCCTGAATGTATCACTGCTATCTGAAACTGAACATGGCCAAAACTGAGCTTCTTAACCCCCTAAACCCACCTTTCCCTTTTCTCCCTTCTCTATTTCTGTGGATAACACTATACTCTTCCCTGTTTCCTCAGCTCACAATCTTGGGGTCATCTTTGACTTTTCTCTCTCTTCCTCTGCACACACCCAACAGTAAGTTAAAACCTGTCGCTTCTTTGTCTAAAACACTGGCAAAATTCATCCCTTCACTTCTGTACACACTATTAAGACACTTATCCATTCTTTAGTCACCTCCTGTCTAGACTATTGCAAACTCCTTCTTTCTGGTGTCCCTCTGAATCATCTCTCTCCCCTTCAATCTGTTCAAAACTCAGCTGTATGACTAATCTTCTGCCAGCCTCGATATGCTCATATAATCCCTCTTCTCAAGTCGCTTCAATGACTCTATTTGTTTCCGTATCCAGTTCAAACTACTCCTGCTGACCTATATGTGCACTCACTACCTTTCCTCTCTTATCGCTCCCTACACCCCTCCTTGGGAACTCCACTCTTCTGGCAGATCCCTTCTATCTGTGCCCTTCTCTTCTCCTGCCAACTTCAGACTTCAATCCTTTCACCTTGCTGCTCCTTATGCCTCGAACAAATTACCTTAGTCTGTGCATCAGGCTTCATCTCTGTCTCTTTTCAAATCCAGGCTGAAAACCCGTATCTGTAAGGCTGCTTTTGGATCCTGATCCACTCAGACTCCTATGTGTTTCCTTATCTTTCCCCTAGACATATCTGTGTCCTCAGCTGTTGTATTGTCTGTCTTGACTAGATTGTAAGCTCTGATGAGAAGGGACTGTCTTTTACATGTGTCTGTATAGCACTGCATAAGCCTTGCAGCAATATACAAATTATAAGTAGTAGGGCTTTACTGAATTCTAAGTACACCACATCTAGGGCTCTCCCTAGGAACAACTCTCTGGTCACCTAGTCAAAGAAATTAATTTAGATTTGTCTGACAAGACCTGCACCTACTAAAAACATGCTGCCTTGGATCCTGCAATCCATTGGAATCCAGAAACCTCACTATCCTCTGTTTTAGCAGCATTTCTATTAATTTACACACCACAAATTAACCGGCCAGTATGTTGCAGTTCTCAACCTCATCCTTACTTCTGCTTTTGTGCAAAGGTACCACATGCACCATTCTCCAGTCCTCTGGTACCGCTCCTATCTCTAAAGAAGCATTGAAAAGGTCAGACAATGGAGCTGCAAGAACTTCCTCAAGTTCCTTCAGTACTCTGGGATGTAGCCAATCCGTTCCCATTGCTTTGTCTACTTTTAGTTTAGCTAGCTCCTCGCGAACACAGTCTTCTGAAAATTGTTCAAAATCCCCTTCACTACTGTTTCTATTTGTGGATGTTTTCTGAGGTCCAGCTTCTGACCCTTCATCTGTGAATTCAGAGCAAAAAATATTTCTTTAACAATTCCATTTTATCTCATCAGCTTCTACATATTCCTCCCTTTCACCCTTGAGTCTGACAATACCACTTCTGCACTTCCTTCTCTCACTAACATATCTGAAAAATGTTTTGTCCCCATATTTTACTGTATTGACTATTTTTTCTTCTATATGTATCTTTGCTTTCCTGACTACTTTCCTAACTTCTATAAGATTTTCCAAATATTGATGGTTGTCTTCCTCTTTCTGTGATCTCTTTTATTTTATTCACCTTTTCAGCTACTTCTTTTGAGAATCAGTGACCCCTTGTTGCCCTTAAAATATCCCCTTTCAGTTTTGTCCATTGCTTTTCTAATCCCCCAGCAGTTCCCATCCCACTAATGACTCCTTGAGGTATTTCTCCATCTTGGCAAAGTTAGTTTTCCTAAAGTCTAGAATCCTCACTTTTGAATGGGCTTTATCAGTCCTAGTCCTAATATCGAACCACACCATCTAGTGATCACTGGATGTGAGATGATCTCCCACTATAACATCAGAAACACTTTACCCATTGGTAAGCAGAAGGTCCAGTATGGCCCCCTTCACAAGTAGGTTCTGTTATCAGTTGCTAGAATAATTCTCCCTGTAGAGAATCCAGGATCTCCTTACTTCTAGATGTCATTGCAGCAGGTATGTGCCAGTCATCCTTCAGCATATTGAAATCACCTATCAGTAGCACTTCTCCTTTCATTGCAATACTGCAAATGTCTTCAATTAAATCTCTGTCCACTTCTGCCTGTGAAGGAGATATGTATATCATACCAATGCAAATGGATTCCACATTCCCTCTTTCTAATTTAATCTATAGTGCCACCTCCTTCCCTTGTAAGCCCTGCAATTCCTTAGCTTTAATATGATTTTTTACATATAGTGTCCTTACTGAATAAAGTATAACCCAGTATAATTATATCCCAGTCATGGTTCTCCGTAAATCATGTCTCTGTAACTGCCAGTAAATCCAAGTCAGCTTCTTCCATTAAAGCCTCAACATCTGGGATCTTATTTCCCATACTACAGCCATTAACACACACTACTTTCCAGATGTTGCCCCTTTTACATATTTCTACAAACGTATTAAATGTTTCACTTACCCGAGGGCTTCTGTTTACCTGGGGGCTTTCTTCGCCAATCCCCAACAAACCTAATTTAAAGCACTCTTCAGTAGGTTAGCCAATCTGCTGCAGAAGACACTTTGAACCTTCTTGGATAGGTGACACCATCTCTTCTCAGCAGCCCTTGGAAAATTATCCCATAGTCCAGGAAACCAAAACATTCTCAATGACATCATCCATACAGCCATGCATTCGTCTCCAGGATGCAAGCTTCTCTGCCTTGGTCTTTACCCTCAACAGGGAGGATTGAAGAGAACACCACCTGCACACCTATCTGCCTCACACTCTCTCCTATAGCCATGAAGTCACTCTTGATATGCTTGTAGGGATAGCTAGCACTATCATTTGTGCCAGCATAGATGAGCATCATCAGATAAATAGTCAGTAGGCTTAATGAGTCTCAGCAAACTCTCCATAACACCTCAAATTTTGCCACCTGGCAGTCAGCACTCCTCCCTGGACATCAAGTCTGGTCGACAGATTGGTGCCTCAGTACCCCTCAGAAGAGAGTCATCAACCAACACTACCCTTCGCTTCCTTGTGGTTACTGACTCTGTAACTTTGGGATGCTTGAGTAAGGCAGTGTTGCCTTTGCAGCAGAAGAAAGCCTTGCCTAAGAATACAAAATTACCCCTTTTGCAATATAGTTACAAATCTCTAGGCAATGCAGCCAAAAAAGTTAGCAATTAAAAATGAAAAAGCCTCCTTAAAAAGTTCTTGGGCAGAGAGTTTGTATTCAAAAGCCAAAGAGGTACCTTGCTTGTAATGAAAACCCTCTAAGAATGGCAGTAAGTGCAAAGCACTGTAGACCTTTATACAGCACTCATCTTTATACAGCATTTTGGGACAAACACAGAGGATCTCTAAAGGTAAAAAGGGGACTGTTGTAGCTGTTATGGAAGGACAGACTAGATAGGCTATGTGGTCTTTTTCTGTCGTCATATTTCTATGTTTCTTGGGACAAACACAGAGGATCTCTAAAGGTAAAAAGGGGACTGTTGTAGCTGTTATGGAAGGACAGACTAGATAGGTCATGTGGTCTTTTTCTGTCGTCATATTTCTGTGTTTCTATCTGACTCCTAAGGATGCTAATTAAGAACACTAACACCTTTGGGAGGGGGGCGGTGGGCAGTGACTTCAAAGACCTTGCCTTCCTCTTTGAACATGAAGGCTAGAGGAGAAGAAAAAATATAGCAGTAGAAAAAAGCTTTGCTGAAGAACACAAAAATAACCCTTTTGCAATACAACTAATATAGACTAGATGGTGTAGAAACAAAATGGATAATTGTTTATATTCTGAATCAGAAATTGCATCAAAAATCCAGCTGGGAAGAATAACTGAATCTTTAATGTGGAACAGTCATTGAACCATATTCCACTGACATGGTAGTCAACAAAGTAAGACTTGGAGACAATGGCTCTTCTCTTCCGTATTAAGGAAACAGTCTTGCACACCTTTTGCATCAGATAATTTCACTGCTAGAGGGAAAATTGTTTCCTTCATTTTCACGAGAAATCTGATAATTTCTGATTGCTGTACGATAGACTTCCCTACAGAATCAAGTCTCTACGGCAGAGTCTCTGGCATATGGTCACATATGAGGCTGACAGTGCATCACTGAATTACAGAGTACACTGCTCTGCCTTTCAAAAGCTCTCAATTACAGTTTGCCTTGATAATTTCTTCTTTTATAACTGTTACATCTTGCACAGCACTGAAAATACAGCTTTAAGAAAATTAACTAGGTCATTGAAACACTAGTCACCAAGACCTTGAACCATTTTTTGTACGTGCAAAAAGGCTGGCTGATTTAAAATGTTTTGATTTTGTGGAAGATTACTGCCAAGTCAAAGGCATATCAAGTGAATCTGATTACTTTGACTGGGCGACCAGATAACCATATCAAGGGCATGTGATGGATGTGTTCTACTTAGATTTCAGCAAGAGGCTTATGAATAAACTGAGCAGCCTGGAGATGGATCTCAAGGTGGTAAACTGGATCAGGAATTGGTTGACTGACTGGTGGTAAATAAACTTCACTCAGAAGAAAAGAGGATGAGTAGCAGAGTGCCTCAAGGATTGGTTTTGGGACCAATACTGTTCAATGTTTTTCTGTGTGATATTGCTGAAGTTTGCCTTTTTGTAGATGACAAAGATTTTCAATAGAAGGGACACATCAGACGGAGTGGACAACATGAGAAGACCTGCAAAAATGAGAAATGTTCAATAGCTGGTAATTAAGATTTAATGCAAAGAAGTGCAGAGTAATGCACTTGTGATGCAGAAATCTAAAGGAGGTGTATACAGTAAGGAGTGAGAGGCTGATGTGCTTGGACCAGTGGAAGGGCCGTGGGGTGATTGTTTCGTCACTGTGGTGGGGTATAAAGAATGCTACTTGTCTCTCTCCAAAGAGATTATCCTCTTTAAGAGAGTCTGCAGCCCAGAGTTCAGGGCTGGGAGGGCATGGCTCACAGGGAGAGGTTAACCCAGCAAGTTGTTGGAGGGAGAGGGGGCCTGTGGAGCCAGAAGTCCTCCAAAGGCAAGCCATACAAAGGAGTTCTGAGGTAGGAACTTTAACTAGGGCTGGAAGAAGGGCTGGGAGAACTAGCTTGTGGAGGTTTAACAAGCGGGGCAGAAGTAAAGCTACTTTTGTTCCTGAAATGCTGTCTCTTCTGGGTTTTGCTTTGTGGAGGTTTAACAATCTGGGACAGAATAAAAACTGTGTTTGTTTTCCCTGAACTACTGTCTGGCCTGTTTGTAAAGAAAATCTCCCATCGCACACCACACTATCACCGTCACCTTGAGATCCTCAGACACTAAGAGGGTAATTTTAAAAGGTTTAGTTGTGATTTGGATGCTGAAATCACAGACACGTTTCCATAGCCATTCCACAAATGACTTTTGCAGATGTCTCTGTTGCAGGGATGTCCAAATAGGCAAAGGGGTGTTGTGGAGGCATGTCCAGGGAGGAGCAATGGACTTGCACTCACCATTCTATCTCAGAAATGTCACAGACCTCTGCAGGCACGTCCATGTTTATACCTGCTCCAGGCATGAATAGGCATCAGGAAAGGGCTTGTTTTCACCTTAAAACATTCAGAAAGTGTAAAGAAGATGTAGAATTAAGTGACTAGCCTTAGCTCACAAAGGCCCACACTGGGATTTGAATCTTGGCCACACTGCTCTTGAGCCACTACTCTAACCATTATGCTATTAGATGTCTTGGTTTTGAGCTGCTTTCCTGGGGATGTCTATATAGATGTTTGATATACGTGCATGTCAGGCATGTTCACATTTCTGAAATTGTGCCTAACTTGCATGTGCCTGCTTTTTTTTTAGACTTTCTGGCTTTGACATCCTAGATTGTACTTGGACATCCCATTCTGAATGTGCCTTTAAGTGACAAGGCATTGGCCTAAGTCAGAACCAGGCTGCTGGCATTAACCTTTAAAAAGGAGATAGAGCAGCTTTTAAACTAGATAATAGGGGAAAGCCGACAGTCGCCCAAGAGTGGATGGTTCGGAAGAATGTATTCTTGAAGGATACTACCAAAAGCAGAGAGGTTCCAAAAAAGAGTAAAGTAGCCCAAATGCCTTCGAGTATGGAGCAGACAGAGCTTAAAGATCCCAAATTACCCATGTCTACCAATAGCCAAATTAATATGAATAAAATACAGTCTCTAAAATGCTTGTATGTAAATGCTAGAAGTCTAAAAAATAAGATGGGAGAGTTAGAATATATAGCACTAAATGACAGGTTAGATATGATTTGGAATATCAGAGACATGGTGGAAGGAGGACAACTAGTGGGACACCATGATACCTGGGTACAAACTATATCGTAATGATAGAGCTGATCAAATTGGTGGAGGGGTTGCGCTCTATGTTAGAGAGGGCATTGAGTCAGAAAGGATTAAAGTTTTGCAGGAAACAAAATTTGCTGTAGAATCTCTATGGATTGAAATTCCATGTAAAAAGGGGAAGGCGATGGCAGTGGGGGTGTACTATCGACAGCCTGGCCAGAATGAACAAATGGATGATGAAATGCTCAAAGAAATCAAGGAAGCTAACAAAAGTTACAGCGCAGTAATAATGATGAGTGATTTCAATTACCCTGGTAGCGACTGGGTCAGTGTCACGGCAGGACATGCTAGGGAGATAAAGTTCCTAGATGACATAAATGGCTGCTTCTTGGAGCAGCTGGTTCATGAAACGACCAGAGGGGAAGCCATATTAGACCTAGTCCTTAGTGGAACACCAGATCTAGTGCAAGAGATAAGGGTGTTGGGGCCACTTGGCAATAGTGATCATAGCATGATCGCCTTTGATTTAATTAGTGGAGGAGGGATAGTAAGGAAATCCACAGTACTACCTTTTAACTTTTGAAAGGGAGACTATGATAAAATGAGGAAAGAAAAAACTAAAAGGAGCAGTTGCAAAGATTAAAGACTTACATCAAGTGTGGGTGTTGTTGAAAAATACTATCTTGGAAGCCCAGACCAGCTGTATTCCACGCTTTAAGAAAAGTGGAAGGAAGTCCAAAAAACTGCCAGCATGGTTTAAAGGTGAGGTCAGAGAGGCTGTTGCCAAAAAAGCATCTTTCAGAAAATGGAAAAAAGAGCCAAACGACGAAACCTGGAAACAGCACAACACTGGCAAGTCAAATGGAAGGCATTGATAAAGCAGGCAAAGGGAGAATTTGAGAAGAAGCTTGCTGCGGAAGCAAAAACGCAAAATAAAGATTTTTTCAAGTACATTCGTAGCAAAAAACCTGTGAGAGAGTCAGTTCGTCCATTAGATGATAGAGGAGTTAAAGGGGCACTAAGAGGCGACAAGGCGATAACGGAGAGACTGAATGAATTCTTTGCTTCGGTCTTTACTGAGGAAGATGTAGGGATGTTACCCATGACTGAAGTGGTTTTTAAAGGTGCGGAAGAATTGAAGGAAATATCGATACATCGGGAAGATGTATTACAACTATTAGATAAACTGAAGAGTAGCATATCACCTGGGCCGGATGGTATACATCCAAGGGTGTTGAAAGAACTGAAATATGAGATTGCAGACCTGCTATTAGTAATCTGTGAACTATCATTAAAATCATCTCTAATACCTGAAGATTGGAGGATTGCCAATGTAACACCAATTTTTAAAAAGGGTTCCAGGGGTGATCCGGGAAACTACAGACTGGTGAGCCTCACGTCAGTACTGGGAAAAATGGTAGAAACCATCATAAAGAATAAAATTACTCAGCATGTAGATAGTCATGGCCTAATGGGAGACAGCCAACATGTCTTTAGACAAGGAAGAACTTGTCTTACTAATCTGTTATGTTTTTTTGAAAGTGTGAATAAACATGTGGACAAAGGTGAGATCGTTGATATAGTGTATCTGGACTTTCAGAAAGCCTTTGACAAGGTCCCTCATCAGAGACTTTTGGCAAAACTAAAGAGTCATGGGATAGGAGGCAGTGTACTACTGTGGATCATTAACTGGTTAAAAGATAGAAAGCAGAGGGTAGGGCTAAATAGCCAATTTTCCCAATGGAGAAAGGTGAATAGTTGTGTACCTCAGGGATCTGTGCATTTTGACATATTCATAAATGACCTGGAAAGTGGAATAACGAGTGAGGTTTTCAAATTTGCAGATGACACAAAACTATTTAAAGTTGTTAAAACCCAAGAGGATTGTGGAAAATTGCAAGAGGATCTTGATGAATTGGAAGACTTGGGCATCAAAATGGCAGATGAAGTTTAATATGGACAAGTGCAAAGTTATGCACCTAGGGAAGAACAACCCAAACTATGGTTACACAATGCAAGGTTCCACATTAGGAATCACCACCCAGGAAAAAGATTTAGGCGTCATTGTGGATAACATGTTAAAACCCTCGGCCCAGTTTGCAGCGGCAGCCAAGAGAGCAAATAGAATGCTAGGTATCATAAGGAAAGGAATGGAAAATAAAACAAAAGATATTATAATGCCTCTATATCGTTCCATGGTGATACTGCACCTTGAATATTGTGTGCAATTCTTGTCACCGTATCTTAAAAAGGATATAGCATTATTAGAAAAGGTTCATTGAAGAGCCACCAAAATGGTAAAGGGGATGGAAGGATACTCCTATGAAGAAAGGCTAAAAAGGTTAGGGCTGTTTAATCTGGAAAAGAGACGGCTGAGGGGAGATATGATAGAAGTCTATAAATTAATGAACGGAGTGGAACGGGTAAACTAAAGACTAGGGAACATGCAATGAAGCTACAGGGTAAACTATTTAAGACTAATAAAAGAAAATATTTTTCACTCAACGTGTAATCAAACTCTGGAATTTGTTACCGGGGGATGTAGTAAAGGCTGTTAGTGCTGCTGGGTTTAAAACAGGTTTGGACAAGTTCCTGGAGGAAAGGTCCATAAACCATTATTAAGAAGGGACCCAGGATATCAATGCTTGACCCAGTACAAGCATTGTGGAACCTGTGTCTTTTGGGGAAACTGCTAGGTATGTATGACCTAGATTGGCCACTGTTGGAAACAGGATACTGGGCTTGATGGACCTTGGTCTGACCCAGTATGGCATATCTTATGTTCTTATGATGCTAAGCTGCATACAGAAAGAATAACAAGCAGGAAGGAGAATGTATTAATGCCCCTGTACAAGTCGTTGGTGAGGTCTCACTTAGAATATTGTTTTCAGTTTGGAGTCTGTATCTTGCAATGGATATAATAAGGCTTAAAACAGTGGAGTGGAGGAGTGGCCTAGTGGTTGGGGTAAGGTACTTCAGGCCGGAAGGTCGGGGGTTCAAATCCCACTAGAGGACAGCAACCTTGGGCCGGAAGGACTGGGGTTTCTAGTCCCACAGGTGCTCCTTGTGGTCTTGGGCAAGCCACTTAACCCTCCATAGCCCATGTTCCCTGTAAAATAGTTATCTCCAAGTTTATAATGCCCTGTTCAATGTAATTTCAGTTTGTTCAATGTAAACCGCACTGATGCAGAATAGCGCGGTATATAAGAGAATGTAAATAACTAAATAAAAATAACTAATTCAGAGGGAGGTTATCAAAATGATATGGAGCCTACAGAAGAAGACGCTTGAGAAGAGATTTGAAAACCTAAATATGTCTGCCCTAGAGGAGGGACAAGGGAGTATATGATACAGAAGTTTAAATACTTTAAAGGATATTTATCAACAAACAAATCTTTTTCAAAGACAGAGAAGATGTAAAAGTAGAGAACATGAAATAAAACTGTAAGGAAGTAAACTTAGAAGCAATGTGAAGCACTACTGTTTCACACGTGTGGTGGATGCCTGGAATGCTCTCCCAATGGAGGTGGTGGGAGCAACAACCGTGAAGGAATTCAGAAAGACATGGGCTTTTATTCATGTGGAATGCTGTAAAAAACTATTTCCTACAAATAGATCCTGAAGATTTTGATAAGGTAATTTAGTCATTCAAATCGGACCAAGAAGATGGAATAAGCAAACACTAACAATGGCAGTGTTATGTTCTTTTACCTTTCACTTCTGTTAGTATGCCAATGGCTGGTTTTAGAAAAAACTAATATTCAAGACACTAATGTTTTTAATGGGCAGTTTCTCCAAATGATAGAGTTTTGCGCATACCATGACTGTCATGAACCTCACTTCTAAGCCAGGGTATGTGGAGCATGATCTCAGTCTCAAATTTACTGCTAATGCTCAGTGTAGTACTTGCATTGTGCCAAAGAGAACCTCTGGAGAGCCTCTGGAGTTCCTAAGATGTTATGGAGGTCATTCTGACCTGCGAATAGTGGGGATGCATGTCTGGGTTGGACGTGCAATTCCTGTTATTCGCAGGGAGCGTATTCCGTCTTCCTGGCTCCCCACACACAGAGAGGGCTTGTGCGAGGAGTACTGGATGGGGGCAGGAGTGGGAGGGCTGGAGGCGGAGAGTGGGTGGAGCAGGGGTAGGCCAATTCACCCAGACACATAGGGCCTATTCTGATCAGGGTCCTGTATGTCCGGCGTCGGGAAGATGGATGTGGGACTTATTCCACCTCAGAGGTGGAATAAGTCCCACCGACAGCGGCGATCAGGCCAAGCAGCGCCCCCAAAGTCACGGCGTAGGGGCAGGTAAACCCTCACTGCCCGATCCTGGTCCTGGCTGCCCCCACCAAGGGTCGGGCGGAGGGGAAAGGGAAGGGGAAGGAGGGGAAAGGAAGCCTGCAGCGATGTTGGGCCTTCTGCACTCCTGCTGGGCATCCCAGTGCCATGGCGAGGGGACGCCATAGCACCGGCACATGCCCGATCCTGCTCCTGGCTGCCCCCACCAAGGGTCGGGCGGAGGGGAAAGGAAGCCTGCAGTGATGTTGGGCCTTCTGCACTCCTGCTGGGCATCCCAGTGCCATGGCGAGGGGACGCCATAGCACCGGCACACCAGCTGCAACATAGGGCAGGCTAACCGGGCAGGGGAATGGACATCCCACGCTGCTGAATCGGGGCAACGCTGTGCTATCTAAGTACATTTTGGGTCCATCCATTTTTTGGGTGCCCGGATGGCCTGGATGTGCCCCGATTAGAATTGGCCTCCACGTGTATAGGTAATTTATCAAGGTGTGTTTGTAAATTCCTCTTATTTAAGCCTGTGGCACCCAGCATGATGGGAAATAAATTGGTATCTTTCTGCCACATATTTTTGGTCTCTGACTGCATTTCTTGGTACTTGAAGATTTTTTCCCTCTCAATGTGATTCACAGAGTAATCACTTGGAAATGACACCTCTATGGATAGATTGAGGGTTTAGCTCGAAAGTAGACAGAAAGGTAAATTCCTTGGTTTCACGGCTGGATAAGCAATGCGTCACCTTGAGAAAAGGCAGTCTGAAATTTGTGAGAACAAAAACTTTAGAAGCTTATTCCAGGGCCTTGGTATACTTTATAAAATAGTTTGACTTTGATGAATCACCTTTTAGGAAGTTTGCCTACCTTTGTCTTGAGAAGGACTAATCCTTGATTGAAGACCTGTTCAGTCTAAGTGAACTGTTTGGAATTCAAGAGCAACTCCACATAGATGATTTAAACAGTGAACTATTGCTTTTGCATTTAGCAGTTCCAGCGTTCAATAAAAGTCAAAAAGAACTAAGTGCTAATAAATGGAGCAAATTTCTTCAAAACACAGACGCATGAAGAACACAGAAGGATTGTACAACATGTTTTTGCAGTTCCATATACCTATGCCTTGATGGTATTTAACAACAACAATGTGGAAAGAGTGTTGAGCAGCATGAATAATCTCGGAACCGATGAATGCAACAGATTAGGTGATGATACTAATATTAACTTGCTATGTTTACAGTTCTTTGAAAGCATCAAAATGAATAAAGCTCTCCTTCACACATCCATAGTGGTCACAAAGTATTCATTCAAATAAGCTTTGAAAATGTTTTATTTGTTTTTATTTATTTATTTGTTACATTTCTATACCGCAGATTCTCTGCCAGGGGGTGAATACAAAGACTTGACCTCATCCTTGTCCTTATTGGGGGTTCCTGATTTCTTCTGTCTGTTGTGATACTTGCTTTAACTCTCTGTCTTCTTCCAGGAAATGTTGTTTGGCCTGTGGTAAGCGAGGTGCCTCATCTCTGGCTTTTGGGCTTTGCTCTTCTTGCGTGGCAGTTTCTGAGTCATCCCTGGAGCACTTGCTATGCCAGGGGATGCAGTTAGTTTGGCCTTGCCTGCCTTAGGGCAGAAAGTGGCGGATGGCGCTGTGGGTAAGGATAACCAACTTGCCAGAGGTTCCAGCAACTGTGCTGGGGCTGCTCTCGGTCCTTTAGGGGTTCTGCAGAGGCTATGTCCCCTGCAGTTGGGGAGGCGCTAGAGAGCAAGGTGAAAAAAGACACAACCCTCTATACGTGAAACCAGTCTTTATTAATCACAACTACACTGAGAGTGTTTTGGCATAGGAAGCCTTTATCAGGGGGTATATATGTTCTGACTTCCAACAAACAAAACATAAATACTTGTCAGTCATACATCAACAAAATCATATTAAAAACATATTGATATATAGTTGTATGGGAGATCTGGTCAGTTTTTATTATTATCTTTATTATTGCTTTATTACTTATAATTATTCCTGTATCTCTCAATATTTAAAGACTGCCTGCAAAATCGATTTGCTGCTTTAGATACAAATGATAAAGTTCCAGAAGAGTTATGGAATGACATCAAGAAGGTTGTGTTGGAAGAAAGCGAGAAGTCTCTACAAAAGGTAAAAAAGAAAAAACGGCCAAAATGGATGGCGGAAGAAACTCTGAAAATTGCCCAGAAACGCAGAGAAGCTAAAGCCAGAGGAGAAAGAAAGACAATCACAGAACTCAACAGAGATTTCCAACGTGCAGCAAGACAGGACAAGGAAAAGTACTACAATGATGCATGCAAGGAAATAGAAGCAGAAACTATTAGAGGAAGAACAAGATCAGCTTTCTTTTTTTTTTTTTTTTAAACGTTTATTTTCATTTTACAACAAACAAAGTAACAACACATCAAAAGAAACAAATACACACATACAATAAAGAAAGCAACCCCAATTACCCCCCACCCCAATGCTTCTTCTCTAAGCTGATAAGAATCATCATATGAGCGCTTACATACAACAATTATTGTACATCAAACAAACAGAAGGAGAATCTATGATACCGGATGAGCATGTGACAAAGATTAATACAGAATCAAACAGTCAACTGAGAGCATTGAAATTTTGAACATAATCGTTGAGCGTCTTCTAGCTAGACCAATAGTGAATAGTTTGAACGGAAGAGGCAGACATACTAGGTATTTGCGCATATTTACAATAAAGACAGATATGTTTCCCAATATTTCGTGATTAAGGAAATAGGAGATAGCAATACCCAGCATAAAGGCTAAAAGAAGTAAGCCAATTTAGGAAGAGAGGGGATCCCCGCAACTAAGCGGAGCCCCACAAACTTCCTAAAGAGGGGATCCGAAAAATATAAAATAGAATGAAGACGACCCCAGACCCGACTCCAGTAATACTGTAATGCGGGACAATCATACTTAACAGGAGTGTAGTAGACCAAAGGCCACATGGCATGTCCAGCATCAAGCGCACTGGATGGCATTCCAATTGGCTAACCTATCAGGAGTATTTGTCTACTTGAGATAGCAGTACTGAGGAGATAAGAAAAAATCTGATCTAGATTGTGAGTGATGGGGGGGCTGAGAAAAGGTGAGCTCTAAGTCTGAGGGGTGAAGCAACTTCCATATATCAATTCACGCAAAATCTTTCATCAGGGCTGGCAGGGTGTGGAGACTCTTGGGCGGACCACTCGTTCTAGGCGGCAGTCTATCTATCAAAGGAGCAAATACTTGGTAGAAGTCACCGCCGAGTAACAATAACAGGGTCATCCACATTCGGAGCATAAATACCAATACACGCAAATGCACTATCTCTAACCTTAAATATACACAGGCCCAGCTACCCTCCCCATCAGAGCTAGTATCCATTACAGTGGTTGGCAAAATTTCTCAACTAAGATGGCTACCTCGCCCCGCTCAGAAACGGCGGGAGAATAGGCAGCCACCATATAAGGTTTGGCAGCAAGTTTCAGTGGTTCGACAGAGGTGAAATGGATTTCCTGAAGAAACACTAAATCAGTATGATCATGATTAAAATAACTAAGGATGGTCATTCTATTGATTGGACTATTGATGCCTCTTACGTTCAATAATAAGAGCATACATAAGGCCATACAACAAAGTCAAGCATTCTGAGAAAGGAACATGATGGCGCACCGAGTTGCGCAATGTCCCTCATATCAACTATAAATGACTGTACACACGATATGATAGAAAATAAGCCAATGAAAAATCATGAAGCGCCCTATATAACAGTAGAAGCACCGAAGTGCCTTAGAGAAGAAGCAAAACCCCAGAAATTACAGGCGACCTGATGTCTGCGGGGTGAAACCCCAGAGAAGGCCTAAATTGAAACATATAACCGGTATAGCTGTGCGTGCTCCGAATCCAACCGAGGTGCACATCATGGAGGAAAAGGAGACCAAGAGAGGTAGATATAAAAGAAAGGAAGGTCCAGGCAGTCTCTATTCCAGGCAATAATCACCGTGCCGGGCCATTCAAAATGGCGGGCAGTTCCAGCGGAGTCCATCCGAATTGTTGACTTAGCGCATCTGGTCTGCCTCTTTGGAATCTAAAATGTTGCTAGCAGAGCAGGATCTTCGAAGGTTCTAGTTTGGTTATGGAGAGTCACTCTGAGCTTCGCTGGATATAAGAGGCCAAAGCGAGCCTGTAACTGTTGAAGTCTAGGACGAAAAGCAAGGAGTCCCTTCCGCCGGTCAGCTGTGGGCTTTGCCAAGTCGGGGAAGAAAGAGACTTTATGATCGTCAAACTGCAGATGTGGCATCACCCGGGCGGCTTTGAGAATTTGCTCAACTTGCTGATACCTCAGTAAACGGAAGATAATGGGCCGGGGGGTCGTCCGATTGAGTGCGATGTTGGTAGGAGCACGATATGCTCGGTCAATTTCCAGATCTCTGCAAAAGGTAATCTTCAGCAAGGAAGGGAGAGTTTTGACCAGAAATTCTCTGATATCTCCTGCTTCCGCCCCCTCTGGAACTCCTATGAGCCTTACATTGTTGCGACGAGCACGATTATTGCAATCCTCTAACTCTTTTTGAAGATTCTGTATGTGACGCTCAGCCTTGTCCAGGTTCACCAAGCGCACCGCGTGCGAATCGAGGACCCCCGCCATGTTGTCCAGCCGTAGTGAAAGACCTTCAAGCCGGTCCTGAAGCATACCGAAATCTTCTCGCATGGCTCGGAGCGCCTCTCCGTTGGACTGTACCAGTTCCTTCACACCACGTATTTCCTCCAAGATCTCCTGTTGCATTTCGGGGCTTACCCGAAGTGGAACTATCTTAGGTGGGGAAGACAACTCTGTTTTGGAGCGTTTTCCATGTGAAGAAGAGGGAGACCCGAAGTCCAAGCGCACTGGTTTGTGGGTCGCCATTCCCCCCAAGGCACCCCGGTAAGTTCGGTATAAAATATTAGGTTTATGCAGATATTAAGTCAGGATTCTGAGTAGGCCCCTCGGGAGCTTCAGCGCGAAGCGTCTAACCCGCTGGACATCAGGCTCCGCCCCCTCAAGATCAGCTTTCTTAAAGCTACGAGAGTTAAAGAAAAAGTTCCAGCCTCGAATTGGAATGTTACAAGATGCTCAAGGTTCTATGTTGAATGATGCTGAGAAGATCAAGAAAAGATGGAAGGAATATACAGAGTTTTTATATGATAAAGATCAAGTGGACCAACAGCCGTTTCAACCTGTACCTTATGATCTGGAACCATTGGTGATGAAAGAAGTTGAAGCAGCATTGAAAGCCTTATCAAAGAACAAAGCACCAGGCATTGATTGCATTCCCATAGAAGTATTACAGCAATCTGATGCAGCTGTTACCGTACTTACAAGGCTCTACCAAGAAATAGGAAGAAAATTGATGCCTTTGAATTATGGTGCTGGCGGCGAATACTGTGTATACCATGGACTGCCCGAAGAACAAACCAGTCTGTACTAGAGGAGATCAAACCTAAGCTTTCTTTAGAAGCTCAGATGACAAGACTTCGACTTTCATACTTTGGACACATCATGCGGAGAGAGAGATCATTAGAGAAAGACATCATGCTTGACAAGATAGAAGGTCAACGCAAAAGAGGAAGGCCAGCAATGAGATGGATCGATACAATAACAGCAGCTACAGGTACCAGTCTGTCAACAATGAGCCGCCTGACTGAAGACCGAACACAATTTAGGATAGCTATCCAGAGGGTCGCCATGAGTCGACTCCGACTCGACGGCACTTAACAACAACAACATCTCTCAATATGCCGCTCTGTTCCGGAAGGAGGAACTAGCGGCATTGATTGTCAGGGTCTAATCCAACTTGAACTTGGCAGATGCTCCAGGCACGGAGCAGGAGCTGAAGGTGCATCCACTCCTGCAAGGGGTGTGGAAATCCACTACTGTCTTCCTGTTCCCGGAGGTGATCAAGAACATGATCCAGTCAGTGGGATTTGCCTGACTCCCCACCTAAGGAGCTAAGGATGTATAAGAAGATGTACACTCTCCCAGAGAAGGAGTGCGTTGTGTGGTTTGCTACTCTCAAGGTGGATTCACAGGTCATGGCGATTACCAGATGGACCATCAAACCTGTAGAAGGCAGATTGGCTTTAAAGGATTTCCTGGACTGAAAGGTGGATTCGTTGTTGAAGAACTAGTTTGCCACCATGGCTGTTATTCTTCAGTTGGTGGTATGTACAGGCCTGACATCTCGAGCCCTGCTCTAGTGGATTCAGTCTCTATGTATGACCTGGTATGTTTAGCAGCCAGTGATAGTGCACTGACAGTGACAACGTTTGATTTGGCTCCGACACTGGATGGCAACACATCTAATAAAGCCTGGTTCACCCAACTGGTCTTTAAAAGGAAGCTTGCTTATTTATTTATTTATCTTTTTTTTTATGCTGTCTTTCTACAAGTCCAGATGGTTTACATAGAACACAGTGCTTAAACATTAAATAGTGTAAACCATTGTGCGCATTGCATTATAATATATAGGTTGGATCTAAGGCAGTGGTTCTCAACCTGTGGGTTGCAAACCCCATGGGGATCGCCTCAGGATTTACCAGGGGTTGCCTTCTTTAACGGCACCCGGCAGGCTCAGCACAGCTCGTTACAGCCACTGAAGTGAAGAGCGTTGTTCCCTTCACTTCGGCAGCTGTATTGTAATGAAGATCGCAGGCACGCTGGAGGTCAAAGGACACTTCCTGTGTCCCGGCTTTCAGCGCGCCTGTGATCTTCATTACAATACAGCTGCTGAAGTGAAGGGAACAACACTCTTCACTTCGGTAGCTGTAACGAGCTGTGCTGAGCCTGCCGGGTGCTGTTAAAGAAGGCGACCCCTGATAAATCTTTTGTTTGTTTGCATTTATTGGACACCACACCAGATTAGAGCCTGGAATGATTTATAAATCCATCCTATTGAGTGAAGCCTGCCGCAGGGCTCTTCGGGGAGAAGGTCTTGGGCTTGAAATGGGCTGTGGAGGGTCTAAAATTGGAATTGGGCTGGGGGGGGCTATAATTGGAAATGGGCTGAATGGAGGGGGAGGCTAGGATTGGAATTGGGCTGGGGGGACTATAATTGGAAATGGGCTGAATGGGGGAGGCTAGGATTGGAAATGGGCTGGGGGGCTATAATTGGAAATGGGCTGAAGGGGGGGGGGGGCTAGAATGGAAATGGCGCTGGGGGGGCTATAATAGGAAAGTGGCTGAATGGGGGGAGGCAAGGAATTGAAATGGGCTGGGGGGCAATAATTGGAAATGGGCGGAATGGGGGGGAGGCTAGGATTGGAAATGGGCTGGGGGGGCTATAATTGGAAATGGGCTGAATGGGGGGAGGCTAGGATTGGAAATAGGCTGGGGGGCTATAATTAGAAATGGGCTGAATGGGGGAGGCTAGTATTGGAGTTGGGTTGGGGGGGCTATAATTGGAAATGGGCTGAATGTGGGGAGGCTAGGATTGGAAATGGGCTGAGGGGGAGCTAGGAATGGAAATAGGCTGAGTGGGAGGGGGTGCAAATGAGCTGATGGGGAGGACTAGGACAGCAAATGGGCTTTTGTGGGGGTAGGATTGGAAATGGACTGATGTAGTTCTGGAATAGGATTGGAAATGTCTGATGGGGGGGGAGACTACTTTTAGAAATGGCTGATAGGGGCAGCTTGGACTGGAAATGAGTTGTTTGGGGGGGGGGCTCAGACTGGAAAGGAGCTGATGGGGAGGCTCGGACTGGAAATGGACTGAGTGTGGGGGAGCTTGGACTGGAAATGGGCTGAAGCTCCTCCACACTCGGCCCAATTTCCAGTCCAAACCCCCCCATCAGCTCACTGGAATAGGATTGGAATTGGTTTATGGGGGGCCTAGTATTGGAAATGGCTGATGGGGGGCCTAGGATTGCAAATGAGCTGATGGGGGAGCTTGGACTGGAAATGGGCTGATGGGGGGTGGAATAGGACTGGAAATGAGCTGATTGGGGGGGGCTAGGACTGGAAATGGGCTGATGCGGGGCAGGGGAGAATTCAATTAGAAGGGAGCGGATGCTGAGTGGGGCTGGAACTAGAAGGGAGCTGATTTTGGGGGAGGACTAGAAGGGGATGAGGCTGGGGGAATGAGGATGAAGGAGGAAAAGATATTTTGTGTGGGAGGGAAGAAAAATCTACAAATTGCTGGATATTGGCAGAGTAAGTGGGGATTGAGAATGGAAGGGTGAAATTTGAGTGGATGATAAAAGAATAAAAAAGAATTTGGGCAAAGAGCAAAAGGGGAAAGATCAGTATGTTAAAGCAGATGTAGAAGATAGAATGGAAAAAAATCTAGAAGAGAGAAGGACAAATGGACAGCAGACAATGGAGAATTAGCAGAAGACAATTAGAAGAAATTGACTGGAGCAATTGCAATTGAAAAATAAAATGCCCAAACAACAAAAGGTAGAAAAATAAGTAAATTTTATAAATAAAAACATATTGCAAAGGACTATAATATATAATTCAACAAATGATTACAGCGACGATGCGTTAACGGTAAAAGAAGAGAGACGCATTTGATTTTATCATTGGGGGTCATCACAAGTTGACCAATGGTAAAAGGGGTCACGGTACAAAAAAGGTTGAGAACCACTGATCTAAGGGGTGAAGGATATAGCGATTAATTGTGATATAAGCCAATAAACTTAACTATTTAAATGCATTAGCAATCTTGGAGATAGTCAAAGGTTAGGACAGTTCTAGTGAGGGTCTGCTCCATAGTATTCCAGGTATAATTGGGTTTTCAGTTTCTTGCGGAATTCTACAATGGATTCAATGAGTCTTATTTGAGGTGGTAGGGAATTCCAAATTACAGGGGCATAAAGAGAGAATGCTCTGTTGCTTGAACTTTGCTTGTGAGCTTATCAGGTGATATGGCCAGTAGGTTGATTGTGTTTCATCTTCTTGGCCTATTGGTGGTGGGTTTTCTTAATAGGGGTATAAGACATTCAGCTGATAGGTTGTTTATGACTTTGTGTGTGAGAAAAATTACTTTATATCTGATGGGGTTGTTTGAGGATTGGGGTGATGTATGATTAAGGAGCGCTTCCATGTATAATTCTTGCTGCAGTATTTTGGGCTAATTGCAAAGTTTATATGGTGCTCTTGGGAAGGCCCTGGTAGATTGTTGCTATAATCTAGTATGAGGGTGATGATTGCCTGGCATACGGTATGGAAGTCTGAAGGGCATAAGAGAGAACATAAGTTCTTTAGGATTCTGAGCTTATGGTTTACGGATTTGGTAGTGTGCTTTACCTGTGCATGCAGATTGAGTTCTTGATCAAGTAGGATACCTAAGTATTTTATCTCGGTTTTGACTGTGATCGCATTGTTGTTAATCTTGAGCATTGATGGTGAGTTAAAGTTAGGGTCTCTCATGATGTGCAGGATTTCAGTTTTATTATTGTTGATATGAAGGTTGTGCTTTGTAGCCATTGTAATGAAACATTTGGATATTGTAGAACAATCCTGTAAGATACTTCTTTTTGGGGCTGATTTGGAGAAACTGTGAAGGACCTGGGTGAGATGAAATCTTACCGCCTTCCAAAGGACAGGTCCAGGGGGGCCTGTGAAGTGGACAGGAATGCCTTTCCCATGAGCCTCCACTTGCTCCTTGTCAAAATCCCGGGGGTCTTGGGACTTCTGTTGTTACCAGCTTGGAAAGATCTTCTTCCCCTTTGCTCCTGGATTTTGGGCTCATTCTTAGTTCTTTCATGGCACACATGGGCCCAGGGACTCGGTCCCCTCCAGAAGAGAACCCTCCTGGGCTGTGCATTGAAGGTTTGGGGGACCATTCCATGGTTCCTCCAGTTGGGGGGGGGGCAGACTTCGTCTGTTCTTTCAGGAATGGATCCAGGTCACCAAGGATCATTAGGTGCTAGACACCATTCAGTACGGCAAAGAGCCGATCCCAGATGCCTTCATCATCTCCCCTTGTGAGTCTGCGATCAAAAGAGCTGCTGTGTGAACCACCTTGGACAAATTGCTGCTCCTGAAGACAGTGGTGCCCATTCCCCAGACGAATGTGATGCCAAAAAGAAAAATTCTTCCGGCCCATTCTGAACCTCAAGGATGTCAATAAGCACTTGCGCATCCTGTGCTTCCAGATGGAAACCTTGCAATCCGTGATAGGGGAGTTCCTGGCATCTCTGGATTTGGCTGAGGCGTATTTTCATATCCCGATCTAGGAGGATCAGCAAAGGCATCTGCATTTTGCTGTGACTGGCTCTCACTTTCAGTTCACAGCCCTCCCATTTGCACTCTCCACTGTACCACCCACATTTTGCAAGGTCATAGTGGTGGTAGCTGCAGTCCTATGATGCCAAGGGATTTGTGTGCATCCATATCTGGACGACTGGCTCATCCAAGCCCATTCTCTTTCAGAGGTGTCTTGGGTAGTGACCCAAGTGGTTTTCTTTTGGAAAGCCTTGGTTGGGTGATCAATCAGGGAAAGAGCCAGTTGATGCCTTCCTAGTTTCTGGAGTTCCTGGGAGCACATTTTGATACTTGAGGGGGCAGAGTCTTCCTGCCAGAGGAGAAATTCAAAAGTCTGTTGGATTGCCTGGTGCTGTTCTGTTCGTTTGCCTGGTGCTGTTCTGTTTGTAGCAGGCTCCCAGGGTCTGGGATTATCTTCAGCTCCTCAGATTGATGGCAGTGACAATCAAGATGGTGCTATGGGTGTGTGCTCACATGTGACTGCTTCAATGGTCCTTGCTACTCAGTGGTCCCCGAGTTCTAAGGAGTTTGAGCTGAGGCCTCCACTCCTGATGATGGTGAAGGCCAGCCTTTGGTGGTGGCAGCAGCCCTGTCATCTAAGGAAGAGAGTGCCTCTGGATGAATGCTCATGGATCCTCCTGACAACGAATGCCAGTCTGTCGGGATGGGGAGCCCATTGCCAAGACCAAATGGCCTAGGGCTATTGGAACCGCAAGGAGGCAGTGTGGTCCATCAGGTTGGCTCTTCTGCATTTCTAGGCCCTGATTGAGGGCTGGACACTTCAAGTGTTTTCAGACAACACACTGCAGTGGCTTTTGTCAGTCAGCAAAGAATGCTGGGATAGCCCTGGAGATGTCTCTCCTGTTTGTTTGGGCAGAGAAGAACCTCCTAACTTTCTTGGCTCAGCACATTGCTAAGGTGGACAGTGTGGCAGTGGACTTTCTCAGCTGGCACGCTCTGGATCCAGGAGAGTGGCAGTTGAGTCAGGAGGCATTTCAGTTGATACTGCGCTACCGAGATCTCCCTGAGATGGATCTGATGGCAACCCGCTCCATTGCCAAAGTGGGCTGCTTCTTCAGTTGCTACATGGAGATGGGGTCCGAGGGTATCAATGTTCTGGCTCAGCCTTGGCCAAGTCAAGGCCTGCTGTATGTGTTTCCTCCATGTCCCATGGAGGGGCATGTGATTTGGCATAGAAAGTACCACCCGGGAAGGATTATTCTGGTGATGCTGGATTGGCCGAAGAAAGCGTGATTCAGAAATGTGATGCAGCTCCTGCAAGTGCCACCTCTTTGTTTGTTTGCCTCTGCCTCAAGGCCTATTGCATAAGGGACTGATTGTCTTGGAAGATCCGGTTCCCTTCTCGCTTACTGCTTGGCTCTTGAAAGGAGATGGCTAGCGCATAAGGTCTACTCTCTGTCGGTGGTTTCCACTCTGCTCGGAGCCCAGAGGAGATCTACCAACTTGGCATCCATATGGGTTTGGTGCCTCTTTGACTGATGGTGTAGCACATGGCAGCGAGCTCCAGAGGTTGCCAAGATGCCATCTCTGTTAGCCTTTCTGCAGGATGGTCTGATTAAGGGCCTTTCTCTTAGCTTCCTGAAGGTTCAGGTGGCAGCTTTGGCCTGTTTCAGAGATCCATTGGGTGGTAAGTCTTTAGCCTTACACGCAGATTTTTGCACTTTCTTCAGGGGTTTGGCTCCCCTTCTGTCTGTAGTCTCTTCTTGGGAACTGTGTCTGGTACTCAGGGCCCTGATGTTGGAACTCTTTGAGCCATTGAAGCATGCTACTCTCAAGGATTTGACACTCAAGATGGTCTTCTTGTTCCGCAAGGCAGATATCCGAGCTGCAGGTGTTGTTGAAAAATACTATCTTGGAAGCCCAGATCAGCTGTATTCCACGCTTTAAGAAAAGTGGAAGGAAGTCCAAAAAACTGCCAGCATGGTTTAAAAGTGAGGTCAGAGAGGCTGTTGTTGCCAAAAAAACATCTTTCAGGAAATGGAAAAAGGAGCCAAATGACGAAACCTGGAGACAGCACAAGCACTGGCAAGTCAAATGCAAGGCATTGATAAGGCAGGCAAAGGGGGAATTTGAGAAGAAGCTTGCTGCGGAAGCAAAAATGCGAAATAAAGACTTTTTCAAGTACATTCATAGCAAAAAACCTGTGAGAGAGTCAGTTCGTCCATTAGATGATAGAGGGGTTAAAGGGGCACTAAGAGGCATCAAGGCGATAGCGAAGAGACTGAATGAATTCTTTGCTTCAGTCTTTCTGAGGAAGATGTAGGGATATTACCCATGACTGAAGTGGTATTTAAAGGTGCGGAAGAATTGAAGGAAATAGCGATACATCGGAAAGATGTATTACAACTATTAGATAAACTGAAGAGTAGCAAATCACCTGGGCCAGATGGTATACATCCAAGGGTGTTGAAAGAACTGAAATATGAGATTGCAGACCTGCTATTAGTAATCTTTGAACTTTCATTAAAATCATCTGTAATACCTGAAAAGTGGAGGATCGCCAATGTAACGCCAATTTTTAAAAAGGGTTCCAGGGGTGATCCGGGAAGCTACAGACCAGTGAGCCAAATGTCAGTACCAGGAAAACTGGTAGAAACCATCATAAAGAACAAAATTACTCAGCATGTAGATAGTCATGGCCTAATGGGAGACAGCCAACATGGCTTTAGACAAGGAAGATCTTGTCTTACTAATCTGTTATGTTTTTTTGAAGGTGTGAATAAACAGGTGGACAAAGGTGAGTCGCTTGATATAGTGTATCTGGACTTTCAGAAAGCCTTTGACAAGGTCCCTCATCAGAGACCTTTGGCAAAACTAAAGAGTCATGGGATAGGAGGCAGTGTACTATTGTGGATCAGGAACTGGTTAAAAGATAGAAAGCAGAGGGTAGGGCTAAATGGCCAATTTTGCCAATGGAGAAAAGTGAATAGTGGTGTACACCAGGGATCTGTGCTGGGCCCGCTGCTTTTTGACATATGCATAAATGACATGGAAAAGGGAATAACAAGTGAGGTTATCAAATTTGCAGATGACACAAAACTATTTAAAGTTGTTAAAACCCAAGAGAATTGTGAAAAATTGCAAGAGGATCTTGATAAATTGGAAGACTTGGCATCAAAATGGCAGATGAAATTTAATGTAGACAAGTGAAAAGTTATGCACCTAGGGAAGAACAACTCAAACTATGGTTACTCGATGCAAAGTTCCACATTAGGAACCGCCACCCAGGAAAAAGATTTAGGCGTCATAGTGGATAACATGTTGAACCCTCCACCCAGTGTGCAGCGGCAGCTAAGAGAGCAAATAGAATGCTAGGTATCATAAGGAAAAGAATGGAAAATAAAACAAAAGATATTATAATGCCTCTATATCGTTCCATGGTGAGACCGCACCTTGAATATTGTGTGCAATTCTGGTCGCCGTATCTTAAAAAGGTTCAAAGAAGAGCCACCAAAATGGTAAAGGGAATGGAAGGATACTCCTATGAAGAAAGGCTGAAAAGGTTAGGGCTCTTTAACCTGGAAAAGAGTCAGCTGAGGGGAGATATGATAGAAGTCTATAAATTAATGAACGGAGTGGAACGGGTAAACGTAGATCGATTGTTTATGTTATCAGAATATAGAAAGACTAGGGGACATGCAATGAAGCTACAGGGTAAACTATTTAAGACTAATAAAAGAAAATATTTTTTCATTCAACGCGTAATCAAACTCTGGAATTTTTTACCAGAGGATGTAGTAAAGGCTGTTAGTGTAGCTGGGTTTAAAAAGGTTTGGACAAGTTCCTCGAGGAATGATCCATAAACCATTATTAAGAAGGGACCCAGGATATCAATGCTTGATCCAGTACAAGCATTGTGGAACCTGTGTCTTTTGGGGAAACTGCTAGGTACGTATGACCTAGATTGGCCACTGTTGGAAACATGATATTGGGCTTGATGGACCTTGGTCTGACCCAGTATGGCATATCTTATGTTCTTATGTGTCTTGCTGAGATCCTTACCTATCTTTTTCTGAGGAGGCCATTTTGATTTGGCTTGTGCCTTCCTTCTTATCTAAGGTGATTTCTCCTTTTCATGTGAACCAGGTGATTTGCCTGCCCTCCTTCTCTATGGAGCAGTGTGTAGGGGTTAAGTGCGAGGTTAAGTGATAATTAAAATTTTAAGGGTTAAGGGATAATAATGTTCCTGGTTCATAATCACTCAATGGCTGCCCTGAATCTCAAAAAACTCTAAAGAACAACAGCCACGCTGCTATACCATGTGGGCAACTACTTTGGCCGGAACAGGAAGAAACCCAGCACAAGAAAAACCATATAAGGAAGTATCATGAGCCCAGTAGGTGTAGGTCTGAACTTGAAAGTCCAGACATAGGCCTACAGGGGCAATGTGCCAAGGAGCACGTACGCAAGAAACCATAAGCTGGCAACATATATGTTAGGCCATGGCCCTGAAGCAAGCAGGTGGCAGGATGACAGACGGTAAGTATAAGGGAAACAGGGGGATTTTGGAAGGCCAGGGGGATTTTGTAACAGGAACTAAGGGACAGAAAAAGGCAATGATAAAAGATAAGAGGGGAGGGGGGAGAGGTCACAGGAGGAATGGGTCTGGGGACTGTAAGCACAAAAAGGGAAGCAAAGAAAAGTATAAATGTAACACGCTTTTTATATTCAGGGGAGGAGTTGCTCTTGAGATGCCAAGTGCTCGATAGAACTCTCTTCCCCACCACTGCCTGCATTTATCATCAGTTATCCAATAAACTGAAATTCTGATTGCACCTGTACTGACTCTGGTTCTGATCATTACAGGCTATTAGTAATAATTAGGTTGTGGTCTATTTTGTACGAAACAGGGCCGTACAAGTGTCAGGGCCTTCACCTTGTGGATATCCTTAGGGTGCTTCTCTTGTTCTTGGAGGTTACAAATGCTTTTTGTCGGTCAGATCATCTTTTTGTGCTGTTTGCTGGCCGTCGCAAAGGTGACACAGCAGTTAAGTCTACATTGGGGTGCTAGAGAAAAGAGGCCATTGCCTCGGCATACCTATTGCAGAACCAGCCAATTCGGAAGGGTTTACATGCCCATTCTACCTAAGCGCAAGTGTCCTTTTGAGCAGAGTGGAGTTTGGTAACCCCTGCAGACATTTATCGGGCAGCAATGTGGGCATCACTTTCTACTTTTGTCAAGCATTACGGCTTGGATGTCCACGCTCGGGTGGACACGGCCTTTGGCTGTAAGGTTTTGCGAGCAGCTGTGTCTTCTTCCCGCCCAGTGGAGGCATAGCTTTCATACGTCCCACTTGTCTGGACTGGTTTAGGGATGGTTTAGGGACTGGTTTCTGCTCCAGTACATCCCCAGGCATGGAGAGTATAGGTGCTGCAAGAGACAGCAGTGCCAAGAATCCTGAGCCAGTGGGCACACCTGTTATAAGTTCAGTATCAGATATGTCTACTATGCTGGATAATAACCCGCTGATGCTAGATTAGACTTTTCTGTGTATGCAACTGCTAATCCTTATCTATACTCAAAATGGCTGTCTCTCTAAACCATCACAGCAACTTGATCTGTAGGACATTTTACAATAGAAAGTTGTGCAGAAGCTCAAATTTGAAAAAAAATGGAGATGTTACAGATTTATTTAATTTATTCATTTAACCTGTTTTTATACCACCTTATCATGAAATCAAAGTGGTTTACATTAAACTTCAAGCTCGAACAGGTTACATTTAACTAAGCATAGAGTACTTAACAGGGTAGTAAACTATTTACAATTTGCTGAACTTATTTACATTGTTTCAGTCTATTTTCAGCTGAGCAGGGTTATCAGGAGCTGTTCTAATGCTTCAATGAGTCTTTGGTTGGAGTCGGTGTTGTAATCAGACTATGTGATGTTTTTATAATGTTCTATGAACAGAAAGGTCTTCAGTTTTTTCCTGAAGTCCTTAACATCTTCAGTGGAACAGATTTTTTCAGGGAGGGTGTTCCATAGCTGTGATGCGGCTAGCGAGAGTGCTGTTTTGGATGTTGATTGTTTGCTTTTCCGGTAGTCGGTTGGTACATTAATTAGGTGTCTGTTGTTGCTCCGTCTAGGGCGGGTGCTGACTTCTCTTGTGATTAGGGTTTCTAGGAGGTCTGCTGAGGAGTGGTGGAGTTTTTAAAGATATTTAGTAGTGTTTTGAACTTGGTGCGGGCTTGGATTGGGAGCCAGTGTAGTTGGTGTAATACTGTGTAATGTGGTCTGTCCTTCTGGTTCCGCTGATGATTCGTGCTGTTGTGTTCTGAACCAACCGTAGTGGGTGTGTGACTTGCTTTAGGAATCCTTGGTAAAGCGAATTGCAGTAATTTAGTATTGGTGTGATGATGGCTTGGCATATGGTCCAGAAATGGTCCTGATGTAAAAGTAGTTTTAGTCTTCTTATGAAATTTAGGGGTATGTTTACTAAACTGTCTTAATGTTACTGGCGCTAGTTGCAGCGTTAATGTGCAGAATGCCATATAAGGTAGTGGGCGGCCCGGGTGTAAGGTTGCAAGGAAACGGTATCGTGCGGTAGTGGGTGCCATGGTACGTTAACGCGCGTTAACCCTAAGTTCATGCCAGCACAGTGTTACAAGCTATAAAACTGTAGCCCACTGGTTACTGCAATGACTGTGGAGGCAGAGGTCATGGATTCGATCCTGCAGTGTTGTTATGTAAGAAGGCTGTCTGAGGCATTTCCTTTTTTAAATTTAAATCAGTGCTGTCTGAGGCATTTTCTTTTTTTAATTTAAATCAGTGCTGTCTGAGACATTTCCTTTTTTAATTTAAATCAGTGCTGCCAGCAAAAACAGCCTCACAGTGCCGTAACCTAAGGTGTAATCCAAAAAAACAAACTAACTTATACTCTACACTATAAACCCCCAAACAAAAATAGAGAAATGTACATTAAGTGAATAGCTTACGCGTCAGCTATTCACTTAATGTACATTTCTCTACTTTTGTTTGGGGGTAACCTAAGGTGTAGCATAAGGCGCCCTATAAGGCACTCCATAGGCACCTTATAACGTGCCCTATAGGGCGCCTTATGAGGCACCTTAGGCTATGGCACTGTGAGGGTGTTTTTGCTGGCAGCACTGATTTAAATTAAAAGGAAAAGCCTCAGACAGCCTTATTAAATAACACCACTCTGGGATCAAACCCATGACCTCTGTCTTTGCAGTTATTGAAGTAACCAGTGGGCTACATCTCAGTGTCTAACACACCACTGGCTGGCTACAGAAAGACTGCAGGTCACCACACAAATTGTCTGCTGTAGTTACCAAGATAGGGTAAACCCACCCGTACCCATGATGCACTGCACATGCAGATCAGCAGCCTACATCTGATCACAAGATGGGGTATGCGCCTCTGTAGCACCCCGGCCTGGTAGGGGGAACTGACCGTGTGTGTTACTGGCACAGAGTAGCTACAGACCGTGACATTGTGTGGTTCCTGTGCTCACCCTGAGGGTGAGGTGGGGTGCCCAGCACCAGGTCCGCAGCACCTGGCTTGGCTGAGAAAGCCTGTGCTGCAGGTCCCCATCAGTGCCAGTGTGTGATAGGTAGTCCTTGCAGACACACTTAGGATACACCTGTGTCCATCTGTATTTCCCAGTCATGTCTAGCCCTTGTGGACTCTGATGCATCCAGAATAGTGCATATCCTGTGTGGTTGCTATGGTCACATGTTATAAGAGAAGGGTGGTGGTTGGACCCAAAAGCGGATTATGTCACACCACCCAACCCACCCTCTGTGGGTCAGGGTGGGGGACAGAATCTCCCACCAACAGATCCACATTCTACATCTCTGCAATGGTGGCAGTAGAGGGGACCATCAACCCCAGTCCTGCCTGGGAATAGGCACCCTCCAGGGCAGTCAATGCAGAGCTGTACGCATCACATAGGGCACAGGCAGTAGGCCTGGAAAAGCTCAGCCGCACCCCACCACTATCTATCTTTCACTAGCAGAGGGAACAGTCAGTCTCCACCCACTGCATCCTGCACGGTGTTACAGCCATACACGTGCTAACTGCGGACAGTCTGCTAGCTAGTACATAGTGCATGTTCCTGGAGGATCTGTGTGCGCCCAAAAATGGGATGTGAGTACACACAGCAAGCAGGTATGTCAGTGATTGGGCCCCAGAAAAGGGAACTCATAGATATCACTTGAAAGAAATACTGTATAACACTATGGGGGAACCTAGCCATGTCATGGTCACTGCTCAGTCAGCATGAGAGTGACCCCCCAGCATGACATGCTGTGGCCACCCTGTCCATGCAGGTGGTGGTCGGACAGTACAATGTCCCAGCCATTGCCCTATGCCCTCTGCAGATGCATCCTGCCCAGGCCGCCCAGTACCTTACTCCTCATTATGCACATTGGCAGGCTAACACTGGAAACAGTGCAAGCAGTGTGGGCTCAGTAAGGTGTAGGCAGCCACAAAACACTGGATAGACATACACACACTCCACATGTATGCCAGCATTGTGCAAATATAGAGGTTTTTGGCAGCCCTGGCCACCACACCAGTTCTGGGCACAGTGCAGGCATTGTTATGGTATGCAATACTGTTGGGGTCACTGTCAGAAACAAAAACTGAAACACACTCCACAGATATCAGAAAGGTTGCTATGGTGAATCTCTGTCAACAAATTGTGTTTAACTTAGGATTTGTTATCTGACATTAATTATAGCAACCTTTTGATATATGTGTAACGTGTTCCCAAGTTTAGGACGGCATTGCTAAGGTGTGCAGGTGCTAGTATTGGGAAATGCTGCTCTGCGCAGGGCCCAACAGCCTGACTCTCCATGAGGCTTTGGATAGTGGAGCCTGTGGGTGTAGGTGTGGGTGTGGGTGTTTGTGCCCCTGTTGGCCGTTGCTCTAGGGCAGAGGTTCCCAACTCCAATCCTAGTGGGCCAAACACGGTTCAGGTTTTCATGCTGTACCTAATGAATATGCATGAGATACATTTGCATCCAATGGGGCAGTGCATACAAATGCAGCACAGGCATATTTATTAGGGAAAGCATGAAACCTGAATGGTGTTTGGCCCTCCAGGACTGCAGTTGGGAAACTCTGCTCTAGGGATTGCACATGTTTATGGTGTCTGTGCTCTGTAGGGTAAAATATAGGCATTTATGGCATGTATATTTTATCTGCAATAAAGGTTCCGTCTTTATTACCATGGTTTAGTACTGGGTAAAATATAGGGATGTGGTTTGCAGGAGCTACAGCTGGGACTTGAACCTGTGACCTTATGCCCCTGAACACACTGGCTGTGTGTACTGCACCAAACTGTTGCCACAGAGGCAGATCATTCCCTGGGGATACCATGACTGTTCGTCAGACAGACCTTGTCTGTTGCAGTGCACGGCACCCACCTAAATGAGGCTTGGTCGTGGTCTTCTGGGGCAGATGCCACTGCCCCCTCCGCCACCAGCACCCCTCCGCCACCATGCTGACATGCTCTTGTGCCAGTGGTGCGTAGTCCCATGCCATCCAGTATGCCGGTAGGCAGCTGCCTATGGTGCATGATATGGGGTAGGGGTGCCTGCATAGACATCCATGCTTCCCCCTGGCACCGCCTGCCAATGTTATGTGCCTTTTGGGGTACTTGCTGGGTACTGTCCCCTGGGACACTGTGGGACACACACTCGTGGACATGTTTGCCCTTGGTCAGTTGCTGTCTTGCTGGTTTTCCGTTTCTACATTCCTATGTGTCACCTAGGCATCTGCCTAGTCCACCCTGTGCCCCAGCTGCCCCACTGCATGTCCTGCCTGCAGCCCCCTGTACTGCACATGTATCACTACTATCACTTTTCTTGGTTTCCCTGTCTTTGCTGTACATTGCTGACTGAAATGGTCTCTCTCCCCTGCAAATGTGCCTCTAGTGCAAGGTTTTCACTTGCACTAATTTTCAGACCTTCATTTCACGGCATTAGTGTGCATGGAGCCTCTCCCCGCCCACTCTCCGCCCATTGACCCCTTATCTCCACCCCTGGGGAGCCTTACTCTGCCCTCTGGGGAGCCTTACTCCATCCTCTGTGCGCCTTAACGCCAGCGTAGATGTTATCGCGAGATATGTGATGTTCTCGCACGGTAATGCACCATTATCGCGCAATAATGTCACTTATCATGCGATAACGTCGCTGCTGCGATGTTAATGCTGTTTAGTAAACATACCCCTTAGTTTGCGGTATGCCTTTGCTGCTGTTTTGTTAATATATGATTGCAGGTTGATGTTTTTGTCTAGAATGATGCCTATGATGCTAACTTATACTGATGTCATCTATTGGCTCCAATTTTTTAAGAGCCGTCAAGTCAATGCTGACTCCTGGAGACCCAGCAGTCCCTAGGCTTTGTTGATAAGGAATGGCTGGAAGTAGATTTTCAGCCTTGTCTTCCAAGGGAATGGAGAGTAAAGTGACTTTAATAGGCCACAAAGAGTGTGAGGTGGGAATCAAACTCTGATCTCTTGGGTAATAGGCTGTTACTCTATCTCCCTGTTTTCCTACTTGTCACTTTTGACCACCTGATGGTAATACAACATGCTTCAGCTTTTATTCTAGCTCTGAAACGCATGTTGTCGAGCCTCCATGCTATGCCAAGTTAGGCCTCTTTCATGTGCTCAGACCCCTATTCCAAAGCTTATTCCATGAAGCTAGCACTGCCAGTGGGATAATTTGTTCTTGACACTTGGCTGTGGTGTTTAGCTAGCATGCTCTGATTCTTGTAACTCCATCATGAAGATTATCATATTTAGCTTGGGTGTACCCCCATGGGCTGGAGTCCCTCAAGCATGCTGTGAGCCCTCATCCACTCCTTCTAATTAGCTGATTGCCATACTGACACAAATTATATTACTACTACTACTATTCAGCACTTATATAGCGCCACACATGCAGCGCTGTACAGGGAAAAATACAAGAGTGGTGCTCGTACGAGCTTACAATTAAGTTGAGACAATACAGAGCATTGGTCAGTTTGGTGCAATACAGAGCATTGGTCAATTTGGTGCAAAGCACAATATGGTCGTTACAATTTGGTCATGAAAATTGATGGGAGTCAGGTTGAGATAAAGGATAGACGTCAGGATCTGAAAGCGAAAGTGAGGATGTGGGTCATCAATCTGGATTTGAAGAGGGCCAGGGAGGGTGCCTGGCATACAGACAGAGGTAGGCTGTTCCAGGCGTAAGGTGCAGCAAGGTGAAAGGAGCGAAGTCAGGAGTTAGCGGTGCAAGTGAAAGGCTTGGATAGCAGTAATTTGTTAACGGAGCGAAGTTCCCAGGAGGGGATGTAGAGAGGGATGAGAGGTATTGAGGGGCCGTGGAGTGAATGCATTTATAGGTTAGCAGGAGAAGCTTGAATTGGATACGGAACTGGATAGGGAGCCAGTGAAGCAATTTGAGGAGAGGAATAATGCAGGAATGCGAGATTGGCAAAAATTAGTCGAGCAGCATGGTTTTGAATAGATTGAAGGTGGAGGAGATGGCTCATGGGGAGACCGGCAAGGAGTAAGTTGCAGTAGTCAATGCGAGAGGAGATTAAGGAGTGGATAAGCGTTTTGGTAGTGTGCTCAGAAAGGAAGGAGTGGATTTTGCTAACGTTGTAGAGAAAGAAGTGGCAGGTCTTAGCTATGAGCTAGATATGTCTGGAAAAGGAGAGAGAGGAATCAAAGATCACCCCCAGATTGTGGGCCGAGGGGACAGGAAGGATCGTGGATCCATCCACCGAGACTGAGAAGGGGGGAAGAGAAGGGGAGGAGTTGGGGGGAAAGACAAGGAGTTCAGGCTTGGCCATGTTCAACTTCAAATGGCAATGAGACATCCAGGCAGCGATGTCAGAAAGGCAGGCAGAAATCCTGGTCTGGATTGTTGGAGAGATATTAGGTATAGAGAGGTAGATTTGGGAGTCATCGGCATCGAGATGATACTGAAAGTCATGGGGGGAGATGAGCGTGCCAAAGGACTGGGTATAGAGAGAGAAAAGGAGGGGGCCCAAGGTGGATCCTTGGGGTACACCAATATGGAGTGGGGTGGGAGAGGAGGAGGAGCCACCAGAGCATATTCTGAAGGAGCGATGGGAGAGGTAGGAGGAGAACCAGGATAGTACGGAGTCCTTGAAACCAAGCGAGGAAAGGGTGGTGAGGAGAAGATTGTGGCAGACAGTGTCAGAGGCAGCGGAGAGATCGAGAAGGATGAGGACTGAGTAGAGGCCCTTAGATTTTGCAAGGAACAAGTCAATGGAGACTTTTGTAAGAGCCGTTTCAGTGGAGTGTAGGGGACGGAAGCCGGATTGTAGTGGACCCAGGAGGGTCTGGGAGGTGAGGAAGTCAAGGCAGCGGCGGTGGACTGCTCGTTCTAGTAGTTTAGATATGAAGGGAAGGAGGGAGATGGGTCGATAGTTAGGACAGTTAGGATCAAGTGAGGGGTTTTTGAGGAAAGGTGTGACTACAGCATGTTTGAAGCCAACGGGGACAGTTGCAGTGGAGAGTGAAAAGTTGAGAATGTAAGAGATGGAGGGGATAACACTGGGGAAATGGAGCGTAGGAGATGGGTGGGGATAGGGTCAGAGGAACAGGTGGTGGGTTTGGAAGAGGAGAGAAGGAGTGCGGTGAATGAATATTGATTCCATTGTCTTGGGAAAATCATTCGAAACATAGAAACATAGAAATATGATGACAGAAAAAGACCACATGGCCTATCTAGTCTGTCCTTCCATAACAACTACAACAGCCCCTTTTTACCTTTAGAGATCCTCTGTTTGTCCCATGCTTTTTTGAATTCAGTTACTGTCCTGATCTCTACCACCTCCACTGGGAGACTATTCCACCGATCCACTACTCTTTCCGTAAAGAAATATTTCCGCATGTCACTCCTGAATCTACCTACCTTCACCCTCATCCCATGTCCCCTCGTAACAGAACTTGCTTTCAATTGAAAGAGGCTCTCTCCCTGAACACTTATGCCATGGAGGTATTTAAACATCTCAATCATATCACCTCTATCCCGCCTTTCCTCTAAGGTGTATATATTAAGATCCTTCAGTCTGTCCTCATTTGCTTTATAATGAAGACCACTAATCATTTTAGTAGCCACCCTCTGCACCGACTCCATCCTGTTCACATCCTTTTGAAGGTGCGGTCTCCAGAATTGCACACTATACTCCAAATGAGGTCGCACCAAAGACTTATACAGAGGCATTATCACCTCCTTTTTTCTGCTAGCCATTCCTCTCCTTATGCACCCAAGCATCCTTCTAGCTTTTGCCGTCGCCTTTTCTACCTGTTTAGCTACTTTAAGATCATCAGACACAACCATGCCTAGGTCCCGCTCTTCTTTAGTGGACAAAAGTACTTCACCCCCTATACTATATTGCTCCCTTGGATTGCTGCAGCCCAAATGCATGACCTTACATTTTTTAACATTAAATCCCAGCTGCCAAATTCTAGACCATTCTTCAAGCTTAGCTAGATCCCTCCTCATGTTATCTACCCCTTCCTGGGTGTCTACTCTATTGCAGATTTTGGTATCATCCGCAAAGAGGCAAACCTTACCTGAAAGCCCTTCCGCTATATCACTAACAAAGATGTTAAAAAGAATCGGACCAAGGACAGATCCCTGGGGCACACCACTGATAACATCCTTCTCCTCAGAGTGAGCTCCATTTACTTGTACTCTTTGTCGCCTCCCACCCAACCAATTTCTAACCCAAGCAGTAACTTTAGGGTCCATCCCTAGGGTGCTCAGTTTGTTTATAAGTCACCTGTAAGGAACAGTGTCAAAGGCTTTACTGAAATCTAAATACACCACATCTAGGGCTTTCCCTCAGTCCAACTCCCTGGTCACCCAGTCAAAGAAATCAATCAGATTTGTCTGACAAGACCTGCTTCTGGTGAATCCATGCTGCCTTGGATCCTGTAATCCGCTGGACTCCAGAAACCTCACTATTTTCTCTTTCAGCAGCGTTTCCAATAATTTACTCACTACCGAAGTTAAACTAACCGGCCTGTAGTTTTCAACCACATCCTTACTTCCGCTTTTGTGTAAAGGCACCACATGAACCTCTCTCCAGTCCTTTGGCACCACTCCCGACTCCAACGAGGCATTGAAAAGGTAAGTCAGTGGAACTGCTAGAACATCCCCAAGTTCCCTCAGTATTCTCGGGTGTATCCCATCCGGTCCCATCGCTTTGTCTACTTTAAGTTGAGATAGTTTCTCACGAACACAGTCTTTTGAAAATTGTTCAAGATGTCCTTTGCTTCTGTTCCTATTTGTGGGTGTTTTCTGAGGTCCTGCTCCTGGTTCTTCATCTGTGAACACAGAACAAAAATATTTGTTAAGCAATTCCGCTTTATCCTTATCAGCTTCTACATATTCCTCCCCTGCACCCTTGAGTCTGACAATACCACTCTTGCCCTTCCTCTTCTCACAAATATATCTGAAAAATGTCTTATCTCCCCATTTTATTGCATTGGCTATTTCCTCCTCCTTTTGAATCTTTGCCTTCTTGACTACTTTGCTAGCTTCTCTAAGTTTTTCCAAATACAGATGCCTGTCTTACTCTCTCTGTGATCTCTTGTATTTCATGCAGGCCTCCCTCTTTTTCTTCACTTTTTCAGCTACTTCTTTCGAAAACCATAATGGTCTCCTTTTCCTTTTACCTTTATTTACCATTTTAACAAAAAGGTTGGTTGCCCTTAAAATATCCCCTTTCAGTTTTTCCCACTGTTTTTCTACATCCCTCAGCTGTTCCCATCCAACTAACGACTCCCTGAGGTATTGGCCCATCTTCGCAAAGTTAGTCTTCCTAAAGTCTAAGATCCTCGCCTTTGAATGGATTCTAACAGCCCTAGTCCTAATACTGAACCACAACATCTGGTGATCACTGGATGCAAAATGATCTCCCACTACAACATCAGAAACACTTTCACCATTGGTAAGCACCAAGTCCAGTATGGCCCTTTCACGTGTGGGGTCTGTTACCAATTGCCTGAATAGTTCTCCCTGTAGATAATCCAGGATCTCCTTACTTCTAGATGATACTGCAGCAGGAATGTGCCAATCGACATCTGGCATATTGAAATCTCCTATCAGTAGCACTTCCCCTTTCCTAGCAATGCTGCGCATGTCTTCAGTTAACTCTCTGTCCACCTCTTCCTCTTGTGAGGGAGGTCTGTATATCACACCAATGTAAACAGATTTCTCTTTCCCTCTTTCTAGTTTAACCCACAATGCCTCCCCTCTCCCTTTTAAGCTCTGTAATTCCAAAGCTTTAATAGTCGTTTTTACATATAGTGGCACTCCTCCTCCCCTACTTTCTACCCTGTCCTTTCTGAATAAAGTATAGCCAGGTATGTTTTGCGTGAACCATGTTTCTGTAACTGCCACTAAATCCAAGTCAGCCTCTCCCATCAAAGCTTCAACATCAGGGATCTTATTTCTCATGCTATGGGCATTTATACACACTGCTTTCCATATGTTACCCCTGTTACCCATTTTTATAAAGTTATTTAATGTATCACCTACCTGGGGGCTTTCTTCACCCATCCCCAACGAATCTAGTTTAAAGCCCTCTTCAGTAGATTAGCCAGTCTACTACTGAAGACGCGTTGACCTTTCTTGGATAGATGGATGCCATCTCTGCTCTGCAACCCTTGGAACAGCATCCCATGGTCTAGGAAACCAAAACACTCTCGATGACACCATCCACGCAGCCATGCATTCATCTCCAGGATGCGAGCCTCTCTGCCTTGGCCTTTATCCTCAACAGGGAGGATTGAAGAGAACACCACCTGTGCACCTAACTGCTTCACCCTCTGTCCCAGAGCCATGAAGTCACTTTTGATACGTTCCGAGTTATACCTGGCAGTATCATTTGTTCCAACATGGATTAGCAACATTGGGTAATAGTCAGTGGGCATGATGAGTCTCGGCAAACTCTCCGTAACATCTTGGATTTTGGTACCAGGCAGACAGCATACCTCTCTGGACATCAAGTCTGGTCGGCAGATGGATGCCTCAGTACTCCTCAGAAGAGAGTCTCCAACTACCACTACCCTTCGTTTCCTTGTGGTCACTGATTCTGCAACTTTGGGGTACTTGAGCTCTGGTTCTTCCCTTTCCAGGGATGCTTTCACCTCCTCCACTTCCAGGGCTGCATAATGGTTCTTCAATTCAAGCGCTGGAGAAGTTGGATTGGTGATTTTGCAGGCCCTGGTGACTTGTGTCCAACCATCAACATTCTGTTGACACCCATCTTCTCCTCTGCTGGAGAGCTTGGTTGCTGCAAGAAGCATCTCATCAATGTACTTCTCACTGTCTTGAATGCTCCTCAGCCTCGCCACCTCCTCTCTGAGTTCCTCCACTTGTTTCCTTAGAGCTTCAGGATGCAGGCACCCTGCACATGGAACCAGTCCTTCAACTGGCATTAGGACCTCTGTCTGGACCAAGGCAGAAGCTGGCCAGGGTTCAACAAATCTCAGGCGCTAGGTCACCATGGTGACTGAAAAGTTGGAACTGGCACTTGGGGCTTAGAGCACATTTGTGGAGAAGGGCTGGAAAAAGCCACCATCATGGTCCAGACCGGTGCTGTCTGCCCATGGGGATCCCATCTTCTGCAGCTCTGATCTCGGTCGCACTCACTGCCTTTTCCAGCACTTTTCCCTGTGGGAGATGGAATCCCTGAAAGCAGAAGCACCCAATTGTGTCCTTCTGCAGTGCTGTCTGCTCACGGGAGATGGTATCCCCATGGGCAGAAATGCAGCAGAAGTACTGCAATCGCCCCCGGAGACTGCAAAAGAGTGCAGAGGCTGAAGACATTTTAAAGGGGAAGCAGGTTTTATTTCAGAAAGAATGGGGGAGGGGGTGGAGGTCAGGGAGTGAGAGCCAAGGTGAATGAGAGAGTCTGGAAAGGGAAATGGAGGAGCAAGAGAAGGGTTGGAGTGCTGGGGGGAAGGAAAGAGTGCAAGCAGTGGGGGGAAGGAAAGAGTGCAAGCAGTGGGGGGAAGGAAAGAGTGCAAGCAGTTGGAAGGTGAAGCACCACACACATACAGAGGCATGCTTTCCACCACTGCACTACACACACACACGCAGGCACAAAGGATCACTGGGGGTGGTGGAAAAGGGAGGAGGAGTGAGGCCTGACTTATTAAGCTTTTTTCCCATTAAAAAAATGGGAAAACAGTCTTAATAAATCAGGCCCTAAAATCTGAGAAAGTAACCACAATATACCTTTTTGGGTGGGTGGGATGTGTACTGTGCTCCTAAGATTTGGTGGCCAGCCCATAAATTTTTAGGCTGACTCCTAGATTCCAATAAAATTTGTCAAGGCCTGCATTAAGTTATAAGTATATGCAAAAAAGAACCACTAATTGCAAATAATCAAAACTCATACAAAATCACATTGCAATAACATCAGTTTAAAGATATATTTTATATTTTACCTATATGTCATGCATTAATCCCAATTTTTTTCCCCTTTAGAACACATACGATACAATAATAAATAATAACCACCTACTCCTACTGTGCTTATAACGAATCTCATTCACAGAAGGAATCCAGGCTTCACTTTCTGAGTGCAAACATCTGTTTAGCTGATGCCATTGCCCTCAGGTCACTAAATTTTTGATTACTCTTATTTTATGGTTTGGAAGCATTTATCGGTTAGTGTGCAACTACATAAAGATTGTGTGGGAATCAGAACAAGATTTCTGTCAAGTTTCCTGGTGTAATGAAAGCCCACCAAGTCTTCTAACTGCACTAATAAGCTGTCTGCAAGACCACATCCCTAAGCAGGGCCAGGACTACCCGATAAGCGGAGTAATCATAGCAGGGTGGGAGCTGTCGCTAATTGCCGCCCACCCTCTGCCTCCTGCCAAGCCCAGAAAGGAAGAGCTTTGCTGCTCGTGGGACTTGCTGCATTCATGAGCATGATCTTCCCGTCTGGGCTGCGATCGCCTCTGCATTGCAGTCACAGCCCAGACAGGAAGAGTAGGGTGAGAAAGAGACAGAGAGATGCTGGATATGGGAGTAATAGGGAGAGAGTGAATGGAGACGTGGCTAGGAAGTGAGAGGGCGGACACAGAAGGATAGAGAGAGAGCTAAGATGCTGAATGGAGGGAAAGAGAGAAAGAGGGGAGAGACACCGGATGGGGAGGGGGAGAGATGTTAGACTTGGAGAGGAAAGAGAGAGCAAGCGAAAGACTGGGGAATAATGGACCAGGGAAGAAGAGGTGGGGAATGGGACTTGCCTTGGATGGGGCTCCTAGCTTGCTTCCCCTTAGTGCCACAAAGACCGCAAGAGAGAGTCTTCCTGAATAGGACAATTTAAAAATTAGATGAACATATTAATTTATTTTATTTTAATGTCTTTTATACCGCCCTATTGTGTAATCAAGGTGGATTACATTTTAACTTATCAAACAATTAATGGCAACGGTGCAGTTAACTTTCAATCACAGATATGTACATGATTAGTTATTAGATATTCCTTCTAATGTCCTGACCGTCAACAAATGTTCCTTTGATTATCTGGCATCTTGGGACTTGTAAAAGGGGGTGCTTGTTATGAAGGTACCACCATCTTGGCAAGTATGCAAATTAACTGTCTTGCAAAGGATTGTGGTTATTGAAGTCCATTCACACAAAGCTTGCCTTTTTAGAATAATGAAAACTCTTGTAGTTATGGTTATGTTATGGTTATGGTTAGGCATTTGATATACCGCCCTTTACTTACGCATCAGAGCAGTTTACATGTATATACTAACAGGTACTTTTATTCCCTTGTCCCCGAAGGGCTCACAATCTAAGTGTACCTTAGATTGGTCGAGTGTAGACAAAATTAGAGTTTATTTATTGGGGTGATTATCCCACACACAGATATGCTTGGTAACACCTTCCAGATAACTTCTCCAGGGTTTATTCAACACAAAATAAGGTAACTGAAAAATCTTATGCAAATTAAGAATCAAAGTCCTTTATAGAACAGAAAGGCTTCTTTCAGCCACTGCTAATAAACACCTTAGCAGTGCTGGGGAAAAACAAATCAAAGAGGAAAACTTCTTTATACTAAAACATAGCTCACTTTCTCCATACAGAAAATAACTTTTTAATCCTACGTGTTGTCATGATGTGGGTATCAATAAAGATGAGAACTTGAAAAGAAACCCTGTTTCTTTTAGGAATCTAGATGTGCAGTTACCTCCAGGCACAGCTAGAGGGAGCAGGAATGACCATACAGGAGCTAATGAGCCTAAGAGGGCTAATGATTTGCACCTGGGAATGACCCCGGAATTCTTGAAGGAAAGATTCCTTTATAAGCCAGAGCTGATTGCCAGCAAGGCAGAGCAAGCAGAGAAAGGAGCAGAAAAGGAGAAGGACAGAGGAACGTCTTCACAAGGAGGAACAGCTCTATTAAGAGGATCAGCTCCAAGAGAAGGAGTAAGTGAAAGAATCCTATGTGAGCAAGCCCAAAGGAACAGAGTTCACAAGGGTGAAGTTCAGAAGGGCCAGGCTAAGCGTGCAGCTGTTCAACGGGAGTTTGTTAGAGCAAGCACTGAAGCTAGAGTGTGTGCCACTCCTTGTTCTCACAGTGTTCCTGACTCAAGAGCAGAGAGACATAAGCAAAGAACCAGAGGGAAAGGTTTGGAGGAAAGCTTGCAGTCTCTGGGAAATACTAACCAAGTTTTACCAGGCAAGAAAGGAAAAGCACTTTCTGACAAAGCTAAGTTCTTACCAAAGGAGAAAAGGGAATCCACGTCAGGTTTTACCAAACTGCCAGAAAGCACAGCCTTGCCTAAAGCTTACAGGCAGAGAACCTGTTACAGGAGGAAAGTTTCTGAAAGAGAAAACTCCAGGCATTCAAACCAGCCAGACTCCAGGTATGAAAGCTTTATTGATGATACTAAATGCTTGAGTCCTAAAAGTCCTGTTAAAACAAATGCTTACTCTGTAAAGAAGAAGAAACCAGAGTGGTTTCAGAAAATCCCTAAAGCACTTAGAACACAGTGGTATTGGAGACAAGACCCTAGAGACATTTCACACAGACCTGTATCAGACAGGGACAGTGATTATTCCAGTGATGAATATAGTGATGAATCCATGGAAATAGAATGCATAAATACTGTTCCCATGCCTCAACCTGAACAGATGGACTGTGATTTGTGTATGACATTGTGCCAGGAGTCTGTAGCCACTGTGTAACCTAGAAGAAGCTTGTAGAATTCTTATGATTGGAATGAACTGAATTCCTCTGATCAAGCCTTGCATTAATTGTGAAGTTTAACAATTAAGCAGATGATTTGAATGCTGGTACCTTTTGAAACAAAGGACTTTCTGTTTCATTATCAATGTCTTATTTTGAACCCTTGCACTGACGGGGAATAAAAGCCTTGTTTCCCTACACTTGGTTTCGTTAATGAGTTCTCTTAGGAAGCTGGAATAAGTAAGAACGTTTTCTACGTCAAATGAACCTTACATTCCCTTTGGCTACCTAAAATAATCTTTGCTGTGGAGCGTGCCCATAATTCTAATGGCGTAGACGGGGCTCCCCACGACAAATGGCGTAGTTGGAAGGATATAATCCTAAGACATACTGAGAAGAAATAGAAAATTACCAGTATTCAGTTTGAAAAAAAAAAAAAAAACCCCGGACTGGAGGTGAAAGAAAACCCGGACCGGAAGTAAAAGAGAAAGCCGGATCGGAGGAGGAAAATGTGGACCGGACTGCAGAGAAGCTGGAACGGAAGGCGAGGTTGCTGACTACACAGGAAACTGCTACAACGCAGAGCAGCACCACCCTTGCTGAGAGTTCGAGTCTACATTTTTACCAGGTTATCTCATCGCGATGGAGCAGCAGGAGATGTTCAGCTGGATGGCGGAACAATTCAGCAGGCAAGCGGAACTGGCTGCGCAAACACAGCAGCATGCAATCCTGGCAATGCAGGAACAACAAAAGCCAGTCCTGCAGATGCTGGAAACCTACTTAAGCCATCAGCAGAAGACACAGGAAGCCGTTGGACTTCTGAAGCATAGCTCAGGACTGGGCAACTGTCCGGTAGGACTAGGGTCCTACGAGACTCTAACTTTAGGAAAGTTAGGAGTAAAGGATGATCCAGATGACTTCCTGGACTCTTTTGAAAGAATAGCTCTTTCCGTGGGTTGGCCGAAAGAGCAGTGGCTCATTAGATTGGCAGTTTCACTCACTGGAGAGGCACTGTCAGCCTATAGGGCAATGCCCACTTCGTTAGCAAACAATTATAGTAAGGTGACGAAGGCCATCAGGGAACTCCTCGGCCTGACTCCTCTCGTCTATAACCATAAGCTACGTGCGGCGTGTTTGGAAGTAGGCGAAACGCCGAAGACATTAGGTCACAGGCTAAAGAGCTTAGCTGAGAAGTGGCTAAGGCCTAATGAAAGAACAATTGAAACACTAATGGATAGGATAATCCTTGGACAGTTTATGATTGCTGTACCCAGTAGTATACAGAGCTTCCTTATCCTCCAAAATTGTCGCACTACTGCAGAGGCTATTGCCTTAACCGAAAGATATTTAGAGGCTGAATTAGCTACCCAGCATACTGGGGAGGTAGCAAAGATGGCAGTAGCGACATGTAAGCAGCCATCAGGAAGTCTCTCACAGTTTAAGACACAAAATGTAAAACATGCTAGGAATGTAGAGAAAAGTCATTCCAAAAGATGTTTTGGCTGTGGAAAGTTGGGTCATGTATTGGATGAGTGCCGAGTATGTACTGCTCTCATGGGGGAGAACAGACACCTATTATCAGAAGGATTTGTACTGGATGTCACTGTACAAGGAATAGCTGCCAAAGCTCTACTGGACTCTGGTGCGGACCAGACAATGATTTCACGCAAGCTCTGGTCCATTATCCAAGAGCAAGCTGTGTCCGTCCCAAGTCAACCAGAGGGCAGAGTCAAGATAAAATGTGTGCATGGCGCTGCCACCTTTTATCCTGTGTACAAATTACTGGTCAGAGGTTTGGGAATAGAAAAAAATATGTCAATAGCTGTAGTGCCCAGATTACCCAAAGAGCTAGTCTTAGGGACTGGCCACAGTTTGAAGGAGGCCTAGAGAAGGGTCTAAACCCCAGAGAAGTTTTCGTCTCCACTCGCAACCAGACGAGTGATTCAGAGAAACCTTCATGCTCTAGGGAAGAAAGTTTAGTTGACCTCCCATCCCATGATGATCTAGTAAACACTCCTTCAGGGAAAGATAGAAAGACTAAAGCCAATAAGCGCAAAGAAAGAAAAGAACGTTCTCAAGGCAGAGCAGATTTGGAAGCAGGTGAAGAACTACCCTGTATTTCTGCAGAGCTCGTAGAGAAGTTCCCTTCATTTGCAGCAGAGCAATGAGATGACCCTGCGCTAGCACGCACATTGGAATATGCTAAAACGGAGAGAGATGTTTTTCCAAGATTCATAAAGGAAGAAGGACTCCTATACAGAGAAAGTATAGACCCACTGACTAAAGATGTCCGCAAACAGTTGGTAATCCCAAATACGTTCAAATCTGCAGTGCTGAGGTTAGCACATGATCACCCAATGAGCGGTCACAAAGGGGTACAGGGGACCCTTGACCAGATACTGGCCAGATTCTATTGGCCAGGAGTTTTTAAGGAGGTCTCACGTTTTTGTGAGTCCTGCGCCTCCTGCCAAAGGGTGACCTCCATAAGACCAGCAGGGATACCACAGTTTTTGAAAAGTTTAAGAAGCCGGTTGAGACGGACTTCACGTTTTGCTGAAGAAAAGCTGAAGGTCAGTCAGCAAAAGCAAAAACAGTACTACGACAGAGATACCAAGCCTCGACATCTAACCGCTGGTGAAAAGGTAATAGTTTTGATATCAGGCCCCACTCCGAAGTTTGAAGCCCGATGGAAAGGACCTTATGTTGTGGCCAAACCACTTGGTCCAGCATCCTATTTAATAAGGGATGCAAAAGGACATGAACAAGTGTACCACATAAATGATCTGCGACGATGGCACGAGAGGTTAGCCTTATTTTCGTCAGCACAGAAGAGGTCTAGGATTACGTGCTGTAATAATGATGAACATTCAGCCCGTAATATTTTAAGAGGGGGGATGTGTCATGATGTGGGTATCAATAAAGATGAGAACTTGAAAAGAAACCCTGTTTCTTTTAGGAATCTAGATGTGCAGTTACCTCCAGGCACAGCTAGAGGGAGCAGAAATGACCATACAGGAGCTAATGAGCCTAAGAGGGCTAATGATTTGCACCTGGGAATGACCCCGGAAGTCTTGAAGGAAAGATTCCTTTATAAGCCAGAGCTGATTGCCAGCAAGGCAGAGCAAGCAGAGAAAGGAGCAGAAAAGGAGAAGGACAGAGGAACATCTTCACAAGGAGGAACAGCTCTATTAAGAGGATCAGCTCCAAGAGAAGGAGTAAGTGAAAGAATCCTATGTGAGCAAACCCAAAGGAACAGAGTTCACAAGGGTGAAGTTCAGAAGGGCCAGGCTAAGCGTGCAGCTGTTCAACGGGAGTTTGTTAGAGCAAGCACTGAAGCTAGAGTGTGTGCCACTCCTTGTTCTCACAGTGTTCCTGACTCAAGAGCAGAGAGACATAAGCAAAGAACCAGAGGGAAAGGTTTGGAGGAAAGCTTGCAGTCTCTGGGAAATACTAACCAAGTTTTACCAGGCAAGAAAGGAAAAGCACTTTCTGACAAAGCTAAGTTCTTACCAAAGGAGAAAAGGGAATCCACGTCAGGTTTTACCAAACTGCCAGAAAGCACAGCCTTGCCTAAAGCTTACAGGCAGAGAACCTGTTACAGGAGGAAAGTTTCTGAAAGAGAAAACTCCAGGCATTCAAACCAGCCAGACTCCAGGTATGAAAGCTTTATTGATGATACTAAATGCTTGAGTCCTAAAAGCCCTGTTAAAACAAATGCTCACTCTGTAAAGAAGAAACCAGAGTGGTTTCAGAAAATCCCTAAAGCACTTAGAATACAGTGGTATTGGAGACAAGACCCTAGAGACATTTCACACAGACCTGTATCAGACAGGGACAGTGATTATTCCAGTGATGAATATAGTGATGAATCCATGGAAATAGAATGCATAAATACTGTTCCTATGTCTCAACCTGAACAGATGGACTGTGATTTGTGTATGGCATTGTGCCAGGAGTCTGTAGCCACTGTGTAACCTAGAAGAAGCTTGTAGAATTCTTATGATTGGAATGAACTGAATTCCTCTGATCAAGCCTTGCATTAATTGTGAAGTTTAACAATTAAGCAAATGATTTGAATGCTGGTACCTTTTCAAACAAAGGACTTTCTGTTTCATTATCAATGTCTTATTTTGAACCCTTGCACTGACGGGGAATAAAAGCCTTGTTTCCCTACACTTGGTTTCGTTAATGAGTTCTCTTAGGAAGCTGGAATAAGTAAGAACGTTTTCTACGTCAAATGAACCTTACATTCCCTTTGGCTACCTAAAATAATCTTTGCTGTGGAGCGTGCCCATAATTCTAATGGCGTAGACGGGGCTCCCCACGACAGTGTGCATGGCTTGTGCTGGGCTCTCCTCCACCAACAGGTTGACAATTAACTGCAATCAGTAGCTTGATTTCAGCACACGTGCAAAACTTTCCCAAAAGCTTTTTTTCTTTTCAACAAAACTTTATGGGAAGCTAATATTTAGAATGTTTCCTTTTGATGTTTGCTCTGATATTTAGGATTTTCCTAAAATAACAACTTACTCAAAGAACAGTCCATATAATTATCCTCTGTATCAGATATTGAACCTTGCTCTTGAAATTGCATAGATTCTGTTTCTCCGTCTGACTCAGAGGGCTTTAGGAACTGACCTCTGCACGGAGAGAAACTGTTTCCCTGTTGTTTGCACTGCTCAAAGCTAGAGAAACGTTCACAGTTCCTACCTGAACCCAGGCAAGCGTCAGGCTGCTTCTTCTGGTATTCTGGCCAGTATGCAATAGAGCTTTTGTGTCCTGTCCTCCAGTTGGTATCTCTGGACCTCAGGATCTTTTCTCCAGACGTCCTCCAAGAGGTATTTGGGCTCCTTTCTTCCTTAGCTGCAACAGACCTCTTCCTAGGTGTTGCTTGAGGGTTCCTGGCTGTGGATCTACAGACCTCTGGCTTTTTCCAGTCCTCTAAAGATTCTTCTTTCCCCCAGGTATCTCTTCAGGCATAGGTACTTCTCTGAGCTCCTCTCTTGGATCTTCTGCTTCCTTGTCCTTGTTCCTTCAGGTTCCGGTTGTTCTTCCTCCTGTTCTCATTCTCCTTCTGATTCCCCTTCTCCTTCTGTCTTCCTGAAGATTCCCCTCTAGCTTTAAAGGGCTTAGATTGCAACTCCACCCTTGCATTCTTCAGGTGTTGTGGATTAAGCATTCTTCTAGGGGCTGTTTGATTAGGGATGACATAATGCTTTCTCTGATTAGACACATGCTTTTCCACTCTAGCTCTCCTAGGGACTTTTTGCATACAGGTGCATTCTGGAACATGTAGTCTTTTAGGGAAACAAGCTGCCTTAGTTCTATAACCTGCCAGCACAGGTCCCTTAATCAGAGTAAATTCTCCTCTATTGTCATTACTCCCTGAGCTTTGATAAGCTTCCTTATCACAGACTATAAACGCAATCCTTTAATAGTGTTTTAGTTAGAAAGCTGTTCCAGGATTTCCCTGGCCTTTCATCTTGGCAATGCATGAAAAAGACTCAGCTTGTCCCTTGGGTATAGGATGTCTCTTCCTCATTCCCTCTTAGCTGCTTTTCCTGTGCCTACCCACCAACAATTTACAGTTGTGGTCAACATTATTGGCACCCTTGCTGTTCAACCCTGTAATGTCCAATATCTCCTAAAAAGAAGTGGCCACTGAAATGGCTTTGGACTATATATGCACACATTTTTTACACATAAACTAATCAAATAAAACAAGACCAAATAAAAAAGGAAATAGTAGAAAATAGGACATTGCCAGAACATGATTATTCCAAGAAACTGACCATTACAGAGCGAAAAAAGATATGAACATCCACAAAAAATATATCTCGCTCCACTCTACATGAAGACATCAGATGGGACGTTTCTAGTAAGGAGAATAGGATCTCAGACCTTTAGAGCACCGGTCATAGGCATAAATTATCTTAGCCCTAGACCCCTAGCTCAATTGCCTCAATGATCCAGAAAAACTCCTTATATAGAGGTTAATATCATTCTCTTCTTCAATTCATTTCTTTAATTCAATTCAATTAAATCATTAATATATAGCAATTTTTCTTATACAGTCCTTCAACCCCACAGAGCACACTACACTTCTTCAGTTCTGCTAAGCCCATAGAAGTAAACTACACCATGAAAACTATATCAGCAACCAGAAAGTAAACTTTTCTGCTTCATTCAAGTATCATTACTTTTGCACTTTCCCCAATGCTAATCAAGACGCCATCACTAGAATTTCACAGCAGCTTCTTCAGGGGGCCATGGTGCTGTGTGGGGTGAAAGATACCACTTCCAATTTTATATCAAAATTACTCTTTACATAAAAAACAAATGAATTGCAACCAAAAACTACTATCATTCATATATCAGGCAAGAAACCACAGAAACCAATGCAAATCACCACATTATACGTATTCCCTTATAACATGCACTCAAATTCCAACATAAATCATGTCAAACATCTTTAAAAGGTATCCTCAGTGACAACAGGACTCTTTATCTTTTACAATCTAAACAAATTCTATTTAATTAAGAAATGTCTTACAGCCTTGCGCCATTCCCCCCTCTCCTGACTAGTGTCCCTTATATATTATACAGGGTTCCTTTGTGATGACGGGCAGCCTATGTCCTGAAAAGGGGTGAGTATGCCAGAATCAGTGATTGGTATTTGATCCCCAATCAGATCAGTATGCTCACAATCCTATCCCTCTGGTGCTAGGCAGGCTGGCAGAGAGCCTGATTGCTGGAGTAAAGCCCAAGTTGGCTGTCTGGCCTTGGGCAGCAGAAGAGTGTGGGAGGAGTCTGCTTCCAAGTGAAGGCTAGAGGTACATGTTCCCAGTGAGGACTGGAGGTACAGTATAAGTTCCTAGACTCTCAGAAGTGGGAGTTCGAGGTGCCAGTTCCCAAACCCAATCTTACAGTCGGCTCCCTAGGTTGCAGTTGGAAGGGTGACCAATCCTGGGAGCCAACTGTAAGTGAAAGGAAAGAAGCCTGTGGGTGTCTTACAGACTGGAAGGAGATAAAGCAGAGAAAGAACAAGAGTTCAAGGAACTTGTGGAGCCAAAGAGAAAATCCAGTAGGAATCTGGTTTATTACCCATGTGTTATAATCATTTCCCCTTAGTTCTACCCTAGATCCCCGTTTGCTGTAATTTATTTATTTATTTAATATATTTATATACCGTTTTTCTACCAGTCAAAACAGTTTGCAATGAACTCATTGTGTACATAACATGATGTGCGAGCATACCAGTAGTGCAAGAATACGTGATTTACATAGCAGTAAAACTGAGATTAACATAAGTAAAAGGATGCCATGATGGCTGAACAGGTTAGATAGTTTAACATATGTACAGTGTATGAGGTATGTAGGAATGAATAGCTGAGTTATAGGGGGAACTGATGAAACATTTATGTAAAATCAGATATTGTAGAGCAGACAGCTCGGTGTGAGTGAATAGTTTACATAGTTATAATTAGGGGGGAGCTGAGTGTTGTTGCTTATTGATTGTTCAGACTTGTTGGGGATCAGCGCCATAGAATTCCAAGAATAAATGTTTTTTAAGCTTTTTCCGGAAGTCTCCTAGGGAATCAATGGATCTTAAACTGGAAGGGAAGGAGTTCCAGATAGCTCACAGGTCTGCAAACATTTTTTTTTCTAGAGCTATTTTGGTTATTCCATGTAAACTTTGTTTTCTGGTGCGCTGAATCTGAAAATGACTTCCATTTTGTCATAGGACATCACGTTTCCTGACAATTTAGGTAACTATGTTAAATAAGGCAATACCTCAAAATAAATGGAAATAGACTTATAAAATTAAAGTTTTATTACAATATTTTCATGAAAATCCTTTTTTGAACTGAAATGAGCTCACCTACACACACTAAACTCGATTCTTCTTCCTTGTGAGGCTCCTCTTGGTGCATTTACGCTTGTGAGTAGCATCTGGAATGTCTCTCTGAAGCATCCAACAGTAGTCTGCCATCATTGTAATGCTCCATTTTCCCTGGTATCTCCTTTCCATCTCTTTAATGTCTTGGTGGAATTGTTCACCTTGTTCCTCACTCACAGCTCCCAAATTTTCAGGAAAGTAGTCAAGGTGGGACTGGAGGAAATGCACTTTCAAACTCATCAAGCAACCTAAAGCTTGAAATGCTTTCAGCATTCGTCTGACGATCTTTTTGTAGTGAGGATCTTTGTTATTGCCTAAAAATTTCTGTACGACTTTTTTAAATGCAATCCACCCTTCTTTTTGAGGATCCGTCATGGTATTGACAAACTCTTGATCCAACTATAAGCCTTCTAATGTCTGGTCCAACGAACACACCTTCCTTCAGTTTTGCCTCCGACAGGCCTGGAAACTTGTTGACCAAGTATTTGAAGCATTCTCCATCTCTTGGAAGTGATTTTACGAATTGCTTCATCAATCCCAATTTTATGTGGAGAGGTGGTAGAAGAACTTTATGGGAAGGTACCAAAGTTTCTCGGAGGACATTTTTTTCACCGACTGTTAGCACCCTCGGCTGCCAACTCTTCTTGGTCCAGTGATTTTGTCGGTCTTGACTTTCCCATAGACACAGAAAACAAGGATATTTGGTATACCCAGCTTGTTGCCCGAGCAGCATGCACAAGACCTTCAAGTCCCCACACACTTGCCAACCATGGTCTTCATATTTAAGTTTACGAAGAACCAATTCCAAGTTCTCGTAAGTTTCCTTCAAGTGTACGGAATGACCTACAGGTATGGAAGCGTAAAAACCATTGTGGAGTAAAACCGCTTTGAGACTTCTTTTTGAAGAATCTATAAAAAGACGCCATTGCTCTGAATCATATTGGATTTTAAATTGACCCATCAGACCTTCGACATCAGTGCAATAAACCAACTTGTCTTCCTGGGCGAAGTAAGGAACGAACTCCTTTTCACGATGTCTGAACCATGAAGATGACACTCCTGGCAACAATAAATTCCTGCTTTTCAGTCTTGATCCGAGTAACTCAGCGGCATCTTTGGGAAGATTCAAGTCTCTTACTAAATCATTCATCTCCTCCTGAGAAAACAATTTTGGTCTTGTATCATCTTCAAAGTCAGAACTTGATTCATCATCTGGTTCAGATATGACTTCACCTTCATCGGAGCTAGGTATCTCTTCCAAGGTAGCAGGGTGCTTGGGTACTGGTATATCTGTGCCATGGGGGATGGGACGAATTGCCGAGTGAAGATTGGGGTATGAAATGGAATGCTTCCATTTGGAATTAAACCCTTTCACATCGCATGAACAAAAGTAACAGTCGTCACTATGGTTCTTTTGCTCTCGCCATACCATAGGAATCCCATAACGGAAAGATTTTTTTCTTACCCTTGAACCAGTTTCGGAGGTCCTCAACACACCATTTGCACACTTTATGAGGCACCCACACTTCTTTATCTTGATCTCCAATTTTTAGTCCAAAGTATGCAAAGTATACTTTTTTCACAAAGTCTGTAATATTCTGCTGTTGCTTCAACACTGTATATTCACTACAGATGAAACAGAAACTGTCTGGCGAATTAATACACTTTCGCGGAGCCTTAACATAACGGTTGAAGAATGACGAGCTAACACGAATTGCAATGAAAAAGTGTGAACAGCCTAGAACCAAGAACCTGATGATGATTCGTGCACAAGTGTGGCATGCAGGAGAGAGAGAGCAGCTCTGTGTCTGTACACGAGACGTCACAGTGCTGGCCACGCCCCCCTGCACTGACCGGAGCTGCTGTTATCTGCCCTGTGTCTCCCTCCCACTGGATTCTTCAGGAAAGATTAACCCCTTCTACCATTAGAAGCACAGACTTAAAACTTGCTTAGCTTATGTATATGTTGCTGACCATCAGATTTACAGTGCTATATTTTTTTTTACATAACTCGGACAACCCCTTTAAGTTTTTTTTGGCATTTTATATCTTAAATGCACTTATGTGAATTAATTAATAGTAATTTGAATTAATTAATAGTAATTTGAAAAAAATTGATAAATTTGAAGACAGTTTTGCATGTTGTGGCAAATCATGACATCTAGGAGTTTTTTCAATATTTTATTTGTTTTCAGCACACCAAAATACATGGAAATTAGATGAAACAGTGAGAAGGCTCTGTTGCATGTGTATTGTTTGCTATTGTGTTTTTTGGCTGCTATTTCAAGTAAATTGAGTGAATTTTGTCTTCTGAGCCTGTTGGTGAATTTCTGTAGCAGGGTCTGTAGGTATTCAGCCAGTAGGTTGTTTATGGCCTTATAGGTGTTGAAGATGACCTTATACCTGATGCTGGATGTGATGGGAAGTCAATGTAGATGCTTAAGGATGGGAGTGATGTGGGTCTGGCGTGATGTTCATTGTATCAGCCTTGCTGCTATATTCTGTGTCAGCTGCAATGGGAGCACTGTGTGTTTTAGTAAACCCTGGTAAATGGAGTTGCTCTAGTCCAGGATGGGCATTATGCGTGCCTGGCATACTCATTTGTCTGTCTTGCATAGACTGTAAGCTCTGTTGAGAAGGGACTCTCTCGTGTGTGTACAATGCGGCATATGCCTTGTAGTGCTATACAAATGATTAGTTGTAGTAGTCAGGTGAAACAAAGAAGGGACAGGAGAAAATAAGATTTCAAAAATTTAGAGTGTCTTGTTAGATTTTGTTTGAAATATCCTTGAGTGTTTTAGCCTTTTTACTTTGAAGAAATCAAAGCAATAAGAGTGGCCTGGACAGTGGACTGGTTATGTATCTGAAAGAAAGAAGCGGGTGCGTCCTCCAATCCATTATGGCTCCAGTGATCAGTAGTAGGGTTACCAGATTTTTGGAGAGTAAATCTGGGACACTTAGAGCTGGGAGGGATAGTGCAGTCCTCTCTCCTCAGGCAGTGGCAGCCCTCATGGATCACAGGGGCCGTGGCCCCACCAATATTTTGCCAAACACAGCATCAGCAGCTAGAGAGCTTGGGACCACGTCTGGAGATGAATTTGTTTGGCTCCTCCAAACAAGAAGGTGTTCTGCTGCCCCTGGCAGCCCTTCTCAAGTTCTAAGTATACAGTACATACATACATACATACAGTATATGCATACACTTTATTCTAGACATTTAGATAAACATTCTGTAGATTTCTAAAATGTGTCTTTTTTTCAGAAAAGAAGTTAATTTTACATCTTCTCTCATTAGAGGGGTATGGAGGAGAAGCAATGTCCTTTGCCTCTGTCCCCACTGAAATCAAGGACAAGAGGTGATTATAGTCCATGGAGTCAGGGACAAAATCGGAGACAATCCTCACAAATCGGGAACATCTGATAACCTTAATCAGAAGTCTAGTTTCTTCCACCCCAACACTATAGGCCTGATATCCAGCGACACCACCCAGCATCAGCTATATGTACAATTTCTAAACATAATATATTTGAGCTAACAAAAACAATGCATCTAATTTTCTTAATCTGAAGACATTGAATAAGTAAAACATCCTAAATAGAACAGTGAAATTTACCCTTTCTGTTAAGTAATGACTGAGACAGAGGTGAGAACAGAAATGCTAAAGGTAGTATCTTAAGTAACAACACACACGTGTAGAAAAGTGATTCAGACTTAGAGCTGAGTTGAGGTCAAATCAAGAGAAGAGATCAGAAGGAAGTAGGGACAGAGGTAGATGCAGGCTAGGAAGAGACAAGGGACTGTAGGTGGCAGTTAACATTCAAGGCATTTTTCCCCAGTACTCACTCTCAAGAAGCCAAAAATATTTGGGTGAACTGAATCTATATAATCTTTGTTCAATGGTTTTGGTGCTGGTTTCTGTTTTTATGGCTAGGCCTGGCATACATCTTTTATCTACCAGCTGGCCTTTTCCATCACCCCTTCGGATGCAGGCATGAGGACACTTAATAAGACTACAGAAAGCTGCATTACTTATCGTCCCTCCAGTCCAGTCTCACACCTCAGGGGAGGGGGGAGTAATCAACCCCCACCAGCAGCTTGGAAACTGAGCATTTCACGTTTTGATGACACCAGGATACTTAAGCAGCTGGCATCACCCACCAGCCCCCTGTAAGCTCAGTCTCCAAGCAGCTGGAGCAGGTGAATCCCAGAGATCTGGACTCACTGAAGGGACAACTGGGAAGCTTTTTCTTTAATTTCCTTAATTTCTGCTTGTTCTTGAACCTCCAATCTCTCTCCCCCCCCCCCCCGACCTGTTGTCCAGCAAAGGGGAGCAGCTCCTGTGGCCTTATGCTGGGGAATTGCTTGCTTGATCAAATGAACAAAGTGCCTTGGGGAACTGCTGGAGATATACTTTCCGGGCGGCAGTGACAGCTTCCGAACCCATGCAGTGGGTGAGGAGCACCAGGGTGGAAGAGGGGACAGACTTCAGCACAGGAACAGGTATCTCCTTTCCTCATCTCCCACCTCAGGGCCGAAGCCGCCATGCGACTAAGCACTGGGGGGGAGCAGTGCTTCTCAGCCACACTTGGCAGGACACAGCGGAGATAGGTACCAAGGTGTTTTTCTGTGCCGGTGGGGAGGTTTGTCTCCTTTTTTTTTCCTCTTCTTTCAGAACACAAAAAAGATTTCAAATGATCGAGGGATCGCGTGGCAGATGCCCACGTGCAGCGAGAGTGTCAGACGCGCCATTTTCTGGAAAGCTAGCAGGCGTGGTTTTTTTCCTCTGGTTCTCTTTCATTTGTCTTAGTGTGTTTAATTTGTTTAATTTCCTTTGATTGCTTAATTTCTTTTTGTTTTCTGGTAGTTTTTTCGGATGGGTGAGTGGTACCTCATTTTTTTTCTTTGTTTGAAAAAAAAAGTCAGAGGAGCGGCCAAAGAAAAGGCTGGTCTGACAGGCCAAAGAAAAGGCTGGTCTCCCTATTATGCAGGAGATCATGCCTGCCCGGCCCCAGTACATAGTGTGTGGGGCTCGTTGAAGCACACTCTCAACTGAAGGCATCTGCAGTGGCTGCTGTGTGGAGGCACACATGGCTGAACAGTCTATGCACGAGGCAGTGGGGACCTCTGAGGAGGGCAACCCACAGGCTTCGGGGTCCGCGCTGCAGGCAGATGTAGGGTCCAGACCGTCTCTGCCGTTGTTACAGCCCATACTACATCTCCGGGTCCCTCTTCCTCCCAGACACAGTTGACCGGGGTCCCGGGGGATTTTTCCTCAGAGTTTTTCTTGTTGCTCCACATGGCATTTTGCTTGAAGTGACAAGTGGGCATCGTCAGGAAGAGAGGGGTTCTGAGAGATCTGCAGGGGTCAGAGCCAGAATAAACACAGCCTCTGGCTAAGGCAGCCGATGAGGCAGGGTCCCTTCCCTCAGATGGGGAGCCCAAAGACAATCTGGAACCTGAGGAGCTGGAAGAGGGGGAGATCCAACAAGAGGAGGAATCTCGCATAGTCAGGGTCTTCCATAGGAAGGAGTTGGCGGTCCTTATTGCGGAGCCCTCAAAACTCTCAATCTGCCCATGGGAAAGGCGACCAAAGATGAAGCTCTGGAGGACCTGATCCTTTAGGCAATGCACAAGCCTCAATGGGTGTTTCCCCTGCATAGAGTCATTAAGCAAATGATCCTAGAGGAATGGGACCTTCCGGAGATCGGGCTCAGGGGTTCGTGTATCATGACCCAGTTGTATAAGTTATCATAACAGGAAAAATAGATATTTCATTCCCCGAAGGTCGACACTGCGGTGTCAGTGGTAACTAAGAAGACCATGATTCCCGTAGAGGGCAGTGTGGCACTCAAGGATGTCCAGGATAGAAAGCTGAATACCCTGCTGAAGGAAGCCTTTGATGTCAGTGCCCTGTCTCTACAAGTCTCAGTTTGTGGGGCTTTGGTAGTGCGCTCATGTTTACGTTGGGCACAAAGCATCCCCCGAGTCGGCATGGGAATCCCAGGGACAGGGGGCCGCAAAGAGACTTGAGTCGGGAGTGGCTTCTATGATCTTGTTCGGGGCTTTCCAACAGCATGGCCTCAGTGGTTGCGGCACACCGCTACCTCTGGCTCTGCAACTGGTCAGCCGTTGTTTCCTCGAAGGCCCATTTCAGTAAGCTGCCATTCAAGGGTAAACAGCTGTTCAGAGAGGAACTCAAAAAATTGGTAAAGGACTTGGGTGAGTCCAAAGGCGGACGCCTTCTCGAGGATAAGCCAAAGCAGGGGTGTAGCTCTAGCTTGGGTAGCGGGCAGCCCCTGGAATTTAAGCTTTTTAGGATGGTGTGCTTTATGCCGTACCAGAGAGAAAGGTTTGCCTCCTGGGAACCACCATTTTGGGGGTTTTGGGGTGCAGATAGAGGCTATTACTCGGCCTCCGCATCCTCCTTGGCCTAGAAGAAACCGTAATGAAGAGAGGGGGGCCCCAGCAGGGGTGCAACCCGTGGGGGGTCAGCTGCAGGACTTCTACCCTGCCTGGACTTGAATAACGTTGGACCAGTGGGTCTTACAGGTGGTATGGGACAGCTACACGCTAGAGTTCACCAGACCACTCATGCCAGCCTTCATTTGCTCTCCCTGCAAGGTGCACTGGAAGGCACAGGGGGAGCAGGAAATGCTCGTAAAGCTAATGAGGTTGGAGTTAGTAGTACTGGTGCCGGTGGAGCAATGCGGCACAGGTTCATGCTCCATTTATTTCATAGTCCCAAAGAAAGAGGGTTCCTTTTAATCTATTCTCAATCTCAAGCAGGTGAACAGGTGCCTGCAAATACCGAGGTTTCATATGGAAATCCTCAGGTCATTGATCATGGCCGTAAGTGAAGGGGAGTTCCTAACCTCTCTGGCCCTTACAGAAATGTACCTGCATATCCCCATCCATCCAGATAATCACCAGTTTCTTTGCTTTGCTATGCCCATGGGACACTTTCAATTTCAAGCTTTGCCTTTCAGTCTCACAACGACCCCCTGAACCAAGGTGATGGTTGTGGTGGCAGCGGCCTTATGTCGCAAAGATATATTAGTGCATCCATACCTTGACGATTGGCTCATTCAAGCAAAATCCAGGTGGGAAAGCAATCAAGTCACGGCTCAGGTGGTCGAATTCCTGCAGAGTCTCGGCTGGGTCATCAATGTCTCCAAGAGGCACTTAAACCCCTCGCAGGACCTCAAGGACCTCGGGGTTCACGTTGACATCCATGGCAGCAGAGTTTTTCTGCCACAAAAGAGGGCACGGGCGCTGAAGCAGTTAGTATGACATTTCCTCTGCATGGTGGAACCAACAGCATAGCATTATCTTCAGCTCTTAGGGACCATGGTGGAGGAGATAGTCCTGTTTCCATGGTGTGGGCCCACATGAGGCCATTACAGATCCCTGCTGTGCCGGTGGTCACATCAGAAACATCCCCTATCACATCCATTGCCCTGTCCATGGTAGGTTCGGACAGCACTCAAGTGGTGGCTCCACAACGAGAATCTGACGGCGGGAGTCCCGTTGGAGTCACCGCACTGCGTTCCCCTAACAATGGATGCCAGTCTCTTGGGTTGGGAAGCCCAGTGCAGGAGAGCATTGCTCAAGTTCAATGGACTGCAGATGCGTGGACTTGGCCTATCAATCGGCTGGAAATGAGAGCCGTTCTCCTCACAGTGCAGGAGTTTCACCTGGTACTGCACGGAAAGGCAGTGTAGGTCTTCTCTGATAATGCCACCACGGTAGCGAACATCAATCAACAAGGGGGCACAGGCAGCGTCAGGCTCGAGAGTGAAGCAGAGATGTTGCTGAGTTGGACAGAGGCCTATCTGCAGGCGATTTCAATGGCGCACATGGCCGGAACAGAGAACATGACTGCCGACTACCTCAGTCAAGTGTGCTTGGACCCAGGGGAATGGCAAATGAATCAGGCAGTCTTCGAGCTCATAGTGCGCCTTTGGGGGGCACCGGTCATGTATTTGATGGTGACATTTGCATTGGCCAAAGCAAACAGGTTCTTCAGCCAGAGGAGAGAGAGGATGTCAGAAGGCTTGGTCACACTTGTGCAGTGTTGGCCCAGCCAGGGGCTTCTCTAAGTCTTCCCTCCATGGGTGCTTATAGGGCGAGTGATTCAGAGAGTGGAGGCATATCGCGGGCTGTTCATCCTGATTGCCCCAGATTGGCCAAGGTGCTTGTGTTACGCAGACCTAATTTGGCTGAAGGCGACCGAGCCATGGAGACTTCCAAACAGGCCAGAATTGTTGTTTCTGAGTCCAGTCTTGATGCCCTAGGTGGATCAGTTCTCGCTTACAGCATGGTTCTTGAGAGGGCTCATTTAAGGAAGTTATATTATTCTACCCAGATAATTTCCACACTTCTTAGGGCCAGAAAGCGGTTCATGTCATTGTCTTACATTCGAGTGTGGAGAGTTTTTGAGAGCTGGTGTGCTGATAAGGAATTTAGGCCATTGTCAGCGTCTGTTCCAGAGGTGTTAGAGTTCCTTCAGTGGGGCTCGATAAAGGGCTGGCATTTGGCTCTCTGAGGGTGCAAGTGGCCGTGCTGGCCTGTTATTGAGGCAGGATTCAGGGGATCTCCTTGGGAACGCATCCAGATGGGACTAGGTTCCTGGGAGCGGTTAAGCAGCTCTGACCCCTTTGTGATCCATGGCGCCTTCTTGGGACCTCAATTTGGTGCTTTCAGCTCTGATGAGAGAGCTTTTCGAGCCATTAGTGGCATGTACCCTGAAGGACTTGACTTTGAAGATGGTATTTTTGGTGGCAATCTGTTCAGCTCGGCGAATCTTTGCTATCCTTCTCCAGGGAGAAAGTGGTTCTGTGGCCGGTACCCTTATTCTTGCTGAAGGTGGTGTCACCGTTTCATCTGAATCAGCCAGTCACTCTTCCAGTGTTGTCAGGTCTGGCCGAGGACTTGGCAGACCCACAGTTGCGTCTTCTCAATGCCAAGTGGTCCTTAAGAAGGTATCTGAAGAGAACAGGTTCCTTTCGAAGATTGGATCGGCTATTCGTCCTGTTTGGAGGGCTGCATAAGGGGGAGGCAGCGGCGAAAGCCTCCATTTCTAGATGGATTAAAGAAGCGATTGCATCAGCCTATATGTTGTGGGACAAAGTGGTTCCGCAAGGCCTGTGGGCTCATTCTATCAGGGCGCAGGCAGCCTCCTTGGCAGAGTGGAGTTTGGTGCCGCTGGGAGATATCTGTCAAGCGGCTAATGGGCAATTCTTCATACGTTTATAAATCATTACAGATTGGATGTGCAAGCAGCAGGGGATGCAAAGTTTGGGTCAGCAGTACTCCAGGCTGTGCTTGCAGGTCCCTCCCATGGTTAAGTGGCTCTGTTACATCCCTGAGGTGCAGGACTGGACTGGAGGGACAATAAGGAAGGTGAAATTTGGCCTTACCTGCTAATTAGCTTTCCTTGAGTAACTCCAGTCCAGTCCTGGAACCCTCCCTTTTTGCAGTTCTGAAGTGGTGCTTGCAACCTCAGGTCTGAAGAATCTCAACTTGGTGGGAGGCCTAGGGCGTTTTTGGAGCAGCAACGCAAGGTGGAATGAGAAGAGATGCAGGTTCCTGTGTCTGGTAAGAGACCTATTCCAGCCTCAAAGGGGATGGGCAAATGGCATGTGGGATAGGTAAGCTGCCCTATGTTTAAAGGGCTCCCGTGTTGGAGGTGGGGGCCAGAGAGGTGGCTTCCTGGGGTGGGGGGTCCTTAGGAGAACCCTATATCATTTTTTAAGGTTTTTTTCTCATGGTAACTTCTTATTTGTTGCTCCTGTGAGCCTGCTTTGTCAGTAGATTACTGGGGACTGGAGGGTGGTGCCAGCTGCCTAAGTATCCTGGTGTCATCAAAACGTGACATGCTCAGTTTCCAAACTGCTGGTGGGAGTTGACTACTCCCCCCCCCCCTCCCCCTGAGGTGCGGCACTGGACTGGAGTTCCTCAAGGAAAACCAGTTAGCAGGTAAGGCCTAATTTTATCTTATGCTTCAAACACTGATGTACATCTGAACCTTAGCTGAGAATGTGTTGTATCATGACAGGCATTTGGGAGAAGATCTAGTGGCTCCACTGTCTGACCTTTTCAATGCTTCTTTAGAGTCAGGAGTGGTCCCAGAGGACTGATAAAGGGTGCATGTGGTCCCTTTACACAAAAGCAGAAGTAAGGATGAGGTTGAGAATTACAGGTCGGTTAGTCTGGCTCTGTGCAGGACCGGCCCGTCCATTGTGCGATAATGTTGTTCGCACACGGCCCCGTGCTTCAGGAGGCCCCAAGCAAACTCCATTCTTGCACAATGGGCGGCTTTAGAGGGAGCCGGGGAAGCCCTAGTGAGGCCCCCGGCTCCCTCTGCACAGCCGTTAGCGTGAGGGAAAAGACTCTTAACACTGGCGGCTGTGCAGAGGGAGCCAAGGCCTTGCACAGGCTTCCCCGTATCCCTCTGAAGCCCCTTAGACGGCCGCGGAGCTGTTCGGAGGGGGGGGGCTAGGACTGGATGGGCTGTGATGGGAGGGGGGGGAAACTTGGCCTGGAAATGGACTGTGATGGGGAAAGCTAGGACTGCAAATGGGCTGTGATGGTGGGGGGGGGGAAACTTGGACTGGAAATGGGCTGTGATGGTGGGGGGACTAGAACTGGAAATGGGCTGTGATGGGAGGGCTAGTTTTGGAAATGGGCTGATGAGGAGCTGGAATAGGGCTGATGGGGGAGCTGGAATAGGACTAATGGGGGGCTAGGATTGGAAATTGGCTGATGGGGGAGTTTGGAGTGGAAATGGGCTGATGGGGGGCTGGAATGGAACTGGAAAGGAGCATTTGGGGACTAGGACTTGAAATGGGCTGATGAGGAGCTGGAATAGGACTGGAAATGGGCTGATGGGGGGAACTTGGACTGCAAATGGGTGATGGCTGGAATAGGACTGGAAATGGCTGATGGGGGAATAGGACTGAAAATGGGCTGATGGGGGCTGGAATAGGACTGGAAGTGGGCTGATTGAAGTTGTAATGGAACTGGAAAAGAGCATATGGGGAGCTAGGACTGGAAATGGGCTGATGTGGGGGCATGGGACTAGAAGGGAGCAGAAGCTGGGTGGGTCTAGAACTAAAAGGGAGTTTATTTTGGGGGAGGACTAGAAGGGGATAGGGATGGGGAATGAGAATGGAGAGGGGAAAAGATATTTTGTGTGGGAGGGAAGAAAAGTCTACAATGGGCTGGGTATTGGGAGAGTAAGTGGGGATTGAGAATGGAAGGGTGAAATTTGAGTGGATGATAAAGGAATAAGGAAAGAAATGGGGGAAAGAGCAAAAGGGGAAAGATCAGTATGTTAAAGCAGATATAGAGAGAGAATGGAAAAAAATCTAAAAGAGAAGAAAGGACAAACGGATAGCTTGCAGAAGACACAAAGAAACCAGAAGAAAGTGACTGGAGCAATTGCAACTGAAAAGTAAAATGCCTAAACAAAAGGTAGAAAAATACTTTTTATTTTGAATTTATTAACTGGAACATGTCAGGTCTGGGAAATGTGTATCGCTAACATCTTTGCATTTTTGTTTAGTGCAAGAAGAAATTAATTTATAGTTTTATTTCTCCAGTGTTGTTGTACATTTCATGTTTGGCTTTTGGGGTTCCCAATTTAATTATTATCTTCCTATTTCTAAATTGTGATCCCTTGTTCTTTGTATGGTGATGGTCTATGTTCTGCATGTGTAACCAAGCTGAGGTGTTCTGTTCATATAGTTTCTATTTGACAGTCCCACTTGTTCTCTTTTCCCCCAGTGAGATGTATTGGTATTCTCTGAGATGTACTGGTTTAATATCTTCAGTATTGCCTTTTGATAGGTAGGGTTTGGTGCTTTGTGAGTTCTGGCAGTGCTGTTATGATATGGTGGGTTTGCTATGGGTTGTAAATGGTCAGTGTTTATAGTACTTCCTAATGGGCCTGGCGGTTGTCACTGCAATATAGTAATGTAGAAATATGTTAGTCTTTCTTTATCCAGACATTCATTAAGAGGCATGTTTACTAAAAGCGCATGTTAACATTATGCAAATATTAGTGCAAATGAAGCTCCTTATGCAAATGAGCCCTGCAATTAATCTCCGCACATGGCCTCGCACCCCCCTTGGTCCGCCCCTGGCTCTGTGGTGAGTAAATTAATGGAAACGCTGCTAAAACAGAGGATAGTAAGGTTTCTGGAGTACAATGGAATGCAGGATCCAAGGCAGTATGGTTTTACTAGAGGCAGGTCTTGTCGATAATCTAATTCATGTTTTTGACTGGGTGACCAGAGATTTGGATAGAAGGAGAGTCTTAGATGTGGTGTACTTAGATTTCAGTAAAGTCTCTGACACTGTTCTGCACAGGCGCTTTCTAAATAAATTGAGTACCCTGGTGATGGACCCTAAAGTGACTGGATTAGAAATTGGTTGAGTGTGAGGAAACAAAGGGTACAGGTAAATGGAGCCCTCTCTAAGGAAAAGGATGTTACCAGTGGTGTACCAAAGGGATTTGTCCTTGGTTTGATTCTTTAACATTTCTGTTAGTGAAATTGCAGAAGGGCTGTTGGATGAGTTTTGCCTCTTTGCAGATGATACCAAAATCTGCAATAAAGAAGACACCCAGGAAGGAGTAGATAACATGAAAAGGGGCCTAGCGAAGAATGGTCGAGAATTTGGCAGCTGAGATTTAACGCTAAAAAATGCAGGGTCATGCATTTGGGCTACAAAAATCCAAGGGAGTGATACAGTATATGAGGTGAAGTACTTCTGTCCACAAAAGAAGAGCGGGATCTGGGCATGATTATTTCTGATGATCTTAAGGCAGCCAAACAGGTAGAAAAGGCAATGGTGAAAGCCAGAAGGATGCTTGGGTGCTACTGCATAGGGAGAGAAATGGCCAGCAGGAAGGAGGAGGTGATAGTGCCTCTGTATAAGTCTCTAGTAAGACCTCATTTGGAGTACTGTGTGCAGTTCTGCAGTCCACACCTTCAAAAGGATATAAACAGATGGAGTTAGTGCAGAAGGTGGCTACCAGAATGGTCAGTGGGCTTTGTCTTAAGGCATATGTGGACAGGCTTAAAGATCTCAGTATGTATACTTTGGAGAAAAGGCGAGAGAGAGGAGATATGATAGAGATGTTTAAATAGCTCTGTGCATAAATGCACAGGAGAGCATTTTTCAATTGAAAGAAAGCTATGCAATGAGAAGGCATAGGATAAAGGTGAAAGTGTTCCAAGCCAATTTATTGTGCACAAGTCCCAGTTAGTCAAGCTTCAAAAAGGACTGCGCAAAGCTCTTACAGAAACATATTCATTTTATACATTCCTTTTCAGTTTGATACATGCAGGCTTTCTATTGGTCTCAACGTCCCCTGCACTTGTCCAATCAGGGACCCTCTCTGGGCCTAGCACCCTGCTCCCCCTTCCCAGGCTATTCTAACAATGGTACAGTTTCTAGGTATTGATACAAATCTACTGCAGGGTCATTTCTAGCTCTAGGAATGCAGGTATTGAAACATTTCTATCATCAGAACACAAGAGAATAATGAAAGATTTATGTATTCATGAAAACTTATTATTAAGCAGTTTAAAACAGCTTTCTCAGACTTTTACAGATTTTTAGTTCTTACTAAGATGGGGGTTGGAATCAGGGCCTAACTTACAGGCCTTTCATATTTGCAGACTATTATAGGCCATAGCCTGTCACATTCCCCCCTTTGATTATTCTCACCCGCAAGTGAGAGAGGGTGAGAATTAAATCACATATTATACTTGCTTAAAAGCATCATTTTGGGGTATAGGGTAATATTGCCACATAGCTAATACTTTTGTAGCTGCCTTCCTTTCTACATTGCTATCAACGGCTGCTGACTTTACTCGACTGTGATGAATCCAGGGTTCAAGCTCTGCAACTTTAACTTCTGTTGGAGTTAATAAGATGACAACATAAGGTCCCTTCCAATGCGGTGCCAACGGTGTCTTTCTCCATCTTTGATCCACACCGAGACTCCAGGCGTGAGAGGATGCATGAGTTCTGTTAGATGGATGGGCAGCTGATCTTGTATCCACTTATGAAGACTCTGCAAAACAGAACTTAAAACCAATAGTTCTTGTCTAGTAATTTCAGATCCAATCTGTTTCATATCTCCCATACAGGGGTCGCCCATACAGAATCTCAAAAGGGGAAACTCCTAAAGACTTAGTAGGGGCTAAGCATATCCTAAGAAGGGCTATAGGAAGAACCTGGGGCCACTTCAGGTGAACTTCTTGACAAAGTTTAGACAACTGAGGTTTCGGGGTTCTATTCATACGTTCTACTTTTCCTAAATTCTGAGGTCTGTAGGCAGTATGCATCTGATAATGTCAATATCTCGGGGCCATACTTAAACCCTCATTCTTTGTACAGGGCCCCATGTGCATGCAAGGTTGTAAGGGCATACTTGGAATCTGGGTACACATTTAGACAGAGCCCTTTTCCTATTGTCAGTGCTCTAGTAAGGGCTATCAGTTCAGCTTTCTGTGCTGAAGTTCCTGGGGCCAGAGCTGTGGACTCAACTACCAGATCAAGGGTCACCACTGCATACCCTGCACAACAATGTCCATTAATGATGAGACTACTTCCATCCACAAAGAAAGTCTGTTCAGGGTTCTCCAAGGAACATCAGTCAAATCCGGGTGACTTGAGAATACAGTGTCCATAATTTCTAAACAGTCATGATCAGGGGGGGCCAGGACCAACTGGTAACAGCGTAGCAGGATTCAAAGCTTGACTGACCATCAATTGCAATTGAGGATTCTCACACAGCATACTCTGATACTTCAACATTCGTGAATTCGTTAGCCAGAAACTTCCTTTGTGTTCCATGAGGGTCAGAACAGAATGTGGCACAGTAACTTGAAGATTTTATCCCAGGGTGAGCTTGTCTGCTTCGCTCACTAGGAGGGCTGTAGCTGCAACAGCTCTCAAACAAGGGGGCCAACCTCTTGCTACCACATCCAACTGTTTTGACAAATAGGCTACTGGCCGTTGCCAAGATCCAAGAGATTGTGTCAGTACCCCTAGAGCATTTCCTTGTGACTCATGGACATAGAGATGGAAAGGTTTCTGGACATCTGGTAGACCCAGAGCTGGTGATAACATCAGAGTGGTTTTTAGAGATCGAAAGGCTGCATCCTGTTCAGGCCCCCACTCCAATGGAGACCTTTCCATTCCTTTGGTAGCTTGATACAAGGGTTTTGCCAGCAGAGCAAAATTGGGGATCCATATACGACAGTTCCCTGCGGCACCCAAGAAGGCTCTCACTTGCCTCCTGGTGGTTGGAGTAGGAATACTGCATACAGCTTCTTTGCATTCTGGTCCCAAGCATCGTATTCCGCTGGACAACTGGAATCCTAGGTATTTAACTTTAGTTTGACATAATTGTGCCTTGGCTCTTGAGACTTTGTATCCAGCCTCATTTAGAAGGTGTAAGAGTTCATTGGTGGCTTGTAGACATTCACTTTCTGAATTTGTGGCTATGAGCAGGTCATCCACATACTGAAAAAGAACCCTTTGTCCTAGGTTCACAGAGTAACTTGAGAAATCTTGATTTAAAGCAGCACTGAAAAGAGCAGGTGAATTCTTAAATCCTTGGTGTAATCGAGTCCAGGTGAGTTGGCCCCGCCTTCCTGTTGTGGGGTCTTGCCATTCAAAAGCAAACAAAAGTTGACTGGTGGGGGCTAGGTGTATACAGAAGAAGGCATCTTTCAGGTCCAGGATGGTGAAATGAGTAGCCTCAGCAGGGATCAGTCCCAAGAGAGTATAAGGATTTGGTACCACTGGGTGTATAGTTTCAGCTGCATCATTTACCCGCCTCAGATCTTGTACTGGGCGGTAATCCCCTGTCCCAGGTTTCTTGACTGGGAGAAAGGGGGTATTCCAAGGTAACTGGCACTCCTTGAGAAGTCCATACTTCAATAGTTTCATCAGATGGCAGTGGATACCTTCAATGGCTGGTCGGGGAAGAGAATACTGCTTCACATGCACTGGTTCCGCACCTGGCTTGAGGGTGACAATGACAGGGGCTATGTTCTTCTCTAGGCCAGGTGGATTATCTTCTGCCCATACTTCAGCCGGGACTGTAAGGTTGGTGGGTGTACAGGATCTAGCTGACTGGTTGGAGATGCACTATAGAACCGCCATTCTTCTTCTCGGTGAACAGTCAGCACCATCAACCCAGCAGTCTTTAGGTTCACAGTCATTTGCATGTCTCCCCCTTCAGCAAAGGATATCTGCGCCTGGAGCTTTGCAAGCATATCTCGGCCCAAAAGTGGAATAGGGCATTCAGGCATATACCGGAACTGGTGTGTTATTTTCTGTCCCCCTAGTTCACACGTGCGGTTCTGCAAGAATGGCTTAGTGGCCTTAGCCCCAGTAGCTCTGACAATGGTGATAGTTTGAGAGGAAAGAGGAGCCACCGGCTTTGCCACCACTGAATGTTCAGCTCCTGTATCCACCATAAAGTCCATATATTGGTCCCCTATCCTCAAACTGACCATAGGCTCCTGGGGACCCAGGGTGAACTTGGAGTCCGGTCTGGCCTAGTCTTCATCCATCTCATAGCCTGTTGCAACTGCCACTCCCTCAATAGCTTCTTCCCTTTCTTGCTGAAACTGTGCTCAGTTTATTTTTCCACAACTCTGAAATCAACTTCCTGTTCTCCAAGTACTCCCTCCTCCCCTCCTGGGGGTGGAGTCAAAATACGGGCATTCACTTTTCTAATGTCCTTCTTCTCTGCAATGGGCACACTGATTTGCACCCAGTGGGGGCCGATCATTTTCACGACCCCTTCCACGTCCTCTGCTCCTTCGATTAGGAAAACCTCCTTCACGTCGTTCAACTAAAGCAGCAGCAAGAAGATCTGCTTTCTTCTTCATCTTACATTCACTTTCTCTGTCACATTCATTTTCACGATTCACAAACACTTTCTGAGCAACTTCCATTAACTGTGTTGTATTCATGCCCGCAAATCCATCCATTTTCTGTAATTTTTGTTTTATATCTCTCTGGGACTGACTGAAAAAAGCTGCGTTTACCATATGCAAATTCTCCTGGGCTGCTGGATTGCATGGGGTATATAGTGAGGGCTGCCTGCACTATTTGGATCCCACTTGAGGCCATCAAGACTGATGGGTCTGCATAATACTGTTCATTAGTTCTATCAAATCCTAAGGCTTCTCAGTGTAGGAGGCATAATGCGTCTTTCAGTTCAGTAAATCAGTGGTGGAAAAAGGCACATAAACAAGGCTGGTCGGCCCTACCACGACCTGGCCTTCGGTATTAAGGGTGGGTAGGCCCTGGACCTGGTGCAATGGTATAACGTCATCCCTTTTACTGGTAGTTGTACTTCTGAAAGCATACGGCAATCGGGACTGTCTGGGTTCCACTTCATGTTCTTGGGCGCTGGCTGTGAGTGACCCTGAACTGGCAAATGAAGCCCTGCTTGCAGTATCATCGGTGGACTGTGGCCCACTCGGAGTACTTTAAACTGAGCCGGGGCTTCCGGTCAAGAGGGGGTGCGCATCCTCCTGCTGCGGAGGTGGCTGGTGAACTACTTGGGGTACATCTGCAGGGAGGTGTCCCCCCCCTGCCCTAAGCTCTGTCCGGGGTGGTGGCAGAGCTGAGGGGACTGGCCTATAAAGATAATAAACGGGCAGTTTTTGTTTTTTTTTAAAGATCCAGACTTCCGGCCCCCCCCCCCCCCTTTGTGGTTGCTACTAATCTCCTACACTGTTCCTCATAGCAACGCTTTATCCAGGAGGGCTTTTTTTTTTCACAAACATTTAACCACGAGTCTATGTAGGGGAACTGATCAGGGAACATTTTTTGCACAATCTAATGAACACGGGAAACTACATTAACATCAAAGGTGCCCTCACGGGGCCATGAAGTAGCTAACACTGGCCACTCCCTTTCACAGAGCATTTCTAATCAGGACGGAGACATTCTATTCCATAGTCTCCAACAAATCCCTTGCTAAAATTCTTAGTCATACATTTCAACAAAATCTGCGTGGACTCTGACCCCCCCCCCCCATGATGACGTACTTGACAACAGACAGAGGGGGCGGGCAGTCAGGCTGCATTTTCCTGAGGACTATGAGTCAAAACTATACAACAATATTAAACAAAGGGTGGGCAGAAAACATAAGCTTAGATTGGTTGTAATAAGCATAATAGATGTGTGTGCTCATTCTAAATAGGAACAATTTAGATAAAGTCCTTAAAATATAAAACTATTATTTTGCAACATGTTATAACAACAATCCCAATAGAAAGAACTATGGCTCCTAACATGATGGCCACATATCTGTTACGTATGACTGGAATAAAAATACTTAGCATGGAACTAACTGCCAGCCATAATCAACATTTAAGCTGAACAATGTCTCTGCAAAAGAAATTACTTTAAATCTTACAGTTTAGAAAGCAGATATTCAAAGGACATTCTGGATACTTTTTCATAAAGTGGGTGGATATATGGAATACATATACACCCATTTTTCTTCCTTTTTTTATTTTTATTAACAATAAGTATGTCCTCTATGAGGTGCTTGCCGCAGTATATCAGGAATTAGAATTCAAACACGATTAACTCCTCATTCACTCAGGATTTAAATCACTTTCAAATCGCGATCTGGTAACTATTGGCTCGGGATGCTTCATAGTCCTGTCAGGTTTCTTAACCTCTATTTCGAAGGTAAAAGGATAAACAAAAGCAGTTTCCTTAATTTCTCTATCATTTCTATTTGGACCATTACAGTGTTTGCTGACGACTGGAACATAAAAAAAACACAAGACAAGGCTAAGCCCACAAATGCATTATACCTATAGCTCTACAGAATCCTCCTCACTTGGTCCGTACAATAACAGTTGAGGAACTCGAAAGGGGTTAATAAGAACTTAACCCTTTCCAGGCTGAGCCCAAAACTGTCGGGATCCAAAATTATGACTAAACATTCCTATCAAATGATATATATAATACATGACCATAGCAGAAGGAACATCACTATTAGAACATATTGAATAAAACAGGCACAATTTTCCTGAAATAAGCACAAATTAACCCAGCTGCAGAATGTTGAAAATAAGCCTTCACATGGTTAAAAGAATACTAAACATTCCTTTCTACAGACACACCCCTTCTCTCTCTGCTTGCCAGAGACGCACTGCTGTGCTGAAAAAAACTGACATCAGTGAGACAGCTGTCTTTGTACTTAAAAGTGACTCCTGAGTTGGTTTTTCCTTCTTCTTTCTTCTTCTCTTAATACTATTCCTTAATCGGTAAACTGTTTCACAAATTACCCAACAGAATAATCTTACATTATACCAGAAGGGAAACCCGCGGTTTCAACAGATAACAAAAATCAGATACAAACAACAAACAGTAAGGACAGACAAACACCAAACGCGTCCTCCTTTTCGCGACCTGGGCGCAGTCGCCTGGCCAGGAACTGCGCTTCTCAGGAGTCTGCTCTCACTTGGTCTTATGTCTCAAGACCTCTCAGTCACACAAACAGTCATACCAGCAACAAGAAATCATTTTTCAAATGCCCAAGGTTTTACTGACTAACTGACTATCCCAAACAAAGGGTCGATGGCTTCTGCTCCGCTAACCCTTATGCGGAGCGTACTAGGACTGCCCTTGAGAGGTGATCAAGTTCTCTTGTCTCGCGCACTCATGCAAGACTTTTCCCAGTTAGTCTATACCAAATTAGTTTTGCATACTCATGCAAGGCTTTTCCCCAGGCTTCACTGACTATCCCAGTCTCGCATACTCATGCAAGGCTTTCCCCAGGCTCGCATACTCAAATGCCCAAGGTTTTCTACTCACCGGATCCGGTTCCCGATACCAAACCAGTTCTTGGGTTGGATCCTGGACTCCCCTCGGGTTCGGAGGTGTTGGCCAGCTGGACCCGGTGATCCGCTGAGGCCAGGCGGAACCCTCTCCGATACAATAAGACCGGTGGCGCCAGAGAATTCCCCCGCGTCGGACGGACACGGTTCCAACTGGGCCAAACCTGGAGGCGAGAAGTCGTGGTATATTTACTTGAATACTACCACACTAGTGAGATACAGAAATGGAGTCTTAGGGCTCTCTTCATGGCCATTTTCCCATAATGTGTGGCCTGATGAAAAGCATGAACAAAGGCTGGTCCTAATCCTTCAGGAATGACTGTGGGACCTGGAGGTGAGCTACCCTCTAGAGGTGGCAGCACTATCCAACCTTCTTCTGTTAGGACCCCTTCCTCCTTTTCACAAAAATAATCTAACTCTCTTGTAGTGTATCGGGGAGCCCATGAGCTAAGGGGCACAGGGAATAAAGCTGCTTGCATCGGAGTATCTTGGGTCACAGCTCGACCAGTCGTAGCTGCTTTTCGGGCTGTGGCATCAGCAAACCTGTTCCCTCGAGTAACTTCTCCTGCTCCTGCCTGATGACCTCGACAGTGCATGACTGCAACTTGCTTAGGGGCCCATACTGCTTCTAATAATATCAATATCTCGGGCCCATACCTAATGGACCTGCCCCCTGAGGTGATCAACCCTCGTTCTTTATACAAGGCTCCATGTGCGTGCAAAGTTGTAAAGGCATACTTGGAATCTGTGTACACATTTAAGCGGAGTCCTTCTCCTAATGTCAGTGCTCTAGTGAAAGCTATCCGTTCAGCCTTTTGTGCTGATGTTCCTGGGGCCAGAGCTGAGGACTCAACTACCAGATCGAAGGTCACCACTGCATATCCGGCACAACGATGTCCATTGATGACAAGACTGCTTCCATCTACAAAGAAAGTCCGTCGGGGTCCTCCAGAGGGGCATCAGTCAAATCATGGCGACTTGAAAATACAGTGTCCATAGTCTCTAGACAGTCATAATCAGGGGGCCCAGGACCAATTGGGAACAATGTAGCAGGATTCAGGGCTTGACTGACCTTTAACTGTATCTGGGGGTTTTCGCACAGCATACTCTGATATTTTAACATTCGTGAATTCGTTAGCCAAAAACTTCCTTTGTGTTCCATGAGGGTCAGGACAGAATGCGGCACAGTAACTTGAAGATTCTGTCCCAGAGTGAGCTTGTCTGCTTCGCTCACTAAAAGGGCTGTTGCTGCAACAGCTCTCAAACAAGGGGGCCAACCTCTTGCTACCACATCCAACTGTTTTGACAAGTAGGCTACTGGCCGTTGCCAAGATCCAAGAGATTGAGTCAGTACCCCCAACACATTTCCTTGTGACTCATGGACGTAGAGATGGAAAGGTTTCTTGACATCTGGGAGACCCAGAGCTGGTGATGACATCAGAGCGCTTTTCAGAGATTGGAATGCTGCATCCTGTTCAAGTCCCTACTCCAGTGGAGACTTTTCCATTCCTTTGGTAACTTGATACAACGGTTTTGCTAGCAGCGCAAAATTGGGGATCCATATGCGACAGTATCCTGCGGCCCCCAGGAAGGCTCTTACTTGCCTCCTGGTGGTTGGAGTGGGAATACTGCATACAGCTTCTTTGCGTTCAGGTCCCAAGCGTTGAATTCCACTGGACATCTGGAACCCTAGATATTTAACTGTAGTTTGACATAGTTGCGCCTTGGCTCTTGAGACTTTGTATCCAGCCTCATTCAGAAGGTACAGGAGTTCACTGGTGGCTTGTAGACATTCACATTCCGAATTGGTGGCTATGAGAAGGTCATCCACATACTGAAGGAGGACCCTTTGTCCTGGGTTCACTGAATAACTTGAAAGATCTTGATTCAGGGCAGCACTGAAGAGAGTAGGTGAATTCTTGAATCCTTGAGGTAATGAGTCCAGGTAAGCTGGCCCCGCCTCCCTGTTGTGGGGTCTTGCCATTCAAAAGCAAACAAAAGTTGAGTGGTGAGGGCTAGGCGTATGCAGAAAAAGGCATCTTTCAGGTCCAGGATGGTGAAATGAGTAGCCTCAGCGGGGATCAGTCCCAAGAGAGTATAAGGATTTGGTACCACTGGGTGTATAGTTTCAACTGCATCATTTACCTGCCTTAAATCTTGTACTGGGCGGTAATCCCCTGTCCCAGGTTTCTTGACTGGGAGAAGAGTGGTGTTCCAAGGTGAATGGCACTCCTTGAGAAGTCCATATTTCAACAGTTTCATCAGATGGCAGTGGATTCCTTCAATGGCTGGTCGGGGAAGAGGATACTGCTTCACATGCACTGGTTCCGCTCCTGGCTTGAGGGTAACAATGAAAGGGGCTATATTCTTCGCTAGGCCAGGTGGATTATCTTCTGCCCATACTTCAGGCGGGGCTATAAGGTTGGTGGGTATACAGGAACTGGTTGACTTGATTGGAGATGTACTATAGAACCGCCATTCTTCTTCTCTGGGAACAGTTAGCACCATCAATCCAGCAGGCTTTGGGTTCACAGTCATCTGCATTTCTCCCCCTTCAGTGAAGGATATTTGTGCCTGAAGCTTAGCAAGCATATCTCGGCCCAAAAGTGGAATAGGGCACTCAGGCATATACAAGAACTGGTGCGTTATTTTCTGTCCCCCTAGTTCACACATACGGTTCTGCAGGAATGGCTTGGTGGCCTTGTTCCCAGTGGCCCCAACAATGGTGACAGATCGAGAGGAAAGAGGAGCCACTGGCTTTGCCACCACTGAATGTTCTGCTCCTGTATCTACCATAAAGTCTATGTATTGGTCCCCTACTTTCAAACTGACCATAGGCTCCTGGGGACCCAGGGTGAACTTGAAGCCCGGTCTGGCCTAGTCTTCATCCACTTCATCCAGGTCATAGCTCGTTGCTACTGCCACTCCCTCGATGGCTTCTTCTCTCTCTCGCTGGAACTGTGCTCGGTTCACTCCTCCACGACTCTGAAATCGGCCTCCTGTTCTCCAGGGACTCCCTCCTCCCCTCCTGGGGATGGAGTCAAGATGCGGGCATTCACTTCTCCAATGTCCTTCTTCTCTACAATGGGCGCACTGATTTGCACCCAAAGGAGGCCTGCTATCTCCGTGGCCTCTTCCATGTTCTCTGGTCCTTTGGCTAGGAAAACCTCCTCCACATCGTTCAACTAAAGCGGCAGTAAGAAGATCTGCTTTCTTCTTCATTTTACTTCACTTTCTCTGTCACGTTCATTTTCACGATTCACAAACACTTTCTGAGCAACTTCCATCAACTGTGCTGTATTCATGCACGCAAATCCATCCAGTTTCTGTAATTTTCATTTTATGTCTCTCTGGGACTGACTGACAAAGGCTGCATTTACCATGCGCAAATTCTCCTCAGCAGTGGGATCGTATGGGGTATATAGTCTATAGGCTTCAGACAACCGCCCATAAAAGGCTGCTGGGCTCTCATCTGGACCCTGGATAACTTCAAATACCTTCCTGATATTCATGGCCCTCTGGTCTCCCTTCCTCAAGCCCTGCAGCAAGGCCTGGGGAAATCGCGTTAGGGCCGCTACCCCCCTGTCATCATTTGGGTCCCATCTAGGATCTTCATTTGGGAAAGCTGCGGCGGCTGCTTGTGGGAGATTCAGATCCCCCTCCTCCACGGGATTCTCTTCTAACCAGCGGAGGGCTGCTTGCACAATTCGTGCTCGCTCCTCAGTAGTAAAGAGAGTGGACAGGAGCTGGCGACAATCGGCCCAGGTAGGCTGATGAGTTTGCATTATACTAGACATTAACTCTGTTAATTCCTGGGGTTTTGTTGTATAGATGTAGCAGCAAAGCGCAGACAAACCAATAATACCAGGAGTCTGTTCAGAAGGTCCAAATCATTTATTTGTGCACAAGTCTCAAGCAAAGTCAATTTCAAAATGGCTGAGCAAAGTTTTCTAGCAATACAACAACTTTTATAGACTTCTGTTCCATTCTAGGTATAGAAAAACACTTCATTGGTCCCAGTACTCTCCCGTACCTCCCGTACCCCTTCCATTGGTCCCGGTACTGATAAGATTATCCAATTATGTTCCTTCAGTGGGCTCAGCACCTGCTTACCCCCCTTTCAGTCCCAATTACAATGGCCAGTTCATCAACTTGTTACTTTCATACTCTCAAGGCCATAGAGCCAATTTGTGCATGCAGGGGAGCAGGGCTCTGCAACTCATCTGTCAGCAATCCCAATTAAATCCCTTGCAGATGTATTTTCTTATCAGTAACTTTTAAACATATTTTTCTGTATTTTTCCATCTTCCAGTTCTGCTTATCAAAGTTAGTTTAGTACTCTTGCTGAGTTCTATCCTACAATAGCAGCGTGTTGGGGAATGTGTAATTCCTATGAGCCTCTTCACAGGCTTCATTTACAGGTCAAGCTAGTTAGGCCTGCCTGCTTATGTCAGACACTGTGGATCACAGGCCTGCACCTGCCACATTCCCCCTTTGATTAATCTCACCCTATCACTCAATAAGGTGTGAGAAGTAAATCACTTTGAAATAGTTACATCATAATCGAAGGATTCCGACTAGGACTGGCTCTATATAGGGCCATTATTTTAGTTGCGGTCTTCCGCTCTACTGTACTATCAATAGCATTATGAATAGAACGCATACAACATGGGATTAAACATGGTAATAAGAAAATAACAACAACAAGGATTAGTACCAATATAATGAAAGTTTTAAATCCTCCCAGCCATGAGAAAAGGTTAGCAAACCAGTTAGGGAATTTCAATGAGTGCCAAGTTTGTACTGGCACATAAGCATGTCTTTGCATATCTATAGCAATTTCTTCAACCACTTGACCCTTATCATCTATTTTTAAACAACAATTAGTTAAATTCAGTTTACCACATACTCCTCCTTCAGCTGCTAACAAATAATCAAGTGCTAAGCGGTTCTGATATATAGCAGTGCGCATCTGAGTACTTTGTCTAGCTAAAAGTGTAAGAGCATGACTAGTTTCACTGGTTATTATTTCAACTACTGCTTGTAAGCGAATAATACGATTAATCATATAAATTGGGGTTCGATAACCATACATACCAACATCATTCCAAGTGGCAGGCCCATAATACTCAATGATTCTTTCTGGTGGCCAGTCATCACCTTGCCACTTCTCCCACTTGCCTACCTGGAGGGGTGATCTCTTCTGTCTCAATGCTCTTTTGTGTCGGTGAGTAGTGTATACTGGGTATCCTAATTGTTCTCCATGTTCAGTGTTTAAAAGAAAGAAAGAAGGTCTGATGGTTCCTAAGACACATGCTCCTCCCCATTGTGGCGGGAGTTGCGCATACGCTCGGTTTCCACAGATCCAATATAGGCCAGGTGGGGCTTGCCAGGCATGGGCTTTGGCGAGATTAGTCCATAAATCAGCAAGTTCAGGAAATCTGGCTAATGGGTTAGGAGGTTCAGGGTGTTTAAGTCCTGACCACCATGACGTCTTTTTGGTAGTGGCATTATAGAATTTCTGGCTAAGACAGACCAGCTGTCCTACCTGTTGGGTGAACTGGGGTCCAGTTCTGACATAGCAAAGACGTCCAACGATTGAGTGCGCTAACACCCATTCACTTGTAGTCTTGTGTAATTCAGTTTGATTGTAAATCAGAGAATAATTCAATTCTTGGGCTTCCCATGGCCACTGGTCTCCCATTTGGGTTCCGCCACAGAAATAACAATCTGAGATTTTAAGACTAGATACTACTGCTCCAGCTAATTCTAAAAATAAATTCTGAGAAGGATGAGGAATTTCAAACTTATTTACATGCATGGCCTCATAGAAGGTATTATGGATATGATATTTAGATGACTTATGGGCTTGGGTATTCAATCTGATATATACAATGGTTCCTGGATCTATTGCCCCTCCAGCAATACGTAAACCAAACTTGTATCCTTGTTTCCATGCATAGGGATTGTATACGCGTAAGTGTAAGGGGTTACAAGCATCTTTCTGACATTTATCATTTGTTGTTGACTTGGTTAAAGTGGCCATTCGTTTATCTATCTTTTCGTCAACTATACCATTGTTCCAGGTAGCATAAAAAACACATTCCCAATCCGGGCAATAGTAATCTGCTGCTGGCGCAGTACTATAGCCTGGTTCCTTTTTACCCGTACACTTCCTCCATCCTGTGGCACCCTCTGGACACATATACTTATGGTCATTTCGATACGCTTTCTCCCAAGTACCACAGGTGGAATAACTATCTCTGTTAATGACATTACATGCATCAAAATTCAAAACAGCAGGTCTAGTAATGTCCTTAAGTGGTGGCGTAGCAGCTATTATAGGTCCATCTGCATCCTTCCATCATATTTCCAACGTGTAATAGGATGGATTCTGATGCGGATTATAGCATACTCTAGATTTACCATTTGTGCAAACATTTAGTTCAGTGGTGTTATAAATACACCGAGTCACTTTTCCCTTGCAGGTATAGTAAGAATGGTAAATCAAAGTCTGAGTTACTTTCAGTCCAGTCCGAGTAGAAGTAATGCAAGCAGTGCATGGAGGCAAGGCATAAGTCAGTTCAAAACCTCCAAAATAGGCAACCAGGGCAAAGCAAAGGTAAAGATACATGTTGATGTTGATTGGAGTTCTTCTGAATCCTCAGCTTGCAGATCTTGACCACGACGTTCTTTTTCTTCGTCCCGTGCGCTAATGAAGCAATTCAACGGGAGCTGAGTGTTGATTGAAGATCCTCAAGTTGTCCATCACACTTCAACCAACTTAGCAATTTTAGTTGGTTTTTGAAGTATGGTCCAATATAGTATCAAAGTAGTGTGCAAAATTGCACGCAAATTGGGTTCGTTGAAACAAGACTGTTGCTGCATGGAAAACAGCAATCCTCTTCGAAAGACTTGGCTACTGCAAGGCACTGTGATGAAGTGTCTAAGTTGCTGGTTGCCGTCTCAGAGTAACTCGCAAAGGTGCATCGAGATGCTGTTCTGCTGTCCACTGCTCAGGCTCAGGATCGGCGGCGGGCTTAACTCTGCTGTGGTGGATCCAGGCGTCGATTTCTGCTACCTTTACTGCAGTTGGGGTAGACAGGATGACGGTGTACGGTCCCTTCCAATGGGGTTCCAATGGTGTCTTCTTCCAATCTTTGATCCACACCGAGGTACCAGGCTGATAGGGATGCAGAGGTTCCGTCAAGTTGATAGGCAACTGGTCTTGGATCCACGCATGAAGAGTCTGCAGAACAAAACTAAGAGCTAGGAGTTCTTGCCTGGTTACTTCTGAACCAATCTGGGCTAAACTTCCTTTGATTCCCTGCACTATGGGTGGGGGTTTACCATACAGGACTTCAAAAGGGGAAAAACCTGTTGACTTTACAGGAGCTGAGCGTATTCTGAGTAAAGCTATCGGGAGCACTTTGGGGCCACTTCAAGTGTGTCTCCTGACAAAGCTTGGACATCTGGGCTTTTAGGGTACGATTCATTCGCTCAACTTTCCCTGAACTCTGGGGTCTATATGCAGTGTGGAGCTTCCATTGTATCTGTAAAGCTTTAGCTAACTGTTGAGTAACTTGGGAGACAAATGAGGGTCCATTGTCTGACCCTATTACTGCTGGAATTCCAAACCTAGGGACAATCTCTCTCATTAAAACTTTGGTAACTTCTCGGGCTTTCTCAGTTCTGGTTGGGAAGGCTTCTACCCACCCAGAGAAAGTACAGACTAATACTAATAGGTAATGGTATCCATTGGCTTTTGGCATTTCGGTGAAATCAATTTGGAGGTTGTGCATGGGGGTTACACCTCCTGACTGAACTCGGGGTGCCGTTATAAGGCCTTGCTTGGCATTATTTTTGGCACAAGTTAGACATTGACGTGCTACTGAAGCTGATATGGTTGTCAATAGAGGGATGTAAAAATGTGGTCTAAGTGCTTTTTCCATAGCACTTTTCCCATAGTGGGTGGCTTCGTGGAAAGCTTTGACAAAAGATGGTCCTAACAGTTCAGGAATTACTATTCGTCCAGGGGGTTGACTGCCCTCTGCTGGTGGCAGCTCAATCCATCCATCTTTCAGTACTCCATCTTCCTTGTTACAGTAGTAATCTAATTCTTTGGTGGTATATCGTGGTGTCCATAAATTCAGAGGTACTGGAAACAATGCTGCTTGCATTGGCATAGCTTGTGGTGTAATCTGTCCCGTCATAGCTGCTTGTCATGCTGAGGCATCTGCAAACCTATTTCCTCGGGCAACTTCTCCCTTTCCTGCTTGATGTCCTCTGCAATGCATGACAGCTACACGTGTTGGGGCCCAAACTGCATCAAGTAACATCAGTATCTCGGGACCATACTTGACTGATTTTCCTCCGGATGTAATGAGCCCTCGTTCTTTATAGAGCGCTCCATGGGCATGTAGAGTGGTGAAGGCATATTTGGAATCTGTATATACATTTAACACAACTTTCGTTCCTAACAACAATGCTCTGGTAAGTGCTATCAATTCGGCTTTCTGGGCTGATGTGCCTGAGGCTAGAGCTGATGATTCAACTACTTCGTGTTGAGTGATGACTGCATATCCGGCGCAGCGTCGTCCATCGAGAATGAGACTGCTCCCATCAACATAATAGATCTGGTCAGGATTGTCTATGGGCACATCTGTCAAGTCAGGTCGACTGGAAAACACAGTGTCCATGACTTCAATACAGTCATGTTCTGGAAGTTCTTCGCTAATGGGTATCAAGGTGGCTGGATTCAAGGCATGACTCACTTCTAGTTGTATCTGTGGGTTCTCACATAACATGCTCTGGTACTTCAACATTCGAGAATTGGTGAGCCAACAATTTGCTTTTTGTTCCATGAGGGCAAGGACGGCATGTGGCACAGTGACTCGTATGTTCTGTCCTAATGTGAGCTTGTCTGATTCACTTACTAGTAGTGCTGTAGCTGCGACTGCTCTCAGGCAAGGTGGCCATCCTTTGGCCACAGTGTCCAACTGTTTCGATAGGTATGCTACAGGTCGCTCCCAATTTCCCAATTTCTGAGTCAACATGCCTAAGGCATTTCCCTGTGTTTCATGTACAAACAAGTGGAAAGGCTTGTGGACATCTGGTAGTCCAAGTGCTGGTGATGACATCAATTCTTCTTTTAACTTCTTGAAGGCTGTATCCTGCTTAAGTCCCCACTCCAGCGGTGACTTTTCTTCTCCTTTTGTGGCTTCATACAGTGGTTTGGCAATTTGGGCGAAGTTGGGTATCCAGATTCGGCAATATCCTGCCGCTCCCAGAAAGGCTCTGACTTGCTTTCTGGTTGTTGGAGTTGGAATTCTACATACTGCTTCTTTTCTCTCTCTACCTAGCCTTTGGCTTCCTTGGGTTATACGAAAACCCAAGTATTTCACTTCTTTTTGGCATAGCTGTGCTTTTGCTCTGGAAACTTTGTATCCAGCTTCATCTAGTAACTGCAAGAGGTCTTTGGTGGCTTGTATACATTCACTTTCTGACACTGCTGCTATCAGCAGGTCGTCCACGTATTGGAGAAGCACTCTCTTCCCCGGGGCCATTGGATAGCTTGAAAGGTCTTGATTCAGTGCAGCACTAAAGATGGTAGGCGAAATTTTGAATCCTTGGGGTAATCGTGTCCATGTGAGTTGGCCCCCTCTTCCAGAGATGGGGTCCTGCCATTCAAATGCAAACAATATTTGACTTACAGGGGCTAATCTTATGCAGAAGAACGCATCTTTTAGATCTAGTACAGTGAAATGGGTAGCTTCAGTAGGTATCAGTCCTAGAAGAGTGTAAGGATTGGGTACAACTGGATGTATAGTTTCAACTGCATCATTCACTCTCCTTAGGTCTTGCACTGGGCGGTAATCATCTGTCCCAGGTTTCTTTACTGGCAAAAGTGGAGTGTTCCATGGGGATTGACATACTTTTAGTAGGCCATATTCAAGCAATCTTTGCAAGTGACGATGAATGCCTTCAATTGCGGCTCTTGGGAGAGGGTACTGTTTGACGTGTACTGGTGTAGCACTAGGCTTGAGGGTTACAATTACTGGAGCTATATGCTTGGCTAGGCCTGGGGGACTGCCTTCTGCCCATACTCCAGGTGGTGCATGAATGTTCTTTAAAGTTTGTTCAAAATAAGTGTCTTGGACAGAATCATCAATGTAATACCTCCATTCCTCTTCTCGGGGAACTGTCAGTAGCATTATTCCTGCTGGTTTGGCTTGGGGATTTACTGTCATTTGCATTTCTCCTTGTTCAGAGAAAGATATTTGTGCTTGAAGTTTGGCTAGCATATCTCGTCCCAGTAGTGGCACTGGACATTCGAGCATGTAAAGGAATTGATGAGTTATTTGCTGTCCTCCTAGACTGCATACACGGTTTTGAAGAAAAGATTTTGTAGCTTTGGCACCAGTTGCTCCTATAATGGTGACTGCTTTTGTAGAAAATGGGGCTATCTTTTTGTCTATTACTGAATGTTCTGCGCCAGTATCAACCATAAAGTTCATAACTTGGTCTCCTATTTGTATTCCGACCATAGGCTCCTGGAGACCTAAAGCAAACTCGGAGCCCGGTCTGTCCTAATCCACGTCATTTTCATCATGGATCGTTGTGGTCAATGCTTGAATGGCTCCTCCTCTCTCTCGCTGGAATTGTTCTCGATTGGCTCCTCCGCGGTTTTGGGGACGGCCTCGTCTTTCTTCTCGCCACTGATGATTGTTGTCGTCATCTTGCTGGGCGTCTTCGAGTTGTGGGCAAGCATCTCTCCAATGTCCTTCTTCTCTGCAATAGGCGCATTGGTTCACGCCTAGCTGCTGGGACCGGCCTCCACCTCGGCCCCGCCCTCTTCCTCTGCTCCGTCGACTAGGGATACCTCCCCTTTTCTGTTCAACTATGGCCGCAGCCAAAAAATCAGCTTTCTTCTTCATCTTTCTATCACATTCTCTCTGCCTTTCATTATCACGATTCACATACACTTTATGAGCGACTTCCAGTAACTGCGTTGCATTCATGCCCGCAAACCCTTCTAATTTCTGTAATTTACGTCTGATGTCTGGTTGAGACTGGTTTACAAAAGCAGAATTCACCATACATAAACTTCCTGGTGCCTCGGGATCATAGGGAGTATACATTCTGTATGCTTCAGTTAATCTTTCATGAAATTCTGCCGGGCTCTCATCTACACCTTGGATAACTCCTGCAACTTTGGAAAGGTTCATAGCTTTCTGGCTCCCCCTTTTCAGACCTTGTAAAAAGCCTTGGCGGAAACGGGCTAGGGCTGTGGATCCTATCTCTGTATTTGGATCCCAATGGGGGTCTTCATTCGGGAATTCTCTCTGGGCCGCTTCCCGATGGTCTATTCTGTTCTGCCTCGGTCCCGGAGCTACAGGGTTATCTGCCATCCACTCAATAGCTGCTTTTCTAATTCGTGCTCGCTCCTCTGTCGTGAATAGAGTGGTCAGGAGCTGGCGGCAATCTGGCCAAGTGGGCTGGTGGGTTTCCATAATAGTAGTTACTAATTCTGTGAGTTCCTGGGGCTTATTAGTATAGGAGGCATAATGCGACCTCCAATTTAACAAATCCGTTGTAGAAAAAGGGATGTACACGTAACTTAGGGGTCCCGCTACCACCTCATCATTTTCGTTCTTTACAGGCACCCCCGGGACTTGCCGTAAAGGCATCATTTTGGCAGTAGATGTCTTGTGGGATCTAAGGGTTGTTTTCGTAACTGTCTTTCCAGAGGCCACTTTCTTGTTCTCGACAGGTTTCACTTTGGATGTACATTTTGCTGGCAAGCTAGTGCTGGCAACCACTTGTACACTGTCATCATCGCTTAGGGCATTTTCAATTTCTTCCTCCTCTATCTCTATATCTGATTCGCCTTTTTCTGTTCCTGTAATATCACCTTCTTCAGCTAAGGGAAATTCTTCTCCCTGCCCTCCGGGAGGTGGGTCAGGGGTTGGGTCCCGCACCGGCGGTCTCTGGGGCTCTGGGGCAGGACGCCGGGCTACTCTTACCTGGGGTTCGAGGCTGTCGGGAAATTATTTCTGGGGAATCAGGATCTACCAGGATGGGCTTCTTCCTGGACTTCTTATCCTGCCCTTTCGTTCTAGGCTGTTCTGTTTTCTGACTAGAATCTGTTTTAGCTAACATTATTCTGCACTGTTCCTCATAACAGCGCTGCGCCCATAGGGGCGGATCTTCACAAATACTTAACCAGGAATCTATGTAGGGGTACTGATCGGGGTGCGCTATCCGCACTCTACGGTGTACTAACTGGATAATTTCTACATTAAAAGTTCCCTCTCGGGGCCAGGTGGGGTCTAGATCGGGCCACTCCCTAGTACACAAAATCTGCAAATGGGCTGCTGTCATTTTAATACCATAATCTCCAGAATATCCCTCTTTAAAATGTGCGATCATACATTCTAATGGAGTGTTCCTAGTAGACCCCGCCCCTCCCATTTCGATGTGTGCGCGCAACAACAGACAAAAGGGAAAAGGAGGGCGGACCGTGGGTAAGGGGTCCTCACGGCCCTGGAAACGTATAAGGAGAACAAATAACAAGACAAGACGACAATCGCTTCCCCCTTTTCGCGACCTGAACGCGGTCGCCTGGTCAGGAAATGCGCTACTCAGGGGTCCGCCTTCACTTGGTCCGTGCTGCCAGACCTCTCATTCACACTTCATTCACACAATCATGCTAGCAACGTATCCCAGAATGCATTCGTCTCTATCTATTCTGACTAGTCTTACCAATTTCCCAATTACAAAAAGATGGGGGTTTCGCCCTGCGAATACTCATGCGGGGTTACTCGGCCCTTCTTTGAGAGGTGATCAGGCTCTCTTACCAATTTCCAATTTCTCAAGATTACAAATTCCAAGTTCCAATGGCAGCACTGCTCTTTCTATATCTGTCTAGACACCAAATCAAAACTATACTCACCGGATCCGGTCCTCAAACTTCCCAAGCAGGCGCATGAGTTGGACCTCGGACTCCCTTCACTCGGGTTCGAGGCGTTGGCTCCAGCCGGGCCCGGCACCCGCCGAGGTCCGACCAGCTCCCTCCGATGCAAGGGACCGGCGGCGCCAAGGAGCAGCCCTCGTCGGAAGGGCGTGATCCCGGCAGGACCAAGCCTATAGAGGCAGAAAGTCGTGGTATATTGCCCTATATACACTTTGATTCCACAACTTCCCGGCCAACGCACCAAGAATATGTAGCAGCAAAGCACAGACAAACCAATAATACCAGGAGTCTGTTCAGAAGGTCCAAATCATTTATTTGTGCACAAGTCTCAAGCAAAGTCAATTTCAAAATGGCTGAGCAAAGTTTTCTAGCAATACAACAACTTTTATAGACTTCTGTTCCATTCTAGGTATAGAAAAACACTTCATTGGTCCCGGTACTCTCCCGTACCTCCCGTACCCCTTCCATTGGTCCCGGTACTGATAAGATTATCCAATTATGTTCCTTCAGTGGGCTCAGCACCTGCTTACCCCCCTTTCAGTCCCAATTACAATGGCCAGTTCATCAACTTGTTACTTTCATACTCTCAAGGCCATAGAGCCAATTTGTGCATGCAGGGGAGCAGGGCTCTGCAACTCATCTGTCAGCAATCCCAATTAAATCCCTTGCAGATGTATTTTCTTATCAGTAACTTTTAAACATATTTTTCTGTATTTTTCCATCTTCCAGTTCTGCTTATCAAAGTTAGTTTAGTACTCTTGCTGAGTTCTATCCTACAATAGCAGCGTGTTGGGGAATGTGTAATTCCTATGAGCCTCTTCACAGGCTTCATTTACAGGTCAAGCTAGTTAGGCCTGCCTGCTTATGTCAGACACTGTGGATCACAGGCCTGCACCTGCCACATAGGATGCATAATGTGTTTTCCAGTGTAATAAATCAGTAGTGGAAAAAGGCACGTAGACTAGACTGGTTGGTCCTGGTGCCATCTGGCCCTGTTCATTTAGGATAGGTACACCAGGCACTTGACGTAATGGCATTAGGCGCCCTGCTTTCTCCTTCTTCTTTGGGGTTACACTTCTTAAATCATACAGCTCCTGGGTATAAACTTCCTTGGTGGGTGACCCTGAACTGGCAGGAGAGCCTCCGCTTTCAGTATCGTCGGAGGACCCTGGTCCCCCCGACGTACTTGGGCCAGACTCGGGGCTATCACGCGGGGAAATTTATTCATTGTCTGCACTTCACTGCTACAAAAGGGGATAGACTCAGGAGTAATATGCAGAAATATTTATTTTTGAAAAGAGTGATAGATGCATGGAATAGTCTTCCAGTGAAGGTAGTAGAAAAAAGACAGTATCTGAATTCAAGAAAGCATGGGACAAACACAGATCTCTAATGGGGAAAAAAGGGACTATAGTAGTTGGTATGGAAGGGCAAACTGGATAGGCCATATGGTCTCTTTCTGCTGTCATGTGTCTATGTTTCCATATTTATTTTCATTCTTGGCAATTAAACAAAATTCATTGGAAAAATAAGGTACATGCACTAAAGTGTGGCCAGATCATTACTTGTTAATGTTAGTCTCTTCACATTATTCACAGGTTTGTATGATCAGCTAATTCTCTCACAATGTGCATATTGCCATAGTAACCCCTGCTAGGAAACTGCTGCCTTTTTACATGTAGGGCTCAAGCAGTGCATTATGATTGCTAAGTACTATTATTTTAGTTATACACAACTTGTCTTTGTTTCAGAGTATACACATGGGCAATGAAAAGCCATATACTTGACATATACTGCTTGACATGTCTTACCATTCTGACTGAGTGATGACTCATACTGTGAGGCATTGCATTAGCAAACTATATCAAAATTATATGCATAAGGGGATGCCTGATTCTCCTTTCCTAAGACTGAGTCTCTCATCTTTGAGACTACTAGAAATTAGCATTTGTGCAAGGTATATTAAAAGGAAATGTAAGAGTTGTGTAGCAGGATTCTGTCATGTACTGTTGGTACCCTCTCCTGTTTGAAAAGGAGGGATCACCTGGATAGCAGGATGGATTAAAGCAGGGCCGGCCCGTCCATTGTGCGAGAATGTTGTTTGCATTTCAGGGGGCCCCACGCCAACAACATCCCGCATTGAGTACCGGCAGGCAGGGCAGCTTTAGAGGGAGTAGGAGAGGCCCCGGCTCACCTTTAACAACTGCCGAAGTGAAGCGCGTCTTTTTCCTTCACTTCTGCAGCTGTACTGAAGTTTAGAATGCTGCCGCGCTGGGAAACAGGAAGTCCCCTTTGATCTCAGCGCAGCAGCATTCTAAACTTCAGTACAGCTGCCGAATTGAAGGAAAAAGACGTGCTTCACTTTGGCAGCTGTTAGAGGTGAGCTGGGGCCTGTCCGGCTCCCTCTAAAGCATTTTAGATAGCCACTGGGCTCTTCGGGAGGGGAGGAAGGGCTTGGACTGGAAATTGGCTGTGTGTGGCAGGTGCAGGCCTGTGACCCACGGTGTCTGACATAGGCAGGCCAGCATGGCTAGCTTGACCTGTAAATGAGGCCTGTGGAGAGGCATATAGGATTGCACATCCCCCAATATGCTGCTATTGTAAGATAGAACTCAGTAGAAGTATTGAATTTGCTTAGGTAAGCAGAACTGCAGAACTAAGAAATGGAAAAATACAGAAAAGACATGTTTGAAAGTTACTGATAAGAAAAAGTACATCTGCAGAGAAATAATGAGGAGTGCTGACAGATGAGTTACAGAACCTTGCTCTTCTGTATGCACAAATTGGTTCCATAACCTTGAGTGTGAAAGTAACAAGTTGATGAACTGACCATTGTAATTGGGACTAGAAGGGGGGCAGGCAGGTGTCATGCCCACAGAAGGGACATAATTGGATAAACTTATCAGTACCGGGACCAATAGAAGAGGTACGGGAGGTACGGGAGGTTACCGGGACCAATGAAATGTTTTTCTATACCTAGAATGGAACAGAAGTCTATAAAAGTTGTTGTAATGCTTGAAAACTTTGCTCAGCCATTTTGAAATTGACTTGCTTGAGACTTGTGCACAAATAAATGATTTGGACCTTCTGAACAGACTCCTGGTATCATTGGTTTGTCTGCGCTTTGCTGCTACATATTCCTTGGTGCATTGGCCGGGAAGTTGTGGAATCAAAGTGTATATAGGGCAATATACCACGACTTTCCGCCTCTATAGGCTTGGTCCTGCCGGGATCGCGCCCTTCCGACGAGGGCTGCTCCCTGGCGCCACCGGTCCCTTGTATCGGAGGGAGCTGGTCGGACCTCGGCGGGTGCCGGGCCCGGTTGGAGCCAACGCCTCGAACCCGAGTGAGGGGAGTCCAAGGTCCAACTCATGCGCCTGCTTGGGAAGTTTGAGGACCGGATCCGGTGAGTATAGTTTTGATTTTGGGTCTAGACAGAAATAGAAAGAGCAGTACTGCCATTGGAATTTGGAATTTGTAATCTCGAGATATTGGGAATTGGTAAGAGAGCATGATCAACTCTCAAGGAAGAGCCGAGTAGCCTGGCATGGGAATTCGCTGGGTGAAACCCTCATCCTTTTTGTAATTGGGAAAAAGACTAGTCAGAATAGATAGAAACGAATGCATTCTGGGATACGTTGCTAGCATGATTGTGTGAACGAAGTGTGAATGAGAGGTCTGGCAGCACGGACCAAGTGAAGGCGGACCCCTGATTAGCGCATTTCCTGACCGGGCGACCGCGTTCAGGTCGCGAAAAGGGGGAAGCGATTGTCGTCTTGTCTTGTTATTTGTATTCCCTATACGTTTCCAGGGCCGTGAGGACCCCTTACCCACGGTCCGCCCTCCTTTTCCCTTCTGTCTGTTGTTGCGCGCACACATCGAAATGGGAGGGGCGGGGTCTACTAGAAACACTCCATTAGAATGTATGATCGCACATTTTAAAGAGGGATATTCAGGAGATTATGGTATTAAAATGACAGCAGCCCGTTTGCAGATTTTGTGTACTAGGGAGTGGCCCGATCTAGACCCCATCTGGCCCCGAGAGGGAACGTTCACTGTAGAGATTATTCAGTCAATACATCGTAGAGTGCGGGTAGCGCACCCCGATCAGTACCCCTATATAGATTCCTGGTTAAGTATTTGTGAAGATCCGCCCTCCTGGGCGCAGCGCTGTTATGAGGAACAGTGCAGAATAATGTTAGCTAAAACAGATTCTAGACAGAAAACGGAACAGCCTAGAATGAAAGAGCAGGATAAGAAACCCAAGAAGAAACCCATCTTGGTAGATCCTGATTCCCCAGAAATAGTCCTCAGGCAGCCCCGAACCCCAGGTCCAGTAAGAGTAGCCCGGCGTCCTGCCCCAGAACCCCAGAGACGGCCAGAGCCGAGGCGGGACCCAACCCCTGATCCCCCTCCTGGAGAAGAGAAAGAGGAAGAATTAGTGGAAAGAGAAGTGGAGGACGTAAAAAGTGAGTCAGAAGCGGAGATAGAAGAAGGAGAAAGAGAGAATTCCCCAGAAGAGGAGGAGGACAGTGTACAAATAATCGAGAAAGCCAGCGCTAGCACTAGCACGCCAGTGAAAGAGAAACCCAAAGCAAAACCTGTTGAGAAAAAGAAAGTGACTCCTGCAAAGGCAACGGCCATAACCCTTAGATCCCAACCCAAAAGACGCCTGTAACAGCCAAACTGTTTCCCTTACGGCAAGTCCCGGGAGTGCCCGTAAAGAATGATAATGATGAAGTGGTAGCGGGACCCCTAACTTATGTGTATATCCCTTTCTCTACAACTGATTTATTAAATTGGAGGTCGCATTATGCCTCCTATACTAGTAAGCCCCAGGAGCTGACAGAATTAGTAACTAGTATTATGGAAACTCACCAACCCACTTGGCCAGATTGCCGTCAGCTCCTGACTACCCTATTCACTACAGAAGAACGAGCGAGAATTAGAAAAGCAGCTATTGAATGGATGGCAGAAAACCCTGCAGCTCCGGCGCAGGGGCAGAATATAATAGACCGTAGGGAAGCAGCTCAGAGAGAATTCCCGAATGAAGACCCCCAATGGGATCCAAATACAGATGAAGGATCCACAGCCCTAGCCCGTTTTCGCCAAGGCTTTTTACAAGGCCTGAGAAGGGGGGGCCAAAAAGCTATAAACCTTTCCAAAGTTACAGGAGTTATCCAAGGAATAGATGAGAGCCCAGCAGATTTTTATGAAAGATTAACTGAAGCCTACAGAATGTATACTCCCTATGATCCCGAGGCACCAGGAAGTTTATGTATGGTGAATTCTGCTTTTGTAAACCAGTCTCAACCAGACATTAGACGTAAATTACAGAAACTAGAAGGGTTTGCGGGCATGAATGCAACACAGTTATTGGAAGTCGCTCATAAAGTGTATGTGAATCGTGATACTGAAAGACAGAGAGAATGTGATAGAAAGATGAAGAAGAAAGCTGATTTTTTGGCTGCGGCCATAGTTGAAAAGAAAAGGGGAGGTGTCCCTAGTCGAAGGAGCAGAGGAAGAGGGCGGGGTCAAGGCGGAGGCCGGACCCAGAGACTAGGCGTGAACCAATGCGCCTATTGCAGAGAGGAAGGACATTGGAGAGATACGTGCCCGCAACTTGAAGACGCCCAGCAAGATGACGACAACGATCATCAGTGGCGAGAAGAAAGACGAGGCCGTCCCCGAGGCCGAGGAGGAGCCAATCGAGAACAATTCCAGCGAGAGAGAGGAGGAGGAGCCATTCAAGCATTGGCCACACCAGCCCATGATGAGGATGACGTGGATTAGGACAGACCGGGCTCCAAGTTTGCTTTAGGTCTCCAGGAGCCTATGGTCGGAATACAAATAGGAGACCAAATTATGAACTTTATGGTTGATACTGGAGCAGAGCATTCAGTAATAGACAAAAAGATAGCCCCATTCACTACAAAAGCAGTCACCATTATAGGAGCAACTGGTGCCAAAGCCACAAAGTCTTTTCTTCAAAACTGAATATGCAGTCTAGGAGGACAGCAAGTAACTCATCAATTCCTTTACATGCCCGAATGTCCAGTACCACTACTGGGACGAGATATGCTAGCCAAGCTTCAAGCACAAATATCTTTCTCTGAGCAAGGAGAAATGCAAATGACAGTAAATCCCCAAACCAAACCAGCAGGAGTGATGCTGCTGACAGTTCCCCGAGAAGAAGAATGGAGATACTACATTGATGATTCGATTCAAGATACCTATTTTGAACAAACTTTAAAGAACATTCATGCACCACCTGGAGTATGGGCAGAAGGCAGTCCCCCAGGCCTAGCCAAGCATATAGCTCCAGTGATTGTAACCCTCAAGCCTAGTGCTACACCAGTGCACGTCAAACAGTACCCTCTCCCAAGAGCCGCAATTGAAGGCATTCATCGCCACCTACAGAGATTGCTCGAATATGGCCTACTAAAAGTATGTCAATCCCCATGGAACACCCCACTTTTGCCAGTAAAGAAACCTGGGACAGATGATTATCGCCCAGTGCAAGATTTGAGAAGAGTGAATGATGCAGCTGAAACCATACATCCAGTTGTGCCCAATCCTTACACTCTTCTAGGACTGATACCTGCTGAAGCTACCCATTTCACTGTACTGGATTTGAAAGATGCATTCTTTTGCATAAGATTAGCCCCTGTAAGCCAAATATTGTTTGCATTTGAATGGCAGGACCCCATCTCTGGAAGAGGGGGCCAACTCACCTGGACAAGATTACCCCAAGGATTCAAGAATTCACCTACCATCTTTAGTGCTGCACTAAATCAAGACCTTTCAAGCTATCCAGTAGCCCCGGGGAAGAGAGTGCTTCTCCAGTACGTGGATGATCTGTTGATAGCTGCCGTATCAGAAAGAGAATGTATATTAGCCACCAAAGATCTCTTGCAGTTACTAGATGAAGCTGGATACAAGGTTTCCAGAGCCAAAGCACAGCTATGTCAAAAAGAAGTGAAATACTTGGGTTTTCGTATTACCCAAGGAAGCAGAAGATTAGGCAGAGAAAGAAAAGAAGCAGTATGCAGAATTCCAACTCCAACAACCAGAAAGCAGGTCAGAGCCTTTCTGGGAGCGGCAGGATATTGCCGAATTTGGATACCCAACTTTGCCCAAATTGCCAAACCACTGTATGAAGCCACAAAAGGAGAAGAGAAGTCACCACTGGAGTGGGGACTTGAGCAGGACACAGCCTTCCAGAAGTTAAAAGAAGAATTGATGTCATCACCAGCACTTGGACTACCAGATGTCCACAAACCTTTCCACTTGTTTGTACATGAAGCACAGGGAAATGCCCTAGGCATGTTGACTCAGAAATTGGGAAATTGGGAGCGACCTGTAGCCTACCTATCGAAACAATTGGACCCTGTGGCCAAAGGATGGCCACCTTGCTTGAGAGCAGTTGCAGCTACAGCGCTACTAGTGAGTGAAGCAGACAAACTCACACTAGGACAGAACATACGAGTCACTGTGCCACATGCAGTCCTTGCCCTTATGGAACAAAAAGCAAATTATTGGCTCACCAATTCCCGAATGTTGAAGTACCAGAGCATGTTATGTGAAAACCCACAAATACAACTCGAAGTGAGCCATGCCTTGAACCCAGCTACCTTGATACCCATCAGTGAAGAACTCCCAGAGCATGACTGTATCGAAGTCATGGAAACTGTGTTCTCTAGTCGACCTGACTTAACAGATGTGCCCATAGACAATCCCGACCAGATCTATTATGTTGATGGGAGCAGTCTCATCCTTGACGGACGACGCTGTGCCGGATATGCAGTCGTCACTCAACACGAAGTAGTTGAATCATCAGCTCTAGCCTCAGGCACATCAGCCCAGAAAGCCGAATTGATAGCACTCACCAGAGCATTGTTGTTAGGAGAAAAACTTGTGCTAAATGTATATACAGATTCCAAATATGCCTTCACTACCTTGCATGCCCATGGAGCTCTCTATAAAGAAAGAGGACTCATCACATCCGGAGGAAAATCAGTCAAATATGGTCCCGAGATATTGATGTTACTTGATGCCGTTTGGGCCCCAACACGTGTAGCTGTCATGCATTGCAGAGGACATCAAGCAGGAAAAGGAGAAGTTGCTCGAGGAAATAGATTTGCAGATGCCTCAGCACGACAAGCAGCTATGACAGGACAAATTGCCCCACAAGCTATGCCAATGCAAGCAGCATTGTTTCCAGTACCCTTGAATCTATGGACCCCACGATATACCACCAAAGAATTGGATTACTATTGTGACAAAGAAAATGGAGTATTGAAAGACGGATGGATTGAGCTGCCACCAGAAGAGGGCAGTCAACCTCCAGGACGAATAGTAATTCCTGAACTGTTAGGACCATCTTTTGTCAAAGCTTTCCACGAAGCTACCCACTATGGGAAGAGTGCTATGGAGAAAGCGCTCAGACCACATTTCTACATCCCTTTGATGACAACCATATCAGCCTCAGTAGCACGTCAATGTGTAACTTGTGCCAAAAATAATGCCAAGCAAGGCCTTATTACAGCACCCCGAGTTCAGTCAGGAGGTGTCACCCCCATGCACAACCTCCAAGTTGATTTTACCGAAATGCCAAAAGCCAATGGATACCATTATCTACTAGTATTAGTTTGTACTTTCTCTGGGTGGGTAGAAGCCTTCCCAACCAGAACTGAGAAAGCCCGAGAAGTTACCAAAGTCTTAATGAGAGAGATTGTCCCCAGATTTGGAATCCCAGCAGTAATAGGGTCAGACAATGGACCCTCATTTGTCTCCCAAGTTACTCAGCAGTTAGCAAAAGCTTTGCAGATACAGTGGAAACTCCACACTGCATACAGACCCCAGAGTTCAGGGAAAGTTGAGCGAATGAATCGTACCTTGAAAGCCCAAATGTCCAAGCTTTGTCAGGAGACACACTTGAAATGGCCCCAAGTGCTCCCCATAGCTTTACTCAGAATACGCTCAGCCCCTGTAAAGTCAACAGGATTTTCCCCTTTTGAAGTTTTGTATGGTAAACCCCCACCAATAGTGCAGGGAGTCAAAGGAAGTTTAGCCCAGATTGGTTCAGAAGTAACTAGACAAGAACTCCTAGCTCTTAGTTTTGTTCTGCAGACTCTCCATACGTGGATCCAAGACCAGTTGCCTATCAACTTGACGGAACCCTTGCATCCCTACCAACCTGGAACTTCGGTGTGGATCAAAGATTGGAAGAAGATACCGTTGGAACCCCATTGGAAGGGACCGTACACCGTCATCCTGTCTACCCCAACTGCAGTAAAGGTAGCTGAGATCGACGCCTGGATCCACCACAGCAGAGTCAAGCCCGCTGCCGACCCTGAACCAGAGCGGTGGACAGCAGAGCAGCACCCTGATGTACCCTTGCGAGTTACTCTGAGACGGCAACCAGCAGCATAGACACTTCATCACAAGTGCTTTGCAGTAGCCAAGTCTTTCGAAGAGGATTGCTGTTTTCCATGCAGCAACAGTTTTGTTTCAACGAACCCGATTTGTGTGTGATTTGACACACTACTTTGAGACTACATTGACTAAGCCAGACTTCACAAGCCAACTGAATTGCTAAGTTGGTTAATGTGTGCTGGACATCTTGAGGATCTTCAATCAACACTCAGCACCCGTTAAATTGCTTCATTAGCAAACGGGACGAAGAATAATAGACCGTCGTGATCAAGATCAGCAAGCTGAGGATTCAGAAGAACTCCAATCAACACCAACATGTATCTTTGTTTTTGTTTTGCCTTGGTTGCCTTCTTTGGAGGTTTTGAACTGACTTATGCTCTACCTCCATGCACTGCTTGCATTACTTCTACTAGAACTGGACTGAAAGTAACTCAGACTTTGCTTTACCATTCTTACTATACCTGCAAGGGAACAATAACTCGGTGTATCTATAACACCACTGAACTAAATGTTTGCACTCATGGCAAAATTAAAGCATGCTATAATCCGCATCAGAATCCATCCTATTACACGTTGGAAATAAGATGGAAGGATGCAGATGGACCCATATTAGCTGCTACACCACCACTTAAGGACATTACTAAACCTGCTGTTTTGAATTTTGATGCATGTAATGCCATTAATAGAGATAGTCAGTCCACCTGTGGTACATGGGAGAAAGCGTATCGAAATGACCATAAGTATATGTGTCCAGAAGGTGCCACAAATTGGTGGAAGTGTACAGGTAAAACAGGATCAGGGTATAGTACTGCTACAGCGGCAGACTACTATTGCCCGTATTGGGGATGTGTTTTTTATGCTACCTGGAACACTGGTATAACTAATGAGAAAATAGATAAACGGATGGCTACTCTAACCAAGCCAACCACAAATGATAAATGTCAGAAAGATGCTTGCAACCCCTTACATTTGCGTGTACATAATCCCCATGCATGGAAACAAGGATACAAATTTGGTTTACGTATTGCTGGAGGAGCAATAGATCCAGGGACCATTGTGTATATCAGATTGAATACCCAAGCCCACAAGTCATCTAAATATCATATTCATAATACCTTTTATGAAGCTATGCATGTAAATAAGTTTGAGATCCCTCACCCTTCACAGAATTTGTTTCTAGAATTAGCCGGAGCAGTAGTATCTAGTCTTAAGATCACAGATTGTTATTTCTGTGGCGGAACCCAAATGGGAGATCAATGGCCCTGGGAAGCCCAAGAATTGAATTATTCCATGATTTACAATCAGACTGAATTACACAAGACTACCAGTGAATGGGTGTTAGCGCACTCAATCGTTGGACGTCTTTGCTATGCCAGAACTGGACCCCAGTTCACCCAAAAGGTAGGACAGCTGGTCTGTCTTAGCCAGAAATACTATAATGCCACGACCAAAAAGACAGCATGGTGGTCAGGAATCAGACATCCTGAACCTCCTAACCCATTAGCTAGATTTCCTGAACTTGCAGGTCTATGGACTAACCTTGCCAAAGTCCAAGCCTGGCAAGCCCCACCTGGCCTATATTGGATCTGTGGAAACCGAGCATATGCGCAACTCCCGCCGCACTGGGGAGGAGCATGTGTCTTAGGAACCATCAGACCTTCTTTCTTCCTGTTAAACACTGAACATGGAGAACAATTAGGATACCCTGTATACACAACCCACAGACACAAAAGAGCATCAAGACGGAGAAGAGAAGCCTTACAGATAGGCAAGTGGGAGAAGTGGCAAGGTGATGATTGGCCACCAGAAAGAATTATTGAGTATTATGGACCTGCCACCTGGAATGATGATGGTATGTATGGTTACCGTACTCCAATCTATATGATCAATCGTATTATTCGCTTACAAGCAGTAGTTGAAATAATAACCAATGAAACTAGTCATGCTCTTACGCTCTTAGCTAGACAAAGTACTCAGATGCGTACTGCTATATACCAGAACCGCTTAGCACTTGATTATTTGCTAGCAGCTGAAGGAGGAGTATGTGGTAAGCTGAATTTAACTAATTGCTGTTTGAAAATAGATGATAAAGGTCAAGTAGTTGAAGAAATTGCTAAAGATATGCAAAGACATGCTTATGTGCCAGTACAGACTTGGCACGCATTGAAATTTCCTAACTGGTTTGCTAACCTTTTCTCTTGGCTGGGAGGATTTAAGACTTTCATTGTTTTAGTACTAATCCTTGTTGCTGTTATCTTCTTATTACCATGTTTAATCCCATGTTGTATGCGTTCCATTCATAGTGCTATTGATACCACAGTAGAGCGGAAGACCGCAACTAAAATAATGGCTTTATACAAAGCTAGCCCTAGTAGAAATCCTTCAATCATGATGTGATTCTTCTAAAAAGTGATTTAATTCTCACACCTTATTGAGTAATAGGGTGAGATTAATCAAAGGGGGGAATGTGGCAGGTGCAGGCCTGTGACCCACGGTGTCTGACATAGGCAGGCCAGCATGGCTAGCTTGACCTGTAAATGAGGCCTGTGGAGAGGCATATAGGATTGCACATCCCCCAATATGCTGCTATTGTAAGATAGAACTCAGTAGAAGTATTGAATTTGCTTAGGTAAGCAGAACTGCAGAACTAAGAAATAGAAAAATACAGAAAAGACATGTTTGAAAGTTACTGATAAGAAAAAGTACATCTGCAGAGAAATAATGAGGAGTGCTGACAGATGAGTTACAGAACCTTGCTCTTCTGTATGCACAAATTGGTTCCATAACCTTGAGAGTGTGAAAGTAACAAGTTGATGATCTGACCATTGTAATTGGGACTAGAAGGGGGGCAGGCAGGTGTCATGCCCACAGAAGGGACATAATTGGATAAACTTATCAGTACCGGGACCAATAGAAGAGGTACGGGAGGTTACCGGGACCAATGAAATGTTTTTCTATACCTAGAATGGAACAGAAGTCTATAAAAGTTGTTGTAATGCTTGAAAACTTTGCTCAGCCATTTTGAAATTGACTTGCTTGAGACTTGTGCACAAATAAATGATTTGGACCTTCTGAACAGACTCCTGGTATCATTGGTTTGTCTGCGCTTTGCTGCTACAGTGGAGGGGTCTTGAACTGGAAATAGCTAATGGGGAGGGGGGCTTGGACTGGAAATGGGCTGTGGGGGGAGCTAGGACTGGAAATGGGCTGTGGAGAGGGGGCTTGAACTGGAAATAGCTGATGGGGAGGAGGGCTTGGACTGGAAGTGGGCTGTGGGGGGAGCAAGTACGGCAAATGGGCTGTGGGGGGTTTGTTGGGGGGGCTTGAACTGGAAATGGCTGATGGGGAGGGGGCTTGGACTGGAAATGGGATGTGGGGGGAGCTAGGACTGGAAATGGGCTGAGTGGAGGGGGGCTTGAACTGGAAATAGCTGATGGGGAGGGGGGCTTGGACTGGAAATGGGATGACTGGGGAGAAGCTAGGACTGGACATGGGCTGTTGGGGGGGCTAGGATTGGAAGTGGACATGGTGGGGCTAGGAAAGGACTGGAAATGGGCTGATGGGGGGCAGGGATTGGAATGAACTGATAGAGGGGCTAGGACAGGACAGGAAATGGGCTGTTGGGGGGCTAGGATTGGAAATTGGCTGTGGTGGGGCTTGGATTGAAATGGACTCATGGAGGGGCTAGGACTGGAAATAGGCTCATAGAGGGGCTTGGACTGGAAATGGACTGAGTGGGGGCTTGGACTGGAAATTGGCTGATGGTGGGGCTAGGAAAGGACTGGAAATGGGCTGATGGGGGGCTGGGATTGGAAATGATCTGATGGAGGGGCTAGGACAGGACTCAAAATGCATGGGGGAGCTAGGTCTTGAAATGAGCTGATGAGGGCTAGGGTTGTAAATGGGCTGATGGGGGGGGCTTGGATAGGACTGGAAAGGGATGGGGGAGCTAGGACTGGAAAAGGGCTGATGGTAGAGCTAGGATAGGACTGAAAATGGGCTGATGAGGGGTTAGGGTTGTAAATGGGCTGATGGGGGGGAGGGGGCTTGGATAGGACTGGAAATGGATGGGGGAGCCAGGACTGGAAATGGGCTGATGGTGGGGCTTGGATAGAACTGGAAATGGATGGGGGAGCTAGGACTGGAAAAGGGCTGATGGTGGAGCTAGGATAGGACTGAAAATGGGCTGATGGGGGCTTAGGGTTGTAAATGGGATGATGGGGGGGGGGGGGGCTTGGATAGGACTCAAAATGGATGGGGGAGCCAGGACTGGAAATGGGCTGATGGTGGGGCTATGATAGGACTGGAAATGGACTGATGGGGAGCTAGGACTGGAAATGGGCTGATGGAGGGCTAGGATTGGAAATGGGCTGATGCGGGGACTAGAAGGGAGCAGATGCTGGGTGGGGCTGGAACTAGAATAGAGCTGATGTTGGGGGAGGACTAGAATGGGATGGGCCTGGGAGAGTGAAATGGAGAGGGGGAAAATATTTTGTGTGGGAGGGAAGAAAAATCTACAATTGGCTGGGTATTGGGAGAGTAAATGGGGATTGAGGATGGAGAGGTAAAATTTGAGTGGATGAAAAAGGAATAAAAGAGATGGAGGTAAGAGCAAAAGGAGGAAGATCAGTATGTTAAAGCAGATGTAGAGAGAGAATGGAAAATAACTAGACGAGAGAAAAAAGGACAAATGGACTGCAGACAATGGAGAGATCGCAGAAGACAAGAAGAAACCAGAAGAAAGTGACTGGAGCAATTGCAACTGAAAAATAAAATGCACAAACAACAAAAGGTAGAAAAATACTTTTTTATTTTGAATTTATTTTCTGGACTATGTCAGCTCTAGGAAATGTGCATCTTTAACGTCTGCATTTTGTTTAGTACACGTGGAAATTAATTTATAGTTTTATTTCTGCAGTGTTGTTGTACATTCGAAGTTTGGCTTTTGGGGTTCCCATTTAATTATTGTCTTCCTATTTCTAAACTGTGATCCCTTGTTATTTGTTTGGTGATGACCTGTGTTCTGCATGTGTAACCGAGCTGAGGTATTCTGTTTATGTATTTTATATTTGATAGTGCCACTTGTTCTCTTTCCCCAGTAGGAAATGTATTGGTATTTTCTGAGATGTATTGGTTTAATATTTGCCATGTTGCCTTTTGATAGGTGGGGTATGGTGCTTTATGAGTCCTGGTAGTACTGTTATGATATGGTGGGTTTGCTATGGGTTCTAAATAGGCAGTGTTTGCAGTACTTCCTAATATGCCTGGCGGTTGGCACTGGAGTATAGTAATGTAGAAATCTTTTAGTCTTTCTTTATCCATGCACTCATTAAGAGGCATGTTTACTAAAAGTTAGTGTATGTTAATATTATGCAAATATTTATGCAACTGAGGTCCCTTATGCAAATGAGGCCCCACACCGAGTCTCCGCACATGGCCCTGCACCCCCCTTGGGCCGCCCCTGGATACAAGAAAAGTTTGGAAAGTTGAAGGAGTAGGAGAGGAGTGGGATACCATGCCCTGGGGTTCATCCTAGCAGTAGTTTCCATTACAAGACTAGTATGAGATTTCAGAAAGAGTTTGGCACTAGAGAAGTTCCTGGGTGCCTGAAGTGTAGTGCAGTGGCCAGGGAATAGGAGCTCCAGGAGGAATTTGTGGCCCTTTCTTGGCATCCTGAGGTAACAGCCATGAGTTGGAAGGATCTAAACAGCAGGGACAAAGGTACATATTCAGGGACCCTTAGAAGTGTGGGAAAGCAGATTCTGGATCAAAAGAGGTGTGTCTACCTCTAGCATTGTAAGGGTCAGAGATATACCTGTTAACATCCCAAAGCACAAAGAGTGGTCAGTACTGTGGCTAACACTGTTGAAGCTCCTGAGGTTGGTTTATGAATTGTGTTGCTGAAGAACTGAAATTTTATGGTGGAAACTATGCAATTGCAGTTACTGTTTCGGAACACTATTTGCAGGCCCTGAAGAAGTTCTCCCCCTCCACCCTGCCATCCCCCTTGGGGAAGGCAAAGAAGTCATCCTATGTTTTCCAAGGTGAGGAGAGAAGTGAAACAGCACCTGGATTAGTCGGCTTCCTTTGGCATGGCCCTTAGGAGTGGCCAAACACAGGAAGGCTAAGAGGAACAAGAAGGGAAAGAAGCCAGCAAGCACCAAACTTTCACACTTCGGAAAGAGTACAAACCGGTCCCAGTTTAGTGGCACAGCAAACATGCACACCAGCTACCATCACTTCATGGTCTACCTCATGCTACGGCACACTCTAATACTCCATACACATGGACCCAAACCCAACATGCAGATGCCACTGTTCCCTCTCCTGCCCATCCAACTCACACAAATGCCCTGGTCAACCCCCTCCCAGGGGGTCCAGCATCCTAAGCAGATACCATGCAAGCCACACAGCACCTCCCATACTCCACCAACACGTTCCCCATAGACCTCACACAACAACCCCATCATTGCATCCACTATTAAATGTGCAGTGATAAATGCTAGGTCAATCAGAAACAAACCAAATACCAACTATGACTTTGTTCTGGACCAGAGCCTGGACCGAATCCTGGCTGAATGATACAGACAAGGTCATCTGAACCAAGCCACCCCACGGGACTTCTCGGCATTGAACTGCCCCAGAGCCCACAAGAGAGGGGGCGGAACCCTTATTCTGGCCAGAAAGGGCTAAAATTTAAGCTGATCTCTACAAGCAACTTGACCGAGTCCAGCACAATCAACATATCCAATAAATACCTCAGCATTTGTCTCACCTATAGGCCCCCTAATGCCACAATGGAACATCTTTCCACAGTTCTGGAATCAATATGCGCTTGTAGCAGTCAGCACAAACCCCTCATTGCCCTAGGAGACTATAATTTAACCTCCACACCCACCAAAGAAACCAAAGCATTTCTTAAAGCCATGGAATCATTAAATTATCGCCAGACACTCATCGCACCGACACACCAGCTTGGAACTACTCCGGATCTTGTCTTCATTCCCAAACAACTGATAGAAAAGGATCAGGTCACAACTCCAACAACCACCCCAATCCCATGGTCTGACCACCGTACCATTACCTTCTCATTGCTCCTGAGTAGCTCCTCTCACCACACAGAAGGGGAGAGCAAAACCAGACGTTTCTGAGCATACAGCAAGGATGCTTTCCTAAAGGAAATAATTCCACTACTCCAGCAAGAAAGTGACAGCCTTGACAAAAATAGAAAGATAGAACTTAATAATAACTAAGGCTACAGCAGCTCCAAACAAAGAGAGACCGCACGCATGCAGGAAAGTTAGCGTGCCTTGGTACTCAAATACCATACGGAAAGCAAAACGCGTACTCAGAAAGCTGGAAAGGAAATGGAGGCAGGACAAATCACGGGACTCTCTGCTCCACTGCAAAGTCAAACAGCTGGAATACAATAACCTGATTAACGACTGCAAGCAACACCACACCAACTTAATCATGAAATCAGCCAACAAGCTAAGGGAGCTATTTAACATTGTGCAGAAGCTCACTAATGACACTTCTCAGTAGGACACCCACCACTTAGACCCACAGGTATTTGCAAATTACATGATCATCAAGAACTCCAATCATCCAATCGCCCCACTCACCTCAACATTCAACCCAGAAATGATGAAGCCCCACAAACCTGGAACAACTTTAGCATACCCTCAGTTCAGCAAATAGAAAACACAGTGGATGCCCTGAATACAGCAACCCTCACCAGCAGACCCATGTCCTGTGGCATGGATCAAAGCCACTAAAGACCAACTGAGTCTGCAACTCCACAGACTCATAAAAGAATCCCTCCAACAAGGATATATACCACACATGCTCAAGCAAGCAACAATACAACCAATCCTCAAAAGCCCCTTGCTAAACCACTCAGATCCAAAATCCTACTGCCCCATTTCTAGCCTCCCGTTCCTCTCAAAAATCATTGAAAAGGCAGTACAAAGACAACTGCAAGATTACATTGATCTGAATGCTCCACTAGACAACCACCAGCATGGCTTTAAACCATATCACAGTGTGGAAGCCCTGCTTACCTCCCTCTTTGACAATCTTCTAAAGATAATGGACAACACAAAGACTGGATTTCTGCTTGTGTTCAAGGACATCTCAGAGGCCTTGGACACTGTATCCCACACCATACTACTACAGCGCCTACAGGAGATAGGAATACGCAAAAACACCCTAAGATGGTTCTCCTCTTACCTGAGCAGTCGAACACAACAGGTCAAATGCGGCAAGAAGAAATCAGCACAATTCCCCATCACGCAGGGAATACCACAAGGCTTGGCACTCTCATCCATACTCTTTAACATATATATTCAACCCATATGCAACATCATCAAATGACACAAAATAGATTACCACCTCTATGCTGATGATATCATGGTCTATGCCCAAGTTAACCTGCTCTCACCTGACATAAACTTGATGACAAAATGCCTCGAAGACATGAATACATGGCTTACCAACAATAACCTGATGGTCAACTTTGACAAGACAGAGGTTATGTTCGTCACTAGGAATCCCACATTCAACCCACCCTAGGCAATCGGTATCCTACACAAGACAATAGCAGTAAAGGATGAAGTAAGCTACCTGGGCATAACCCTGGACAAAGCTCTTAACCTACAATCGCACATTAGCAAAATTGTGGCTAAAGCCTATCACCAACCATATCAGGAGACTTAAACCAATCCTCAACCAAGACCACTTCCGCACAGTATGCCAAGCAATCATAACATCAATTCTGGACTATGAAAACACACTATATCAAGGACTTCCAAAACAGACTATCCACCCACTACAACTGGTCCAGAACACTGCAGCGTGCATCATCACAAGCACTGCAAAGTCGGAACATATCATACCTATACTACGACAACTACATTGGCTCCCAATAATTTCAAGAGTGAAATACATGTCAGTCCTGAACATATTCAAAGTCATCCAACGCTGTTCAGCAGACGCACTACAGGATTTAATTATCAGGGAAGTAACTAGCAGACCTAGGAGGTCCAATAATGGTAACAGACTCAGCATGCCAGCAGGATATCATAAAACAAAACAAGCCACGTCTAAAAGGGCTCCCTCACTGTCAGCTACTGCCCTATGGAACACCCTCCCTGAAGAACTAAGGGCCCTAAATGACACCAAGGACTTCCGCAATTCTCTCAAGACCCTCCTGTTCATGGAGTCCTATGGCCAAGTAACGTAATTTGCCAAGCACTGGTCTCCACTGATCTCCACTACAATCGACCCACTGACAACCACACTCGGATGAGAACTAAATGTAGATAGTCTGTATGTTTGTATGCCTGACCCCGTTTCCTGTTAAATGTAGCCCTACAATTTGTGTTAACCACTTTAATTGAAGGATATGGTGGTATATAAAACTGGCTAAATAAATAAATAAAATAAATAGAAACCAGGGAGGTTGTTGTGCATCTTTCTTCCAAAGAAGATCTTAATTTACAATTAATATGTCATAAATACACATGAAATTATATACGTGATGGATGGTTTGATAGCACATGTTTGACACCTAGATTTCATGGAAGTTTCCAGACAGGTGAGCGGAGAAGAAAATTATTATATGATATTAGTATACTCAACTGTAATTGTAACATTAACAATATGAGGCACAGAGGTATAAATTGGTTCTTCTAGTTATTTAATATGCTAGTGTAGGATGCGATTTGAACTTGACCCAAGAGTTCTCATGATTCCTAGCTCAATTTATAACAACTCAGCCACTTCTTTATATGTTTGGGAGTATGTGATTAGATTTTCAAGGAGTGAGAGACATCAATTATTTATTTATTTAATAGCTTTTTTTTTTTTTTAATGCTGCTTTTCAGTTAGGCTGTCCAGATAGGCTTGATCATATCCTCCACTCTTTGGTAAGTATCCATCCTTACTTTTCAGAACAGGACAACCCTTTGGTTGCATACTTGCAAATGTATTGCTAATACAAGAAGCACATATGTTCTAAGTATCCAATATTCCGTAGGGGTGTGCAGGAGAAAATTGTTTCATTGTGGGTTTTGTTACAATTTAATATGAAGAAGTGCAGAGTCATGCACTTGGGATGCAGAAATCCAAAGGAATTGTATGCAATAGGGGGAGAGAAGTTGGTGTGCATGGACCAGGAGAGGGACCTCGGAGTGCTAGTGTCTGAGGATCTCAAGGTTGCGAAAAAATGCGACAAGGCAGTTGCCAAAGCCAGAAGGATGCAGGACTGAATACAGAGAGGAATAACCAGCAGAAAGGAGGAGGTATTAATGCCCCTGTACAAGTCGTTGCTGAGGCCTCACTTGGAGTATTGTGTTCAGTTTTGGAGACCATATCCCACAAACGACATAAAAAGACTTGAATGGTTCAGAGGAAGGTGACCAAAATGATTTGGTACCTGTGCCTGAAGACATATGAGAAGAGTCTTAAAGACCTAAATATGTATACCCTAGAGGAGAGGAGGGATAAGGGAGTTATGATACAGACTTTGAAATACTTAAAAAGTATCAATGAACAAACAAACGTTTTTCAAAGAAGAAGAAGCTGTAAGACTAGAGGGCATACGATGAAGCTGCAAAGCGGTAAATTTAAATGCAACATCAGGAAATACTTTTTCACTGAAAGGGCGATGGATGCATGGAATACCCTCCTGATGGAGGTGGTGGGGGCAAAGGAACCAGAGAGCGAGAGAGTATGATGACACAGGTGCTTAATCCAAAAACGTTTATTGAATTCCCCGACGCGTTTCGGCTTACGCCTTCCTCAAGGGGATAAATAATGCACACCAGCGCTATGGATAAGGTGGTCTTGTACTGGTTATTTGTTCTGACCACTATGAAGACTGCATGACCCAATTGACGGGTTGTATTGCAAGAAGAATCTAAATCACTCAAAGAGGAGTAAATAAGCAGCGAGGACTGTCACACACTGTATTCCTCTAAAATGAGTTTTTGGATTAAGCACCTGTGTCATCATACTCTCTTGCTCTCTGGTTCCTCTGATTATTACTGCGAGAGCTGCTTTGCTCTCCTTTGCTCTGCACCGGTGGTGGGGGCAAATACAGTGACAGAATTCAAAATGGCATGGGACAGACACAGTGGATGCCTTTATAGCAAGAGAATGAAATCTTTTATTAGAGGAGGGCTGACCTGCACAGAGCTGCAGTTACAACCACTCTTGCCACCTTACTGGGCAAACTAGATGGACCATACTGGTCTTTATCTGCCGTAATATACTATGTTATTATGTCCCTATGTTACTATGCTTGTTTTTGTCTAGTTTTTTTAATAGTGCATTCTGTTGTGCAATAGCATGAATAGTGTACACTACTCGCACATGTGCAAATAGTGAATGCTATTGCGCAATAGGGTGCACTATTGCGGCTTTAGTTTCAAAATGAAAACACATCCCTGATATTTTGTAGAAGCCACCAATGTTTTTTAGAACTGGCATTCTGGGTCTTAGAACATAGGAACTACCATACTGGGCCCAACCAAAGGTCCATTAAGTCCACTATCCTGTTTCCAACAATGGCCAATCTAGGCAGGGTCCAAAAGTGTTGATAAATTCTATGCTACTTACGCTCAGGAATAAACAGTGGCTTTCTCCAAGTCTGCCAGGTTAATGATGTCTTATGGACTTATCGTCTTGGAACATGTCCCATTTTTTTTTAAAGCTAGCTATGCTAACTTCTTTTAGCACATTCCCTGTCAATAAATTCCAGAGCTTAATTTATGTTGAAAAAAAACTTTCCTGTTTTAAATGTACTTTGTCATGAATTCCTGGAGTGTCTCTTAGTTGTACCTTTTGAAAGATTAAACAGCTGGGGCACCCTAACCTGTTTAGCTTTTTCTAATAGGGGAGTCATTCTATCCCTTTATAGTTTGGTCACCCTTCTCTGTATCTTCTAATTCCACTAGACATTTTTGAGATGTGATGCCCAGAACTTCACAGTACTCAAGGTGTGCTCATACTATGGACCAATATGGAGACTATGATATTCTTCATTTTATTCTCCATTCCTTTCTTAATTTCTAATATTTTTCTTGCTTTTTTGGCCACCACTACACACTGAACTGAGAATTTCAACATATTATTTATAATGATGCCTAGATCCTTTTCCATGGTTGTAACTCCTAATATGAAACCTAGCATTAACTACAGTTTTGATTATTTTTCCCTATGTACATCACCTTTGCAGTTGTCCACATGAAGGTCCTCTTTTATTAAAGCCTGTTAGCTGGTTAAAGGATGTTTTAACACGCGGCTGCAGGCAGTCAGGAACACTAACGCGCGACAGTGCTGCCTATGCACATTAATCAGTGGGATGGGGTAAGGAATGGGCAGAGTGGGCATGGAGAGCACATTACCACTAGCAACAATGTGGCAACAATGTGGCTCTTACCTAAGTCGTTAAGTGAAAACCAATGTAGTGGAGCACATGTTGTGAAAACTGCTTTACACGTTAGCTGCTGGGGACATACTGAACATGTCTCCGACAGCTGACAGACGGCCTTGGCCATTAACGCATGTGAGATTGGCACGTTAATGCCAAATCCTTAGCAGACTTTAGTAAAAGGGGCCCTCAATTTCATCTGCCATTTGGATGACGCCCACTCTCCAGTTTTGCAAGGTCGTCCTGCAATTTCTCACAATCTTGTGATTTTTATCAGCTCTGGGGGAAATACTCAGTGGTGGTAGACAGCTGGCCATTGCATTTAAAAGACATATATTCAGCACTGCTATATGTATAGTCAGCAGTGCTGAATATACAAGGGTGCTCGCCACTACTGCTGTACCATTACGGGTTGATATAGAGCTGACAATGTTTGTCTTTCACCTATAACAATCCATATATTCAGCTCCAGTATCAGATATTGGTCAACATCGAATATCCAGATAGAGGTGACTGCCCTTCCTCTCCCCTTTCACTATACTGGGGCGCTTAGACATATTTTCAACCTGGCACTAACCATATAGAAGGGCATTTTATAACAGGCTACCTATCTGTAGAAAATTGCCCAATCCAAGTGGCCAAAATTGCAGCTAAAATGAAGTCGTGGACATTTACAGCCGCTCGGATGCAGGTATAAATATTTGCATTCAAAGTATGTGTATGCACGTATTCTATAAAAAATACACGAGTGGTGACTCCGCCTAGAGTTTGCCCCTGAAAACACTTACACCAGAGTCACACAAAAATGCACGTATTCGTGCCACTGCACATATTTTTACATGTGGGCTAATTTTATTAGAGGCCTTTTATGCACATATACTTGCACACAAATATCTTTATAAAACTGTACTCTTAGGAGCTGATTTTATATGGGTGATGCAGAAAGTTTGATATGTAAGACCCTATTTTCAATGACTTATGCACGCGAATGGGCACTTGCGTGCAAACTTCAGCTGGGTGCTATTCTGTAAGCATGCACATAAGTGCTCCTCGTGTGTAAATTCCTGTGAGGGGTGTACAGGAGCAAAGCTTGGGGCAGAATGTATGCACAGTCTTGATTAACCCATGTAAGCTATGGAATACCATGACTTATACGTGCCAGTGTGCCAATCTACAACAGCAGTAAGTGGCTGTGCCTAGATTCCAGCACATCTGTATGCCTTTATTTTATAACATAAAGTGCACGTGTACTCTATAATACAGAGCCTGAATGTGCACATCATGGTGTGCAAAACCTTCACGGGTGCTTATAAAATGATCTTCTTAGCGTTTCAAAATCCTCAGACGGAAGGTATACATTTGCCGGCTGTCAGTAAACATGCAGCTTCCTTTGAAATCTGACCCTTTAGTTTTTATAAGTTTACTGCACATTTGGCACTGGAGAGCTCTTCATTATATGCCTACCTTTCCATCAAAAATTAGAAAAGCAGCAGGAAAATTATGGAAAATCTGCCCTGTTTTCTTCGTCCAAAGACTTTGAACAATATTGCAACATATCTGTGCTATTTAAGTTAAAGGGCTATCTAGGCTTTGTCTAAAGACAATCTATTGTCATTCCAAAGATGATTTTACGAAACCCATATAGCCCATACTATCAATAAACATTTTTGAAAACTTTAAAAAGTGTTATTACCCAATCAGTTGCCTTTTGAAAAGCATTATTGCATATAAATATAATTTGTCGGCAGCCTTGTATCATTCCCATGTTTGCAACATCTCCTGTACCCTAGCAACATCACCACAATGAAAAGAGATCTTCAATAATACCTCTTCAAAAGTAGTTAAATTATACAGTAGTGTTCCCTACTGCGTAAGAGCAGCTTAATGATAATGTTGCTGTTATCTGTTTCCCTGTAACAGCTGTGCACAGTCTTTAAAATCTGACCTTTGGTTGTTTTAACTTCTACAATATAATATCTGCAGTTACTCCTAGCTAAAACATATCACACAGATCCAGAAATTTTAATGCCAGATCAGGCGACATGTAATGGAATCTGAATACACAAACTAGCAGGCTGATTCAAACTATGTGCAAGCCTTGTACCAGGTGCTTAAATAGAATTAAAGTATGTAATTAAAGATATAAATGTTTTCTAAATTCACATGCTAGCGAATAAGGGTAGTCTCACTTGTGAAAAGTGGTGCTGCTGCAGTTTATTTACTCATTAGTTCTAAATAGAGGTTGCTTCATTTAGAATAATTTGAGAGAATTCTTGGTCAATTTTCAAAGCCATCTATGTAACTAAATGTAGCTGCTCAACTTGATGGTTCTGGGGACAGGGCTAGCTTGGAGAGAGTTTGTTTCTATGTTTGCAGCACTAGCCAGCTAATTTAGTCCACCAAATTTAGGTGCAGGGATAACTGGCTTTTAATCTAGTTGGCTCAGATTGCATCTGGAGGAGTCCTTGATCTATCCTCTTCCTCTCTCTTCTTTGCTCGCCACGATGTTGACGAGTCTCTGATTGCCTCCACCTACTTTTGAAGAACAAGTCTGCCCCAAAGAGCCCTTCTACTCTCCCAGCAATGGAGGACAAACGTTTCTCTGGACAATCCCTCCTACCCTTCGCAACTCTTCCCCACAAGACTAACATGCCGAGCTGGCAGGTAGATACTACCCTACCTATTGAGCCAGCATTCAGCAATGCTTTGTCATCATGTTACCTAGAAGAAGGAGAAAGCAGGCACAGTTCACCAGGTGCAGGGGCAGCTTTATAATGAGGCGCACATTTCCTGGGGGGGAAACAAATAAAGGCATGCTTAGGTAATAAGGAGAAACAATTTGAAAAGATGTTTAGGATGGGAGATTTATCTAGGGGCGTAATCTCGAGATTGTATAAAGCATTGAGTGGGCCCTTGGACCAAGTAACACATATGCAGGCATGGGAGGAGGACTTGGAAGGTCACTGGGATTATCAGAGATGGGAAGAAAATATATGAAGGGGTAAAAATACCAGTGGTCTCGACAGCAATTCAAGAACACTGCTATAAGATGTTGTACCGAATGTATTTAACCCCAGTGCGTCTGTGTAAGATGGGAAATATAAGGATTCAATGTGTTGGAGGGCTTGTGGAGAGAGAGGGGATTATATGCATACGTGGTGGGCATGCCCAGTGTTACAGAAAACATGGCAATGGTTGTCTGAGTTGGCACGAGATATGGTGGGTTGGGTTGGCCCTATTATACCAGTAGGAGTGTTATTGAATGAATGGGGGGAAGATAGGAAGTATGAACTGGTGTATATGTTAAAGATGCTAGCGATTGGAGTGTGGATGGAAATAGTGAAGTGGTGGAGGTCAGAGAGAACCAGCCCCTGAGAGAATATTAAGCAGACTGGCCTACATCTATAGGATGAGTGAGATTACTGCATATAAAACACACAGGATAGAGATCTTTCAAAGAAGATGGGAAAGGTATAGGGAATGGTTGCAAAAGGAAGACAACAAAGTAATGGGATGAGTTCAATCAAGTTTAGGAAATGTGATAGTAAAATAAGAGGAAGTGCATTACAGGATCCAGTGGGGGGAGGGGGAGAGAGAAGAATATAAAAAAAATGTATAGGTACATGAATACAGAATGTGATGTAAGAGGAAAAATGGTATTTGGGTAATAATTGGAAATAAGAATCAGAAGATGAAGACAGCTGGATGTATGATATATCATTGATTGTAAATGATGAGAAAAAATGATGTAACAATTTGTGCAGTACCAAATAAAAATCTAAACTAAAAAAAAAAAGGTGGACAAGCTGCTACCGCTGCTTCTCGGCAACAGCAGAACCCCCCCCCCCCCCTACATTAGCTTGTAGTCACTTCTGTACTTGGTGAGGGTCTGTGTTCTGAGTGTATGACTGAGGCAAGGTGTCCTGTTAATAGGAGTTTGTACATAGTAACATAGTATATGATGGCAGATAATGACCAGCATGGTCTGTCTAGTCTGCCCAGCAAGGTGGGAAGAGTAGGTGCGCTTGTCATGCCGTGCAGGTCGCCCCTCCCCATGCCTTTGTTTAGGGGTGTACCCACCGCTCCTTGTAGGTCACACCTATTTGTTGAGATATAAGAGATAGTTTATGTTTATTTTGATTTTATCCCGTTGCTATAAAGGGATCCACTGTGTCTGTCCCATGCCATTTTGAATTCTGTCATTGTGTTTGCCCCCACCACTTCCATCCACCACCCTTTCAGTGAAAACGTATTTCCTGATATTGCCTTTCAATTTAGCTCCTTGCAGCTTCATGTTATGCCCTCCAGTTTTACAGCTTCCCCATCTTTGGAAGAGGTTTGTTTGTTCATTAATACTGTATTTAAAGGTCTGAATTATATCTCCCCTGTCTCGCCTCTCCTCCAGAGTGTACATATTTAGCTCTTCAAGTCACTTCTCATAAGTCTTCTGATGCAGGCTCCAAATCATTTTGGTCACCTTCCTCTGAACTGTTTCCAGTCTTTTTATATCCTTTGCGAGATATGGTCTCCAAAACTGAACACAATATTCCAAGTGAGGCCTTACCAGCGACTTGTATAGTGGCATTAGTACTTCTTCCTTTCTGCTGGTAATTCCTCTTTGTATGCAACCCAGCATCCTTCTGGCTTTTGCCACTGCCTTGTCACACTGTTTCGCCACTTTGAGATCCTCAGAAACAATCACTCCAAGGTCCTTCTCCTGGTCTGTGCTCACCAACCTCTCACCCCCTTTTGCGTAAAATTCTCTTGGATTTCTGCTTCCCAAGTGCATAACATTGCACTTCTTCACATTAAATCTTAACTGCCAAGCATTAAACCATTCTTCCAGCTTTTGTAGATCTTTCTTCATGTTCTTCACTCCTTCAGGGGAGTCCACTCTGTTGCAAATTTTTGTGTCATTGCAAAAAGACAGACTTTTCCATTCAGTCCTTTAGCAATATCACTTACAAATGCATTGAACAGTACCAGTCCCAGGAGCGAACTCTGGGGCACACAACTAATCACCTTCCTTTCATCCGAGTGAGTTCCGTTTACCATCACCTTCTGTCATCTGTCAGTCAACCAATTTCTGATCCAGTTCACCACCTTGGGACCCATACCCAAGCTGTTGAGTTTATTGATAAGCCTCCTATGAGGAACAGTATTAAAAGCTTTGCTGAAATCCAGGTAGGTGACATCCATCACATGCTCTTGATCTAGTTCTGTGGTCACCCAGTCAAAGAACTCAATCAGATTTGTTTGGCAAGATGTCCTTTGGTAAAACCATGTTGCCTCGGATCATGCAACCTGTTGGTTTCGAGATAGTCCACTATTTGTTCTTTCAGGAGTGCCTCCATTACTTTTCCCACCACAGAGATAAGGCTTATTGGCCTGTACTTTGTCACTTCTTCCCTGTTACCATTTTTGTGAAGAGGTACCACATCAGCCCTTCAGTCCTGTGGAACTGCTCCTATCTCCAAGGATCTATTAAAAACATCCTTTAATGGCCCTGCAAGAACCTCTCTGAGCTCTTTCAATATCCTGGGATGTATCCCATCCGGTCCCATGGCCTTGTCCACTTTCAGTGTGTACATAGAGATCTATACTGTATTGTAGTAATTTGACTTGTTCAGCTTTTCAGATAGGTGTATGGATGTTCTAGGGCCCGCTGCAGTATTTATAGTGCTGCTTTTTTCTGGGTAGGCACCTTGTATGAGTTTTGGAAGTTTATGCTGGTATAGTATGGTAGATTTGGCCTTGTAGATCTTAGGTGACTTTTGTTAGGTTTTATATTAGTTCCCACTATGCCTGGTACTAGAGAACGTTTGTTAGTGAGATGACCAGAATCAAATTATTTTAAATATATTGAGTTCTGTGGGTGAATGTCCTACTTCTGCTCTGTATCCATTGTTGAGGGAGAGGTTTCTGTGGATGCAAAATATATATTCAAAAAGAAAAACTGAGAACCATTACACAGTTTATAACAGAATAAAATGAATTATAATTTGGTCTTATAAACTGTGCTGTGGTTCTCACTTTTTCTTTTAGTTCCTTGGTGTGTGAGCATCTTGCATTTCCTCTGTTTTTTACAGAAAATATATTTACGTTAACACTGTGCTGGTCCAGTGTGTAGTTTCTGTTGGTATGTTGGGGTTGCCAAGCCCTTCTTGGTGTTTATGTTGGAGTAGGAGGTGTTGTGTTGGGTCACAAAGTCCCTCTTGTTTTTCAGAAGGTAGGAAGTGCTGTGTTGAGGTGCCAAGTCTTTCTTATTTTTGTGGAAGTGGGAGATGCTGCATGGATGCTATTGAGTCCCTCTTGTATGGCATATTTAGCAGCATGTTTTCTAGGCTCTGCACTGATAACATATGAACATAAGAAATGTCATACTGGGTCAGACTAAGGTCTATCAAGCCCAGTATCCTGTTTCCAACAGTGGCCAATCCAGGTCACAAGTACCTGGCAGGTTTCCAAAAAGGTACATAGGTTCCACAGTGCTTGTCCCAGGGCAAGCAGTGGATTTCCCAGGTCCTCTTTAATAATAGTTTATGGATCTTTCTTCCAGGAACTTGTCCAAACCTTTTTTAAACCCATCTACACTAACAGCTTTTACTGCATTCTCTAGTAACTAATTCCAGAGTTTGATTACGCAGGGCTGTAGGCTAACTGCAGGGAGACAGTTATATCCCCTGCAGTTACTGCATTTCAGTATGGCAAAACAGCTGCCTGTGTAACTAAGGCCACCCACTGAGATGGTATTAGTTGCACTCATGCCACTTGCACTGAGCAATTACATTAGTTTCTGCTGACAATGCAGATGCCTCTGTGTGAGAGTTCTTTCTCTCGCCTCACTCTGCAGTAAAGTATAATTTTGCGAAAGAAGTCTCGTAAACCTAACCATAATGGGTAAAAGCATTTTTTTGACTACTTATGTCTGTTTTTAGTTTGTACTGATATATTCCCTACTTGGTGAAGATCTATCTCTGTTCTGCATATGTGTGACTAAAGCTATATGTTCTGTTAGCATGGAGTTTCTATGTAGGGAGCTGTAGTAATCTGGCTTGTTCAGTTTTCTGAATAGGAATATTGATGTTCTAGGGCCTACTGCAATATTTATGGTGCTGCCCTTTTCTGGGTACACTCCATGTTGTGTGAGTTTTGGAAGTTAGTGCTGTTATGGAATAATAGATTTGCTCTATGGGTCCTATACTCTGGGATCTTGGTGAGGTCATCTGTAGTATATTGGTTTGGGGGGGGGGGCGGGTGGTACTGGAATATGTATTGTTTTCGAGATTTGCAGTTCTGTGTTCTTTATGCTGCCAGACTGAAATTTAAAATATTTTATCAGTTCAGATTCAAGGACATTTCAAATTTTAAGGGAACGTCTCAGTTTATTTATTTTATTTATTTATTTACATTTCTTATATACCGCGCTATTAAAAATCAGTGCAGTTCACAATGAACAAAACAATGCTACAATGTATCAACGACACAATGCGCTTACAGAGAACAGGGTAATAGCTTAAGGGAGAACCTGGGTGAACTATTTACAGAGCATTTTTACAAAGCTACAGAGTGTTCATAGTTGAAACAGGTTTGATGGCGTCGGGAAATCTGTACCAGGAGGTGAGCTGATTGTACCAGGAGGTGAGCTGAGTTTAATTTTGTTTAGTAGCCTGATAGCTTCACTGCTGCTGAGTTCAGGATTTTTCATTTGAGTATTCCAGAATTTTATATACAGTGTTGAATCTGAGAAGGAACTCTGGAGAACTCTGAGTGCATCAGTCTGTTTAAGTCCGAAAAAGGCCAGTGTGAGTTGGAAGAAGGCAGTGGCCCCTTTAAATGTTGGAAGGAGGATTCGGGATCATCCCCTATCTGGGCCTATGAGCAGGGTTGAGTTAACACTCTTTTGGGTAAACTTATTTATTTATATTTATATATTGCATATCCAAATTTGCTCCCAGGTATAGTAGGTATTTTCCTGTCTCCAGAAGGCTGACAATCTAAGCTTTGTACCTGAGATAATGGAGGGTTAAGTGACTTGTCCAAGATCACAGAGTGGCAGCAGTTTGCTGGATAGACATATTTCCTGTCTGTAACTACCAATGGCGAGAGGAATTCTCCTTGGACAAATAGGATGAGTTCGCCACACTATGGTGATGCTGTCCGATGTAGTCAGGGACAAATTTGATCTCATAATTCAGAAAAAAACTTTTAAAAGGTTCCTTCACCCATGGGGAGGAGGGGGGAGGGGGGTGGTGCATTACCAGATCATGAATTGGTGTGGGGGGAATTTCAAAGACCATATTGGGAACTTTTGTTGGGGGAGGGGGAGATTTGCATGGCCAGATCGGGACACTCATGGGGTGATGGCTAACCTCTGCATGTACAGCTGCCTCTGTCGGCAGTCACTTATTCATGCCAGGGACAGGTGTAAATGCCAAATGTCCAAAACTTGCCAGCGAAGCTTGCATTCCCTATATAAAATGGCGAAGCCACGTCTCCATGGTAAGCCTGCCCACCTCAACCAATCCATATTCAATGCCTTTGAGACCTCCTCTCATGCTACAGGAGTGCCCATCATTGCTGAATGCATGCACTGCTTACCCCAGGATAAAAAATGTGAAATCTGTGTATCTTTTTGGAAACTTGACCAGGTACTTGTGATCTGGATTGGCTGCTGTTGGAAACAGGATACTGGGCTTGATGGACCCTTGGTCTGACCCAGTATGACATATCTTATGTTCTTATGCCTGTCTGACATCCCCTTTTCTGGTGAGAACCATTTCAGTGACAAAGTCAGACTGTCAGCATTATCAAAGAATATTATACCACCTTGAAAAGTCACCACTTATGGACTGAACCACATTCTAAAATTAAGAGAAAGCTGGGTTTCCAATATCGCAAGACTTGCCCCACCTTGTAGCACTACAATACCTACCTAAGATGGCACTGGAGCCCTGGCTTATCTTGTTCTCAGCCCACTCCTTTAACCATTATAGTGCCCGCTTCATTCTTCCACTCCAGTTATTGGCTAGCTGTGTCTGATCAATAGATTGCAGGGGGAGGAGGGGGCTGCAGCAGGGTTTTGGATAGACAGATTTCCTGTCTGCAACTGTCAGTGGAGAGACTAAGAGCTTTAGATATAGGGTAAGAAAGGAAAAGGAACAGAGAAGTGCTGCCTGGGAGAGAAATGTTGTTGTTGTTAAGTGCCGTCGAGTCGGAGTCGACTCATGGTGACCCTCTGGATAGCTATCCTAAATTGTGTTCGGTCTTCAGTCAGGCGGCTCATTGTTGACAGACTGGTACCCGTAGTTGCTGTTATTGTAGCGATCCATCTCATTGCCGGCCGTCCTCTTTTGCGTTGACCTTCTATCTTGCCAAGCATAATGTCTTTCTCTAATGATCTCTCTCTTCGCATGATGTGTCCAAAGTATGACAGTCGAAGTTTTGTCATCTGAGCTTCTAAAAAAAGCTTAGGTTTGATCTCCTCTAGTACCGACTGGTTTGTTCTTCGGGCAGTCCATGGTATACACAGTATTCGCCGCCAGCACCATAATTCAAAGGCATCAATTTTCTTCCTGTCTATCTTTTTCACTGTCCAGCTTTCACATCCATATGATGTTATTGAAAATACCATGGCTTGAACAAGTCGAATCTTTGTATGGAGAGAGACATCTCTGCTCTTGAGAATCTTATCTAGGTCTTTCATAGCCATTCTGCCAAGAGCAATGCGTCGTCTGATTTCTTGACTGCTTGTTGCTTCTTTATTGATAGTTGATCCAAGTAGGTTAAAGTTGTTCACAATTTCAATTTCTTCTCCTTCAACGATGAGCCTGTTGATTATGCCAGTTGTCATGATCTTTGTCTTCTTTACATTAAGGTGCAGGCCCATTTTGAGACTATGTTCTTTGATTGTGAGAAGCAAATGTTCCAGATCATCTTCACTTTCAGCCAGTAATGTGGTATCATCAGCATAGCGAAGGTTGTTGATGAGTCTTCCACCAATCTTCACACCTCTGTTGTCTTCATACAATCCTGCTTCTCTGATGATTTGTTCTGCATATAAATTAAACAGCTAGGGGGAAGTATGCAGCCTTGTCTTACACCTTTGCTTATTTTAAACCATTCTGTTTCTCCTTGTTCCGTTCGAACTGTTGCTTCTTGATCAATGTACAGTTTGCGCAAGAGAACGATCAGGTGTTCTGGTATACCCATGCTTCCTAATGTGGCCCAGAGTTTCTCATGGTTTACACAGTCAAAAGCCTTGCTATAGTCGATAAAGCACAAATAGATATCCTTTTGGTATTCTTTAGTCTTTTCAAGGATCCATCTCACATCCGCAATGATGTCTCTCGTTCCTCGCCCTTTCCTGAACCCTGCTTGCACTTCAGGTAGTTCTTGTTCCAGGTATGGTTGTAGTCTCTTTTGAATAATCTTCAGTAGAATCTTGCTGGCATGTGGGATCATAGCGATTGTGCGATAATTTCCACAGTCAGTTGGATCACCTTTCTTTAGTAATGGTATAAACACAGATCTTTTCCAGTAAGTTGGCCATGATGTTGTCTTCCATATTTCTTGGCAGAGCCTTGTGAGTACAGTAACAGCTGCATCAGATTGCTGCAATACTTCTATGGGAATGCTATCAATGCCTGGTGCTTTGTTCTTTGATAAGGCTTTCAATGCTGCTTCAACTTCTTCTTTCATCACCAATGGTTCCCGATCACAAGGTACAGGTTGAAACGGCTGTTGGTCCACTTGATCTTTATCATATAAAAACTCTGTATATTCCTTCTACCTTTTCTTGATCTTCTCAGCATCATTCAACATAGAACCTTGAGCATCTTGTAACATTCCAATTCGAGGCTGGAACTTTTTCTTTAACTCTCGTAGCTTTAGGAAAGCCTATCTTGTTCTTCCTCTAATAGTTTCTGCTTCTATTTCCTTGCAAGTGTCATTGTAGTACTTTTACTTGTCCTGTCTTGCTGCACGTTGGAAATCTCTGTTGAGTTCTGCGATTGTCTTTCTTTCTCCTCTGGCTTTAGCTTCTCTGCGTTTCTGGGCAATTTTCAGAGTTTCTTCCGTCCCATTTTGGCCGTTTTTGCTTTTTCACCTTTTGTAGAGACTTCTCGCTTTCTTCCAACACAACCTTCTTGATGTCATTCCATAACTCTTCCGGAGCTCTGTCATTTGTATCTAAAGGAGAGAAATAGAGGAGCTAAAAGAGGATGGGAATTGAAAGGGGTTACTGTTTAGGACAGGGGTTCTCAACCCAATCCCCAGGCCACATCTAACCAGTCAGGTTTTCAGACATGATTTGGGAGATGCCGAACATGGGGACAGGGCCGTGAGCTGCCCTGAGGGAGAAAATACCTGAAGGTTTACTTAGGGTGTCAGATACCTTTTGGTCTAGCACTGAGTTGATACAGCCCTTTGGGGAAGATGAATAATACACTGAGAGGTGAGCTAAATGTGATGAGGAGGGATGAGGGGTGGATAAATCTAGCCTGCAGAGAAGGGGCACTGGCTAGAGAGGGGTGATGGGAACCTAATGAACAGAAGGATTAGAAGAGGCTGCAGAGCAGATCAGGTCAGGATGAAGTAAGAAGCAGAGATATTTAGGATGGAGGAGTGGAGCAGGTATGGCGTATTAAGTACTCTTCCCCCCAAACATAAGTCAAACTATGCACAGAGAGTAAGAAACAAGGAAAACATAGGATAAGGCAAGAGGAGGAAGAAAAGATTAAGAGAAAGGGGATGGGAGTTGAGGAAGTGGGGGTGGTCTGGGAGAAGAAAGTGTGTTTGGTATGGACAGGCCAGGTAGTGAAGAGACTGTAGAGAACTAGCTAGGAGGGGGATTGTGTGGACGGTGTGGACTGGTCAAGCTGGACTGGAAAAGATAGAGAAGATGTGGTGTAGATGGACTTTGGGGGGAAGAATAAGGTGGAGGAAACTGATGGAGATGAGCTGGGTTGGAGATGAAGAGACTGGTAGGGTTTTCATTGGTTCCCTAGCTCCTCTTTTTGCCAAAGATCCTCCCTGTGTATATATCTCCTGCTATGCTCTATATTTAAATGTGACTTGCAATTGTGCCTAAGATATATCATGCTTTATTTTTATCTTTATCTTTCTTTATCTTAGCTCTTAATATACCTCCCCTAGACTCTAGGGCATCAGAGCGGTTTACAATCTCAAAAGGCTGCATAGAAAATGAGAAGGAACGCCACAGTTGGACAGGACAGATACAGAGGAGTACAGGCAAAGCACAGGGCAGTAATTAGGAGCTGGAAGGAGGGAGGTCAAAGGCTAGTTGGAATAGATGGGTCTTAAGCATGGATGTGAACCGGTAGAATGAAAGCTCTGAGAGCAAGGTGGACAGTCGAGAATTCCATAAAGCAGGACCTAGGAAAAAGAAAGCTGAGTGTTGTGTTTGTTCCAAATGTTCTTTTTATGGTCACGATAATGTGTGTTAAGTTGAGCACCCTTAATTATTTTGAAAAGTTGACTCCTATGGTTGGCAGTCCTAGTCTCCTAAGCACCTCTGACAATGTCCCCTTAAACATTTGAGCCCTAGACCTGTGGTTAGATTGCCTGTGTTTTAATCCAGCTCTGCCTGCTAGGGCCAGAAGAATGAGTCAACATCATTAAAGAAGGGGTATGAGTATGTGTACATATAACAAAATATAGTGGAGAAAACATTTGTACCTCCCCCTTCGAGAAAGTATGTGTATTACACATTGTCCATCTCCCCCCTCCCCCCACTCCTACTAACCCAGGGTGACCAGAAAACAGAAGGTCTTAAGTATGGTCAAAGACCTGTTCAGAGGGTGTGGGAGCCATCAGAGCTGGTAAGAAATGTGTTCAGCTTGTTTGGGCTATGGAAGGCCCTTGAATGACACAATGAGGCACAGGATAGGAAAGATTCACTCCACAGCAGGCTCTTCAACGATGTGTGAAGTGTGAGTGTGGGGGGGGGGGGGTGCTTTTGGGCAAACAAGGGCCCTTCTTTTATGCTAGGTGGGTGAGTAGTATTAGAGCCAGGACATGGAGGCTGGTGTTACGACAGTTGGTAACATAGATGTAATACTAGCAGCAGTAACATAGATATGCTACTGGTTACTGGTAATGCTGACTACACCAGAATATCCTGTTGATTCCCAGTGCATGGGGATGACATTCTCAAGACACATAGCATGGAGGGTTCCCCAAAACAGATATTATAGTCACGTTGGCATTTGGTGTTTCCAGGAGTGCAGTTTGAGGGATAAAGCAGATTAAATTGTTATATTTACAAGCAGCAGTTTTAATGCAAAAAGTATCCATGGAGAAAGCAAGCACAAATATCTCTACTTTATGCCTATGTCAATTTTCAGAGTGAAAGTTCATGCAAAATTGATGTGCACTAACCAGGGATGGTAATATCTGACAATCTGACCAGGGGGTGGCTAGAGCCAGAGATATGCTGAGATGCATAGGGAGGGCCATTACTAAAATTAAATATAGATGGTTATGTCATTAATGAGACCTCACCTAGAACACTGTGTTCAGTTCTTGAGATTGTATCTCAAAAAGGATAGCTAGGCAATCAAAATAGTGTGAGGTCTGCACCAGAAATCATATGAGAAGACTCATAGTAGGTCTTACTAAAGGATGGTAAGCAGTTAGCACAGTTCAGCACACACTAAGTGTGCACTATGGCCTGTGGTAACTGTTAGTGTGGGGTCAACACAGTTAGTACGGGCTAATTTCTGTGCTAATTGTGCATGACACATTTGAGTGGTAAGTGGGCAGTTTAGGGGCAGAGAGTGGGCGAAGTGAATGCCTTGCAGGTTTGCAATTAGCGTGGGTGCAATTACCGCCACCTCACCCATGCTAATATTAGCCCATGTTGGGGCACAGTGCAGCACATTAACTGATGGGAACATGCTGTCCACACCTCCGACAGTTAATAAAGTGGTGTTGTACCTAACGTTCCATGCTTTTGCAGGCTATTGGCACATTAGGTGTGAAACTACAACACAATTTAGTAAAAGGGCCACGTAGATCTAATATATATTGTCACGCCGCCACCACTCGCCTCTAGCTAAGAAGGGCGTGGTTTTTAGAGGAACTTTCTGCTGGCTGCTTTTTTCAGCTTTTTCCAACTATTTCCCCGCAGTGCCTTATGGGAAATGTAGTCTTTGCTTGGCTGTATGTGTGCATCAAACAGAAAGCTGTAATCGGGCTCCAAGGGGTAAGGCAAATGACAGAAATTTATTTTATACACAAAGGTTCGTTCATACCACGTACAGGATATTTGCTCAGGGACTCTGTGAAGCAGAGCACTCTCCAAAAACAAACACAAACCCAAAATGTCTGTTTAAAGGTTCTCCATAGTGCAGGATACACAGTCTTTAACAGCAAGGATAATTCCCTTTTTAGCCTTGCTGGGTAAAGCACAAAACAAAATCACATTCACTGTCCGTAATAGTATAGCTTCTCGCAGCTTCAAAACCTTCAAGCAAGAAATATAACTCAGGGCACAAGAAAGCTTCGTTATAATTAGCTACTTTCTTACCCCAGTGTCCTTGTTCCAGCAGCAGAAAATTAACAAACTTATCCCAGTTTCCAGGCTTGCTCTTTAGTTCCTGTGACCTTTCCCTTTATCAACACGAGGGACTCACGGCCAGCCAGCCTGTGGGCTATGAGTTTCTTTTCCTGGCAAACTCTCTCTCAAGACTGGCTTGTTTTCTCTCTGTTCCTCAGGTTTAAAGCTTGGCACAAGGAACAGTCAATGGGAGTGTCCTCCTCATTCAGCTTCACCTCAGGCTCTCCCAGCTGCATAGGCTCTGACTCCCCGTCCTGCTCACAATGCTCAGCTAGCCTCTCGGGGGATCTTGGAGTCTCTCCTGTTCCTGGCTCCAAACCCTCTTGCAGATGTTCTATATGCCAATTAGCACTCTCCTCTCTTGGAAGCTCAGTTCCTCTGCTCTGCTCAGCACCGGTCAAGCTTCCCTTGCTTGCAGCTGTGCCTCGGCTCATGGCAGTCTGGCTTCCTGCTTCTCCTCCTCCCTGTCCTCTTCTCTCATGCTCTGGGCTAGGTTTATACTTCCAGGGCTCTAGGTTCAACCCCTCCCTACCCAGGTGATGGCAATCAGCCTGACTTCGGGCACCTGAGTGCTTGGAGCATTCACTGCCTAAGGGGTTCTGGGCTCTATCCTCTCCCCTTCATTCCCCTAGGGGGAGCATGAAATGTGGGCCATGTGGAAGTTTTCTGATTCCTGGACGGGGTTTGTGGCTTTCCTACCCTGCCTCGGTGAAAGGGGGCCCTTTACTAGGGTGAATTCCCTGTCTCTTTGTCCTCCCTCAGACTCCGGATAGGCCTCTTTGCCACATACCCCCCTACTTAAGATATTACGGGCTGGCAGAGGTTGTTGAAGCTCCTCCGAACAGTCTGTAATCCTGGATAAGGCATCTGCATTGTGGTGTAGCTTCCCTGCCCGATGCTCTACCTTAAAATCAAAAGCTTGCAGGGCCATGTACAATCTGGTTAATCTTGCATTGTGGTTCTTCATCTGTTGGAGCCACTTCAAGGGTGTGTGATCAGTAACTAGCAGGAAATTTCGTCCGGTGAGGTAGAACTGGAGGGTCTCTATTGCCCATTTGATGGCGAGGCACTCTTTCTCAATCGTAGAGTAGTGTTGCTCTGCCGAGGACAACTTCCTACTAAGGAACATCACAGGATGCTCATTTCCTTCGTGCTTCTGGGACAAGACGGCCCCTAAGCCTATTTCTGAGGCATCCGTCTGCACAATGAAGGGCTGCGTGAAATCCACCCTGCGTAATACTGGGGCCGTGCATAGCCGTCCCTTTAATCTGGTGAAACCCCTCTCCACCTCCAGGGTCCAACAGAGTTGATTTGGGCAATTCTTTTTCAACATGTCTGTGAAGATAGAACTTTCTTCCGCAAAGCGTGACAGGAACCTCCTGTAATAGCCAATCAGGCCTAGAAAGCTTCTTAATTGCTTCTTTGTCGTGGGACGGGGAAAGTTCTTGATGCTGTCCACTTTGTCAATCAAGGGCTTAATCCTTCTCCGACCTACCATATGCCCCAGGAATTTTACTTCTCGCTTGGCAAAGGCACACTTGCTTGGGTTCAGGGTGAGGCCCGCCTGCCCCATAGACCGCAGGACGGCTTCAACCCTCGGGATATATTCCATCCAACTGCAACTGTGGATAATAATATTGTCCATATATGCGAAAGCATATTCTTGATGAGGACAGAGGACTTGATCCACCAATCTCTGGCATGTCGCCGTGGCGCCGTGAAGGCCAAAGGGCATCCTCTTAAACTGGAATAGTCCAATTGGGGTGCTGAAGGCGGTCTTCGGCCGAGACTCCCTAGTCAACGGAATCTGCCAGTACCCCTTCGTCATGTCTAGGGTGGTCAAAAACTGAGCCTGCCCCAAGCGGTCCAAAAGCTCCTCGATACGGGGCATCGGGTAAGCGTCGAATACCGAGATGGCATTCACCTGTCTGAAGTCTATACAGAAGTGTAATGTACCATCTGGTTTTGGAACCAGAACAATGGGACTGCACCACGGGCTCCTTGATTCTTCAATGACACCCATCGCCAACATCTCGCGCACCTGTGCCACGACCTCCTGCTTTTTAGCTTCTGGTAAGCAGTAGGGTCGTTGTCTGACCACCTTCCCCGGTGGCATCAGGATCTCATTTGCCACGAGTCGGATTTCACCAGGGATCGGGGTCAGTACATCTGGTAACCTCTCCAACAGTTGAGCCAGATCCCGTCTCTGGACCAACGATAGTTCTTCCCCTACCTGGGGCTCCAGGTTCTTCCTGCAGTCTGCCACTTGAAGTCCCAGGTCATCCTTCTCAGTCTCCTCCATTCCCTCTCCACAGGTGGCTGTCAGGCTTTTCCTCCCGGCCCCTCCGGTGGAACCAAATCCAGAGGCTCCTCGATCCATAGGAGACAACATGGGGACCTCTTCCAGTAGGGGAAAGCCTACTCTCTCGCACAGCAGCTGGGAAATCCAGTCTCCCACCTTCACATGCTGGTCTTCGTTGTCAAAATTGAACAGTAATACCTTTACACTCCCTCTATAATCAGGGTCGATCACCCCAGCCCCGACGTCCAGGAAATATTTCAGAGCCAGACCTGATCGTGGTGCTATCTGACCATAACATCCTATGGACATCTCCATCTGAAGGCCGGTATCAATGAGAGCCTTTCCACGGCTGGGTATCACCCGATCTTCGGCGCTGCATAAATCATATCCCGTGGCTTGCGGGGATGCCCTCCTGGGAGCCTGGGCCTTCTCGGACACCTTACAAAATTTTAATACAAACTTCTGTTTAAGGGGAGCAACACTTCCCAGGGGTTCTTTCCCTGGGTTCTCACTTGGCTTTCGGGGTTCTCAAAAAGAGGTCCAGGGACAACTGTTACCATCCCATCCCCTTTTCTCCCAAGGCCTTTCTCTAATCCTTCCTTAAATTGGGGCCAATCCCTTCTCAATACTAAATCATAGGGTAGTTTTGGAACCACTGCCACGCAAACCTCTTTCTGCGCCCCCAACCCTTTTATTACTACTTTGTACACTGGGTAGAAAGAAGCAGCTCCATGGATGCACCTAATTTGGACCTGCCCTTCTGGCTTCCTTTGGCGAGACTCATCCTGGGCCTCAATTGCCTGCCAAAGCTTTCATGACACCATGCTTTGGTCGGCCCCGGAGTCGAGCAGAGCATGGGTAGTGACCCCCTGTATGTTAACACTTAAGAGAAATCCCTCTCCTAAATGTTTCACATTGGTACCAGTTAACCCAATGTGGGCTTTGCATCCCCTCTGCAGGTGTCCCATCTCCCCACAACGATAGCATTTTTTCTCAGCCCACTTACCCTCATGAGCAGACACACAAGTTTTCATACATTTTGCATTATTTCCCTGTTTCTTTTCTGAGAAATCAAAACTGGCCTCTGCTTCTACTTTTGGAGGGCCCGCCTTTTGGGGAAACGCCAATTCAGCTTCCATGTAGCGCTCCGCCAAAAGGGTTGCCTCTCCTGTGCTCTGGCAGTTCTGCTGAATCAGAAAAGATTGTACCCTTTTTGGTATTGCAGCCATAAATTACTCCAATATCACCATATCCACCACCGTATCCATAGTTTTCCCTTTCGGGGCTAGCCACTTTAAAGCTAAACCTCAAATTCTCTGGCTTAAGGCCTTAGGTGTCTCTCCGGCCTTTAAGACCGTGGCTCTAAACATACGGTGATACAACATTTTTGTTAACAATCGGTCTCTAATTGCATTTTTTTACAGCATTATAGTCCATGGCCTGGGCAGCTGGCATAGCCCTATATGTGGCTAGTGCTTCTCCTGTTAAGGAGGTTGCCAATCGCACCGCCCACTGGCTATTTGGCCAACCCACAGCTTGAGCTACCCTCTCAAATGACTCCAAGAAGTCATCTATATCATCATCAGGAGAAAGTTTTCCAAAGTTAAACGCGCCGCTGGTGTGTGGGCCTGCTAGATTGTCCACTTGTGGCATCGCTGGTCCCTCCGGGGTTAGTGTTCCTCCACTTCCTTGCCTCTGGGAAGTAATAAGGGCTTCCGCTAAGTCCAGGACAGGCTTTTGCTGCTCCCTCATAGCCGCCACCGCCGCACTCTCTTGCGCTAGCTGGGCCAACTCCTGCTGGCGTTGAAATTGAGTGGCCATCCATTGTACCAATTCTTTTGGATCCATCTCCGGCGATACCTTGCTCACTGTGTTGACTCTCGAAGAACAAAAATTGTCTTTTCCGCCAACCTTCTGTGCTATCACTCTTGTAAAGGTATATCCTGGATGTTGGAAAATCCTGAACAGTAGAAATCCTGAGTGGTAGAAAATCCTCACAACTACACCACTGTCACGCCGCCACCACTCGCCTCTAGCTAAGAGGGGTGTGGTTTTTAGGGGAACTTTCTGCTGGCTGCTTTTTTCAGCTTTTTCCAACTATTTCCCCGCAGTGCCTTATGGGAAATGTAGTCTTTGCTTGGCTGTATGTGTGCATCAAACAGAAATCTGTAGTCGGGCTCCAAGGGGTAAGGCAAATGACAGAAATTTATTTTATACACAAAGGTTCGTTCATACCACGTACAGGATATTTGCTCAGGGACTCTGTGAAGCAGAGCACTCTCCAAAAACAAACACAAACCCAAAATGTCTGTTTAAAGGTTCTCCATAGTGCAGGATACACAGTCTTTAACAGCAAGGATAATTCCATTTTTAGCCTTGCTGGGTAAAGCACAAAACAAAATCACATTCACTGTCCGTGATAGTATAGCTTCTCTCAGCTTCAAAACCTTCAAGCAAGAAATATAACTCAGGGCACAAGAAAGCTTTGTTATAATTAGCTACTTTCTTACCCCAGTGTCCTTGTTCCAGCAGCAGAAAATTAACAAGCTTATCCCAGTTTCCAGGCTTGCTCTTTAGTCCCTGTGACCTTTCCCTTTATCAACACGAGGGACTCATGGCCAGCCAGCCTGTGGGCTATGAGTTTCTTTTCCTGGCAAACTCTCTCTCAAGACTGGCTTGTTTTCTCTCTGTTCCTCAGGTTTAAAGCTTGGCACAAGGAACAGTCCATGGGAGTGTCCTCCTCATTCAGCTTCACCTCAGGCTCTCCCAGCTGCATAGGCTCTGACTCCCCGTCCTGCTCACAATGCTCAACTAGCCTCTCGGGGGATCTTGGCGTCTCTCCTATTCCTGGCTCCAAACCCTCTTGCAGACGTGCTATATGCCAATTAGCACTCTCCTCTCTTGGAAGCTCAGTTCCTCTGCTCTGGTCAGCACCAGTCAAGCTTCCCTTGCTTGCAGCTGTGCCTCGGCTCGTGGCAGTCTGCCTTCCTGCTTCTCCTCCTCCTCCCCGTCCTCTTCTCTCATGCTCTGGGCTAGGTTTATACTTCCAGGGCTCTAAGTTCAACCCCTCCATACCCAGGTGATGGCAATCAGCCTGACTTTGGGCACCTGAGTGCTTGGAGCATTCACTGCCTAAGGGGTTCTGGGCTCTGTATCCTCTCCACTTCATTCCCCTAAGGGGAGCATGAAATGTGGGCCATGTGGAAGTTTTCTGATTCCTGGAGGTGTTTGTGGCTTTCCTACCCTGCCTCGGTGAAAGGGGGCCCTTTACTAGGGTGAATTCCCTGTCTCTTTGTCCTCCCTCAGACACCGGATAGGCCTCCTTGCCACAATATTCTAGAGGAAGGAAGAGAGAGGGGGAATATGCTAGACATATAAATACCCGAAAAGCAGTGGTGGGATTCAGCTGGTTCAGCCTGGTTCCTGCGAACCGATTCCTGCTGTGGCCCGCATTCCCTGAACCAGGTCAAACACGGCAGTGCAACACTGGCTCTGGATTGGTGAGAATCCCCCCACCAGACAGTGGGTTGATGGCATCGGGGGGATCACGGCATCGGGGGGATTGGGCTGCTGGGCAACCAGGGAGTTGCTCTCCCGAAGCGGACGGTGGCAGACTGAGTGTGTGGCTACCACAATGCTACCACGTGCAGGGCTGCCACTTGAGCGTCCTGACCGATGATGGGATGGACTGAACTGGGTCCTGGCTGGTTTGAATCCCACCACTGCCGAAAAGTATTAATGTTCAAGAAGTAAACCTTAAAGGAAAGGGAGTTATAAAACTAGGGATCGCAATATAAAACTCCATTAGGGTGGACTTAGGAACAATGTTAGAAAACATTTTTGTTACTAAGAATATGATGGATACCTGGAATGCCATCCCGGGGGATGTGGTGGAAATGAAAGAACAACAAATGAATTAAAAACTTTGGATAAAAACATGATTCTTAAAGACAAAGGGTGAGAGTAGAGTAGGGTCAAGTTAGATTTCTAATACTATTTTAGTTTATTTAAGACTAATCAGAGAGGATTTAGGAATATGTATGTGCTAATGAGGATAAAGCAGAATTGCGTAACAAATATTTTTGTTCTGTGTTCACAGATGAAGGGCCAGGTGCATGATCTCTGAAAACACCCACAAATAGAAACAGAAGTATAAGGGATCTTGAACGATTTTCAGAAGACTGTTTTCATAAGGAACTAGCTAAACTAAAAGTAGACAAAGTGATGGGACCGGATGGGATACATCAGAGAATACTGAAAGAACTTGGGGACATTCTATCAACTCCATTGACTGACCTTTTCAATGCTTCTTTAGAGTCGGGAGCTGGGCCATACCGAGTGTAAATCGCGTCCTGTGCAACTTGCACATCGGGCGCGCGCCCGCTCTCCCCCAGCAGCGGGAGAGAAGCGGTGCGCCCGATGTGCAAGTCACCGGCATGCTAAGCAGATCTGAACCTCCCTGCAAGACTGCAAGAGCAGGGAGGGACAGATCTGCTTAGCATGCCAGCGAGAAGGCTTAAGGGGCGCATTTTAGCTGTTTGTCGTTGCCTGCTGCCACTGAGAGATGAAAAAGTGGCAGCGGCAGGCAATGGCAGACAGCTACAATGCGCCCTTTAAGCCTTTGCGCCCTGTGCGGCCACACTGCTCGCACAGGGCTAGGTACGGTCCTGGTCGGGAGTACTCCCAGAGAACTGAAGAAAGGCACATGTGGTCCCTTTACACAAAAGTAGAAATAAGGATGAGGTTGAGAACTACAGGCCGGTTAGTCTGACCTCTGTGGTGAGTAAATTATTGGAAACGCTACTAAAACAGAAGATAGTGAGGCTTCTGGAGTCCAATGGATCCGAGGCAGCATGGGTTTACCGGTGCAGGTGATGTCAGACAAATCTGATTTATTTTTATTTAAGCTTATTTCTATACCGCCTTTCTACTCTTCAAAGCGGTTTACATGTAACAAGATTTAACAGGGCATGGTTATGCATAATGTTGTACAAAGAACTAAACTCAAGAACAGGTTAGTAGCTCAACTACAGATTACAGATGTGGATTATAACAGTTGTAATTATATACAAAGGTGATATTTCAATTATCATTAATAAGATACAGGATTGCTCTCAGGTTATATTCTGATTGTTTTTTTTGACTGGGTGACCAGAGAGTTGAGTCGATGGAGAGCCCTAGATGTGGTGTACTTAGATTTCAGTAAAGCCTTTGATACTTTTCCACACAGGCAATTTATAAATAAATTAAGCACCTTAGGGATGGACCCTAAAGTGACTGACTGGGTTAGAAATTGGTTGAGTGGGAGACAACAAAATGTTCAGGTAAATGGAGTTTACTCTGAGGAGAAGGATGTTACCAGTGGTGTGTCACAGGGATCTGTCCTTGATCCGATTATTTTTAACATCTTTGTTAGTGATGTTGCAGAAGGGATGCCAAGGAAGGGTTTCCTCTTTGTGGAAGATACCAAAATCTGCAATAGACAACCAGGAGGGAGTAGATAACATGAGGAGGGGTCTAACTAAGTTTGAAGACTGGTTGAGAGTTTGTTAGCTGAGATTTAATGCTAAAAATTACATGGTCATGCTTTTGGGCTGCAAAAATCCAAGAGTACAGTATAGGGGCGAAGTAATTCGGTCCACGAAAGAAGAGCGAGGCCTGAGCGTGATTGTTTCTGATGATCTTAAAGTGGCTAAACAGGTAGAAAAGGTGACTGTGAAAGCCAGAAGAATGCTTGGTTCATAGGGAGAGGAATGGCCAGCAGAAAAAGGAAGGTGATAGTGCCTCTGTATAAATCTCTGATGTGACCTCATTTGGAATATTGTGTCCAATTTGGAGACCGCACCTTCAAAAGGATATAAACAGATGGAGTCGGTACAGAGGGTGGCTACTAAAATGGTTAGCAATCTTTGTTATAAAGCATATGGTGATAGGCTTAAAGATCTTAATATGTATACTTTAGAGGACAGGGGGATAGAGGAGATATGATAGAGACATTTAAATACCTCCATAGCATAAATGCACAGGAGGAGAGCCTCTTTTGATTGAAAGCAAGTTCTGCAACAAGGGGACATAGGATGAAGGTGAAAGGGGATAGACTCAGGGTTAATATGCCAAAATATTTCTTTATGGAAAGAATGGTAGATGCGTGAAATAGTCTCCCAGTGGAGGTAGTAGAGACGAGGACAGTATCTGAATTCAAGAAAGCATGGGACAAACTCAGAATGTCTCTAAGGGAAATAAGGGGGCTATAGTAATTGATATGGAAGGCAGACTAGATAGGCTATATGGTCTTTTTCTGTCATTATGTTTTTATGTTTCTATGAATATGTTAAAAAGCAGCAGACCCAAGACAGATCTCTAGGGTAGTCCTCTATTCACCTTTCTCCACTCAGAAAATTGGCCATTTAGTCCTACTATTTTCTATCTTTTAACCAGTTGCCAATCCACAATAGTACACTGTCTCCTAGCCCATGACTTATTTTTCTCAAGAGCCTTTCATGAGAGACCTTGTCAAAGGCTTTCTGAGAATCCAGAATACACTATATCAACCGGCTCACCATACATTCTTCATTGTGACTGCAACATTGTGATTTTTTCACATTAAACCTTTTTTGTGAACCTGAATTGCATTCAGGGTAGTCCTTCCCCCAGAAAGCTTAGCGAGCTAATTGCAATGCAATGCAATGTGTGCCTTTGAGTCAGTCCTGACTCCTGGCGACCCAGGAGTCTCATTTTTGGTGTCTTTGCAGTTTTGTTAGATCCTCCCATGAACTTCCTAAAAGTCCTATCACGGACAGATCTTTTTTTCTAATCAAATTTACTTTAAAAGACTACCTAAAAAAGAGGGATCCTACCAGAGTTTGAAAAGAAATTATAGGCCTAGATCTGACTATTGAGACTTTTCTAAACTGACCCTCCTATAGTTGTCACAGCGACTACAGTGTCAGAGCAAGTTGACATCGGGAATGCACAGTTAGCAAGGACCTTAAAAAATTCCTCATATGCCCATACACAAATACTCACCTTGGTCTTCCCTAGAACTACTGGCCTTTAAGGGTCAAGAATGTAAACTGAAAAGGAAATGATATAAATATTCCATAGATGAGCGTGGGTTTAAATGTGGATAATAACACGTGACAATGTACAGTACCACCAAGCCTTAACAGTAGCCATAAAACAATATTTTTCTCAATGCATTGAACTGCAAATTCAATCAAGCAGTTATTCAAAATACTAAATGGCCTACTGCAGCCCTCAACACAGAAGCAATCTGTCCATTCACAAACATCCAGCAATGATTTTGCCAGAAAAATTAAAGGCCTCCATCAGGATTTACAGGCAGTTCCACTGAGTCTCCTACCAGATACCAGACAGAGCACATCATCCTCCCCTCCACATGCACAGCCATCAGAGGATCATTCAACAAGGTAACAGGAGTCTCTCAAAAAATATCTTGAAAAGCTTATGGTTGGCATGCTGCCCTCTTGACCCTTGTCGATCAAAGGTAGTAGAGCTGGCAAGCAGAGGCCTCAATGAAGGCAACCACTAAAATTGTGAGCTCCTTCTTTTTGGAAGGGTAGCTGCCACCAGCACTAGGAAAAAATATGCTATGCTTCCTACCGATATAAAGCACCCTTGACAAGGACAAACTGAAAAACTAGTGGCCAGTATCTAACATTTGTTTTCTGGGAAATTTAAAGAACAGAATCTTCATTCAAGAAACTGATCAGATCCATGCCAATCTGGTAGTAAACAAGGATATACAAGAACAGATTCAGTGCTTGTATCTCTGCCAGATTTACATTGAAATCATGATGGGAATCTGCCTCAATAATACTGAAGCTAGATTTCTCAGCAGACACTGTGGACCATAATATCATACTTAAACAGTTGATATAAGCAGGTATCAGTAGCACAGTGTTTGCATGGTTCAGATCTGTCTATCAAACAGACAAGTCTATTCTTTTCAGCAACACTATGTCACCTTGAATACTCAACTGCAGAGATCTATACTATCACCTAATTTATTTAATATCTGTCTCTAGCTTTTAGCTGAGCTATTTCAGTTGATGGGCACAATACTACATCTCTGATTAGGCATGTGCATTATTTTTCTTACAAATGGAAAAGATCCACGAACATCATGATTTTCAAGTTCATCCTGGGCCAACTAACTTGACAGCGCATGCTCAGCAAAATTTCCTGAATCACCATTTGTTAACTTTGTTTTTGTCAAGCACAAAGGTGCTGCTAGACGCACTGGAGCCAATCTGAGAAGGGGAGAAGGTAAAGGAGTGGTGACCAGTAGCTAGAATTAGGGAATTGAGCCAATCATGCAGCAGATCCTTGACAGACAGACAGAGAAACACATCCCTGCCTAAGTTATGCAAATCCTATGGATCATAATGTCACAATAGGGCTGCAAGACTGAGCCCAGCTGAAGCTCCAGAGAGCCATTTTGTGTCTCACTTTCAAAGCATAAGGAAGGGAGTGTTGGAGCTAAGGATTGCAAAGGAGAAAAAAAAGATTTTAAAAAGAAGCAGCAGTCACACTGTCATCCTTGCTGAAAAGTGTGTTGAGATGTCTTCGCATATACAGACTGCGGAATCCATATGGGTGGGATTTACATCTGAATCATCAAATATTGAAAGTGTACTGGCTGAAGAGGGTGTTGAAGAGGTGGTTGCTAGTGTGTTAATTGGTAAGGAGGTAGCAAATGATACTGGTAGTGCCAAGGCCAAGGGCACTACAGAGATAGAGGGGAAGTAGAGTGGGAAGGTCTTTGACCCTCTTCTCCATCCCTAGCCACAGGGCAGGCAGCAGCAGCAGCAAGAGCAGGTGGCCCCCCCCCCCCCCCCCCCAAGGAAGTAGAGGGGAAGTTGTGTAAAACCTCAAAGTATGGAAGCATTTTCAAGTTCTTGAGGATCCCGGGCATGGAGAATGCAGTTACTGTAGTAAGCAAATTAGTGGAGGAAAGTTAATGGGTCATCTTTCAAACTGTGGCATGCAGTATCATTTGGAAAAACAGCAGCCTCCCCAGCTAAGTACAAAACAGGGTGCTGATCCTAGGCTTGGGACTGTTTTCAGGAATGGAAATAGCAATGGTGAGAAAAGTACAGGAAACATGAAATCTCTTTGCCAAGGGAGTCCCTAGCCTCTTCTGCCAGTCAGATGGCATGGCAGCAGCCTGGCATGTATCAAAGCAAGTGACCATGGAAGAGATAGGGTGGTGTTTAGCAGCACTATCATGGGGTAGGTGGCAGGCAGCATCAAGGCTGGTAATACTGTGCATCAGGGAAATGATGGTCCTGGATGACCATCCCCTGAAGATGGCTAAGAAGGTGGGATTTAAGAAGTAGCTGCATCACTTTAGCCTCTGATTAGAGTGCCGTGCAGGACGACTTGTGATCCTCAGCCTGTATAATCAGTTGCAAAAGCAGCAGCTGTATTTCATCACTAACATCTGGACTAGTCAGAACTCTACACATGCCTACCTCTCCCTGACAGCACACTGGTAGCAATCAGATGAGGCATGAACAGGCTATAACTATAACAGGGGGTCAACAGGAGGGGACACCAGTGGGCTCTGTTACACAGCTAGGTAATGTATGACAGCCATACTTGGAACCACATCTTAGCAGAAATAAAGGCAATGCTGCAGTGTTGGCACATAGGGTACAACCAGAGCACTGTGATTTCAGGTTTTTGTGTAACAGTTGGTGGGTCAAGGTAGTGAAGAAGGGTTTTCAGGGGATCAGATGCTTTGCACAATTGCTGCAGCTGGTTGTTGTTGTCTCCCTAAAGCTTGGAGAGCAAGAGAAGTGGCAGTCCTGTCCTGAAATGACTGATCAAGCAGTGACGAGAAATAGCAGGATATTTTCATTGGCATGTGAAGGGTGTGTATGTGAGCTGTGTGAGAAGCAGGAAGTAGCAGAGGTACCTGTACACCAGCTCAAGCAAGATGTTGCCATCAAACAGAATTCCACTTATGAAATGCTGGAAAGGTTAGTGGAGCAACAGGCGGCCTTGCATCAGATGTCATTGGTGACTGAGATCAGCATCGAAAGCTCACAGGGGTGCCGCCTTGCTGGGCAGACTAGATGGACATACTGGTCTTTATCTGTCGTCATATACTATGTTACTATGTATATTTCTATGTGCCAGGATTGGGCAAATATCATGCGGGTACTAGAAGTCCTAGAGCCCTTTAAGGATGTCACAGAGAAACTGAGCCTTCTTATCTTGGTAGTGAATATTTCACAGGCAAAGTTACAGGCTTTCTGGCAGAGAGAGGGATTCATAGCAGAGATTCTGGTGATGGTGGATTTCAGTGTGGTCAAGTGGTAAAGGTTGGATGCTTAGGTGCTAGCTGCTTTCTGTGATCCACCAATGAAAGAAACTATTGCTCTTGGGGATGGGTCCCAAGGTGGTGAACTGGATCAGAAATTGGTTGACTGACAGATGACAGAAGGTGATGGTAAATGGAATTCACTTGGATGAAAGGAAGGTGATTAGCGGTGTGCCCCAGGGTTTGGTCCTGCGATCAGTACTGTTCAATGTATTTCTGAGTGATATTGCTGAAGGACGAATGGAAAAGTCTGTCTTTTTGCAGATAACTCACAAATTTGCAACAGAATGGACTCCCTTAAGGAAGTGGATGACATGAGAAAAGATCTACAAAAACTAAAAGAATGGTCTAATACTTGGCAGTTAAGATTTAATGTGAAGAAATGCAGTGTCATGCACTTGGGAAGCAGAAATCCAAGGGAATTGTATGCAATAGGGGGCGAGAGGATGGTATGCATGGACCAGGAGAAGGACCTCGGAGTGATTGTTTCTGAGGATCTCAAGGTGGTGAAACAGTGCAACAAGTCTGTGGCAAAAGCCAGAAGGATGCTGGTTTGCATACAAAGAGGAATTACCAGCAGAAAGGAAGAAGTACTAATGCCACTCTACAAGTCGCTGGTGAGGCCTCACTTGGAATATTGTGTTCACTTTTGGAGACCATATCTCGCAAAGGATATAAAAAGACTGGAAACTGTTCAGAGGAAGGCAACCAAAATGATTTGGAGCCTGCATCAGATTTATGAGAAGAAACTTGAAGACCTAAATATGTACACTCTGGAGGAGAGGAGGGAGAGGGGAGATATGATTCAGATCTTTAAATACTTAAAGAGTATTAATGAACAAACAAACAAACCTCTTCCAAAGACGGGGAAGCCGTAAAACTAGAGGGCATAACATGAAGCTGCAAGGGAGTAAATTGAAAGGCAATGTCAGGAAATAGTTTTTCACTGAAAATGTGGTGGATGCTTGGAATGCCCTCCTGATGGAAGTGGTGGGAGCAAATACAGTGACAGAATTCAAAATGGCATGGGACAGACACAGTGGATCCTTTATAGCAAAATGATAAAATCAAAATAAACATAACTATCTCTTCTATCTCAACAAATAGGGGTGACCTACACGGAGCGGTGGGTACACCCCTAAACAAAGACATGGGGAGGAGGTGCACCTACTCTTGCTGCCTTGCTGGGCAGACTAGATGGACCATGCTGGTCTTTATCTGCCGTCATATACTTTGTTACTATGTTACTATGCTCTGCGGTACAGCTCTCTGACTAACTGGAAAGAAAAGCTGGAAACTGAAGTGGAGGAAAGGGAGCATCTTGGAATCTTCTGCATATCACGCTGAAATGGAGAAATAACTGACATTCCAACAAAAATGATTTGCAGATGATTCCAACAGCACCTTCTCTGACCCTTTTCAAATCCAGGCTGAAAACTCACCTCTTTGCTGCTGCTTTTGGATCTTGACTCACCTGCCCTCCTTGTTTCTTTACGTTTCCTCATTGTTTTATTCCTGTCTACACCTTCTGTGTTGTCTGTCTTGACTAGATTGTAAGCTCTGATGAGTAGGGACTGTCTCTTACATGTCTGTCTATCGCTGCGTATGACTTGTAGTGCTATACAAATGCTCAGTAGTAGTAGTAATAGTAGTAGTATTGTGGAAGACTGCAGCATTTTAAGATAAGTGTTTAAGTACCATAAATACAATCTTCCCTGAGGCAGTACCGCTGGCACAGTATAACAATTAACATTTAAAACATGGTGCTATGTCAGCATTTTTATGAATAGAGTGCAGCACTTGTTGATGGCACAGGTTGGTCAGCAGCGGCTTCAATATTTTTATTAATGGTTAACACTTTTTGCACTTTGTACTAGATTTTGACAATATCAATAAGATTAAGATTGCCAGATTTTTGCAGGCAAATCCGGGACACTTATCCAAAGTATGTTTAGTGGGGGGAAAGAGATAAATCAGGGCCTGATTTGAGCAACAAGGCATGAAGGAGGGAAGAGGAGTCATTACCCTGCCCCCCCCCCCACACCGTGACAGCAATAGTATCACTTCTAAGCCAATTGACACACAGAAACAGTGATGCATTTCTCCCATACTGTGCAAAATATAAAAATAACAGATATACATTCTAAAAGCTGAAAAATGTAAAGCACTAAATTGATATTTTTTTTTCTTCTCCGCTCTATCTCCATTGCTGGAGTCCAGGACAGGAGGCTCCCAAACTGGTGGGACACAGCTTTAAAATCAGGGATAATCCCTGAACATCGGGGACGTCGGTAACCTTAATAAAATAAACAAAGTTTAGGCTGTCAAAGTAGTACATTATTCACTGGCATAAAGCAGCCCAACAAAAATGTCAGTATATTAAAAACTGGAGGGTTTGATATTGTGTATAAATTAGGGCCTTGCAGCTGATCTGGGTGCTGTGCTGGTCCTCTTGACATGTTTTAGGGCTTTATAAATGATCTGGGTACTGTGCTGATCCCATTGGCACATTTAAGATTTTGCAGCTGATCTGGCTGCTGTGCTGGTCCCCCTGGCATAATTTAGGGCTTTGCAGCCCATTCTGTGGTGGTCTCCTTGCCACTTTACGCCTCTCAGAGTACCTCTGTGTATTTCCACCAATTGTGGTGCTGCTTTGCCCTCTTCCACTATCTTGAGGTGGTCATTGCACTCTTTGTATCACATTGCCCTTCTGAAGGTGGTTTCTTATGCTCATCCTGTCACTATGCATACTCTGTTCACCTTCTGTTGCCCCTAGGGGGTTTGTGACACTCTTGATGGCAAGTAGTGTTGTTACAAAAGCTTGTCATCAAGTTTCAAGCAGTTTTGATTGAAAGCCGATGGGAAGCTTGACTTTTCCATTGCAAAATAGCTTTTCCATAGACTTTAACTGGGGAGAATGGAATGCACAAATGTTTTGCTCCCAAAGGCTAATTTAATAGGTCTATGCTGATGAACAAAAACAAGTCTGAACATCTTTGACACACATATCTAATGCTAATGGGTACTCATAACCATTGAACCAGATCTATTTCCAGCTTTGAGTAAAGTGCTGCCTGTCTAACAGCAACTCAAGCATGGTTGAACACCAATAAACTCTGTCTGAATCCAAATAAACAGAGATTTTGGGGGTTTCTAACACAAGCAAACTGGTACCTGACATCAAAATCCTTTTGAGAACTATGAACTATCCCTAAAATCACAGGTCAGGAATCTTGGGATACTGCTGGACTCGTTACTTACTTTATACTACTACTACTACTGATCATTTGTATAGCGCTATAAGGTGTACGCAGTGCTGTACAGACACATGTAAAAGATGGCCCTTGCTCATCAGAGTTTACAGTCTAGTCAAGACAGACCATACAACAGCTAACGACAAGGATATGTCCAGTGAATGGTAAGGAAACACATGGAGGCCAATTCAGAGATGTGCATCCCCGGGCTGTCTGGATGGCCTGGGGATGTACCTGATTCTGCTCCTGTGGAGGTTAGATGGCCTCGTGGGAGCAGAATCACAGCATAAGGCCAGGACATCCAGGATGTGCCCCTATTCAGACACCACAGATGTCCTGGCACTTATCTGGCTAGCCCACCAGGCTCCTGCATGGAGCTGTGGTGCCATGGCATCCTGTTGCCATGGTACTGTGATGCCATGCAGGAGCTGTGATCCCTGGCAGCCACAGCAAAGTTCTTTTCCCCACAGCCCGACCCCTGATCGGACTGCTATGGCCAGGGTCGGGCTGCGGAGAGTGCCCTGCATCCTCTCACCTTCCTTTCCAGCCCCAGATTCATTGTCCTCCTCTGTCTAAGGGGACTTATTCCACCTCTGAGGTGGAATAAGTCCCCCATGCAAATGTCCGACCTTGGACCTTGGAATCGGCCCTGTACATCTGGGGTCAGGTTCCCACCCACTCCCCGTCCTTGCTCTACCCCTTGCCTACCCCCTCCTGCCCACGAACAGAGTTCCCCGCACATCTTGCCTATACGCGCGGGGAGCTCTGTCTGCAGGATCACCACCACAGCATTTAGCAAGTCTAGACATCCGGATTGGACATCCAGATCTGCTAAACATGGGTCAGAATAGATCCCATAGTGTAGTTGGAGAACAGGAGACTACGCAAATCAGGATACAAAAGCAATCTTGAAGAGGTGAGTTTTCAGCCTGGATTTGAAAATGACCAGAGATGAAGCCTGATGAAGAGACTCAGGTTTGTTCCAGGCATAAGGAGCAGCAAAGTGGAAGGACCAAAGTCTGGAGTTGGCAGTAGAAGAGAAGGGCACAGATAGAAGTTATCTGCCAGAAGAGTGGAGTTCCCAAGGAAGGGTGTACAGAGAGATAAGAGAGGAAAGGTAGGTAGGAGCAGTCAAATGAAGGCACTTATAGGTCAGTAGGAGAAGTTTGAACTGGATACAGAAACTGATAGGGAGCCAATGAAGCAACTTGAGAAGAAGGGTTATATGAGTATGTAAGACTAGTGGAAGATTAGCTGCACAGCTGAGTTTGGAACAGATTGAAGGGGAGAGAGATGATTCAGAGGGAGACCAGCAAGGAGAAGGTTGCAATAGTCTAGAAAGGAGGAGACTAAAGAATGGATCAGAAAGGAAGAGGCAAATTTTGCTGATGTTATAGAGAAAGAAATGACAGGTTTTAGCTATCAGTTGGATGTGTGTGGAGAAGGAATGGGAAGGAGTCAAAGATGACCCCAAGGTTGCGAGCCGAGGAAACAGTGAGAAGTAGAGCATTATCCACAGATATAGAGAAAGGAGGAAGGGGGGGGGGGTTAGGGGGGAAGATAAGAAGCTCAGTTCTGACCATGTTCAATTTCAAATGGCGGTGAGACATCCAGGCAGCATGTTAGATAGGTAGGCAGAGATCCAAGCCTGGATTGCCACAGAGATTTCAGGTGTAGATAGATAGATCCATGAGTCATGAGCATAAAGATGGTACTGAAAACCATGGGAGGAGATAAGTGCACCAAGGGACTGGGTATAGAGAGAGAAGAGGAGTGGTCCCAAGACAGACCCTTGGAGTACACCAGTTGAAAGTGGGGTAGCATTAGAGGATCCACCAGAACAAATTCAACAATCATTATAAACTTCTTCTCTTACCTGTGCCAATTACAAAGTGTCTCTCTATACCTGAGAAGGCAAGTCTGATCACAGTGGTCTATGCCATGATAACATCATGGCTGGACTAGTTTAATGCGCTGTACATTGGTCTGACTAGAGTTTATACTAGTTCCAATTAATTCAGAATGTCTCAGCATGACCAATAGAGAGTTGTAGGTGGCAGGACTACATTGCAACCTTCCTAAAAAGCTGCACAGACTACCAGTACCCTGCAGAGTGAAATTTTAAAATTCCATCTCTGATCATGGTCCTCATAGGAAATGGATCTGAGTATCTAAAGAATAAGTTAACCCTCTAGACACCTTTTGAAGGTCTTCCCTAACTAAGCCCTTGCCAAAAGAAATGATGTGATGTATCACCCACCAGCGAGCCTTCTCAGGAATAGCTCCCACACTATGCAATTCACTCCCAAAGGGGCTACAAAAACAGATGAAATTCTGGCCCTTTTCTCAAGCCTTTTAATGGCTGTGGCTACTAACCCTGCCAGTCACCCATAGTCCTGGTAGAGTATCTTGCTGCATAACCTCCGAGATAAGCTACACACTCCTTATTTGACACTATATGCAATTTTACCCTCAATAAGCCATCCAGATGTATTTATCCTAATGCCTTTGTCTTACTCATATTATTTATTTGTCCTAGTTACACTTTGTTGCCTATTAAGATGTTTCATTGTATTGTGCTGATTTATCAAATTTATTAATAGGCAGCACAGTAGAATATTCTTTTAAGATGTTTCATTTATATTGCACTGATATTGGATCATATGTGTTTTATGAATGTTCAACTGTGCTGTTTTATTATTAGGGCAACAGCCTGGGACCAGAAAGACCAGGTTCAAATCCCAATAGCACTCCTCATGGCCTTTGGCAAGCCACTTAACCCTCCACTGCCTCAGGTACCAACTTAGATTGTAAGCTCTCTGGGGACAGGGAAATGCATACAGTACCTGAATATAACTAACCTTGAACTATTGGAAAGATGAGATATAAATACTATTAATTAAATAAAATAAATAACACTGCCCTATATTATTGCTATTAATATAATTTAATTTGCCTATTTCCAAGTTTACCTCAGTGTTCTAAGCATATATTATACTTATATTTTGTCAATCCAGCCTCAAATTGAAATGTTATAAGATGCTCAAGGATCTATGTTGAATGATGCTGAGAAGATCAAGGAAAGATAGAAATAATATACAGAGTATTTATGTGATAAAGATCAAGTTGATCAACAGCCGTTTCAACCTGTACCTAATGATCCGGACCCATTGGTGATGAAAAAAGAAGTTGAAGCAGCATTGAAAGCCTTATCAAAGAACAAAGCACCAGGCATTGATGGCATTCCCATAGAAGAAATGCAGCAATCTGATGCAGCTGTTACCATACTTATAAGGCTCTGTCAAGAAATTTGGAAGACAACATCATGGCCAACTGACTGGAAAAGATCTGTGTTTATACCAATACTAAAGAAAGGTGATCCAACTGACTGTGGAAATTATCACACAATCACTCTGATCCCACATACCAGGAAGATTCTACTGAAGATTATTCAACAGAGACTACAACCATACCTGGAATGAGAACTACCTGAAGTGCAAGCAGGTTTCAGGAAAAGTGGGGAACAAGAGACATTATCGCGGAAGTGAGATGGATCCTTGAAAAGATTAAAGTATACCAAAATGATATCTATATGTGTTTTATTGAGTACAGCAAGGCTTTTGACTGTGTAAACCATGAGAAACTCTGGACCACATTAAGAAGCATGGGTATATCAGAACACGTGAATGTTCTCTTGCACAAACTTTAAATTGATCAAGAAGCAATAGTTTGAATGGAACAAGGAGAAACAGAATGGTTTAAAATCAGCAAAGGTGTACAACAAGACTGCATACTTTCCTCCTACCTGTTTAATTTATAAGCAGAACAAATCATCAGAGAAGCAGGATTATATGAAGACAACAGAGGTGTGAAGATTGGTGGAAGACTCGTCAACAACCTTCGCTATGCTGAAAGTGAAGATGAACTGAAACATTTGCTTCTCAAGATCAAGGAACATAGTCTTAAAATGGGTCTGCACCTTAATGTAAAGAAGACAAAGATCATGACAACTGGCAGAATCACTAAGCTCATCGTTGATGGAGAAGAAATTGAAATAGTGGACAACCTTAACCAATTTGGATCAACTGTCAATAAAGAAGCAACAAGCAGTCAAGAAATCCGGCGATGCATTGCTGTTAGCAGAATGGCTATGAAGGACCTAGACAAGATTCCGAAGGGCAGAGATGTCTCTCTCCATACAAAGATTTGACTTGTTCAAGCCATGGTATTTTATTTATTTATTTATTTAACAATTTTTCTATACCGTCTTTCTACAAGTCAAGACTGTTTACATAGAACAGTTTTGGCAGTATATTTCAACTGTTTACATGGAAACGAGAAGAACTAAATACAAAGATCAAAGATCAACTATTTACATATGAGTTTACAATGAGCCAAATGGTAGTATAATAGAATTTGAGTGTTGCAGGAGGAGTAGGGAGGAAGGTGTAAAGGGTTATGAACTAAGGTGGGAGGGAGAAATGTTCAAGGAAAAGATGGGTTTTTAACTTCTTTCGGAACTCAGAGTGGTTTGAACAGTTCCGAAGTTCATGAGGAAGGGCATTCCATAAGGATGGAGCATAAAGGGAGAAAGCCCTGTTATTTGTGGATTGTTTGCAGTGTATCTTATTTATAGGGATGGTCAGTAAGTTTTTGGTAATAGAGCGGCGTGTTCTTGTGTTATTGGAGGAGAGGAGGAGAGGGGAGAGGCATGGAGCTGACTCATTAGAAATGATTTTATGTGTAAGAGTGAGGACCTTGAATTTAACTCTGTATTTGATGGGGAGCCAGTGGAGATCATAGAGGACAGGAGTGATGTGGGAACGTCTAGGGTTGTTAGTTATGAGCCGCGCTATCGTATTCTGGGCTAGTTGGAGCAGTTGGATAGTGTTCTTGGGAAGGCCATGATAGATAAGGTTACAATAATCAAGAGAAGGGATAGTGAGGGTCTGGCAGACAGTACAAAAGGAGTTTGGGCTTAAGAGGGGTTTGAGGTTCCGGAGGGTGCGGAGCTTTGCGTATATTATATTAGTGGTTCTCTTTATTTGGTCAGTGAAGGAAAGGTTCTGATCCAGGATAATACCAAGATATTTCACTTGGTTTTTTATAGTAAGTGTGAGATCACCAATAATAAGAGTGGGAGGTGGGGTATATGCAGGATTGGAAAATACCTGGAGAACCTCAGTCTTGGATTGATTGATTAAGAGGTTATGCTGGGAAAGCCAAGTTTTTAGGTCAGTTAGGCATTCACTCAGTTTAGAAAAGTTAGGGTTAGAAAGGTTAAATGGGGTGAAGCACATCATGTCGTCTGCATATAACTGATACTGAATGCCAAATTTGATTTTCAATATCGTCATATGGATGCGAACATTGGACAATGAAAAAGATAAGCAGGAAGAAAATTGATGCCTTTGAATTATGGTGCTGGTGACAAATACTGTGTATACTATGGACTGCCCGAAGAACAAATCAGTCAGTACAAGTTTCTTTAGAAGCTCAGATGACAAGACTTTGACTTTCATACTTTAAACACATCATGCGAAGAGAGAGATCATTAGAGAAAGACATCATGCTTGGCAAGGTAGAAGGTCAATGCAAAAGAGGAAAGCCAGCAATGAGATGGATCAATACAATAACAGCAGCTATGGGTGCCAGTCTGTCAACAATGAGCCACCTGACTGAAGACCAAACACAATTTAGGACAACTATCCAGAGGGTCGCCATGAGTCAACAACAACTCGATGGCACTTAACAACAACATACTGTTGCTATAATGTTAAGTTGTCTCTCAAGCTTCAGCTGTTAAACACCACCTTGGGTGAAACTCTTTGTAAAAGTGGTTAATAAAGCTTAATAAATAACATCAAAATAGCTTTTTTTTTTAGCATGCACTAAACTTGCCTATCATGTGCATTCAACATTATTGCCTGAACACTTTAGTCTTGATGTCTGTCTGTAAACCTTTTTCTCATGCACTACATTAAACTCTACCTTATGCTTCAATATGATGATCTTATATTAAATAGTATAGGCAGTTTTTGTCATCCATTCAGTATATATGTATGAATGAACAGGAAGCAGCAATGGACACCATAAAACCACAGCTAACTGATTTACTGGACAACAAATTTCTGCAAAAGATTTGCTTCCTGAAATTTTTTGGGTGATATGATAGACAGCTTCAAGCTGAACACAAATATAATTTCAGATTGTATCACATAGGAATTTGGAGAAACATGAAATTAAATTTTGATTGAATTTAGCATGTTGAATAACACAGTGATGCTGACATATTGCACTAGTTCACCTGAGCAAAAAATGTTTTGCTCCTGATTTTCATTTGTACTCAGCATCAGATGTTCCTAGTCTGTGTCCAACAATAGAGGCCAGCATTGATAGGTTGCAGTTGCCCTGACACCGCTTTTCCATCGTTGCAATGTCCTGGTGAAACCTTTTACCATGTTCATTGCTGACTGCACCAAGGTTAACAGAGAAGAAGTCCAAGTGTGAATGCAGAAAATGAATCTTCAGTGACATGTTGCACTTCATGGTTTTGTATGCTTGAAGTATGTTGTCAACCAGCCGGATATAGTTTGGTACCCTGGAATTGGCAAGAAAGTTCTCAACAATATACCTGAATGTGTTCCATGTGATTTTCTCAGGCCCCATTAGCAGATCTTCAAACAACTTGTCATTGATGACGTGTCTGACTTGTGGACCCATAAAAATGCCTTCCTTAGACTTGGCATCAATTATTCTTGGAAACATCTTTCTCAAATACTGAAATCCTTCACCTTCCTTGTTCATTGCTTTCAGAAAGTTTTTCATAAGTCTGAGTTTTATATAACAAGAAGGCAAAAAATATCTTACTTGTGTTGACAAGTGGTTCATGTACCACATTTTTCTGTCCTGGAACCAAACGCTTACGGAGTGGCCAGTTTTTTTTTTAAAATGTAATGAAACTCTCTAGCACAGGAGTTCCATTCACAAATGAAACAGTACTTGGTATACCCAAGCTGCATTCCTAGTAGCAGTGCCATTATTTTTAGATCACCACAGATGTTCCAGTTGTTCTTTCAACAACAGTTCCATGTTTTCGTAGGTTTCTTTCATGTGCGCTGCATAGGTAATAGGTATTGAAAAGTGGATATTGCCATTATGTAACAAGATAGTTTTCAGGCTTAACAGTGACAAATCAATATAAAGGCGCCATTGTTGTGGGTCATGCTCACAACCCAAAGCAGTGAACAACCCATCAATGTTAGTGCAGAAGCAGATGTTGTCAACCTGCACAAAGACATTTTTCATATCTTCGTGGCAGGTCCGAAAGACAAAAATTTCATACCTGGCGACAGCAAACCCCATCATTACTATCTTGAACAAAATAGTTTAGATTTTGTTTTTGACAAATTTAAGTCCTTCACCAGGTCATTCAATTCTGACTGTATTATCAGATGAGGTACACTGTACATAAACAATTCAAAATCTGGATCCATGTCATTTTCCACATCTGGCCCATGTATTGTGACATCTTTCCCCGCCCCTGGAAACATGCACTGATCCGTCCTATTCTTAAAAACCCCACACTTGATCCTCTAACTCCCGCTCACTATCGCCCTGTTTCAAATCTCCCTTTTCTCTCTAAACTTCTCGAAAAAATAGTCTTTGCTCAGCTCTCTCACCACCTCAACTCCACTAACTTCCTCCACCCTCGTCAGTCCGGATTTCGTCAGGGCCATAGTGTGGAGACAGTACTGCTTGCTTTCACTAACGCACTGCACGTAGCACATGATCGTGGGGACATCTCGGTGGCGGTTGCACTTGACCTTTCGGCAGCATTTGATTTGGTTGACCATTCTCTTCTTCTCCACTGCTTACGGGATGCAGGGCTCTGTAGTGTTGTCCATCGCTGGTTCCACTCTTTTCTCTCCTCCCGCTCCTGCACAGTTCTCTCTTCCTCTCCCTCTGTCTCTCCTTCAGATCCATTTCCTCTTCCTTGTGGGGTCCCTCAGGGTTCGGTGCTGGCCCTTCTCCTCTTTAATCTTTTCCTGGCCCCCCTTGCCCTCTTAATTCAGCAATCTGGCATCTCTGCGTTCAACTATGCAGACGACATTGTCCTACTGCACCACACCTCGTCTTCCTGTCCTGACCTTTCTGTACTAAATTCTTGTCTATCTTCCGTGGCCAACTGGCTAACCCAAAACTGCCTTCACCTCAATCTCACTAAGACTGTTGCAATCTGGATTTCTTATGATGCTCCCCCTCCTTCACTCGCCCCTTCCTTTTCTGGTACTTCCGTTCCCTTAGTCACCACCTTCCATTATCTCGGGGTTCACTTCGATCCTGAACTCTCATTTCAGGATCACATCTCACACATCTACAAAACATCCTTTTTTTTTCTTCGACAAATCCGAGCCATTCGTCCTTTCCTCTCCTCTGCAGCTCTCACTACCCTATCTCTGTCTCTAGTCATGTCACGTGTTGATTTCTCAAACTCTGTTCTTCTCGGTCTTCCTAAAACTCAATCATCTCGGCTCCAAAGAATCCAAAGCACTGCAGCCCGTCTCATCACACACGCCACCCTCCGCGACCATGTAACTCCACTACTTTTCCGCCTCCACTGGTTACCCGTTTCATTCCGCTCCCATTACAAACTACTTACCATGGTCCACAAAGTTCTCTACACCAGCACCCCTCAGTATTTAGCAGACCTCATTCACTTGCACTCTCCTAGGTACACCCCACGTTCCTTCCACCTTAACCACCTCACCCTTCCTTCCCCTTCATCTGCTCACCTACAATCCACTCGCTCCTCTACCTTTTTCTTCGCCGGCCCTGCTCTATGGAATGCTCTCCCCTCCTCCTTGCGTTTAGAAACCAACCACACCACTTTCAAGCAAAACCTGAAGACCCACCTGTTTTCCCTGGCATATGACCTTCCCTCCCCCTTCGTCTGATCTCTCTCGCCTTTCCTACTGTTTCTACCCTGGAGTATATGTCCTACTGTCTCGTCTTACCCGTCCTCTCCCTCTTTCTTTTCTGTCGAAATATTGTAATTTCTTTTCCTATTTCTTTGGGCCTTGGCCTTGATTTTCCTTTGTTTTTTGAAAATTGTACACCGCCTTGATTCCAGTAGAAAGGCGGTTATATCAAATTTAATAAACATAAACATAAACATTTGTTTGCCTTATCTAGGCTCCATGTCTTTGGTAGCTTCAGTACTGGCATACTGTCATCATGTAGCACTGGTCTCATGGCTGAAGGCAGACCGGGGTTTTCAATATATTTATTTTTACATTGTAACATAATAACATAGTATATGACAGCAGATAAAGACCAGTATGGTCCATCTAGTCTGCCCAGCAAGGCAGTAAAAGTAGGTGCATCTGTCGCTCCATGCAGGTCACCTCTCCCCATGCCTTTGTTTAGGGGTGTACCCACCGCTCTATGTAGGTCATCCCTATTTGTTGAGTATAAGAGAGAGTTATGTTTATTTTTATTTTATTCTGTTACTATAAAGGGATCCAATGTGTCTGTCACATGCCATTTTGAATTCTGTCACTGTATTTGCCCCCACCACTTCCATCGGGAGGGCATTCCAAACATCCACCTCCCTTTCAGTGAAAAAGTATTTCCTGATGTTGCCTTTCAGTTTACCCCCTTGCAGCTTCATGTTAAGCCCTCTAGTTTTACATCCGGATACATTGATCAGACAGAAGTAACAGTCCATCATGTGATCCATTTGTTCTCACCATATCATTGGGACTGCAAACAGTATTGATGTTCAAGTACCTCTGAGCCAAGCTCTGAGATGCACAGCACATTTTGCACAAAAAATGTGAGGAGCCCAGGATTGTCTTGATCACCAACTTTACAACCGAAGTAGAGGTGGATACGCTTTCTTAGTAAGTGTAGTATTGTTGCATATTTGAGGCTTAAACGTGTACTCACCACAAATGTAACAAAATATATAATGGCTGTTGCAACATTGACGTGATATTTCTGCTGTAATGAATCATCATTTAGACAAGAAGCTTATATCTAAATGCAGGGGCGGCTCAAGGCAATCTGCTGCCTGAGGTGAAGGATGAGATGGTGCCCCATCTCCCCCCCCCATAGAGTGTGTGTGTGTGTGGGGGGGGGGGGGGGTGCCTTCTCAAAACTCAGGGACTGAACCAAACCAAAAAGCTAATTAGATAATATGGAGGAAATGCACGATGTTTGCACACCAAGGAACTAAAAGAATGAGCGACAACCACAGCACACTTTATAAAACTAAATTATAACAATTTTTATTTTGTTATAAACTGCATTATAGTTCTTGCTTTTTCTTTTTGAACATATATTTTGCACCTACAGAATTCCTTCTCTCAACAGTGGGTGCACAGCAGAACTAAAACATTCACCCACAGAACTCAATATCTTAATTTAAAAAAATCAGATTCTGGTCATCTCACTAACAAATATTCTCCAGTACCAGGAATTTTGGAAACTAATATAAAACCCTACAAAAGTCACCAAAGATCTACAAGGCCAAATCTACCATACCATTACCAGCATAAACCTCCAAAACTCATACAAAAAAAGCAGCACTATAAATAGTGCAGCAGGCCCTAGAACATCTAACACCTATTTGAAAAGCTGAACAAGGCAAATTGCTACAGTACAGATCCCTGCGTAAAGATTTCATGATAACAGAACACACAGTCTTGGTCATACACTAGGAACACAGATTCTCGCCAAGTACAGAATAAGTGATCACAACCTAAAGTAAAAATAAAATATTCAGAGACAAATTAAACTGAAAACCCAAGATGCCAGACTCTGCATGCACCAGATAAGAGATGCAGTATCCCATACTGCGTAAACTATAAAAATAGCACAAAGTCCAATCACTAAATTGAAAATAAACTTATTTTTCTCTACCTTTGTTGTCTGACCATTTTATTCTCTGGTCATGCTGGTCCTGATCTGAGGCTTCTGCTTTCCTGTCTTCTCTTAGCACTCTATCTGCCATTTCTTGTCTTTTCTTTTGTTTTCTTCACTTCCTTCCATCAGCCTATTTCCAGTCCCAATGACCCTCCCCATGTGTCAGCTCCCTTCCAGTCCCAGTGTCCCCTCCCTGCCAGCCTCCTCCCTATTACCCAGCCACCTACCAGTCCCATCCCCAAATGTCAGCTCCCTCCAGTCCCACCCCCAGGTGTCAGCTCCCTTCCATCTCCCTCTTTCCCCCCATGTCAGTTCCCTTCCAGCCCCCAACTTCCCATGTCAGTTCCCTTCCAGCCATCTCCTTCCTCTCTCAGTTCCCTTCCAGCCATCTCCATCCCCTCTCTCTGTTCCCTTCCAGCCATCTCCTTCCCCTCTCTCAGTCCCCTTTCAGCCATCTCTTTCCCCTCTCTCAGTTCTCTTCAGCCATCTCCTTCCCCTCTCTCAGTTCCCTTTCAGCCATCTCCCTCCCCTCTCTCAGTTCCCTTCCAGTCATCTCCTTACCCTCTCTCAGTTCCCTTCCAGCCATCTCCCTCCCCTCTCTCAGTTCCCTTCCAGCCATCTCCTTACCCGCTCTCAGTTCCCTTCCAGCCATCTCCTTACCCTCTCTCAGTTCCCTTTCAGGGGAGAGGCGGGGGGGGGGGGGGCTCAGTGGTTGGGACAAGTTACCTCAGGCCAGGGGTTCAGTTCTCACATGGGGACAAGCAACCTCAGGCCAGAGTTCCAAAGGCTAATTATACATTAGGAGAAAATATTTTGTCTCTCAACTGTGTTTTAAATATACTACTATGTAGCTTCATGGCATGAACTCTAGTCCTTGTATTTTTGAAAGAGAAAACAATCTATTCGCATCTACCTGTTCCACTGCACTCAGGATTTTATAGACCTGTATTATATCTCCCTTCAGACATCTCTTCTCCAGGCTGAACAGCGCTAACTCTTTAGTTTTTAGTGGGAGGAGTGGCCTAGTGGCTGGGGCAAGGTACCACAGGCTGGAAGGTCAGTGGCTCAAATCCCACTAGAGGACAGCAACCTTGGGCCAGAAGGACTGGGGTTTCTAGTTCCACAGGTGCTCCTTGTGGTCTTGGGCAAGCCACTTAACCCTCCTTTGCCCATGTTCCCTGTAAGTATTAGTGTATGTGTCTCATATCCCCTCGTGTTAAATGTATCCCCCAACCACTTTGACCCAGTGAAAAGCAGGATATAAATGCAGCTAAATAAATAAATAGTTTTTCCTCATAGGAGAATTGTTCCATCCTCTTTATCATTCTCGTTGCCCTTCTCTGTTCCTTTTCTAATCCTGCTATATCTTTTTTGAAATGCAGAGACTAGAAATGCACATAATATTCAACGTGCAGTTGTTCCATGGAGCAATACCAAGGCATTATGATATCTTTTGTTTTATTTTCTATTCCTTTTCTATTTAATCATAGTTGTTAAAACACAAGAGAATTGTGAAACATTGCAAGAGGACCTTAATAAATTAGAAGACTAGACGTCCAAATGGCAGATGAAATTTAATGTGGACAAGTGCAAAGCTATGCACCTAGGAAAGAACAACCAAAAAATATGATTACACGATGCAAGGTTCCGCATTAGGAACCACCACGAAGGAAACAGATTTAGACGTCATCGTGGATAATACTTTGAAACCCTTCACCCAGTGTGCAGCAGCGGCCAAGAGAGCAAATAGAATGCTAGGCATCATAAGGAAAGGAATGGAAAATAAAACAACGGATATTATAATGCCTCTGTATCGTTCCATGGTGCGACCGCACCTTGAATATTGTGTGAAATTCTCGTCGCTATATCTTACAAAGAATGTAGCAGAATTAGAAAAGGTACAGAGAAGAGCCACCAAAATGCTAAAGGGGGTGCAAGGATACCCCTATGAAAAAAGGTTTAAAAGGTTAGGACTCTTCAGCTTGGAAAAGAGACAGCCGAGGGGGGATATAAAAGAGGTCTATATATTAAAGAACTAATGTTCTTTATGCCTAGAACAAACTACCTCCATCTGTACACCCCTTTTTTCAAATCCATGTTAAAAACTCACCTCTTTGAACCTGCCTTTGGATCCTAATCTCTTGTTTTCCTTGTGACTCCTCTCCTTTTTTTGTACCCTCATCCTCATCTATTGTATTGTTTGTTTTGATTAGCTTGTAAAGAGGACCCGGGAAATCCACTGCTTGCCCCAATACAAGCATTGTGGAACCTGTGTACCTTTTTGGGAAACTTCCAGGTATTTGTGACCTGGATTGGCCACTGTTGGAAACAGGATACTGGGCTTGACAAACTCTTGGCATTTCTTATGTTCTGTTTGCTTTTTTGGCTGCTGCCACACACCGAACAGAAGATTTCAATGTATTGTCTATAAGAATATAAGATACGCCATACTGGGTCAGCCCAGTATCCTGTTTCCAACAGTGGCCAATCTAGGTCATACATACCTAGCAGTTTCCCCAAAAGACACAGGTTTCACAATGCTTGTATTGGGTCAAGCAGTGATATCCTGGGTCCCTTTTTAATAATGGTTTATGGACCTTTCTGCCAGGAACTTGTCCAAACCATTTTTAAACCCAGCTACACTAACAGCTTTTACTACATCCTCCGGTAACAAATTGCAGAGTTTGATTACACGTTGAGTGAAAAAATATTTTCCCTTATTAGTCTTAAATAGTTTACCCTGTAGCTTCATTGCATGTCCCCTAGTCTTCCTATATTCTGATAATGTAAACAATCAATCTACGTTTATCCGTTCCACTCCGTTCATTAATTTATAGACTTCTATCATATCTCCCCTCAGCCGTCTCTTTTCCAGGTTAAAAAGCCCTAACCATTTTAGCCTTTCTTCATAGGAGTATCCTTCCATCCCCATTACCATTTTGGTGGCTCTTCTCTGAACCTTTTCTAATAATGCTATATCCATTTTAAGATACGGCGACCAGAATTGCACACAATATTCAAGGTGCGGTCGCACCATGGAACGATACAGAGGCATTATAATATCCTTTGTTTTATTTTCCATTCCTTTCCTTATGATACCTAGCATTCTATTTGCTCTCTTGGCCGCCGCTGCACACTGGACAGAGGGTTTTAACATGTTATCCACAATGACGCCTAAATCTTTTTTCTGGGTGGTAGTTCCTAATGTGGAACCTTGCATCGTGTAACCATAGTTTGGGTTGTTCTTCCCTAGGTGCATAACTTTGCACTTGTCCACATTAAATTTCATCTGCCATTTTGATACCCAGTCTTCCAATTTATCAAGATCCTCTTGCAAATTCCCACAATCCTCATGGGTTTTAACAACTTTAAATAGTTTTGTGTCATCTGCAAATTTGATAACCGCACTCGTTATTCCCATTTCCAGGTCATTTATGAATATGTCAAAAAGCAGCGGACCCAGCACAGATCCCTGGGGCACACTACTATTCACCATTCTCCATTGGGAAAATTGGCCATTTAGCCCTACCCTCTGCTTTCTATCTTTTAAACAGTTCCTGATCCACAATAGTACACTGCCTCCTATCCCATGACTCTTTAGTTTTGCCAAAGGTCTCTGGTGAGGGACTTTGTCAAAAGCTTTCTGAAAGTCCAAATACACTATATCAACTGACTCACCTTTGTCTACCTGTTTATTCACACCTTCACAAAAAACAGATTAGTAAGACAAGATCTTCTTTTTCTAAAGCCATGTTGGCTGTCTCCCATTAGGCCATGACTATCTACATGCTGAGTAATTTTGTTCTTTATGATGGTTTCTACCATTTTTCCCAGTACTGACGTCAGGCTCACCGGTCTGTAGTTTCCCAGATCACCACTGGAACCCTTTTTAAAAATTGGCGTTACATTGGCAATCCTCCAATCTTCAGGTATTACAGATGATTTTAATGATAGTTCACAGATTACTAATAGCAGATCTGCAATCTCATATTTCACTTCTTTCAACACCCTCAACACCTATCCGGTCCAGGTGATTTGCTACTCTTCAATTTATGAAATAGTTGTAATATATCTTCCCGGTGTAGTGATATTTCTTTCAATTCTTCTGCAGTATCACCTTTAAATACCACTTCAGTCATAGGTAACATCCCTACATCTTCCTCAGTAAAGACCGAAGCAAAGAATTCATTCAGTCTCTCCGCTATAGCCTTGTCCCCTCTTACTGCCCCTTTTACCCCTCTATCATCTAATGGACCAACTGACTCTCTCACAGGTGTTTTGCTACGAATGTACTTGAAAAAGTATTTATTATGCGTTTTTGCTTCCACAGCAAGTTTTTTTCTCAAATTCTCTCTTTGACTGCCTTATCAATGCCTTGTATTTAACTTACCAGTGCTTGTGCTGTTTCCAGTTTTCATCCTTTGGCTCTTTTTTCCATTTCCTGAAGGATACTTTTTTGGCAACACCAGCCTCTCTGACCTCACCTTTAAACCATGCTGGCAGTTTTTTGGACTTCCTTCCACTTTTCTTAAATCGTGGAATACAGCTGGTCTGAGCTTCCAAGATAGTATTTTTAAAGAACATCCAAGTTTGATGTAAGTCTTTAACTTTTGCAACTGCTCCTTGTAGTTTTTTCTTAACTATTTTCCTCATTTTATCATAGTCTCCCTTTCGAAAGTTAAAAGGTAGTACTGTGGATTTCCTTACCATCCCTCCTCCATTAATTAAATCAAACACGATCATGCTATGATCACTATTGCCAAGTGGCCCCAACACCCTTATCTGTTGCACCAGATCTGGTATTCCACTAAGGACTAGGTCCAATATGGCTTCCCCTCTGGTCGGTTCATGAACCAGCTGCTCCAAGAAGCAGTCATTTATTTCATCTAGGAACTTTATCTCCCTAGCATGTCCTGCCGTGACACTGATCCGTCGATACCAGGGTAATTGAAATCGCCCATTATTATTACTGTAATAATGTAATACTTTTGTTAGCTTCTTTGATTTCTTTGAGAATTTCATCATCCATTTGTTCATTCTGGCCAGGCGATTGATAGTACACCCTCACTGCCATTGCCTTTCCCTTTTTATATGGAATTTCAATCCATAGAGATTCTGCAGCAAATTTTGTTTCCTGCAAAACTTTAATCTTTTCTGACTCAATGCCCTCTCTAACATAGAGCGCAACCCCTCCACCAATTTGATCAGCTCTATCATTACGATATAGTTTGTACCCAGGTATCACAGTGTCCCACTGGTTGTCCTCCTTCCACCATGTCTCTGAGATTCCAATCATATCTAACCTCTCATTTAGTGCTATATATTCTAACTCTCCCATCTTAGTTTTTAGACTTCTAGCATTTGCATACAAGCATTTTAGAGACTAATTTATTCATATTAATCTGGCTATTGGTAGGCATGGGTAATTTGGCACCTTTAAGCTCTGTCTGCTCCATACTCAAGGGCAGTTGGGCTACTTGACTCTTTTATGGAACCTCTCTGTTTTTGGTAGTATCCTTCAAGGATACATTGTTCCGAACCATACGCTCTTGGGCGACTGTTGGCTTTCCCCTATTATCTAGTTTAAAAGCTGCTCTATCTCCTTTTTAAAGGTTAATGCCAGCAGCCTGGTTCCATCCTGGTTAAGGTGAAACCCATCCCTTTGGAAGAGCCCATCCTTTCCCCAGAATGTTCCCCAGTTCCTAAAAAATCCAAAACCCTCATCTTTGCACCATTGTCTCATCCACACATTGAGACTCCGGAGCTCTGCCTGCCTTTTGGGTCCTGTGCGTAGAACGGGAAGCATTTCAGAGAAAGTTACCCTGGACGTTCTGGATTTCAACTTCCTACCTAAAAGCCTAAAATTAGCCTCCAGAACCTCTCTACCACATTTTCCTATGTCATTGGTATTGTAGTGATGAAAGCTCTCTGGAAGATATGGAACTTGAAGAAAATCCTGGCTTTCCCTTTGAAGTGAATGGCAGTGCACACGTGCAGGGGAATTACAAGCCAGATAAGAGGAAAAGTCAGCTCCCTGCTAAAGTCAGGCCACGCCCTAGCTCAGGGGTGGAGACAGGCCTCCCTGCTGATTGGTCACACAGGTGCAGAGAACAGGGAATGCCCAGCAGGTAATGGTGTTTAAAACCATGAGCAGAGCAAAGCAAGGGAGTCAAGGGAAGAAGCACTGACACAGGAGTGATACACACAGACGCAGGAGATACGGATACAGCAACAGAAGGCAGAGGCACAGGTGAACGGAGGAGAGGTGGACGTGGAGAAAGGAACAGGAACAGCTGTTGGAGTTTGTGATAAGGAAGCTTATCATAGCTCAGGAAGGAGCTATAGAAAAGGTGAAGTGACTCTGAACAAGCAACCTGTCAGTTCTGGTAGAAATAAGAAAACAGAATTTTCCCATAAAAGACTACCAGTCCCAGAATGCACCAGGTTTCCAACAGCCATTAGAGGAGCTGAAGTGGGGAAACGTGTGTTCAATCAGGAGGGCTATGAGATAATCCCTAAGCACTCATCTCAAAGGGCAGGGCCTGATTCAGCACAGCTGCGCTGTGTTAGGGAGGATCACTCATCTAAGCAGAATAAGAGTAGAGTTTATTCTACAGAGGATCAGCTTCATGATCACCTTGGATATCCAGAGAATTGTCCTTATCCTGAGAATCAGCTTGAGTTTGATCATCAGTTTCATCTGAAGGATCATCAGAAGCAGAAGCCAAACCGGACGGACAGAGAGGGAAAGAGACCCTCTGGAAGAAAGAGGAGAAAAGCCTTTGAGAGGTCTAGAAGAGTCCAAAGCAGTACGTATACTGGGAGGTATTCCAAGGGCCAGCATACACCATTGGACTGGGGAAAGCCAGAGGAATGGTGCTGCAGAGCTAGGAATCACCAGAGGCTACCTGTGAGGGAGACGGCTGCACGTGGAAGGGACCCTAAGACCTGTGCCAGAAGGTATGTGAAGAGAGATCCAGTGTCCAGGGATCTGGATTGGAAGGCTGGACATAAGAACTGGACTACATACTGGCCAGGCTATATAGAGAGGAACTCTAGCAGCAATGGAAGCTCAGGTATGAACACTGATCTATGCCCTAGCTATAACCTTGAAAGACAGCAGGGAAACAAGTATTCTCCTGAAAATGCTCCATTGAGAGATTCATCTGTGCCAATCCATGATATTGAACCCATGCTTGTTGAACAAGGGGGAATAATAGCAGATGAGGATCCTGTTTATATGGACTGCTCTCTATCTAAACTCCATTGGTAACTTTCTGTTATAAAGTACAGCAACCATCACAAAGAAATACAAATTTGTTCTTTAATCTACCCAGAAAAGCTCCTGAAGCAGGATTTGACCCACACAGTAGAAAGCAAGCCAGCTAAGGGGTTTCAGCTGGATAACTGCTAGCAATTAAGCCTTACCTAATTGCTTGTGAGCTAGGAGAGAATCACTTCTGTATCTATGTGGGAAGTAATCAGAAGTTAACCTGAAAAGAACAGTTTGTTTCTTGCTTTGTGGCTTTTCATTTGTTGTTTTCCTGATTTTGACTTTGTTTTTCCAAGTTAACACTGAAAGCAAGTAACCTAATTTATGTGCTACCAAGCATATCTGTGTTGGGAGAAATAACCCCATAAATAAATATCTTATTGGCTTTACCCAAGAGCACAACTAAATTATTGTCAGCAGCTGTGTCTGGTGTGAATGAACTACATTGTCCACAATACCTTGCAAATCATATAAAAATATGCACTTGCCAAGAGTGTGAAGATTCTCACCCAGGCAGCCGTCTGACAAATGGCGTAGTTTTTCGGATTGCTTTTGCACAAAGGGGATTTACTTGCTGAGGATTACAACTACATTTCAAGTTTAAAGCTGGAAAAAAAGATTTTCCCTCAACTACACTTTGGAGGAAAAGGGGTTGTTCCAGGAAGCTGTCCCAGGAGGAAAAGACCCTGTGCAGAGCTGGATTCATCACTAGCACAAGGTAATAAGTACCTGGGCATGTCTAGTGGTGGATGGGAGTAAGCACAGGGGTAATTGAAAAAAAAAAAAAAAGAGTGTAGAAAAAAAACACCTGTTTGGAAGGTGGTGCACTGTGTTTTTTTTCTATGTATTTTCTTACAGGGTTCAAGATGGATCCAAGGGAACTAGCTGATTGGATGGCAGCCCAGTTTAGCAGGCAACAGGAGCTATCGCAGCAAGCACAGGACACTGCTATGAAAGCCTTAATGGACCAGCAGAAGCCAGTGCTTGATCTGGTGCAAGCCCTAGTTCAGCTGCAGAACCAAAGTGGAACAGATGCAAGACCAGAAGTGAATACTGGTACACCACATGTGGACAGTGTGGGACTCAATCAAGGGATTGGGGCATTTAGTTTTGGGAAGCTAACTCCAGATGATAATGTTGATGATTTTCTAGAGTCTTTTGAAAGAGTGGCACAAGCATTAGCATGGCCAGAGACCCAGTGGGCAGTAAGGCTGGCAGCCTCATTAACTGGAGAGGCGCTTGCAGCTTATAGAGCAATGCCAGCAGCCCAGGCTTTGAATTATAAGGATGTAAAGGCTGCTATTAGAGATCGCCTAGGGTTGTCTATTTCAGAGTATAGGCGAATGTTTAGAGCTACTACATTGAGAGTGGGTGAAACACCCAGGGCTCTGAGTCAGAGAATCAGAGGTTTAGCTGTAAAATGGTTGGAGCCTGAGCAAAAGACGGTAGAAATGTTATTAGACATTATAATGCTCGAACAATTTTTTGTCTGCGGTCCCTAAAGATTTGCACACTTTCCTTATACAGCAAAATTGCCAAAATCTTGGAGAGGCAACCACGCTAGCAGAGAGATTCTTGGAAGCCACGCAGGCTTGCCATAGAATGGGTGGCCCTCTGAAGATTGGTGCTGAGGCTAGATGTGCTGTATCAGAAAAGAGAATAATTAAAAATGTTTCTGAAAATGAATGTACTGTATCAAATCAGATGACACAGTGGAATAGAAAGAAATGTTTCAAGTGTGGGAAATGGGGACATTTAGAAAAGAGATGCCAGACACACACTAGCTTAGTGGGTGTGGATTTAAAACAGCCCAAAGATGGATTTCTTTTGATGGTTGATGTGCAAGGAATTACCACAAATGCTTTGTTAGACTCTGGGGCAGACCAGAGTATGATGTCAAAAAGGCTTTGGAAGAGGATAGAGGCCCACGAAGGATTTGTGCCTAGAACCCCTGAAAGCCAAGTTCACATCAGATGCATTCATGGTGCTGCAACATCATATCCCACCTATAGGCTAAAGGTTAAGTGCCTGGGGGAACAAGAGGAAGTCCTGTTAGCAGTGGTGCCTAGGCTACCCTTTGATTTGGTTCTAGGAAGAGACTGGCCAAGATTTAAGCAGGGTCTAGTGGAAGGACTAGGAAAGAAGGAGGGAGAAGGTTTAATGGTAATAGCTCCCGGGCCTTTATTTGGAAGTCCTCAGACCCCAGCTAAAAAGATGGTTAAGCATCCAGAAGACCAAGCTACCCCAAAGCAGACATTCGTCCTAAAGTACCATAGGGTCACAGAGAAGGCCCAAGCTCCTAAGCGGGCAACCCCTCAAGCTGCTGGGTTTGACCTGTGCAGCATTGAAAATGTGACTGTACCTAGCCAAGGGAGAGCCCTGGTGGACACTGGTCTCCAAGTGGAAATACCTATTGGATGCTATGGGAGAGTAGCCCCAAGGTCCGGATTAGCCCTTAAATATTTCATCGATGTGGGTGTGGGAGTAATTGATCCCGATTACAGGGGCAATATTAAAGTTCTGTTGTTTAATTTTGGACAGAATGATTATCACGTGAAGACAGGAGACCGAATTGCCCAATTGATCTGTGAGAGGCTGGGTTTTCCACCTGTGGAGGAGGTCACATCCCTGGAGAATTCTGAATGTGGAACCAAAGGCTTTGGTTCTACTGATGTCAAAGGGGTTAAAAGCCTAGCTGCCACCTGTGCCCGAAAGAGGGAGGTGAATGAAGAGGAAGATTTGGGACCCCAGGTATCTGATTGTAAAGAAAAATCAGAGCCCCAAATAGGTGAGGACCTGACAGTGGTACAACAGGAAGAAATTAGGAAATTGCTTAAAGAATTCCCAGATGTGTTGACACCCATACCTGGGGAGACACATTTGGTTGCCCATGAAATAATAACTCCACCTGGGAAATTAGTTCGTCAAAGGCCATATCACTTGCCTGAAGCCAAGAGACAGGAAGTAGTGGCACAAGTCCAGGAGATGTTGGACATGGGAGTAATAGAGGAGTCAAAGAGTCCCTGGAATAGCCCCATAGTCCTGGTGCCGAAGCCTGATGGATCTTTAAGATTTTGTATTGACTTCCGGCAGGTAAACGCCATATCAGTTTTTGATGCATATCCAATGCCAAGAATTGAAGAGCTGTTGGACCAGCTGGGACAGGCTCAATACTTAACCACCCTTGATATGACAAAAGGATATTGGCAAATCCCTCTCACCAGGGAGTCGAAGCCGAAGACTGCGTTCAGCACCCCCGTTGGCCTTTTCCAGTTCAAGAGGATGCCTTTTGGACTGCATGGAGCAGCGGCTACCTGCCAAAGGTTAGTGGATCAGGTACTTCGACCCCACCAAAATTATGCTTTTGCATATATGGATGATGTCATAATCCATAGTAACACCTGGGCGGAGCATCTAAAGAGGATCAGGGCAGTCTTGTGCTCCATGAAGCAAGCGGGAATCACTTTAAACCCGAAGAAGTGTGCCTTTGCAAATAGGGAGGTAAAATACCTGGGCCACCTAGTGGGAAGAGGAAAAATTAAACCTCTAATGAGTAAAGTAGATAGCATCAGGAATTTTCCTCCTCCAACAACAAAGAAACAACTAAGAAGTTTCTTAGGACTTATTGGATACTACCGCAGGTTTATACCGCAATTCGCAGAGAAAAGTGCAATTTTCACGGATATGCTGCGGAAGAATTGTCCAAACCAGCTAAAGTGGACACCTGAAGCTGAAAAAGCGTTTTCAGTCTTAAAAGGAAAATTGTGTACAGGACCGGTACTGAAAGGGGTGGACTTCAAGAAACCCTTTCTGGTTCAAACGGATGCATCGGATGTAGGGCTAGGAGCAGTTCTATCCCAGTGTCATGATGGGGAGGAGCATCCTGTGATGTACCTGAGCAGGAAGTTGTCACCGGCTGAACAAAAGTATTCCACAATAGAAAAAGAATGTTTAGCTATCAAGTGGTCAGTGGAGGCATTAAGATTTTACCTTACAGGGAGAAAGTTCCAGTTGGTCACGGACCATGCCCCACTTAAGTGGTTGCAGCAAATGAAGAACCACAATGCCAGGTTGACACGCTGGTACATGGCCTTACAGGCATTTGGTTTTCAAGTTGAACATCATGCTGGGAAGTTACACAAGAATGCGGATGCCCTTTCCCGGATTACGGACTGTAGAGAAGAAGCTTCACCAGTTACACCAGTCTGTAATAACTTAAGCAGGGGGGTATGTGATAAGGAAGCTTATCATAGCTCAGGAAGGAGCTATAGAAAGGGTGAAGTGACTCTGAACAAGCAACCTGTCAGTTCTGGTAGAAATAAGAAAACAGAATTTTCCCATAAAAGACTACCAGTCCCAGAATGCACCAGGTTTCCAACAGCCATTAGAGGAGCTGAAGTGGGGAAACGTGTGTTCAATCAGGAGGGCTATGAGGTAATCCCTAAGCACTCATCTCAAAGGGCAGGGCCTGATTCAGCACAGCTGCGCTGTGTTAGGGAGGATCACTCATCTAAGCAGAATAAGAGTAGAGTTTATTCTACAGAGGATCAGCTTCATGATCACCTTGGATATCCAGAGAATTGTCCTTATCCTGAGAATCAGCTTGAGTTTGATCATCAGTTTCATCTGAAGGATCATCAGAAGCAGAAGCCAAACCGGACGGACAGAGAGGGAAAGAGACCCTCTGGAAGAAAGAGGAGAAAAGCCTTTGAGAGGTCTAGAAGAGTCCAAAGCAGTACGTATACTGGGAGGTATTCCAAGGGCCAGCATACACCATTGGACTGGGGAAAGCCAGAGGAATGGTGCTGCAGAGCTAGGAATCACCAGAGGCTACCTGTGAGGGAGACGGCTGCACGTGGAAGGGACCCTAAGACCTGTGCCAGAAGGTATGTGAAGAGAGATCCAGTGTCCAGGGATCTGGATTGGAAGGCTGGACATAAGAACTGGACTACATACTGGCCAGGCTATATAGAGAGGAACTCTAGCAGCAATGGAAGCTCAGGTATGAACACTGATCTGTGCCCTAGCTATAACCTTGAAAGACAGCAGGGAAACAAGTATTCTCCTGAAAATGCTCCATTGAGAGATTCATCTGTGCCAATCCATGATATTGAACCCATGCTTGTTGAACAAGGGGGAATAATAGCAGATGAGGATCCTGTTTATATGGACTGCTCTCTATCTAAACTCCATTGGTAACTTTCTGTTATAAAGTACAGCAACCATCACAAAGAAATACAAATTTGTTCTTTAATCTACCCAGAAAAGCTCCTGAAGCAGGATTTGACCCACACAGTAGAAAGCAAGCCAGCTAAGGGGTTTCAGCTGGATAACTGCTAGCAATTAAGCCTTACCTAATTGCTTGTGAGCTAGGAGAGAATCACTTCTGTATCTATGTGGGAAGTAATCAGAAGTTAACCTGAAAAGAACAGTTTGTTTCTTGCTTTGTGGCTTTTCATTTGTTGTTTTCCTGATTTTGACTTTGTTTTTCCAAGTTAACACTGAAAGCAAGTAACCTAATTTATGTGCTACCAAGCATATCTGTGTTGGGAGAAATAACCCCATAAATAAATATCTTATTGGCTTTACCCAAGAGCACAACTAAATTATTGTCAGCAGCTGTGTCTGGTGTGAATGAACTACATTGCCCACAATACCTTGCAAATCATATAGAAATATGCACTTGCCAAGAGTGTGAAGATTCTCACCCAGGCAGCCGTCTGACAAGTTGGAAAGGTGAGAGAGGAGAGAGAGAAGCTGAAGCTGTGCTTAGCTGGAGGAGAAAGCCAGAGGAAATCTCCCAAGAAAGCAACTACCTCAGAGGGACTGGAGAAGGACATAAGGAGCCTGCATTTCAGAACCTGGAGGAACCCAGGAGGAAAGAAATCAGCGTTTGTCTGAGGAAACATCCCCAAGGTAAAGCCAGCAGTTTCATTACTGATAATTCAGCAGAGAGACAATTGGCTAGTTCTAAAGATCAGGAAGCTGAGTCCTCACCGTCTACTGTTAAGAAGTGGGTAGAGAGTTTTTCATATGAGAAAAGCCATAGCCCTGATAAAAGCACAGCCTTTGAAACTCCAAAGCTAGAAGCATTAAGAAAGCTGTTTTCTGAGGAAAAGGTTCACTCCCCTAATCTAAAGGTGCCTGTACAAGCTGAATTGCTGTGGAACCAATTTCAGGAGTTCTTGAAAGAGAGAAAGTTTGAGAAAGCTTATAATCCTGAGAGAGATACTGTTTGCCCTGATGCTATTGAAGGAATGCAAGTAGATTCATGTTTGCCTAATTGTGAATGTGATCCCATTCCAATGGACTGTTCATTATCCTTAAGAGAAGATTCTGCAGTGTTGAAGGGAACTGAGAATCTGTGAAACCGTATAGGAAATAAGGGCAGTTCTGCTTTGAGCTGAGGAAAGCTAATTCTGTGTTTCACTGAGTTTTATTACTTGCTGAAGTTAAGAAGCAGTGCTGTGAAGAAGTTTGCTGTCAAAAAGAGAAACCACAGTTGTTATAAGTTTACCTGTGTTGCTGTTAACTGACCACACGGGGCAGACCTCGGTGTGAGTGTGTGTGAGAAGCAGAACAGCTGAACAGTGGAAAAGGTTTTGTTACGTCATTCTCATTATCCTGATTTCATCTTTATGTTGGAGATGTATCCTTCTGCCTTTGTTGTGTACTGAACTTTGAATGCCCTGGAAATCCCCACAATAAATTTTCTTGCTGCCTTACAACCACCGACTCAACTACATTTGTCCTTCAAGAGTAAAAATCACTACAAGTCCCAGAATACCCTGGTGACTTCAAAGGGAACTTTATTCAAAGGAGGACATATAAGGCCGTTTCCAGCTTGTAAGCTCAAGGGCCCAAGCGGAGGCGTCGCAGTATCAACATGTACCAAGACAGCAGACTCCTCCCCAGCACTATTTAAGACCTTGTCTAGGTGGCGTGTGAGGTCCGCTGCCTTCAGACCAGGCAGGCATGTCACCAAGCGATCCTCACATCCACCAGCCACCCAGCTATGTACATGTCTAATGATCGAATCACCAACTATAACGGCTGTCCTAACCCTTCCCTCATGAGCACTTGGCCCTGGAGAAACGTCCTCGGTGCGAGAGGGTTTTACATCACCTGGAGGACAGGTCCTAGCTATAGGATCACTTCCTACCACACCGGGGTGATGCTCTCCTGTCCCGTGACCTCTCTCTTCCAAGGCAGCAGGGATGCTTCCAGACTGGAGGTGGGACTTCAGGACTATATCCCTGTAGGTCTTGTCTAAGTACCTCTCTGTCTTCCTTATGTCTTCCAAGTCTGCTACTCTTGCCTCTAGAGATCGGACTCGCTCCTTGAGAGCAAAGAGCTCCTTGCACCTTGTGCACACATAAGACCCCTCACCAACTGGGAGAAAATCATACATGTGACACTCAATTCAAAAGACTGGAAAGCCCCCATTTCGCGTCTGGACTGCTGTCTGCATCTTGGTTTTAAGGATGTGTTTAGATATTTAAGTTCTTTACGTACTGAGGGTTACTGGGGATACTTATGCTAATAAAACTATACCTAAGACTTATTAAAAGCTGGCTGCTACACAGTACCCTCTCTCCTGTGCTTCTAAGGTCATTTGTGACCAATCTCCAGAGGGAGTCCCACAGCCCTTGCTTGGATAGAGGTAGTCTTGGGTTCTAAATTTAACCAGAAAGCTCTCCTCTGTGTTTTAAATTTAAACTGAAACTCTTTGCTGCTACTAGGCCCTGCTTGATTTAACAAATACCCTGGTTTCACAGATTAATCAGCTTTAATCTAAAGAATTTAGTTTTAAGAATTCCTTTTTCACCAAGATTTAGAAAAGTTCCCAGAAGTAATACTTACAATTGCAGATCTCTCTCCAGAAGTAGTAGTCCCCTTTTCTAGTCCTTCAAGACTAGATCTATGATCACACCCAGATCCGTTTCTTGGGTGGTGACTCCTAATGTGGAATCTAGCATTGTGTACCTATAGTTTGGGTTATTATTCCCAACATGGTTCATTTTATACTTGTATATATTAACTTTCATCTGCCATTTGGATGTCCAGTCTCCCATTCTCACAAGGTCTTCTTGCAGTTTCTCATAACCCACATGTGATTTAAAACTCTGAAAAATTTGGTGTCATCTGAAAATTTGATCGCCTCGCTGCTTGTTCCCAGTTCCAGATCATTTATAATGTTAAAAAGCACTGGTCCCAATTAAAGGTCCTGGGATACTCTACTATTCACCTTCCTTCATTGAGAAATTGATCATTTACCCCCACTCTGTTTTCTCTCAACCAGCTTCCAGCCCACAGTAGGACATTGCCTCCTATGCCATGACTTTATAATTTCCTCAGGAATCTCTGATGTAGGATTTAGTTAGACTTTCAGAAAGTGTTTGACAATCAACTGGGTCATCTTTATCCATATGTTTGTTCACCCCTTCAAAAAATGAAGCAGATTGGTTAGGCAAGACTTCCCTTGGCTAAAATCCATGTTGACTTTGTTCCATTAAACCATGTCTGTCCAAGTGTCCAGTAATTTTGTTATTAATGTAACCACTAAAATAAAGAAAAAATATCTTTTTTAAGAAAAAATTATTTATGCAATTTCAAAATATAAAACAAGAAATTTCTATCTTGCTCAGAAAAGGGCTAAGAACAGAAATATTACAAATAAACACAGTAAACATCAATTTCAAACATCCAAACATTACAGATCCAGTCCGCAAATCCTCAACACTGGGAGAAAGACAGGTCGCTAATCAAAAGAAATATCTCTCACAATAATATACAAGAAAAGAAGATGACCCTAAGGGGCTACAACTCCAAACGTTGCATAGCCCTACACAACTGTAGGAACACCATCAGGAGTCCCCACCGTGGAAGTCTGAGTGATGGCAGTTTGGAGGAAATGAAGGAGGCCAACGGGACAGGTTGTAAAAAAGGTAGCTAATACCAGCCAACTTTTCCAAACATTTACAGGGAAAGCACAAATAGAAAAGCCCTCCCCGTTGAACCACTCCAGGTCTAAGCAACAAAAATGGACTTCTCCATTGCTGGGTGACCCTGGAAACATCAGGGAAAACTCTAATCTGGGAATCCATGAACATTTTATTAGGAGTTTGAAAAAACAATCTCAAAAGCCAGTCCCTGTCAGCTTCCAGTGCCAGGGTAACCAACAAGGTAGCGGTCATCCTGGAATCAGAGGCAGACTTTTCTAAATATGTAGTTAAATCTAGACTATATAGGCTGATATGGACGGCACCTTAGGAAAATTCAAAACTCTCAGGTGTCGACTTCTAGCTGAATTCTCTAAAAACTCCAGCTTCCTATGGGTGACCTCGGAATCTTTCACAAAGGTTTGAGTGGTCTCTTGTACCTGATCCAAGCGACCTTCAAGAGAGGCAACCTTGGAGTTCATTGTAGCCTGAAAAGTTTCTTGAGTTACCAATTGCTGCCCAAATAATTGCAACAGCCATGAGATATCCTGGAGTTGTGAGCAAATTGATGACTTCATTACTGAAAATGCCCCCCATAAATTCTCCATGGTAAAAGTCATAGATCTCATCAACTTGACTCCGGAACCCTTCATAGGTTATCAATGGTCTCCAGATGTGAGGGAAGCAACAAAGGCAGATCCGACTGCTGGGCACTCAAGCATTTCCCCTCTGTGGCCTCCTCCACTCTGGAACTCACAGCTGCTGACCCACTCCGCCAGTTTCCAAATCCAAGGCAGGGTCATTGCACATTGAGCTCAGGGGCAGACCCCACGACTTCTTGTGTGCTCACTTTCTTGTGTGCTCACCTCCAAGCTCTCTTGCAGAGTTTTAATCACTGGCTGTTCCGGGGGAATTTGGCTCTCAAGGCTAAGAGAAGCATCGAGCCCAGACATTGGAGCCCCAGGGTTGCTTGCTGCACTGGAGAGCAAGCAGCCGTGATTTAAAGGAGAAGCAGTGGGGCTGCAGGAGCAGCCGAAGAGCTGGCAGCAGCTTTTTTATTTCAAAAATGAAGGCTCGGACTTGACCTGCATGCTTGATTAGGGTCTGCACCAGGACTGGCCTGCATGCTTGATTGGGGTCTGCTGGTGCTGGGGCTGTGATCAGGGAGAGCCGTGTGGGCCTCAGCGGTCCCTAATCACAGAAGCAGCTGCAGTAAGGTATTGGGGGAAGCTGTGGTTACTGCAGCTGACCCTGATGCAGAGGTGGGGGCCTGGAAATGGCCGCGGTTTGACCTGATGCAGGGAGGAGGGGCTCAGGAGCACAGAAATGACCTGGGAAGGCCCAAGCATGGCAGGGGGCCTTAGAATGGGATGTTTGGGCTAGGGAAGCCCCAAATAGTAATCGGGGTTTGTTTTTAGATCAGTGGGCCTGAATAGGATGGGCTATGCTGGGGGGTCCCCAGAGTGGCCATGGGAGCTAGGGAAGCCCCGAAAATGAATCGGGCTGCTGGGGAGGCCCCGAAGTGAAATGGATGGCCCATGAATAATAATTGAAATTGGGCCGAGACAAAGGCCCAAGGTTGCAGAGAGATGTCTAAGGCCTGTGAAGGCCTACTCAAATGGAGGCGGGCTGGCCTTAAAGGGATGGTGTAGCCTCTTTCTAGTGCTGAAAAATCGGCGAAAATAAAAGTTAATTTTTTAAACTTTTGAGGGTACAGTTCAAGTAATAGAGGGTTGCTGAACCTAAATATATATTTTATTTAAATTAAAAATGATTATTTTGGCTGCAAATTGCTGTGATTGCTCCATCGGGGGTGGGGGGCTGCCCTCACAAGGATCTGGGAGAGCACTGGAGCCTCGGATTAATTAAATTATAGGCAATCCTGACTTGCAAGGTTTTAAAAAGCCTATTTTTATGTTTAAAAGTGTAAATTTCAGTTGTAAAGATTCCCGGATGTACATGCAAGCCTAAAGAGTGATGGGTTTGGAGCAGAGATATTTATAGAAGCTTTGCTTCATGCGGGAAAGAAGCAGTAATGTCATATTTCAATCAACTGCTTTTAAAATTTAAAGAAACAGCACAGAAAATTTTGAAATAATCTAATTTAGTAAGGAAAAATGCTTTTGTTGTAGGGTTTTTAAGCTTTTAGACTTTTCTGAGCAGTGTAGGGGACCTTTTGCAGGGTTGGCAGAGGAAGGGCACTAGACAATTGGTGATAGAATGTGTGTGAAGAGGTAAAGAAACTGGCAGTTGGGGCTGAAGAAGTGAAGAGATAGGTTGTGTGTGTGAGGTGGGGAGAGAAAAGAGAATTTGGAGTTTAAAAGTTGTCATTTGGAGAAAAAAGTACTAGGGATTTAATCAGTTCTGGTTTAAGTGAAAATTGGAGAGAGAAAGAGTGGTTGGAGACACTGAGAAATCCAGTTGAGCACTGCTTTAATTTATGTGAGATAGCTCTTACTGTTGATGTCATAAATTGTCACAGGAACAATTTAAAAGAAATTCTGACAGGTTTGAAAGTCAGATTTCTCTGATTTAAGAGGAAACAGGAAACAGCTGTCTGAAAAAATTATCTGAAGACCCTGTGGAAATTCATTGATTGCCCTGGTAATCAAGGGTTAATTAATACTGGTCGTAAATAAATAAATAAATAAATATATGCTGGTGACTGAGGTCTCAAGTAAAATCCTTGTTGTACTGAATATTGGAGATCTTTGGTGTTGAGCTAAAGTAAGATTTCCTTAAAGAAAAAGAATTTAAAAGTCTGTTGCAAGAGAGCTGAGGCTGAGTAGTGTTCTGGCTGCAGGAATGTCAAGGCAGCGACAGCTTGATGTGCTGAAAGGGGTTTGAACTCTGAGAACTGCTTCTTAATTTAAAGCCTGAACTTTGGTGTCTTTGCTCTTATCTGGGTGCAACTTTCAAAAGTTAAATATTGATTCCTTCAAGGAACTTTATGAGAAATTGTGAATTGAATGTGTGACTGTGAGAGTGAAAGGAGTTTTGGATAGGGACTTTTAATTATTATTTATTTTATTTCATATAAGGACAGTAACCTGACAAGACTCAATCTGACTTTTATTCAAAAACGACTGAAGACAGCCTCATCCTTAGAGCAGAGTATTTCTCATCGAGTTTTGAAAGGCCGGTGGTAGGGAGATGACCTTCACTGGACCAAGAGCAGAAGTGTAGGATCCTGGACAACCGATTGGGCCCCTTCACAAGAAAGGGTCTAGGACAAGGTACCAATGTATGTACACCCAGAGAGACAAACATTTATGAGCTCATATTTTCAGACATTAATTGAAAGAAACACAGAGTACTCTGAGAAAGAAAAGAACTTACTTGTTAAAAGGTGAAAGTTCCTGCACAAAGAAAAATATATTCAGCAATAAGAAATTAAATGGAAAAATTAGAGAAGAAAATAAAAGTTGTTTTGAAATGGGGGGGCGGAGCCTGCGAGGCTACAAGATGGCTGCTTAAGAGCGCTGCTCTAGTGGTCCCCGACAAGAATCCTGCGAATTAACCTTTCTTCTATGAATTATTTTTATTCTGAACCTACCATTAAGGAGCCATTGAGGAAAGAGGCATGACTAGTGGTAAGCCCACGAAGTTAGACTTTGCGGCAAGCGTGAACTCTAAAAGAGTTCTAAAAGAGCAAAGTCGGACCCTCTCTCACCCCACAAGATGGCGGCGCCGTGGGAGGCTGAGGAACTGACGAGAGAACTTTTGGGGGAAATTAGAGCGGTTAAAGAACTAGTAGTGGCGAATGGTGATGCTCTGGTGCAGGTACAAGCAGAAATGCACAATATAAGAGCGCAAACGGAGGGCCTTACAACTCGACTGGATAATGTTGGCGCGACTGTTGCTGCGCACGAGGAGAAGTTTACACTTGTTGATAAGTCCTTGAAGAAGATGGAGCGCTTGGGGCTGAGTATGGAGGACTTAAGCAACAGAAGTAGAAGGAATAATATTAGAGTTGTAGGAGTCCCGGAGGGTGCGGAGGGTCCGGATATGATTGCCTTTCTTGAGAAAACTCTGCCGGCGATGCTGCGGCTGAATTTGTCGGGGCCGATCGAAATTGAAATAGCGCATAGGGTTCCAGCTCAGCCAAACTTGCACTCGCGGAGACCGAGGCCGATTTTGCCTGCTAAGGTATCAACAGGCTGTACAGATTCTGGGAGCTGCAAGAGCTCAGATGACACTTACCTTTGAGGAACATAATATCTCTTTTTTTCCAGATTTCTGCAAGGCAACAGTAGACAGAAGGAAGCAATTCCTAGCATTGCGACCCCGGCTCCAGCGTCTGCAGGCCCGCTATGGGCTTTTTTATCCCGCTCGGTTCAAAATAACCCTGAACAATCTCACCAAATCATTTGTGGACCCTGTAGTAGCAGCGCAGTATATCGCAGAGCAGGAGGCTCTAAAAATGCAATAATTGACCTTTATTGGGTTGAAGAATATTATTAGACAGGCAAGAGTGAACTAGACTGATGATTCTGCCTTTATGCTTCCTTAAGAGGAAAGATCTTGGGATAATCAGTGATAATGCGGATTGTCACTGGGGAAGTAGTAATTTGGAAACAGTTTGTATGTTTGTTTGAACAGACTGAATATACAGTTGATAACACAGGTACACTAAAAACATTTTTTTTTAAACTGCCTCTAATGTTTCGATTGATTTTTACGTTTTTTGGTGCGCTGAATCCAAATCTGGTAACCAATTTGCTCCATCACGTACAGATTTTTTGCTACATTGGGTTAGCAGTTTGAGGTGAACGTTTCAGATTGAGTGCGATCGAGATAAAAGTTTCTTGGATGAATTCTTTATACTAATTGTTTAGTAGTTATTCAAATAAGAATAAAGAAAATTGTAACAAGGCAGCACATAAGAATAGAGTAATGTCAACAAAACACACTGTGATGGTAGCAAAATTGTCTGCACTTAAAACAGCCACATACATGTGCACAAACATTGAGCATATAAGAGCGAGGTTAGACACAAAGCAAAGCAAAGAAATGTGCAAAAAATGTTGTACAGGTATGTATGTAAGAATAGAAAACGCAAACCGCACCATTGCAATACATGAAGACAAACACCCGATGGTGTGAAAATAAAATTCTAATAAATGAGATCCGACACTGTGGTAATAACTAGCAAATTTTTATTTCAAAGTTTAGTAAAAACACGATATTTGTCAACACAGTTTAGATTTTAAAGTCATTCTTGGGTCAATCAATCTCCTGGTGGGCCCGTTTCTTCTTCCCCGGAATGCTTCTCTTGGTGCGCTGCTTGGCGTATTTTTCATCTGGGGTTTCCCGCAGCAGCAACCAGCAGAAATCAGCCATCATAGTGGTGTTTCATCTTCCTTGGTACCTTCTCTCTGCGTCCTTGATGTCCTGGTGAAACCTTTCACCTTGTTCTTCACTGTACGCCCCCAAGTTTTCGGGAAAGTAGTTCACATGGGAGTGCAAGAAATGGACTTTCAGGCTCATGTTACAGCCTTGTTCTTTGAAGGCATTGAGCATCCTGGCAACAATATCCTTATAGTTCTCATCCCGCCTGTTCCCCAAGAATTTGAGAACAACATCCTTGAAGGAATCCCAGGCTTCTTTTTCCTTCTCAGACATCGTTTCAGCGAATGCTCCATCTGAAATGAGTTTCCTTATATCAGGGCCAACAAACACTCCTTCCTTTAGCTTTGAAACTGAAAGTCGGGGGAACTTTGAGCAAAGGTACCGAAAGCACTCACCATCTTTTGGAAGGGACTTGATGAATTGCTTAATGAGACCCAATTTAATGTGGAGAGGTGGTAATAGAATTTTATCACGAGGTACCAAGCTCTCATGAAGAACATTTTTCTCACCGGGTCTCAAATACTCCCGAATTGGCCAGTCTTTTTTCCCCCAGTGTAGGTCGCGGGCCTGGCTATCCCACAAGCAAAGGAAGCAGGGATATTTGGTGAAACCGGATTGCTGCCCTAATAGCATGGATAGAATTTTAAGGTCTCCACAAATCATCCACTTATGCTCATCATAACGAATCTTCTGAAGAATCAGGGCCAAATTCTCGTATTTTTCTTGGAGAATAACAGAGTGAGCAATAGGAACTGAAGCGAATGTGTTGCCATTATGAAGAAGAACACCTTTTATGCTCTCTTTTGACGAATCAATGAACAGCCGCCATTCAGCAGGATCATACTTGAGTTTAAACTTTTCCATCACTCCGTATATATCGTTGCAAAATACCAAATCTTCCTCTTTGCTGAAATACTTCAAAAATTGTGTCTCGTGGTTGCGGTACCAATAAAAAGTTGTTCCTGGTGACAATAGATTTTTCTGTTTAAGCCGAGAACCCAGCAGTTGGGCAGCATCTTTTGGGAGTCCTAAATCCCGGACTAAATCATTCAATTCAGCTTGAGAGAAAAGTTCAGGTTTCGGATCTGGTTCAGTTTCAAACTCGGAAGTACTGGACTTATCGGGAAAAGCCATCTGATGAGTCTCATCATGATCAGAAACCGTCCACACAAATATGATCCAAAGATTTTGGTGGTTCAGGCACAGGCACTTCGTTGCTATGAGGCATAGGCCTAATTGCTGAGGGAAGGTTGGGGTAACTTATTACGTTCTTATTTTTTAAGTTGTATCCCTTCACAATGCAAGAGCAAAAATAGCAGTCACTGCTGTGGTCTCTTTGTTCACGCCACATCATAGGTATTCCGAAACGAAATGCTTGTTTTTTACCTTTCATCCATAAGCGTAGATCTTCCTCACATGTCTTGCACACTTTGTGAGGAGCCCACGGTTTGTCTTGATCGCCTAACTTCAAACCGAAATAGGCTAAATATATATTTTTAATAAATGCAGAAATGTTCCTCTGCCGCTTTTTCACGGTATATTCCCCACAAATAAAACAAAAACTGTCCGGAGAGTTGACGCAACCTCTGGCTCTGTGAACCATCACAAATACACAGCACTGCAAACTACAACTGTAGTGAACCACTTCGGAATAAAGCTGGATTACGACTGAGCAAACAAAAGGTAATAATGAACTTGCAAGAAACTGAAATTTAACAGGAACGTTCATGTCGTAACCACCGTGTTTGTGCGAACGAACGAGGCGAGGCGAACAGGAAAGAACATGCGCCAGCGCGAGTACTGGATTTAGCCCCCCGCCTCCCAATTGTCCTGTTAATGTATAAAATGAAATACAAAACACTCTAAAATATCATGAGGGAGTGTTTCTAGTTAGTTAACCATTACAACCTCTATTTTGGGCCAAGAAAATAAACTGCAGTCGGCTAAAAAGAAATTATGTGAACATTCCTTATATGGGTAAGAAATCTAATTTTGCAAGAAAACGTGACGTGATGGAACATTTTGGCTATTTTTCCTGGATTCAGCACCCCAAAATCTATAGGAATCAGTTGCAAAACTGGAGGCAGTTTTTTGGTAGTGTACCTGTGTAATGTGCCTGTTATTTTAGATGAAGGGCTGTAAAATAGACATGGGTAGTAGTAGCACTGTAAATGCAACAATGCTGTCTTTCAGTTCTCAAGTGATTAGGGCAGCCCTCATGGTTGGGGTTTGGGGTAGTCTAGGATAATTCTGTAGAGCTATAAAATGTATATGCTGTGGGTAGGGGACTTCTTTGTTGTGTCTCTCCGCTTTGAGGGCACAATGGGTAGGGGGAATATTGTTTATTGTTTATCTGACTGTTTGTATGAGCTAATTTAATGCTGACTGATAAGACAGTACAACTTGTCTAGGCAGGTAGGGTTTTTTTCGGTTTCTTTAGATCTGGGGTACTGAGGGGGATACGCGGTGGCCATGTTGTAATGTGCGTTGGTTCACCCAATTTAGTTTTCCTTCTAACGGAGGCGGGATTGGCACCTTGCAGGCTTCTACAATTCACGCCCGACAGTGTGTACAGTCGCAGAAATGCTAGAGCAGAACTAAGGATGCATCGAGATCCCCAAGTCTTTTGTCATTCACGCAGCCTATAAAGATATTGTCCTTGAATGTTAAGGGCATACACCATCCTATCAAGAGAAAGAAGATAGTAACGTATTGTCAAAAACAAAAAGCTGATATTATAATGTTACAAGAAACTCACTTGTCTACTAAGGAGATGGCAAAGCTAGATCAGGGTAAATACCGCTTAGCGTCTCATGCACCAGCATGTTGAAAGAAGAATGGGGTGGCAATAATGGTGAATAAATCACTAAGGATTCAGCTTCTGTCATCTAGAGCTGATCCGGAAGGCAGATGGTCCAATGTGCATTTAGTCATAGAGGGGCTGCAGATAGTATTTTTCAATGTGTACGCACCCAATTGTGATAATCCTAAATTTTTTCAGTCTTTGGCAAATGTAATCCAAGAATATTCCGCGTACCCCATCATAGTAGGAGGAGACTTTAATATGGCAATGGATCCGCTAATTGACCGTAAATTTTGTAGACCGAATAAGAGAGATAAATCCTTTTGCTGATTTCCATTATGGAAAACTTAGGATTAGTGGATATATGGAGAGTGCTGCATCCGTCTGAAGCAGATTTTACCTTTTTCTCGCATCCGCATGGGTCTTATTCCAGGATAGAGTTTTTTCTAGTAACTCGAACACTTGTGAAGGGAGTGAGATCAGCTGACATCCTCAGTACTCACATCTCAGACCATGCAGCGATAACGCTAGATCTTGTCATTGCAGAGGAGCAGTCTAGCAATGGTGCCTGGTTCTTTCCAAGATATTTACTAGCTGATGAGTCGTTCAAGATGTATTTGCAGCGGGCCATAAAAGATTATTTTGAGAGTAATAAAATTGGAGACACCTCTACTTGGGCCTGGTGGGAAGCTTTTAAGGCCTCATTGAGAGCTAAGATAACTAGTTATGTTATTGCAGTGACAAAAGACTCCAGCAGTAAATTGATGGCCCTAGATCAACAGATAAGGGTGGGTGAAAGAATTCTACAAAGGCAATTTAATACTAAAGTGTTAACACGCCTGCAAATGCTAAGGTATTCGTACAATTCGGCTCTCAGTAAAGAAGTGGAGCAAGAGGCATTTGTCCAACAAGCTCAATATCACACGGAGGTGAATAAGGCTGGTAAATTGTTGGCTGCTAAGTTGAGGCCGCAATCTGACAAGTCTTACATAGTGAGGATAAAGGATGAATGAGCCGTGCCTCTTTAAGGAGACAGTGAAATATCAGACGCCTTTTATAAATTCTATGCACAGTTGTATGCATCCGAAGTGACTTGTGAGGTGTCAGCTTTGAGAATCTTTTTGGAGCAAATTGTCCATCCCAAGTTGAATCCGTATCAAATAGCACCGCTGTGTCAAGCCATAAACTCTGAGGAATTGGAATCAGCCCTCTCAGGTATGAAAAATGGGAAAGCGTCAGGGCCTGATGGAATCCCGATAGAGTTTTACCAGATGTTCGTTAAGGATATGAGTCCGTACCTAGTGACTTATTATCAGCAGCTTCAAGAACAAGTTCAGAGCACTGGAGCTTTCGCAGACGCTACTATAGTAGTAATAGGCAAGCCTGGTAAAGATCCGGAGCTAGTGGGTAATTATAGGCCTATTTCTCTTTTGAATGCCGATTACAAGCTGTACTCCACGATTTTGGCCAATCGCCTTAGGAAGACTCTTCACCAGCTGATACACCCAGATCAATGCGGATTTGTTTCAGGACAATCTACAACAGATAATGCTTGTCTGTTATGTAATCTGCTGGGAATCGCAGAGCATCTTGACTCTCCGTATATTGGTCTTTCGTTGGATGCCAAAAAGGCTTTTGATAGGCTGGAATGGCCTTTCCTATTTCAGGTGCTGGACTGGTTTGGTTTCTCTCAAAAGTTTATTAATATGATTCAGGTGTTATACTCCAATCCCATGGCCAAGATCCTGGTCTTAGTCCGCTCTGACTCTTCCGTCCCAATTTATTTTCTTCTCGTCTATGCTCCCCCCTCTCTACGTTCCGATCTCTGGGATTCCCTTCTGCTCACCTTATCGGATTCTGTCCTCCTGTCCCCCCATTTAGTCATTCTTGGTGACTTCAACGCACACCTGGTTACTCCGTCATGGTCGCGCAACAAAACTCCCTCCTCACTCTTCTCTGACTTGTCTCTCGCTCAACACATCCCCTGCCCAACCCATGTTTCAGGCCAGACTCTGGACCTTATCCTCACGCTCGACCCTTCTCCCTACTTTCCTTCCCGTATCCACCCTCACCCCGTTCCCTGGTCTGATCACCTTTGTCTCCTTTTTTCCTTTCCTTTTCCGTCACCGAGGACAGAGGACTCCCCTTCCTCTGTCCCCTCAGCTCCATCTCTTAAGCGACACATTACCCCGCACACTACAATCCTTCCCCCCGACCAGTTCCCTCTTCCCCTCTGAATTCTCTTCTCTTTCGGTTGACCAGCAAGCGGACGCCTGGTCCTCCACTCTTTCCACTGCCCTTGATACTTTAGCCCCCCTTTGCTCTGTCTCTTTCCGCTCTTCTTCACGTCACCCTTGGTACCACCCAGGACATTATCTTCAGCGCACTCACCTTCGTCGCACAGAGCGTCTCTGGCGGAAACACCGGTCAGCAGCCTCCTTTTCGGCTTTCCGCCAAACACACCTCTCCTATCGTTCTATGATAACTTCAGCCAAACATTCATACTACTCCCATCTCATAGCCACTTCCTCTAACTCTTCTCGACATTTGCTCCATATCCTTAGATCTCTATCTTCTACCTCCACCTCTTCTTGTCCCTCTAGCACTTCCCATCCTCCCCCTAGTCCCTCTGCCCTCGCCTCCTTTTTCTCTAATAAAGTCCTTACCCTCCACTCTTCCTTCCCTACTTGTCCTCCTCCCCTATCTTCCCTTCCTGACTCCCCCATCTCCTCTGGGGTCCCCTCCTCACCTCTCTCCCACACCTTTCCACATGTATGGTGCTCCTTTGCGCCCGTTACCTTGCCTGAGTTAACTAGAGCGATCTCGTCTGCTCATCAGACCACTTGCCCTCTTGACCCCGTGCCCTCATCTTGGTTACTCAACACAGATCTTGAACTGACCCCCTACATTCTCTCCATTATCAATTCCAGCCTCACCTCCGGTCATTTCCCATCCAGTTGGAAACACGGCATTGTCCGCCCTCTCTTGAAGAAACCTTCCCTCGATCCTGTTTCCCTCGCCAACTGGCAACCGGTCACTAACTTTCCTTTCCTTTCAAAAATCCTCGAAAAGCTTGTCTTCGCCCAACTCACGACTCACTTGGACTCCACCTTTGCACTCCACCCACGGCGGTCAGGCTTCCGTCCCAGACACAGCACAGAGACCATCCTTGTTGCTTTGCTCTCTGAACTCCACCGCACTCACGATCAGGGTGACTTTTCTCTTGTGGTATCTCTGGATCTTTCCTCCACATTTGATATGGTTGATCACCGCACTCTTCTTACCCGTCTGTCTGACTTCAGTGTTCATGGTACTGTCCTACAGTGGTTCCGTTCCTTTCTGTCTTCCCGCACTTTCTCTGTTCACTCTGGTTCCTCCGCTTCTCATCCATCCCCCTCGATCTGTGGGGTTCCCCAGGATTCTATTCTCGCCCCCCTGCTTTTCAACATATTTTTTGCCCCTCTTGCCCTGCTCATTCAGCAGTTTGGTATCTCTGCTTACATATACGCCGACGATATTCTCTTGGTCCAACATACATCGTCCTCCTCCCCTGAGCTTGCCCCACTCAACCTCTGTCTGGCTTCTATCGCCTCTTGGTTTGATCTCAACTTTCTTCATGCCAATCCCGCCAAATCTTCTGCAATTTGGTTTTCTTTTGAACTTCCTCCCCCTGCTTTGGCCCCTTCTATGTCCTCCCTTCCTATCCCCTTGGTATCAGCTCTTCATTACCTGGGTGTCACTTTGGACTCTTTCCTTCCATCAACACATCTCCTCTGTCGTACGTACTTCCTTCCTCCACCTCCATCAGATAAGGGCTGTTCGCTCATTTCTTCCCCCTTCATTGTTTGTCACTCTGGTTATGTCACTGGTGATCACACGTCTGGATTACTGTAACGCTATCTACGCCGGCCTCCCCTCCTCCCAGCTTCGCCATCTTCAGTTAATCCAAAATACTGCAGCCCGTCTCATCACCTACTCTCCTGCCCATGCTCACGTCACTCCCTGCCTTTTCGCCCTTCACTGGCTTCCGGTAAAGTTCAGATTCATGTACAAATTACTCATCATCACGCACAGAGCCCTTCATTCTGGCACCCCCCAGTACTTGGCAGACATCATTCATCTCCAACCCTCCCCACGCCTTCTTCGTTCAGCGCACGGTAATCGCCTCTTCCTCCCCTCCCCTTCCCAGGCTCGTCTGGAACTCACTCGTCATTCCGCTTTCTTCTTTCTTGGCCCTGCTTTGTGGAATTCGCTACCTCTTTCTCTCCGTCTTGAACTGTCCCACCCCCGCTTTAGAGCTCTTCCCAAAACCCATCTTTTCTGTCAAGCCTTTGATCTCTCCCCTCCCGCCGGTGATGCTCTGCCCCCCAGCCGCGCCCCCCATTCTTCATAGCACCCCCTCAGACTCCTTACTCGCCCCTTCCCTTGTGTTTCTCCTGTCTACTGTCGTCCTTTCCACTTTTGGACCACCTTTGTTTTCTATCTTTTATCTGTCCCTCTCTGTCCTGTTATTATTGGCATTCTTTTCTGACTTTGTTTTTTTTCTGTAGCCATTGCCTTTTTGTATTGTACACCGCCCTGACGCCTCGGCTTGGGCGGTTTATCAAATCCTGCGAATAAAGATAAAGATAAAGATGTCTCAGCCTTTTTCCCTGCATAGAGGAACGCATCAAGGCTGTCCAATGTCTCCTTTATTATTTAATCTGGCGTTGGAGCCACTAGTGTTGCTTATATGACAAACTGCAGAGATTAATCTGTCCATGTCCAATGTCTGTCTCATGTCAAAATCATCAATGTTGCCTCCCTGGTGATGGCCCCACCCTATACTTAATTTCCCCACCCCTTTATGTAACGCCGCTTTGACCCGGTGAAAAGCAGGATATAAATACAGTTAAATAAATAAAATAAAATAAATTAAGAGAATTGAAGTAGCGGATATGCAGGTTAAAGTGTCTGCTTATGCGGATGATCTGCTATTTTTTCTTCGGCCGGATGCGCTCTCTCCTTTAATGCAACAAATAGGAAAATACTCTTGTTTTTCCAGATACAAAGTTAACTGGACAAAATCGGTGGTGTTTCCTCTTAATAAATATGCCAACAGGGCCATGATGCAGCAATTCTCTTTCCAATGGGAGTCTTCTGCAATAAAATACTTGGGAGTCCATTATGGTGCGTCGTTAGATGAAACGGTATGAATAAATAGTGAAAAGTTAAAAGAGACTGCTCATTCCTTTACTCTTAAATGGTCCCCCTTGCACCTTACATGGTGGGGATGGTTAGAATCCATTAAGATGGTCTTGATGCCAAAGTTAAACTATATATTGGAAATGGTTCCCATCTTGTTTTCGGTGTCTCTGTAGAAAGAAATTGAGCTTATCTTGAGTAATTTTTTGTGGAATGGGAAAACTCCCAGGATAGCCTTGAAGAAGTTAAAAGCTTGTAAAGATGATGGAGGGGTTCATTTTCTGGATTTCCACTGGTACCATCTTGCGGCTTTATTAAGCCAGGGGGCATTATGGGCGTCAGATCCTATGCCCATGCAGAAACCATTTTGGTTAGAGGTAGAGGAACGCCTAGTCTTTCTGTGCCCAGTCAACTTAGCTATGGGTATGTTGTGGCTGGAAACTCCTAAGGTGGGTCGTATAATTACTTCGACACAAAGAGCGTTCCAGACCCTTCTTCCTATTATAGAAGGAGACAATCCTGTGTCTCGGCGAATACCTATCTGGAATAACCCCTCCTTTAAAATAAATGAAGTGTCTGTTTCTTGGAGAAGCTGACAAAAATGTAACATTTGGGAGGTGGGGCAGCTGCTAGAGGAAGGCAAGTGGAAGTCATTTCAAGCCCTGCAAAGCGAATATAAACTACCATACTCATGACAACTGGCATAATCAACAGGTACATTGTTGAAGGAGAAGAAATTGAAATTGTGAACAACTTTAACCTACTTGGATCAACTATCAATAAAGAAGCAACAAGCAGTCAAGAAATCAAACTACGCATTGTTCTTGGCAGAATGGCTATGAAAGACCTAGATAAGATTCTCAAGAGCAGAGATGTCTCTCTCCATACAAAGATTTGACTTGTTCAAGCCATGGTATTTTCAATAACATCATATGGATGTGAAAGCTGGACAGTGAAAAAGACAGACAGGAAGAAAATTGATGCCTTTGAATTATATTGCTGGCGGTGAATACTGTGTATACCATGGACTGCCCAAAGAACAAACCAGTCGGTACTAGAGGAGATCAAACCTAAGCTTTCTTTAGAAGCTCAGATGACAAGACTTCGACTTTCATACTTTGGACACATCATGCGAAGAGAGAGATCATTAGAGAAAGACATCATGCTTGGTAAGATGGAAGGTCAACGCAAAAGAGGAAGGCCAGCAATGAGATGGATCGATACAATAACAGCAGCTACGGGTACCAGTCTGTCAACAATGAACCGCCTGACTGAAGACCGAACACAATTTAGGATAGCTATCCAGAGGGTCGCCATGAGTCGACTCCGACTTGACGGCACTTAACAACAACAACAACTCATGTTTTTACCAATGGCTTCAGCTCAAACATTGTGTAGGGCAACAGATAAGGAATCCAAATGTACTCTCGGATACCTGGGGTTGGAAAGGACTATTGTGGGTTTAACCTCGGGGAGGGGTGGAATGTCAAATATATATGCATACTTTAGAAACAATATGCCCAGTCAGACAACAGGCTTGAGAAGGAAATGGGAGGAAGAACTTGGCAGTAATCTGAATCAAGAAGACTGGAAATCCCTGTGGAGCCCTCTAATACGGACATCAAGATCGGCAGCTCTCATGCAGTCTATGTTCTTCCTGGCACACAGGGCGTTTATTACCCCGGTCAAACTGGCCAAATGGAATAGGGAGGTGTCCCGGCATTGTTGGGCATGTCAGAAGGATATTGGTACTTTGAGACGCCTGCTTTTAGTTTGCCCATTCATTCAAGCTTTTTGGAAGCATGTTTGGATGAAGATACAACATATATTAGGTTTTTCGTTTCCTCTGTCGTGGGGTATAGTCGCAATGAGATCCAGGGCAGAAATCCCTATGTTGGCAAAAGAGCATTTTTTTGTACTAAATTTTATGCTAACGATTGCCATCAAAGTGATCCTAATGAGATAGAAGGATCCTGAGAAACTCAGCTGGCATCATTGGTGGAATCTAGTGTGCTTATACAGCAGATATGAAAAAGCACAAGACAACTTTTTTCTGTCCAGGGGAAATGTAGTAAAACAGAGCAAATGGGCTGCTTTAGATAAGTATATGAACATGGATGTAAAATGAAGATGGGGGGGTTGTAGAACTTGCAAAGTGTCGGAAAAGGTAGGAGGGGGGTTATATGGGCTGTTTACTGCTGTAGTGTGTTCTTGTTTGTATTACTTAGTTCTGTTAATGACAATTATGTTGTATGTTTTATTTTTTGGTTGTGTTGTGATGTTGTAAAACCTAAAATATAAATAATTTTAAAAAAAAGTTGTTTTGAAACAATTTAACTTACCTGTTACTGTTATGAAGAATAGCTTGAAGAGGAAAAAAACTGAGATACAGGATACTGGGCTTGATGGACCTTGGTCTGACCCAGTATGGCATATCTTATGTTCTTATACCTGAACATATTGTACTAGAAAACTACTGTGGTTGAGAGAAAGGAAACAAATTGAATGTTAATGAATTTTTAAAGTGTTAATCTGCAATTGTGTGCAAACACATAATTTATTTCACATTTTTAACTAGCTGTTGAAATTTCTGGAGTGCTCCATTTTAAAGCCTATTTAATATTTATTTTAGCATTTAATAAATTTCACAGAAATTCGATTCAAGGAGGTAAATGTATTTATTTATTCCGTAATTGAAATTTGCTACTCTATCACACTTAACAACTGTAACATCACACTGGAAGTGGCTTATCCCATTTAGTTTATTTTCCTCTTATTCTTTCTTTACTTAACGGTAAAGCTGAATGAGACGTGGTTAATGAAGTCTGTCAGCTTCCAGCAGGGAAAAGCCAGACTCTGAGGTAACCACTTGGCCTAGTTGACTACACCCAAACATCCTTGATATTTTTGTAATGGTCTGACTGAACTCTGGGAAAGAGGTACTACATTAATAATGGTTTCCACCATTTTGCTTGACACCAATGTTAGGCTCTCCAGTCTGTAGTTTCCTGGATTACCCCTGGAACCCTTTTTAAAATACGAGTTACGTTGGCTGCCCTCCAGTCTTCTGGTACCATAGACTGTTTTAGTGAAAGGCTAAAAATCACTAACAAATGCTCTGAAATGTCATCTTTGAGTTCTCTCAGCACTTCGCTCCAGGTGATTTGCTGCTCTTTAGGATCCTGATGCTTCTCACTCTCTTGTTCAGTACTTCTGTATGTCTACTATACTGTAGTCCACAGTTTTGTGATGTTCGTCATCTTGATTAGATTGTAAGCTCTGATAATCAGGGACTGTGTCTTCCATCTACTGTATATGTACAATTCTGCGTACATTATGTAACGCTTTGGGGGTTATTCTGAGCCATGAATAGCGGGCTCCTGCCCCCAACTAACTTCCCTGCCGATTGTGTGGAGAAGTTAGATGGGGGTGGGGAAGGGGCAATCCGGGGGCAGAGTCTGGATGGTCGCCAGCCCTGGACGTACAGGGCTGATTCTAATGTCGGCCCTATACATCCGGGGCTGGCGACATGTACAGGGAAGTTATTCCACCTCCGAGGTGGAATAACTTCCCTGGACGTTCTTTTTTTTTGCTGCTGGGTTGCGGATGGGGCAGGGGGGCCAGAGGACATTCCCCGCAGCCCGACCCTGGCCTTAGGAGGCCAGATCATGGGTCAGACTGTGGGAAATTAACTTTATTCTCTGGCAGCTGGCATCACGGCTCTTCAATGGAGCAGCGGTGCCATGGCAACATGATGCCAGAGTGCCACGTCTCCATTGAAGAGCCTTGACTGAGTTAGCTGGGAGCAGTCCCGCACATGCAGGCCGGACAGAATTGCAGTCCCGGCCTGCACGTGCAGGATTGTTCGCGATTCTGATCCCGCAGGGCTAGACATGCCCCGCGGGATCAGAATTGTGATCCCCTCTGTGCGTCCAGTTCAGACTGGACGCACAGAGGGGATCTACATCTGGAACAGAATCGGGCTCTAAACAAAGTAGTAGTAGTAGTGGTAGTAGTAGTAGTAGTAGTATCAATTTGTTCTAGCGAATCGTCTAGGTTCACTACGATTTCATTCAGCTCTTCTGGCTTATCACTGTTAAATACTCCTTCTGTCCTGGATACCTTCCTCACATCTTCCTCAGTAAAGACCAAAGCAAAGAATTCAGTTAGTCTCTCAGTTACGGTCTTGTCCTCCCTGAGCACCCCTTCTACCCCTAGTTAATCTAATGATCCAACTGACTCCTTCCCTAGCTTTTTGCTTCATATATACCCAAATAAGTTTTTATTTTTTCTCTCTATGGTACTCTTCTTTTCAAATTCTTTTTGCCTTCCTTATGAGTGCCTTGCATGTAACTTGCCAGTGCTTATGTTTCCTATTTTCTTCATTTGGATCCGTTTTCCATTTTTTGAAAGATTTTTTTTTTTTTTAGCTCTGATAACTTATTTTATTTCATCTTTTAAACAAGCTAGCTGTTTGGCCTTTCTTAATGTGAGATACATCTGGTCTGGGCTTCCAAGATTGTATTTTTAAACAACATCCACATCCACTGTAACAGCTGCTCCTTTTTAGTTTTTTTTTCAATTTTCATTTTATTTTATTCTCCTTTTTGAAAATTAAACCTGACACAGTAGATTTCCTTTGCATACTCACTCTAGTTCTTAAGTCAATTGTAATCATATTATGATCACTAATGCCAAGTGGTCCCAACATGATTAGCTCTTGTATCAAATCCTGTGTTCTACAAAGGACTACAGTTACAGTTACAGTTTATTGAACTTGTTATACCATCGAACATGACCATCCCTCAGTGGTTTATAATAAAATAAGCACAAGTAACAAACAAACAGCACAGGACAACAAATACCACGTGGATAGTAGAAGGGGAGGAAGGGAGGGAAGAGGACCTAGGCTGCAGAGACATAGTGGCAAACTAAAATACAAAAGGAGAAGGGGACAAGGAGGGGAGAGACAAGACAAGAAGCGAGGGAGAGAGAGAGTCCTGAAGTGAAAGAGAAACAGACAACCCGAGCAGGCAAAAAAACGATAAACAATCAGGAGAAGGGAATACCCAGGAAAAAAGGTGACTCTTTAGCTGGGCCCTAAAGTGGCTATTGGAGAGCTTGCAGCACAAGGAAGGGGTCAAGAAATTCCAGAGTATAGGAGCCGCGACCCAAAAGGCAGAAGAATGAGCAGTCACCATGCGAATCTCACGAGGACCCGGAATGACAAGCAAGTTGTGCATGGAGGAACAAAGAGAGTGGGAAGGAGCATAAGACACAAGGAGCGAGGACAAGAAAGAGGGTCGGCTAGAGTAGGATGCATGGAAGTTGAGAACCAGAAGCTTGAACGGAGAAGTGGAGTAACATGAACACGACATCAAGCACTGAAGAGCAGTTTGATCAGGGTAGAGTGCCTGAGCGGTAGCTCCACTCCCTCACGTCTGGAAGCTCCATCCCAATTGGGGCTGTGGAAGGAAGGAGGACACCTTCAAAATACCACCGCCGTCGGGACCAGGCCTCCAGAAGCCACCCGTGCCGCTAAGCTCCCCGATCAGGGTAGAGCGCCCAAGCGGGAGCTCCACTCCCTCCCACCCTGAAGCTCCGGCCCAATCAGGGCTGTGGGAGGAAGGAGGACACCTTCAAAAGACCGCCGCCATCGGGACCAGGTCTCCAGAAGCCACCCGTGCCGCTAAGCTCCCTGATCAGGGTGGAGCGCCCGAGCGGGAGCTCCACTCCCTCCCGCCCGGAAGCTCCGGCCCAATCGGGGCTGTGGGAGGAAGGAGGACACCTTCAAAAGACCGCCACCATTGGGACCAGGCCTCCAGAAGCCAACCGTGCTGATAAGCTCCCCAATCAGGGTAGAGCGCCCAAGCGGGAGCTCCACTCCCACCCTCCCAGAAGTTCCGGCCCAATTGGGGCTGTGGGAGGAAGGAGGACAACTTCAAAAGACTGCCACTGTTGGGTGCAGCTGCGCCTGAGGGCCTCGCTAGAGAGCCCTTTGGCGGGGCACAGAGGCGGGCATGCCGAGACCATCAAACATCAAAACTCCAACCATCAAAACAGTGAGCCCCTGAGACCTGAACACCAAAAGCAGGAATATACAAGCAACCAAAGGACAGCAACCAAAATAGACCACACAAGGTAACACTATCATGGCTGCGGCCCTTTACCTGCCCATAGTCCTCCTCATCACTCAACTCCTCCCCCACCACACACCTACCCACCATATCACCTCCAACACCCTGTGGTCTCCTCCACTCCCACACCAACTCTATCCTACCTTCCACCACACCACACAACTCTTACACAAGAATCCCAAACAGAGTGGGTGCACAAAAGCTAAACCTAACACCCACACCCACCCACACAAAGCACTAGGAACAACCAATGAGCCTCTGCCCATCTCCACTGAACATTTTAACGCCAGGTCGATAAGAAACAAGATCAATACCATAGCAGACGACATAAAAGCTCAGCAACCAGACATTCTCTGCATCACCGAAACATGGCTCACTTCCACAGACAACGTGCTCCTCAACCAGTTAGTTCCCCCTTCTCACACTGCTTTCAACTGCCCACACACACACAGGAAAGGAGGAGGAGTCCTGATCATCACAAGGAACAACTTAAAGCTCAAGTGCCGTGCCACCACAAATACAAGTCAATGCAATACAATCGTCGTAGAGAACAGGCAGCTAGCCCTGTGCCTCACCTATAGAGCTCCACATGCTCCCCCAGACAAACTATCATCAATACTGGAATCGGTTTGTGCGGTCAACAAACCTCCACAAACCTCTGCTAGTGCTTGGGGACTTCAACCTTAAATCTGCCACGATCAAGGATGCAGAAGCTTTTCTGACAACAATGGACTCCCTTCAATACACTCAGATGATCAGCGCCCCCACACACAGACACGGATCATCTCCCAACCTCATCTTCGCCCCCAACAACCTTATTGAAAGAGACATCATCTCTAGACCCGCCATCACACCAGTGACCTGGTCGGACCATCACATAATAAAAATCGAGTTACAATCGACAGGCCCTAACAATAATCAAGACAAACCATCCACACATAGGAGATTTAAAAACTTCGACAAGGACCAATTCCTTCAGGACATTCTACCCCACCTGGTCATGAAAACAGATGACATAAATCAACAACTGGAACAGTACCATCACGTCTTCTGCCAAAGCCACCGTTTCCAGGACCCACAAAGCACGCAGTACTAAAACCAGTTCCAACTCATGGTACTCGAAGGAAATCCGAAAAGCAAAAAGAGCCCTAGGAGAACTAGAACAATGCTGGAGACTCACCAAATTACCCACCACACAGGACTTATACCAGGCAAAGCAAAGGGAGTACAACAACCTCATCAATCAAAAGAAGAGGGAATACTACACCAACCAGATTCTCAAATCCACCAATAAACCTAGAGAACTATTTGAAATAGTAAAAACCCTCATCAACGAACCTAATCCTGAGAAATCTGATCAAATAGATCCACAGACCTTCGCAGACTACCTACAGGCCAAATTCACCCCCCCCCCACACCCCCCTGATGACTGTGAGCAATACCTACAAGCCTACACCACCCAACCGAAGCTGGGAAAAGTTCAGCATCCATTGACTGATCAGATCTCACACATCATCGCATCACTCAACGCCAGCACCACCCCCACAGATCCATGCCCCATGGTCTAGATCATAGCAGTAAAAGAGGATCTCATCCAATTCATCCACAACATGGTGCACAATTCCCTTACCCTAGGAATCATGTCTAGCACACTAAAGCTAGCAACAACACACCCAATCCAGAAAAAATCCCCACTAAGCAAAACCAATCCAGCCATCTACAGACCCATCTCAAGCCTCCCTCTCCTGTCGAAGGTTATCGAAAAGCTGGTTCAACATCAACTCCAAGATCACATTGACAGCCTTGTCCCTCTGGACCCGAATCAACATGGCTTCCGCCCAAACCACGGCATCAAAACCCTACTGATATACCTCTTCAACAATCTGATCCAGGTTATTGACAATATCAAGAGGGGCGTCATCATGATTTTTATAGACATCTCCTCAGCTTTTGACATAGTCGACTACAGAACTCTTCAATCAAGACTACAGGAAATTGGCTTACACGGCACCACCCTGAATTGGTTCACATCATGCCTCAAGGACAGACAACTCCAAGTCAAATGTGGCCCTGCCACCTCCCGACCACTGAGAGCCACCCAGGGTGTTCCGCAAGGCTTCTCCCTCTCGGCCTTGTTATTTAGCCTGTACATACAACCTATCTGCTCCATCATCAAGAACCAGAAGATACAATACACCATCTACGCAGATGCCATTATGATATACACCCCAATCAGCCTTGACAGCCCAGACTACTCCAGCATAGCCAACTGTCTTCAACAAATGACAAGCTGGCTTCTGGAAAACAACTTGACCATAAACTACAACAAGACAGAAGCGCTACTCATCATCAGAAACTCTGCCTTCACCCCCCCCCCCTCCTGCCATCAAGCTGAACGACATTACAATATCAATAAAGCCTGAAGTAAAGTATGTTGGTGTGACGTGCGACAAAAACCTGAACCTACAGTCACACATCACCAGAACCACCAGGAACGCATACCTCCAAATCAGAACCATAAGACGCCTCAAACCTATCCTCTCACAGGATCACTTCCGCACCATCTGTCAAGCTCTAATCACTCCCATCTTGGACTACTGCAACCCCATTTACCTTGGGCTTTCAAAACAAGCAATCCGGCCATTACAGATGGCACAGAACACTGCCGCCTGCATAATATCTGGTTCCTCAAAGCACGATCACATCACCCCCATTCTCAACCACCTCCACTGGCTCCCAATCAGCTCCCGCATCCGTTATAAGGCTCTACAAAACATATTCAAAATCAAACAGAACCTCTCAGCAAATAGTCTGCAACCCCTCATCAGATCTGACCCAGGCACCAGACCCAGGAGGAGAGGCACCTCATACACCATCAATATACCAGAGCATTCGCTAAAACAAGACAAGATACTTCAAGAAGAGCACTATCCCTGGCTGCACCCACGCTCTGGAACTCACTCCCCAATGACCTGAGATCAACAGTAGACCTCAAGGACTTCAGGAAGATGCTCAAAACGACGCTCTTCGAGGGAGGCGGGACAAGATGGCGGACGCATGCTAGCTGCCACCGGTTCATGCGTTTGCCTTTCATTTTCCTCATACCTTGCTATATTTATAATGCCTCGGAAGAGGAAGGCCAAACACTAGGAACTTCCCAAGTGTCCGACAACGGCAGCGGTGGGGCCAATCGACGCCTTTGTGCAGCCCACTGGTGCTCATTTGCGTCCGGAGCGAAGTTCGCTGGGGGCTATGGAGGCGGAAGGAGGCCTAACCAGCCCCTCTGAACTGCAGGTTACTCTTAGCCCGGACGCCCGATGCTCGCCAGAGCAACCTACAGCGCCAGACGTGGGAGCAGCAGAGGCCGAGTCTCGGAGTGTAGAGGGACTTGTTGCCGTAGCGTCGATGCCGGTTGGGGCTTCAGTGGAGACGGCTGTTTCCTCTGCTGAGCCTGGCGTGGAGATGGTTCCAGCTGCTAATAGAGAGCACAAACCGGCTGAGGATTGGGTGGTTGGCTTGGGTTCCTGCCTAAAGACCCCGGTTCAAACGGCCCTTCCTCGACCTGAGATTGTAACAATGGACTCCCTCTGGGAGGGACTGAGAGCTTTGGAATCATCCTTTACCTCCCAGTTTGCTGCCTTGTATGAGGCATTACCTTCTTTGGCACAAGTAGTCACTCAGCAGAAACAGGAGCTGTTTGATATCTCTTCTAAGGTGGCCCAGTTGGAAGTTAGAATTGAAGATATGGCCACTATTCCAGGTACTGTTATTAAGGATATATCTGTTATCCATGGGAAATTGGAGACGTTAGAGAATTTTGCCCGTAAGAGGAATCTGCGCTTGTTGAATTTTCCACGTGTTCCTGCTATTTCTCCAAAGGATCTATTTACTACTTATGCTACTACTATTTTGAAGATACCTTTAGAATCGGTTCCTCCTTTGGTTAGGATTTTTTACTTGCCAGTAGCCAAGCGCAAGACCCATGGTGCTTCCTCACCTTCACATTCTCCTCCAATTGATTCTCTTGATCTAACTGGGTTCTTGGAGACCACTGATCCTGGTTATGTTCCTAGGGCAACCCTGCTTCTGACTGATGCTTTTGATTCAGATCGTGATTTCTTGCTGAAGTTATATTTTAAAGTGAGGAATGAATCATTTATGGGGGGAGTAGTAAGGATGTTTCCAGATGTGTCTAAAGCCACTCAGAAACGTCGACAGCAGTTTTTACTGCTTCGTCCCCAGGTTATACAGCTTGGTGGTCTTTTTTTCCTTAGGTATCCGTGTCGATGTCTAGTTAAATATCAGGGTGTAAGTTATACCTTTTTTGATCCTTCGCATCTCACTCAGTTCATAGTTGGTAAGAGTGCTTGTCCATCTTAGCCAATTCGGGATATAAGTTTAAAGCACCATTATGTGTCTTATTACCTATGACTTTTCTTATGAATAGTGTTTTGCCTGCCTCCAAAAATTTGTGGGCTAGTGAATGTTTAATTCTTAAATTTCTATTATGTGTGGGCTAAGGGTTTCCTTAGCCTGTAAAATGTTTCTTTTGTACATTCTTTACTGTAACAAGTGTGTATCTTGTGGATATGTTAAAAATTGCATAAATTAAAAAAAAAAAAAAACACGACGCTCTTCATAGAACATTATAAGGACATCACGTGACCTGACCAATGGCTACTCAGTCTGCTCACCTCTCTTCCAGACCCCTTCAGTCTCCGCCCCTCCCCCTCCCCCTTCAACTTGTATATAGTTCCTTGTACATAGCTCACAGTGTATCTACCTCACCTTGAAATCATTGATACATTACATACACGCATACACTGTTGATTCAATCACTGCATGTCCACTCCCACGCACACAGCCTCGTGATTTGTTTGATGTGTAAACCACTTTGATTCCAGGATAAAGCGGTATGTAAGTCCTTTTAAATAAATAAATAAATAAATATTTTGAACCAGTTGAAGATGGGAAAGCAGACAGCGGGGGAGGAGGAGGCCAGAGAAGAGTGAGTTGGCATAGTCCAATCAAATGATAACAAGAGAAAGAATCAAGAGATGGGCAGATGGGAGGTCCAGGTTCTTTTGAATAGAATGAATCTGACAGAGCAGGAAAAAACAGCGCTGCACAACATTGGAGATATGGGAGGAAAAGAAGACAGCGGAATCAAAAGTTACCGCAAGAACCTTAACAGTATCATGCAGGGGGATGACTGACCCATTGATTGAAGGAAGAACAGGGAGAGATAAGGGGATAGTATGGGAGAACAGTACAGCAACAGTTCTGCTGGTATTCAGTTTCAGGCTATAAAAAGACAGCCAGTCAGCAACCTAAGCGAGGATAGCAGAAATTTGAGAGGCAGCAGCGCCTGAATGAGCGGGTAGACAAAAGAGAAGCTGAATATCATTGGCATATAGGAAGAACGTAGCATCCAGAGACTGAATCATGGAAGCCAGGGGAACAAGGAAAACATTAAAAAGAATGGGGCCCAAAACTGACCCCTGGGGAACAGCACACTGCAAAGGCCAAGAGGCAGAGCACTGCGCAGACCATGAGACCTTAAAGGTGCGTGCTTGTAGATAGGAATGAAACCAGCACAGAGCAGGATCAGAGACCCCGAGGGAGTGCAACTGTGAGAGAAGAAGAGAGTGGTCCACCAACTAAAAGGCAGCCGTGAGGTCAAGAAAGACAAGAAGAACTTCACAGCAAGAGTCCAGAGCAGTGTGAATAAAGTCAGAGATAGCCACCAGGGAGTGCTCACTGGAAAGCTGGGGGCATAAATCCATCTGGGCAAGGTGCAATGCATTAATCCATTGGAGAAAGACTTGCAGTTGCTTGGCGACCGAGCGCTCAGTGACCTTAGGCAATAAGGGTAGCAAGAGAATAGGATGATAGCTAAGGGGGTCTTGAGGATCGACCTTCCTGGACTTAAGGACTGGAAGAACAGGGGCACACTTCCAGAGGGAAGGGAAGGAACCCATGGAAAAGGAAGTAGCCACAATGCACTGCAAAGGAGAAAGAAAGGAGTCAGCAACCTTTTAGATTAAGTCTATAATAGTTTCTTCTCTAGTGGTTCCAAACCAGCTGCTCCACTAGGAACTTTATCTGATGTGCTCTGATACGATGTTTATCCAATCAATACTGGAGTAATTGAAATCACCCATTACTATTGTATTGCTAATTCCTAATTTCTATTATCATTTCTTCATCTGCCCGCTACCCCCACCATGATTTTCATCCCTTTCATACATGGAATTTCTATCCACAAGGCTTCCATGATGCATTTTATTTCCTGCAGAACTTCTATTCTTTTTGACTCAGTATTCTTTATTATATAGCTCCATCCTTCTACCAAACTGACCCATTCTATGGTTCTATAATTTATACCCTGATATCAAGTGTGTCCCATTTGTTATTCTCCTTCCACTAGGTCTCTGAGATACCTATTATATCTATCTGTTTATATAGTGCTATATATTCTAATACTCCTTATTTGTTAGACTTCTAGCATTTGAATAAAGATATTTCAAGGTATTGGTATAAACACAGATCTTTTCCAGTCAGTTGGCCATGATGTTGTCTTCCATATTTCTTGGCAGAGCCGTGTAAGTACGGTAACAGCTGCATCAGATTGCTGCAATACTTCTATGGGAATGCTATCAATGCTTGGTGCTTTGTTCTTTGATAAGGCTTTCAATGCTGCTTCAACTTCTTCTTTCATCACCAATGGTTCCTGATCATAAGGTATAGGTTGAAACGGCTGTTGGTCCACTTGATCTTTATCATATAAAAACTCTGTATACTCCTTCCACCTTTTCTTGATCTTCTCAGCATCATTCAACATAGAACCTTGAGCATCTTGTAACATTCCAATTCGAGGCTGGAACTTTTTCTTTAACTCTCGCAGCTTTAGGAAAGCCGATCTTGTTCTTCCTCTAATAGTTTCTGCTTCTATTTCCTTCCCATAGAAGTATTGCAGCAATCTGATGCAGCTGTTACCGTACTTACACGGCTCTGCCAAGAAATATGGAAGACAACATCATGGCCAACTGACTGGAAAAGATCTGTGTTTATACCAATACTAAAGAAAGGTGATCCAACTGACTGTGGAAATTATCGCACAATCGCTCTGATCCCACATGCCAGCAAGATTCTACTGAAGATTATTCAAAAGAGACTACAGCCATACCTAGAACAAGAACTACCTGAAGTGCAAGCAGGGTTCAGGAAAGGGCGAGGAACGAGAGACATCATTGCGGATGTGAGATGGATCCTTGAAAAGACTAAAGAATACCAAAAGGATATCTATTTGTGCTTTATTGACTATAGCAAGGCTTTTGACTGTGTAAACCATGAGAAACTCTGGACCACATTAAGAAGAATGGGTATACCAGAACACCTGATCGTTCTCTTGCGCAATCTGTACATTGATCAAGAAGCAACAGTTCGAACGGAACAAGGAGAAACAGAATGGTTTAAAATAAGCAAGGGTGTAAGACAAGGCTGCATACTTTCCCCCTGCCTGTTTAATTTATATGCAGAACAAATCATCAGAGAAGCAGGACTGTATGAAGACAACAGAGGTGTGAAGATTGGTGGAAGACTCATCAACAACCTTCGCTATGCTGATGATACCACATTACTGGCTGAAAGTGAAGATGATCTGAAACATTTGCTTCTCACAATCAAAGAACATAGTCTCAAAATGGGCCTGCACCTTAATGTAAAGAAGACAAAGATCATGACAACTGGCAAAATCAACAGGTTCATCGTTGAAGGAGAAGAAATTGAAATCGTGAACAACTTTAACCTACTTGGATCAACTATCAATAAAGAAGCAACAAGCAGTCAAGAAATCATACGACGCATTGCTCTTGGCAGAATGGCTATGAAAGACCTAGATAAGATTCTCAAGAGCAGAGATGTCTCTCTCCATACAAAGATTCGACTTGTTCAAGCCATGGTATTTTCAATAACATCATATGGATGTGAAAGCTGGACAGTGAAAAAGACAGACAGGAAGAAAATTGATGCCTTTGAATTATGGTGCTGGCGGCGAATACTGTGTATACCATGGACTGCCCGAAGAACAAACCAGTCGGTACTAGAGGAGATCAAACCTAAGCTTTCTTTAGAAGCTCAGATGACAAGACTTCGACTTTCATACTTCGGACACATCATGCGAAGAGAGAGATCATTAGAGAAAGACATCATGCTTGGCAAGATAGAAGGTCAACGCAAAAGAGGAAGGCCAGCAATGAGATGGATCGCTACAATAACAGCAGCTACGGGTACCAGCCTGTCAACAATGAGCCGCCTGACTGAAGACCGAACACAATTTAGGATAGCTATCCAGAGGGTCGCCATGAGTCGACTCCGACTCGACGGCACTTAACAACAACAACATTTCAAGGTATATTTCTTGAACTTACACCCGCCATAAAAGTTGGCAAGGATAATTTGTAATCTTTATTTAAAGGCATCTGGGCTATTATAGCTTTTTTTGCAACCTCCCTATTGGGGTGCCTTGATTTTCCTGTTATAATGATATCCTTCATAGATACCTTACTCTGAACCATGAGCTCCTGAGTAACTGCTGGTTTTCTCCTAGGTTATAATTTAAAAGCTGCTTTACTTTTATTTTTAATATCATCACCAGCACTCTGGTACCACTCTGGTTAAGGTGAAGCCCAACTTTGCAGAATAGGCTCCCCCCTTACCTAGAATGTAGCCAAGTTCATAACAAATCTAAAACCTTATTCCCTGCACCATCATCTCATCCATGCATTGAGACTCTGGAGCTCTGCTTGTCTCTTGAGTCCTACATGTGAAGCAGGAAGCATTTCTAAGAATGCTACCCTGGAGGTTCTAGATTTCAACTTTCAGCCTAAAAGTCTACATTTTGGCTTCTAGAATCCCTCTCCAATGTTTTTCTTTGTCATCGGTAGCCATATGTACCAGGACAGCCGGCTCCTCCCAAGTACTGACTAAAATCCTATCTAGGTTATGTGTGAGGTCCTCCACCTTTGTACCAAGCAGGCAAGTGACCATGTGATCCTCATGGCCACCAGCCACCCAACTATCTGCATGCCTAATGACTGAATCATCAACTAAGATGGCTGTCCTAACTTTTCCCTCCTGGGAAGAATGCCCTGCAGACACATCCTCAGTGTAAGAGGATATTGCATTCCCTGGAGGGCAGGTCCTGGCTACAGGATCACTTCTTGCCACATCAAGGTCACGCTGTCCTTCCAGGCGACCTCTCTCCTCCAAGGCAGCACTGAGGCTGCCAGACTGGGGGTGGGACTTCTACTATGCACCTCTTTGCTTCAGCTCCTCCAAGTCTATTGTTCTAGTTTCCAAAGATCGGATTTGTTTTCTGAGAGCCAGGATCTCTTTGCACCAAGAGCAGACACATGACCTTTCATCAACTGGGAGATAATCATATATGCAGCACTCAATGGAAAAGATTGGATAGCCCCATCTCATTGCTGGACTCATATCTATATCTTTGTATTTATGTGCTGTTCAGTTGTTACTAAGGGAATAGGAATGCCTAGATAAAGGAAGGACTTCAGGATTTTTTGGTATATTATCTGCTAATATTATGTTGTTTCTGCTCACGGAACTGCTAATCTATTAAGTATGAGTATTAGTATTTAGCTCATGCTTTTCCAGTAGCAGTAAGAGTTAATCACATGCTGATTAAAATATCCTATGATAACCAATTTCATTCTTAACTGGGAAAATTGATTATAAATTAAGGGATGTGCCTGGAGTGGGTGGGAAAAGATTAACTACCTGTTTTTATTGTGTTAAACCTCTAAAAGGCCTAACTACAACCTAGGGCATATTTAATTCTAAAACTTTAAGCCACTTGTGCTCACTTACTTGCAAAGGATTCTTCTGCTATCAGATTCCCCCAAATGCTAGCAGTATAGTCTTGGGCAGTGTCACAGGGTGGACATAGGGCAGCCTGAGAAAGTGCAGAGCAGTGTGAATGATCACGGTGAAAGTGACAGAATAAACAGGAGAATGTTTATTGATTGCCAGGGACAACCTAAGCACACGTGCACAGAGCCCAGAAAGACACACCCAGAGAGCAAAGCAAGGGAGTCTGCTTTACCTAATAGAATGCACCTGAGGGAAGGTGGAGTCAGGAAATACACAGATAAAACAGACTACCAAACATTTGGAGATAGGGAACCTTTGAGAGAGAGGGAATCCTGGAGAGAGGAGTCAAGGAGGGAATCCTGGAAAGAGGAATTAAAGCAGCAGAGGTCACAAGCTGAAAGGCAGCAGGGGAGCCGGTGTGAATGTTGGAAAGAGTCCAGAGACCTGTGTGGTTCTGGGAGAAGGCAACACCCTGACAGCGTGAATGTGTTTGGAAAGCAAGAAGAATACAGGAAGACTGCAACAGCAGGTACAGGGGCAAAGAGTAGATACAAGGGCTATTTGCCATGTGAAAGGGAAGGGCCCTGGAGGCTTAGAAATAGCCATATAAAGCCCAGATATTCAGAGGCTAATAATAGCTTTTCTCCTGATTATAGAAGTGTTAAAAGAAGAGGGCTTCACTTACCTAGAAAAGCTGAAGAAATCCCTTCTCACGGTGAGTTCCCAGCTTCTAGGGAAACACCGTTACACCGGCTGCAATCAGGCACAGTTGGGCCTGGAAAGCTAGGGCAGACCCAGCAGGGACCCTGTCAAAATTACCCAGCTAGCAGGTCAAACAAGGACCTGAGCTATGCATTGAGGCACCAGCGGGGGCAGGGCTCTGAAAAACATCACTCAGAGTTTGGTGATACTCCCCAGAGAGGCAGTGCAGTTCACAGGAAGAGAAACTTCTTGACTGACGAGGCAAGCCTTCCATATTTTTATTCCACGTTGGAAGTGGATAGTGGAGATACCAATGAGCAAGAAATAATGGAATATGAGAATTCTGAAGTATTAACAGATACAGAATTGATGGACTGTTCTTTCTCTGTGATAGAGCCAGAGATATCACTAAGGTAAACGTGATTTGTGTAACCTTAAATTCCAGTATACAAGTGGCAGAGCTGCAACTCTCTCCCTCTCTCCAAGCCAAGCAGTCAGTTAGGCTGTTTATTATTTACTTTTGGTTTAAAGTTATCAGCTGAAGGAAGCTACTTTTGTTACATAGTTATCTTTTGTTTGAAGCCAAGTGAGCTGTTAATTTCTGTTGTTTAAAAAGAAGAAACCTCAAGGGACGGGGAATAAAACCCTAAAAGAAAAGAAAGTTCTTCTGTGTGATTTATATATAGAAGCAAGGCACAACTACCACCCTCATAATAGCCCAACAATACCAGCAGTCACGGCTGGGGCGGATGAGGTGTGACAGCAGGCACCGACAGAATTTCACTCTTGATAGAACTAAGGGGCCTTTCTACTAAAGTACACTATGTAGGTAATGAGCATTTCGACATGTGGTAACTGTGAGCATTGGCTCGCGGTAACTGTTACCACGCAGGCATAAAAGTTACGGCATGCTAATTCCCACAATAACTGCAAATCACATGATGGAGTAGAGAATGGGCGTGAAGAGTACACTGTGGTTAAGGTAGGGGACCAAAGCATGTGCTGTCAGTATTGTAATTAATAGGGATACACTTAATGACACCTCAATGGGTGGCATTAAGTGCACACACATCACTTGCGAATGCTGCTGCCATCCATTAAGTGACCTATCCATGCACAGGCTTTGCATCTATCATGTATTAGTTTAAGCACTAAATGCACTGTAAGTACAAATTCCTACCATACTTTAGTAAAATGAGTTCCTGAGTGTTTTTTGCCTCAAATGGCAGAACTACTTCTCCTCCACCTACAGTACCTTTGCAACAAGGCAATTTGTCATCATTGATGTTTGGTGCTGCGTGAAGCTCAAGATAGAAGACTGCCCTAATCTCCAGGAACAAGCAGGAATGTAGTCTTCACATATAGGTAACGTCGGTACTGATGGAACCCGTGCAGAAACGCTCCCCAGTCTCTAATAGGAAAGCTTTTGGGAGCATCCCACTGTGCCTGCATAGCTGCCTTCCCGCCTTTCCAGCTCTCCCTCCTCAGTTCTTTTTCCGCGGAGCCGACAAGAAGCTATTCCTGTCACTACAGAAAATTTGTCGATGCTTTCTTTCTTTCTATTTAAAAAAAAAAAAATCTTCTGTAAGGGAAAGAATTATTTCTTCCTTCAGGCGCATCA